>OX424529.1:12464889-13714889 GCA_949152445.1 Cerastis rubricosa | reverse complement strand
CTTACTGTGAATATTTATACCTACATGAGCAGAATGATCGAGATTTGTAGATCTTTGACAGTCTTGACAGTCGTTACAGTGGCCCGTGAGTCCGACAACCAGTCATACCAAAGGGTGTCGTATTACCCAGTACTAACTAGGTTGTAGAGGTCAGATAGGCAATCGCTCCATCTAAAACACTGGTTCAGCTGCATCCAGTTAGACTGAAAGCCGATCCCAACAAAGTTAGGTTAAGTTAGAAAAGGCTAGGTAGATGATGATGAGCAGGTTGATCGGGATGTCGGCCAGGAGAGAGAAGTGGCGAAAAATGGTGTGGCGGATTACATCTACCTCTACATAAGTCGCTACGTCATGACCACGGCCCCTGTACCGAGAGTGTCACGAATAAGAAAATATAATCAGATAATAGAAAATTTTATCGTAATTTGCCTGTAGTGTTTTAAAAATACAGGCAAATTAAGGCAATACTTAAGGGCGCACCGAGGAAACTTCGAAATAATTCCGTTCATTTGATCCCTTGCTGCATCGTTATTACTTAACCTTTAGTTATGAAGTTAATTTGCAAGAAATTCAAGAATTCACTCTATAAATCTTATACTTTAGAAACACGATTACTTGTAGTTTTCTCGATAGCAAATAATGCCAAAGTAATCTCTAAAAAAGAAAATAAATCCTCAGTGCGGCGTAAAACCTTCACGGAAGGTCATCCGCTTTTAATTAATAACAAAACTACATGTTTTCTATAACGTATACATTTTAGATTTTTAAAATGTGTATTGGTTTTAATAATATGAAGGAAATACCTAAATTAGCGCGTGTTCCGCCCATTTAGAGCCGCCACTCTTCCCGGAGCGTCGCGCGCGTCTGTCTTACGCACACATACACGGAGCGCATAGATGCCTACACGGTGCGCTCTTAAGACAATGCGTTTGTAAAAATTATTATAAATTATTATTATTATAAAAATTATTGTCAGGACACGTGTACATTACACAATCTTCTTCTTTATCGTGTGGTTAATGCCTAACCTGGTGTCCGAGTTTTCATATCGGCCCCGGCCTCTGACTTGGCATTACATGCCGTCAAGAAATGTCTCTCAGGCATGCTGGTTTGGTTTCCTCACGAACTTTTCGTTCACCGAAGCAAGTGATATAAAGGGTGTAAATAGATCCTTAACAAAGTCGAAAGGCACTTGTTCTCCCCCACATTGCGATCTTTTTTTTTCTAAATCATACCTTCCAGTTACTGAGACATTGGACGTCAAAGTTCCAACTTTTTCACAAGTTTTTTTTTTTTTTGTAAACTATTTTTGCTTTAATTATCTCCATGGCCCTTTTACTATTCAATGCATGCAAGCACAATGTTCTGTGTGCGTTACATTGACTTTTTACCTTAAAACGTGATTTTTACACGCAAAAAAAAAGTAGTTTCTCAACAGTATTTTTTGCGTAGGGTTACTTAGTTTGATGTACAGAATGCTTGGTTTGGAATTTGAGACATATAACTTGGCAGGCCATTGGCTATTACTGCTTATTACAAAAAAAAAATCTTTAAAAAGAAAACCTCTATTAAGAGGAAGGACAAAGATCAAAGATTATCATTTACTTTATTGTGTTAAAGAATTTCTGAATCAAGGGCAATGCATCATAAATCATGAAGGCCCCTTTGATATCCCACGAATAGCTCTAAATATAATCCACTTATTACATTGTTGTGACAATAATCATTTCACAGCAGCACAACTATGCTCATGCCTTAAATCTTGAAGCGAGAATTCTGCAGCGAGGTACCATTTTCTAGTGTTTTCGTCTTTTTACAGATTTTTCTAGTACACTTACATAAAATAAATCTTTTCTTGACTCTTTTGTCCACTTACCTTTCTTTTTTATAAAGTTCGTTCCAAATTCCTTTTTGCATTGCTACGAGATTCGCCGGCCGAATGCTTTGAAGAACTAACTAAATAAACTTATTGTTATTCCTGGAAAGGCTTATGTTCATGTCTCATTTGTAAATAATGTATAATTAATAGCTCAGATGTAGGGGCGAATGATGGGGTGCTTTAGAAGGTACGTATATGTACCCTTCTGGTTTTATGGGACCCTTTGGATGTCCTTCAAAAGGATCAACTCCATAGGACGTACTATGGAGCTGATCCTTTACTGTTACTCGCTCGTAAGTATGGTGGTTTTAATCTAGGTATATGAAACATCATCATCATCTACCTATTGAAAATATTTAATTAAACATTTAATCAACATTACGCCCCAAAGGCACACTTGGGCTGTTTAAAGTTTTTTTTACTAAAGCACTTGTAGACACAGGCTGAAAAAACAAATAAAGAACAGTTAAAGAAAAATATGGCAAGAAATCCCACATCTATCTTAAAAACTTCAACGACTTTGTAGATATATTTTTGTTCTTAGACAACTTTGTCATACTATACTATTCCCCTAGGTTTTACTACTGATACTGATATAACAAATAGTAAGTACATGAGGGTACAAGTGCAATGTATTTCACATTACTAGAGATGGGAATATTATAAGTAGAGTGTATTTGCCTAAACTTCAAGGAAGTAAGTTACAAGTGGATAATATCTCCCTTTAATTTAACAGCTTTGTTTTGGAACTTAGAACTTAAAACTCATTTCAGGATTTTATAGTGAAGTATACACACTAATGTTATAAATGAGAAAGTAATGCTGTTTGTTTGTTACCTTTCACGACTAAACGGCTGATCCGATCGCAATGAAATTTGGCAAGGGGATAGATTATATCCTGGGGAAGGACATAGGCTATTTTTTTTTGTCACACATTAAAATTTCGCGAAAACTCGCGGGCAACAGCTAGGTATCAATATGCCACTTACGTTCTTGAAGTTTAGACAAATAAACCCTCCCCATACCGATCTCAGCACACTACACAGACACGATTCAATGACTAACAACGCACCTGGCGATCGTAGCCTAGTTTCAAGTAGGTACCTAGACCACTTCATGACACCCCATGGGGTTAACAAAACGCATAAAAGGAGAATGAACAGATACCGTCTAATTACGTCATACTTGTTTGTTGAGTGGCTGGCGAGGTGATTATATCGTCTCACAAAACTCTCTATTACGAGTAACTACTGAAAAAGTAAGCCATTAAAAGTTTTATTTGTAGGTATTTCTGCAAAAGAAGTTGATTGTTTCAGACCAATGAAAATAACATTACGTAAATATCTGTGACTCAAGAAAAAATAGGATTTACGAACCCATTTTTTTTTCGCTATGTCGTCAGGGAATTTATCTTCCCATATTTTTGGACAGTTTAAATAGAACACGAGTAAAATTCATCATCATCATCATCATTTCAGCCCAAAAGACGTCCACTGCTGAACATAAGCCTCCCCCAAGTGTCGTCACATAGACATTTTGGGAGGTTTTGCCATAATCGCCACGCTTGGCAGGCGGATTGGCGATCGCAGTAAGTACGGTTTTTATAAAAGCAAAGAGAACGCTGCTGCCCATTCTCTGGCCAATCCCTTAGTCGGCTCTTACGACACCCACGGGAAGATATGGGATGGTGCTATTCTTTACGCCGACTTGTGGGAGGCCTATGTCCAGCAGTGGACGTCTTTTGGGCTGAAATGATTGCCAGCAGTAATTCTATTATAAACGTAACAATCAAATTGGATTTATATTATTTTGTATTTATTTAGTGACTTTATTTATTGTAGACACAATAATGCTGGTTTTGTATGACCATATGTTTAAACGTGAAGGAGGCGAAAGGAGTGTAAGAATCGTAGCAGGTGGCGTTCTGTGGGGTCTGCCTGTGCCTACTCATCATCTGCTTAGCCTTTTCCCAGACTATCTTGGGGTCGGCTTCCAGTCTAACCGGATGCAGCTGAGTACCAGTATTTTACATGAAGCGACTGCCTATCCGACCTCCACAACCCAGTAACTGGGTACTACCCCTTGGTAAGACTGGATGTCAGACTTTTGGCTTCTGACTACTCGTAACGACTGTCAAAGATTTACAAATGACAGCCGGGACCAACGGCTAAACGTGAATTCCGAGGCACGGAGGAAACCCGGTGTGTAATTATGGTCACCCATCCACTGACCAACCTCGGCAAGCTTGGCTTAACCTGAAAGATCGACCCGTGCGGTTGTTATTATTTAGCCACGAGCTCCTCTGGGGTCTGCCAACCCCATGAGAAAAATGCGTAGGTTTTTGTGTATGTTTTTACGCTGCTACGTTATTATGCTGCTCCATATCAAGTATCTCTATCTCTGAAATATATAATTTTATACTTTTGAACATAATGGTTTTTATTTAGTTGTCAATGACACATAAGGAAATCTCGATGTTTCGACATGTCACCAAATTAGAGCCACTAGTTTAAATTAAGAATAAAATAAAGTGAACAAACGTATTATTACGAGTACATGGTAACATAACTATGGCTATAATAATAAATGAAGCCTAACAAAAACTAGGAGTCCCGGTGTATTCTGAATGTTTGTGAGGCACAAAATGTTACACAATGAATTTACTATCTTGTTAAAAACTCGGGTTCCCTACTCCACAATAGACTTTATTTTTATCACTCAGTTAGCAAACATTACCAGCGGTGTTTCATTGTGAAATATGGAATAACTTTCAAAGGGTTTGTGAAATGTTTTTGTAACTCAACGCACCTTCCCTTTATGTTTGTCTATCAAGTATCTAATATATTATAGCTAAGCTCTAAAACATCACATAGCGTGATTACCAAAACACTTATCAGCAAATCATCATCATAGGGATCTACTGCCGGTAAGATACAAGGACGGAGACTTCGAAGTCGAAGACGCTATTTACGCGCTATGTTTAGTGAAAATCAGTGCATTTTGACGTGTTTTTGACAGCTCCAGTGTCAGTTTACTGTACGTTTGATAAACTTGTAATGTGCGCTGCCTTTACTATATATCCCTTGGACTATGTGGCGGATGAAATGGGTAGAAAAGAGGTGACTGTTGAGATGACAAGTAATAGAGAAGAATGGAAGAAGAAGACATGCTGCACCGACCTTAAAAAAAGCAGATCCCCACCACAGTAGTCATAGATGCCTGAACTATGACTATAGGCTCTAGGTATGACAGTGAAAGACTGTGCGTGTTCCACTACCATACCTATGACGGCTCGATTGTCGCAGTAACTGTTTGATTGACTTATCTGCGCTACGTTTCGAGTTTGAATCCAGTTGCTATTTCAGAACAACTGCAAATACTTGATTCATGTCAGATTGTCCGCAGAGTAACATGAAAGATGACTGCCTCATAGGTCGAGTGTTTGCAATCGCAACTGCTATGAGTTCCTAAAAATGACAAATAGCTAATTTCAGCACCATTTTTTCCAAATACGAAAAAAACACACTGAAACCCTTCCTCTCATTCAGCAACTGCTTAAACCCTTTGTTATTTTGTAAGCAAGGTATAATAATTGGAATATTCTTCGCATATCAACTGTCAGTGGCTGCCTTTATCATTATAGTTCTGTTATCAACGCCTACGCTCCCTTTGTTCTGTTGTACCTACCACGTTATTAAATAAGTAAGTATGCCTGAAACGTAATTATGTGTACAATGTGTAGGTAAAAACATATAATTATTTAGGTACGTTTCGACGTTGCCTGTAATACAGGTAGGTAGAAACAAGTATACACTAGTAATAGTTATTTACATTGTGTAGTCAACAAAAGATATAATTACCTAGCTATGCAGCTAACATTTTAACCCATGTTAGTGTAGTGGTCATGTTTTTGACATCGAAAATAATGAATATTGCCTGTGTTTTAACGATGTTGTATGTTGTTATCGAATGTTGTGAGCATAATGCTGTGGGTACATAATACAGATGACAAAATGCGAAAGCATATTTTAAATGCAGCCGTAGCTGTCGCTGAAAAGTGCAACGCAAAAAGGTCTTACTTAACTTTTATTTCTCTTTTGGCAAAACGTCTTTTCGTCGCTGTGATGGCCCGCAGGTTTAAATGCACTCTATCTGTACACCAGTTGGCTTTATTGCACAAGTTGATTTCCAGTTTTCCGCAAGCTGTCTGTTTGACAGTTTTCGATGTGGAGTTGCTGAAAATGTTTACCTGCATTCGGCTAGTCGTCAATATATACTTTTCAGTGGAAGTTCCACTAAAGTGGAAATCTCTGATCTGTGATCTTGGTAGGCGCCCAAAAGTGATAAGCTTTTCTAGTGTGACACGAAGTCTGTCAAGACTTGAAGACGAACATGTAGGTAGTATCATGAAACACACGACTCCGGGCAAGGAGCTCTACTTCGAAAAGCACAATAAATATATTTCCAAAACGATGTCTATGCATATCCACCAAAATCGACATATATTTAACAATACATAATTTCAGAAACAATAAACAGACGCTGTGAACAGTGCAGCACCTATGCAAAACATTTGATTGACAGTCCAATATTGTTTGCATGCATATTTCGTTACCGCTTCCATTTTTATGAAACGGCACACGACGCGCTGATACCGCTCGAGACCATTGACATGTGCTAGGTTTAGAGAATGACAATGGTGGAAAAGTATTATTTTAGATATATTTTTTCTGTAGGCAACGTTCGAATTTTTTCGTAGTGAACCATTTCACCGTTTATGAAAGATGATATGACTAAAAATAGAGAAGTTTGAAAAACGAAGCTAAATCGGGACAAGACAATGATGATGAATATTGATGACGATGATGACTCGTGGCGTGGTGAACTTTAAAATCCTAGATTTTAAACTTTGTGCACATAATGTAAAAGACTTAACAAAGGCGGACTTAATGCCTTAGGCATTTTCAACCAATCTACCTTAGGGTGATGGAGGGACAAAACATAGTAGGTGCAATGTTAAGAACTAATTTGAAAATATCAAAGAAAATTTCTATGACGATTGAAATTTACTTTAAGACTAAAAGATTGAAGATTTGAATGGATAGTTAGGAACTCATACATCCTTATCACAAACCTAAGTATGGTTTACAAAAAACTGAACCATCTGTTTCAGTTTCGGCTAAAACCATCATAGTAGTTTCGTTTGTGTCAAAATGATTAATATGCTAAAGTGCATTTATTATTTTAAAAGCACTTTAACCGAAAAATCCTCACGCCTCTCAAATAGAAATGAATTAACAGCTGCATAAAAAAACGAATCTAATCTTTTAAGGAAGCCCGAAATTAATATACCAGCCGGGCGTGACGAAGTATCGTATCTAGTGCGTGTTAAGTGATCAATGACGGGAAAGAGAGAAGTGACGTCAGGGCGTGACACGTGACTCACAAGTCACGTGACACTACACCACCGCAATTTCCGAACTAAATATAACTTGCCTTCCGGTGATAAATTGGATGTATATACTTGTAGCAGAAGCTGATTCTTTATTTCCTTCTTGTTACCGGTTTTTTTAGGTGGGAAACGCTTTTATATTATTAGAATATTGCTTTGAATTGCAACAGCAATATAATGCATACAAACTTATTAAAGATATTAATAAATAATACTGAACCAGGAAGGTTCCGTATTATTTTTAATTAGATTTTTAATGACTTATTAAACAAAAATGTGTCCAGATGATTCAGTTTTCATATCCAAATTGTTCACTGGTTAAGACTCAAATATTTTCCTATCCATTCGTAAATAGGAATCATATTTACCTACCAGTATTATATCCAATTTTCGCTAACCGACCAAACTTTCCAAACTCAGTTTTCCATGTATCAAAGTTTAAACATTAACCGGAGATCAAAACTCGTACAGAAACTCGCAACGACACGGACAGCGTCAACTTTAATATATGTAACAGGTCACCCAACTAAAAGCAGGATTATCTGTCGTTAGGGCCGCGCTTACCGAAGAGCCCCCGTGTTTTAAACTAAGCCACGCAATCTCAAATCACTTACGACACATGTTGCTTGCCCCATAGAAACAAGGAACTACATTGAATAGGAATTAAAATGTCGCTTCGACGTCATACAGCTCAACGGACGCATTGACAAGCCTTAATTACTCTATTTACCTTTTGCCACGGATTAGTGAGTAAATGGAATGCTTGTCGTGAATATGAATTGCAGAATTGTTATGACCGGATCTAGATATTTCTGAATTTTGGTAGTGTATTGAAGCTCTAATAACCCAGAGTGGGCCCGCGTGGTCGACTAAGGCTCATTGCCTCTGAAAGAGGGAAGGCCCGTGTGCCAGCAGTAGGAAAGTTGGGTGATTATACTTATGAAGGTATATGAAACTAAATAATACTTGTACAAGGCAAAACCCAAAAAAACATTTATTCATCTTTAAATCAAAATCACTGCTTATTACGTTTGTTGTATATTTTTATGCTCAACATTCATACCGTCGTTCCACCAACTCATACATCATTATTCCATGTACTCGCTACTCTGTAAAAACGTGATAATTCCACCACTTTTACGTTATTCAGTATTATACAGTATATTAGGATTCAGTACGTCAATAGAACGTGAGTATTAGGCGGGCAATCGGTCTAACTACTTGTATGCCCAGTATTAATAGCCTCGCCTTAGGTTCACTGTTGACATAAGCTAAATTATCTCTAATATGGGATCAGGCCGATTCATCTTGCCGCTAAATCGGGATTACGTAATGGTGTAAAGTAATCAATTTACTTACTTGGCTTTTGTTGAAGGAAAAGTGTGACTTTTTCACAACAATGAAGCTTTTACGCACGTTAATTAATTACACAAAGAATCTGTCACACAATCATTCTTTTTTGTTTTAGATGTCGTAGGAAGTGGTGTTAACGTCAATAATACGGGTCAAGGCTACCTTCCTTGCGAAGGAGATGGCGGAACGTGAGAGGGAGAGAACCTCACGTCCCAGCCGCCGCGGGAGACGCCCCGGGCGTCGGAGGGCAACCAGTGGCCCCCGGCCACCGTAGGCGCGGGCCTGTGGACGGTGAGTAATGGGCTAGCTCACCGTCCGTCCGTCTTATGACGACCGGCTGTGCCGACGGCACGTTCGTGTTCTACGCGCGCCTTAAGAAGATGTCAGCAAATCGGAAGGGGTCCGAGAGGGCCGATGCCTGCCAGGGCTGCGGGTTGTTCGAAAGAGATACCGTGCCCCTGGAACGCAAAGGGCTAAGAAGGAACATGGATGGGTTTTAGTCAGTACAAGTCTGACACTCGTTTCCTCTCCGCCCAGAGCAGGAGGGGTTATTTGATGATATCCGATCCGAAAAAAAAAAACATGTATGCAATTCACACGTGGTAGAAGAGAAACCTTCAAAAATTTTGCTTCAGGATAATGAGACGAATGTAAAATTTCGGGAACAGGATAATTGTAAGTTTTAGTAATGATCACAGTGATACAAAGTTTGAAAATTATTTTTTTATTCTATTAAATAGATTTATTCAGACTCAAAGCTTACTTTTTCGATAAATGATACAAGAGTTTATGGTAGCTATCACCTATCCGCATGCCTACCTCGGCTACCGTTGCTTAACCTTGATCACCCATCCACATACTGACCTCGGCTACCATTGCTTAACCTTGATCACCCATCCACATACTAACCTGGGCAACCGTCGCTTAACCTAGTTAACCCATCCACATACTGACCTCGGCTACCGTTGCTTAACCTTGATCACCCATCCACATACTGACCTGGGCAACCGTCGCTTAACCTAGTTAACCCATCCACATACTGACCTCGGCTACCGTTGCTTAACCTTGATCACCCATCCACATACTGACCTGGGCAAGCGTCGCTAAACCTAGTTAACCCATCCACATACTGACCTCGGCTATCGTTGCTTTGCGTTGATCACCAATACACATACTGACCTGGGGCAGCCGTCGCTTAACCTTGATCTTCCATCGACATACTGACCTCGGCTACCGTTGCTTAACATGGATCACCCATCCACATACTGACCTCGGCTACCGTTGCTTTACGTTGATCACCCATCTACATACTGACCTGGGCAACCATCGCTTAACCTTGCTCACCCATCCACAAAATATAATTTAGGCTATAGCACAAAGAGAACCACGAACATAAGAAACACTGTATAATGCTTCCTATCTCATTTCTCCCAGGTTAAAATGTGTCTGTCTCTTTTTACGGTCGCTTTTTCGTTTCATCGAGTTTCAAATTACAACGATGCTAGAGAAGCTTTTACTTCAAAAAAAGGCTACTTCCCACAATTACTAATCGCTATGGTAAGAGTGGTGATTATGGAAACATTCCTGAAGAACTGCTTGTCAACTGTCTATCTCAAGGAAAACAATGCAGTCTGACATGACGAAGGATACTCGTACAGTTACTGCCGTCATAGTCTTTTGTTTCCATTTTTATGCAGACAGCTGACTTAGAAAATTCAATCGGCTATTGTCTAAGGCAACAAAATCGACGTTTCAGTAGCCATTGCTGCATCGTATTTGTAAATATCGGCTTTTGTTCTGGCACCTTTAAAACGCTCGTTACGATCGCTCCGTCCGACCTAAAATGCAAAATCTAAGCCTTTTATAGTTACTAGACCGAAATTTTGAGTAACGGAATAATATTGATTTAGCATATATTTATTGGCTGGCATAGCATTTATTGGCTAGGTTAAGAAAAATAGTAAATTTTATGTATAAGCTACGAGTTTACGTAAAAGTCTAATCAATAGAAACTAGAATGTTTTAAAAATCGTGTAGTAAAGCCGTTGCGTCGGTTACAAAATTATACATTCTGACGTTGTAATTTAGTCTCAACGGACGGGATTTATGATTGCTCTTCTCGGGCCACTCTCATCGTATTAATATTAGTGGGGTGAGGCGGGAGACAGGGACATCGCTCTTAGGAAACCGATCTCGAAACAAACCCAATTAAACGCGCCCGCGCCGCGCCCGCACCCGTACTTACCACAAATCAGATAGCACAGAAAGCTAGCTTCGTACAACGAGTGAAAATGAGAGCATTCAGACATAAACTCATACGTACGACGACGTTCCCAAGCTATCAGAAACAAATTTCAGTAAAGTGTATGCTTGCCCTAGCTATACGCAGACGTGTGACTTCGTGTTCGAGGATTTGACTCGTTGTTTCGTGCTAAGCTTCTGTTTTTATCTATTCCATGTCTGTACTGCGCCCGCACCGCCCCTAATCATCCACCCCGTACCTTCTGTTTCACTAACCTAAATAAATTATCTGCCTTTTAAATGAATCATCGCTTTTTAATACTGTTCTAGGGTTACGAACTTAAATATTGTGTTAAAATAATTGTCTGAACTAAAATTAAACTTCTGCGGAAATTGTTCAAAATTTAATGTTTTTGTTGGACCCATATTCTGGGGATTACCTAGACGGCTCTAATAAAAGAAAATAAACACTCATTCGTAATGAAAATTATCGGATTCTCAGACAAACTACATACATTTTATATTTTCTGTTTGTATTTCTTATAATTTGATCCAACTCAGGATTTTCATTAATATTTATAAGAAGTAAGGCAGCAATATGAATTATGTCAGCGTATTATAATGTAAGGTATACCCTAAATCCGACCACAGAGTACCCAGCAGATACTATATGCTGCTATAAATCAAATTGTAGGCACGATATTTGACATTTTGTCACCATTATTTTTTACGACTATGCCGGAATATATGAGCAAATACCGAACATACCTACTACTAGATATTTGCAATTTGTATGTCCAAATGAAATGAGATAGAAAGAGATATGTATGGAATTTGGCTATTTATTCAATTTTATGTAAACAGCTTTGTTTGTGTTTGTGGCAATAAGGTTTCAATCATTTCAGTAAAAGTGTTTTTATGCTACAAAGCGTTAATAACCTATTGTTTCATGAATATGTCAGACTAGAAAGTGGGTGTTCACCTTGTTTCGCAGATAGAAATTCGTTTCCCAGAAAAATAATATTTGGCCCTTGTATTTTTACTTCGAATATTTTTGTTCCAAATACTATTTACTTGAATGAAAAATATTTTACAGAAACACAATTAAATAAATTTTATAAACACATTTTTTATTTAACAAACTATCAAACAGTAAAATGTTTTTTAACGAATATTGTTGGTTCGATGTATGTTTTCATGGTATTTTTCCAACGAAAATATTAACCTAAAATCGGAATATTGTCTTTAAAAGTCAATATGTAGTGCTACAAAAGTAAGTGACGGAAACGAATCGCTGCAAAACCGACTCCACGTAGTCGTGTCTGCCCTACCCCTAGCGTAAAAAAGTGTAATTTAAGCCCGCGTAGGCACGGAGGGGCGAGGCGGCCCGTTAGCTGAGGAGTCTAACGGTGGGTCTAACGCTCGCCGCCGCGGCTGAAGCTGCGGTGTTGAGCGTTAATATTATCTACGACGATAAGCTGGCGTGGGACCGCCAGAGCCCCGCAGCGCCGGAGCCGAGACAGAAACCATACCTGTTGCATGTTGCAGGCTCGCTTGCATGCTGCATGCTTGCTTGCTTGCTGCATGTTGCATGCTCGCTTTCATGCTGCATGCCTGCTTGCACGCTGCATGTTGGATGGTTGCATGCTGCATGCAACATGCAACAGGCATGGATACTATTAGTGAGAATAATAAGATTGTTTTCCTGCTTGACAAGAAATTACCCGCATTATTTTTGTGAACGTGGTGTTTTAATTTTATAGGGAGGTATGCATTTTTAAAAGTTATGAATTTTAAAAGCTTTCACTCATCATCATCATCATCATCAGCCTATAATGTTTCCACTGCTGGGACACAGGCCTCCTCTCAATGAGAGGGAGTGGGCTTTAATCCACCACGCGGGCTTTCAACATTGCTTTCACTCGATAAAATGTTATTCTTGGTAATAAGTTTTATATGAAACAAACAATATGTGGATAAATAATATTTTATTTGTTATTCTATGATATGAATATTCTAACATTAAACTTTATTTGAAACAAAAATCGATGATTTAAATTTCTTCAAAATAAGCATTCTGCGATATTGCGAGTGTATCTATGAAAAGATAATACAAGAAACAATTTATATGAAACGAAATTCCATGAAACAATTAGCTATGAAAGAACGCACAACCCTAGAAAGTGACATAGAGGATTGTACAGGCTTAAAAGGTTTTCTAATGACTTTTACAATTTGATGCAACGCATAGGCACCGAACATATAAGGCCGGGTACATATTGCACCGAAGCTCATGTGTACCTCTATGAAAAGGCAGTGTCATGTTGCATCAACCACGCTTACATTCACCCTGTAACGTGAATATATGGACAAAGCGGTATTCGCTGCCAGGATTGGGTCACACACAATATGGGAATACATACTTTCAATAGATTCCTCAGTCATAACGGGTTATTTCGTGCATGTTTTCAATAGTTTAGTTGTTGTGTTGTTTTAAAATGTGTATCTATATTATCTTGCTTGCTTTATTGAAAGTGCATATCGTCTTGCTGCTTAAAAAGATATGTCTCGTAATGCTACGGTGAAATGGTCTCTATTCGTAAATCTCTTTAAAATAACAGAAGAAAATACAATCCACCAGCGAGCGGGATATTCAGACAGCGGTAAACATAACGCGACGAACAGTAAATTTATCGATATAATATTTATGTAGGTAGACACCGTAACTTTATACTCCAAGTGTTCATTCATAACGTCGCACTTAAAGCTAGGAAATAGATCCGCAATACACAGCGGATATGAAAGCAACCAGCGCATGCGGTTACAGACCCACAGTAAACAAGCCGACACGTATTGCCTTGTAAGTATTAAAGGTTTTACAACAAAAGTTATGTATGGGTTGAACGGGGTTTTCCCTTCGGTATGATCTAATTTTGTCTCAGTAGGAAGGCGGTAAAACGGCGTAATGGGCCTGAACAAAACGCCTCTGATTTATAGAGGGCGCGCCACCCAACTCGCACTGACATAAATAGAAAGTGGCAGACACCCAGAAAAGGGTTACGCGGATATATTCCATGTTTGCACTACGCTTCAACAAATAAAATGACAGTAAATACCTAAGCACTTATTTCGGTCTATCGGTAATAAAATACTTTTCACGCAGTACACGTTAGGGACCGTCCACACTCCACGCATTTTTGACGTTTTTTGTCGACTAATTGGCATGAGGGCTGCGAGGCTGTATATCGTTTTTACATTTTGCTGCTTCAATTTTAGCTGTCAATTCACACCAAAATATTTGTTTTCAGGAATGTTTTATTAAAACCTTTAAAAGTCAGTGTTATTCAAGTCAACATTAATAAAGTTGTGAAAACGCTGGTGAGGCATCCCTAGTGTAAGTAAACGTGATAATAAGCCAGCAGACACTTATTCATTCCCCGCTAAACAAGTTATTCAAATGAGATTGTGCACAAAATTTAATTTCACTATAACAGAAAGTAAATTGAAATGTTAATATGCGTTAAGGGTTGATACTTGGCATTGAAATCAATTTAATCTATCTGCGTAAACATTGGTTTGTTAATGTAAGTATTGGAACGCCGCGGGGGTCTGATGGAGGGCTATCCTTCGTGGATAGAGGTCAGCACTACTGTTTACGTTTGTAAAAGTTTTATAGCCGACTGTTAACTAGATTGCCTCTGCATTGGGAATACAACAAAACCACTAGGTACTTTTCCTCACAATTCTCCCACAAGATTCAAGATAACGTAAACAAACATAACATAAAGCCTCATTTATTCAGCATAATATGAATTGCGTTAATTATGACGTGTGTAAATTACATGGTAATTTGTTAGCGTACCCAAACGAACTCTCTGCAGACAATCTCATCCGAACACAACACGATTCATCACAGAAACCCAAACTTAACTAATTTACGTCAAAACAACTCATATAGGTAAACATAAAAGCCACCCTAATGAGGTTAACTATTCGGAAAATATTCTTCCTCTCAGTGATAATATGATAACAACATGTCACAGATATATAAGGAAAATACGTATTTCACACATAATTCTATACGAAAAAGGTTTTATGGATCGTAAAGCCAATGATCCCAAAATTGCCCTCAGCTTTCTTCTAATCCCAAAGGTTTATATGTAAAACACCAATAAAATAGAATTCTAACGTCTGTAAAAATACATAAAATTATACAATTGAAACGGAGGCAGAAAGAAAATGGAATGCCTTATGTATATTAAGACTTATGGAATTATAAACCATTATTGCTTCGTGTTTTACGAGCGCCTACCATTAAAAGTAACCGTCTAATGATTCACTTTGATAACGATATCAATTTAAGAGGAAAATATACTTCCATAGAAGTGTATTTAATATTAACCACTCTTAAAAGTTTAGGGTGGTTTATATACGGTCCCTTATCCTGAATCTGAGGACACAGGTGGACGCAGCGTACGCTCTTGTAAATATTTGATGTATACCCTTAACAGCTCTTTGCTATTATAATTTACGGTATTGTAGAAGTAAGTAGCCAGTATAACCCTACAGTCTCGCCATACCCGTCTCATATTTAATACGTAAAGTTACGTTGCCGTTAATACCACTTGATATTTAATATGACCACTATTGGAAAAACAGAGTATGTTGCCAGATGTATGAACGTATACGAAGTGTAAAGAGCGTAGCTGGTCGAAGAGGTGAATTTATGTAGGTATGTAGATTCTTTTTTTAAATGTTTTTTTTTTTTTGCCGTCTTTTAATAAAACGGAAAAAATAAAAATTTTACAAAAATAACAGTACACGGTGCGGTAGGTACCTACTTTAATACGAAATTCAAAAAGAGTGAGGGGCCTCGGAAATATTTTGATGAGAAAATAAAGGAAATCTTTTTCCATTTCAGATAATTTTGTTACAACACAAAGTCAGACTGCTTTGTTGTGAATAAAAACCTATTTCGTCTGAACAATGCGTGTAAATACTGACAATAAAAGATGAGCTTCAGAAGAAAGCAGTTAATAGCAATTTATTCTTTATGAGAAGATTATTCGGTAGCTATCTTTGCATTTCTTTCATTACCACTGCTCTCAAAAAGGTGACGGAAAAAATCGTGAGGAAACTTCAGACATTTTCTAGAAGGAAAAAATCGAAAATATGTTACATCAATGAACCTGCTCCGTGTAATGTATTCCCAGCAGCTAGAACCATGTCATCATCTAGCCTTTTCCCAAACTATCCTGGGGTTGGCTTCCAGTCTAACCGCATGCAACTGAGTAGCAGTATTTTACATCAAGCGCCTGCCTATCTGACCTCCACAACCCAGTAACGCGGCGCGGAGGAAACTCGGTATGTAATTATGGTCACCCGTCCATGGATCAACCTCGGCAAGCACGGCTTAACCTTAAATATCGACACGTGCGGCTGTTATTATTTGGCCACGGGCTCATCAGTTGGAACCATGTATGAAATTTAAGAAAAAGGTAGGTTTTACCTGTATCTACAACTATCACAGACCCGAAGTCAAGCATTTTATTAATTTTATTTTGTATTTTGTTCCTAAGCAAAAAATAATACATTTCAGTAATACAGCAGCTTATATTTTATTATTAACGGACAGTATCATGTAAAAAGATCAAAAACATGTTCCTCCTTTTATTTAAAGTAGATTTTTGTACTGAAAATATATGCAAGCAGATAAGATTATTCTCAGAAAAATATTTCAGAACTTCAATCGCTACTTTAGAAGAAAATCGGATTTAAATTCGCTAAGTATATATTTTTTTACACTCGAGTGTCGACTGAATTTTCTTTTGGTACGAAAGTACTTAATTTTACTTATTCAGAACTCTTATATTACATTACATAACATCCTGTTATCTCCGAAGGGTTGGGCACAGTTGTCCCTAATATTACACCCACATTTCGACAGTTATGTTTTAAGTCTCATGTAATAGGGGGCGAGCCTATTGGCATCAACCGGGCACAAATCCAGACTCCGTGGCTGCTACGGAGAAATGATCGATGGAAAAACGCAATAACAATTTGCCCGCCCCGGGAATCAAACCCAAGACGTCATGCTGAGCAGTCGCGATTGCGAACGGTAGACCAAACAGGCAGTAACTTTTATATAATATTTATATCAAAAGAATGCGTGATAAATAAGCCAATGTAACATAATGAGGAAATAGTTCAGTTCATCCAAAGGTCTGCAAGATATCACTATCAGCGAAAAGACCGCCTTAGTACCCATAGAATTAGCTGTATGTACTGTAAAATAACCGTCTAACAATTTTGATGTGAGTGGAAAATGACGTGAGGAAAGTTTTGAGTATGAATGTGGATGGGTATAAGGGTAGAGGAAGGCCAAAGAAACGATGGATGGACTGTGTGAAGGATGATATGGCAAGAAAGGAGGTATCTCATGAGATGACAAGTGATAGAGAAGTATGGAAGGAGAAGAGGTGCTGCACCGACCCCAAATGAATTGGGATAAGGGCAAGAGAATGATGAATTAAGTATACCAAGATAGTGCAAGTATCTACAATATATGTATTATAAAGCTATCCACCATGTTGTGTGCGTTTATTGATTCGCAAATAACATTAAAATCCAATTATGGACAAATGTCCGAACGACCACAAAATTGGTATGTGACGTCAAACATTTGTTTGAGTGATATAAATTATTACTGAACCTAGTACTAAATTGATGATAAATGACATGTAAATGAAGTATTGTAACCCAGTGTTAAACAATTCTGTAAATCGTGGATTCGAATCCTGACAAACACTTCACATAATGTAATTATTTTATCACTCTCTCGCTCTCAAAACAGTGAAGAAATAAAATCATCCGCATGCAGCTCATGCACAGGGCCCGCATGGTGACTTTCAGCCCACTCTCCTCTTCGCAACTTCGAAAAGGGTAAGCACAACTCATCATCATCATCATCATTTCAGCCCAAAAGACGTCCACTGCTGGACATAGGCCTCCCCCAAGTCATATTGACATTTTCGGGGGTTTTACCATGATCGCCACGTTTGGCAGGCGGGTTGGCGATCGCAGTACGGTTGTTTCAAAGGCACAGAGAACGACTACGAACGACTAAGCACAACTGTTTAGAGGTTATTGCTGATTTTTCTGCATTACATAAAAGTTAATGGTTTTATTTGCATTCTCTTACTGGCGAGTATCTCCGAAGACAATAAATCTTAGTGTTCAGCCAAAATATTTTATTAGAATTCAAACATAGAAAAATAACTAATTGCATTTTTATTTATAATTTACTTGGTGAGACTCTGGTAGTTACTTTGAATAATTAGGTTATTTAATCGATGAATCTAGAACGAATCTTAGCAGTCCTAAATTATTCATTAAGATTATCAGTATCACTAGCCAAAATACACGCTGACACATCATGTTTGCGTGTCCACTAACGGATATGGTTTTGTTCAAATCTATGCTTATAAATAAAAGCTAAAATGAAAAAGATACGTTACATTACTAAATATCCGTAAGGGGTAGTGCAAACAAAATTTTTTGTTCTCGCAGCCGCATATGATTTAAGCGAATACGTATCGGGAAATCAAAAATTCCTCACCGTACGCACACATGAGTCAAAATCGGACACACAGGATCTTTTAAAATTCTTCACAGCAGCAAGACGATCTATAGAATCCCTTTCAGCTTTTTAAAATAAATATTATAATTTACAAAATTAATGCCAACAGCTGTTCCCGGATCTAAAACCGTAAAAAGGTGATTAATTAACAAAATATAAAAAGCTAGTAATCAACTTATAATATTTACAACAAGTTGGCGGTCTGCGGTGGCAGCACATGCATTCTATTTCCATACAGCCAGCGACATGGGTGGCGGGCCCGTCATAAATCAACACAATTTGTTCCCGGCACGTTTTGATCGCCCGTTAATATTCATGATAATTGTTAAAATAATACACACGACACAACATCCATTCCCTCCGGATGCTGGCCGTTTGTTATTTTTTACATCACTCATTAAATAATCTGATTTTAATAAAGAATTTTGCTGTAATCAAACGTTGTTTTGTTAAGCTTTTTAATTGTCTAAACAAAACGTTATGAGTATTTTCATACAAACATTTTGATGTTGAACATGTTCGATTTTGACACACGAATGCTACCTGACAAGCGGGCGTATGACACATGATAGAACGATTTGTTACTTAGTAGTAACAAGAATTGGATAACATTTTTTTTTTCTTCGTCTTGTCCCGTCTATTGCTCCATAACATTACAATGTCTTTGCCTAAACATCACGTCCGTATTCACAGATGGAAAGGATAAAGAGTCCTTATTGTGCATTGTACATTTCGCAAGTTATGTTTAACCCGCCACAAAACCTCGCTGCAACTGTGAAATTCGTAACGAAAAAATCCAAAAACACTTTGTCCGACCTGGGCATCAACCCCAAGATACACACAGTTTAGCAGTAGCGTTTCCGACAGCGAGGCAAACCATTTTCACATTCCTGTTTTAATAATACCATTTTTACAAGGATAAATCAAACATTATTTAATTCCTGTCAATCAAAAAGCTTTTTATTGAATATAATAATTGCGAGTTTTGTAAACAAATTGCCAATTTATGAACGTTCCGATATTATTAGTGGAATCGTGTTTACAATCAGAATGAAATTGAGTTATTATTTATGTTCTTAAACGCTGTATTAATTATAATAATTTGCAATTGCGCTTATTTAACATAATAATAGTAATGAAAACACTGATTCCATTCAATGTAAATGAATATAACAGTTCATATTAATTTAAATACCTACTAGTAATTAACGTAGGTATAGGTACATAGCTGCTAAAATAACTAACCACCAGATGCTTAAAATGAAACAAAACGAACTGAACTTAAGGCCACGATACCCCCAGAAGGTGGTAGCCTTAAGGCAGATCCGGGGTTACCGCACGATCTCCGGCGAGGCGCAGAGCCTCTTGGCCGGATTGCCGCCATGGGATCTGGAGGCGATAGTCCTCGCGTGCCCGCACGAATGGCGCGCGGAGGCACTACGCCGGGGGGAAACTCCGCTGCCGCGCCAAATTGTCGCTCAGCGGATAGACCTCCGGCGCGATCTCATGGCGACATGGAGGGAGCGACTGTCGCAACCCCGTGCACGCCACAAATGGTGGCGATAAGTCCCCTCTTTGAGGAGTGGCTGGAGAGGCGCCACGGCGCCCTCACCTTCCGCCTGACGCAGGTCCTCACCGGACACGGCTGTTTCGGGAGGTTCCTGCACCGAATCGGGCGAGAGGAAACGCCCGGGTGTTACCACTGCGAGGATCAGCCGGAGGACACGGTGGAGCACACTGTGGAGCTCTGCCCCGCTTGGGCTGAGCACCACCGTGTCCTCGTAGCGGCGATTGGCGGCGGCGACCTCTCGCGTCCGGCCCTAGTTTAATCCATGGTCTGGAGCGAGAGGGAATGGGAAGCCGTCGCCTCCTTCTGCGAAGCAGTCATGCTAGCAAAGGAGGTGGCGGAACGTGAGAGGGAGAGAACCTCACGTCCCAGCCGCCGCGGGAGACGCCCCGGGCGTCGGGGGGCAACCAGTGGACCCCAGCCACCGTAGGCGCGGGCCTGTGGACGGTGAGTAATGGGCTAGCTCACCGTCCGTCCGTCTTATGACGACAGGCCGTGCCGTCGGCGCGTTCGTGTTCCACGCGCGCCTCAAGGAGATGTCAGCAAATCGGAAGGGCTCCGAGAGGGTCGATGCCTGCTAGGGCTGTGGGTTATTCGATAGAGATACCGTGGCCCTGGAAGACAAAGGGCTAAGAAGGAACATGGATGGGTTTTAGTCAGTCAAGTCTGACACTCCCTTCCGCTCCGCCTAGAGCGGGAAAAGTCATTTCATGATATACCATCCGAAAAAAAAAAAATAAGGCCACCGAGCACCGTAGGCATTCATCGCTTACTCCAGCCCCTGCAAGGCGACACGAAATAAACCACGACAGTTTAGGGCCAGAATAACCCCAAATTGTGAAAGTTGAATGGCTCAGGTTTTCCTATTACTGCAGCATTCACTTTGTGATTAATATATAGCAAAGTTGAGAATTACTTCTATGTGGTTTTGAAAACACGATTTCATAAAAAAATCTCGATGGAAAAATATCTCAAAGTTACCCCTTAAGTAAATTAAAATTTGATAAAATTGAATTAAAAACTTTAAATTAGGTCATGAAACTTTGCCGGATAGTCGATTTATGTCTAAGCATATTCTTTGTATTTTTTCTGTTTGAAGTAAAAAAAAAAGTAAATCTTCTTTAGCGGCGTTGTGCACTTTTGTGATGGGTAAAAAATGTTAAACTCGTGATCGAAAATTCGTAAGAAGGATTGACATTAGGTTACGAAGGAAATTGAACTTTATGACATCTGTCATTGAGTTTCGGTTTCCAAAACTGGATAATTATCTTATGCACAAACAAAACCTTCGGTTTATCCAAAGAGGTAAAATTCGTAAGACGCATTGTAATAGTTCTGAAGTGCTAAATTTTTTATGTTATATAAATTGTCATGTTTGTGTACGATAGCCTAATAAATTAATATTATATTTTACCACATAAATGATAGTACTTTTATACTGATAATTAAAGCAATTTGTGCAAAATTATTCCCTAACCATTCCAAAATATCAAAAATGCACAAAGTTAATATTCAAGTTTTCACGTCTGCCAGGCACTCCCGGAGTGCAACCCGTTTTTTTTTTTAATATCCATTGTTGTCATCGTAAAAACCTTTACTTTGAAACTTCAAGCTTCTAACCAGACACCGCTTGGACTGCCCGGCCCCCCGGCCCTCGCCAGGGCCCCGATGCACAACTTGTCAGTCTTTGACAGTGCGGCTTCGGCCTTCAGACGGGGCAGTTGTATTTCTTTGCTTTCGCGCATAATACCCGATTAAAGTAGATTAAAAAATAAAGCACCCGTATTTTTATTTTCTCCAAATGTTGTAGTTTTCATTGAAATACAACATTTTTGAATTAGTTCAACATCGAAATCTTATGGCAAAGTCAAACATTTTAGAAGGTGAACGTATTTTATCTGTGCAAAATTTCGAAAATCTCAATACTGATCAAAACAACTTTGATTTTATTAGCCACGCATGAAACCCGTATTAATCTATATTATACTATACTATATAATAGCTGGCATCCATACAATCAATTTTTGTAAGAGGGAAAATCTTTTTTAGCGTCTCGTTTCCAAAAAAACTATCAAAACTGTGCTGATTTCGAACTTTGAAGGTTTATATCTCGAAAAATACAGATACTGAGAACTGTAGAACCAAATGTCTACGTGCATCAATCAAACGACGTTTTTCAATAAACTAAAGAAATAAAATAAAGGAAAGAAAAGTATTTTTTCATTAAAATATTTAATTATTGAAGCATTTATTGAATTATTAAAAAAAATTAAAATAATTAAGAAAATGACACATTTTTTACGAACTGGTATAAATTTAATTGTTCAAAGAATAATATAACTCAAATGAAATGATAATTAGTCACAATTTAGACTTGTCTTTGCGATTTAATTGGATGCGGTAAAGTGCAAATAATCGTGTATCGGATGGCCGAAATATGTAGAGCGAAGTGTGAAATAGGTTTTTTCATAATTCTAATCCGTGCCATGTACAAAAAAAAAACGCAAAACAAAACGACGTAAATCCTGGTCGGCCCGCCTTAAATATTCCACTTAAAACATCTTAAAATCTAAAATAAACCTCTAAACGAAGAAACGCTAAAGCCAAAACATAAGGACAGCTTAGGAAATTATAGAGAAACGAAAAAAAGGAAAATTGTTTTCACAACGTCATACTCTTACCTTTTGAAGTATAGAGGAAGACAGTTAATAGTGCTTACTCGTGGCACTTCATAGAAAGCGATCCTTTTATCGCTGAGAAGGGACTCAGTTTTCAGAATCACTCCGGATGAGGCGTGCACAGATAGTTTTTAAATCGGTTTGTTTATTATTAGTGCTCAGACATCGTTGTAACATGCAACGGATGTTTAGTCAGAAAGATCTCCCCTCTTGAATAAAATTCTTGGACTAAAATAATATGGAACGTCTTAAATGTTATGCAAAATATTTAGTTTTAATAAATCTAGCCTTTGATGCAGAATGCAGCCCTCCCGCCGCAAAAACATGCACATGTATATTAAACACGAGGCGAATGTCTTTGTCGTATCATCTTTGTAAGTAAATAAACCGTGCTATTATTTGGATATATCAGTGTTACACGATAACCAAAACAATATGCTGAAAAGTGTCAGTTAATTTCCCTTTATGTTAGGTTATTCCTTCCGGAACTATTTGCTCGGTCGTTAACATAATGGACCGCACAGCCAAAGATAAATGGTTCTTGGGAAGCGAAATCAACCAGCCAAGAAGTGGGAAAACTACTGTAGGTGCTGTGACGTAATAGCCATTTTCTAATAAGACCATTTCCGAAGACCTATTGTTGCCAGATTATGCTAATGGTTCATGTAAATCGCGAAAAGGCGAATCTTTTCTGAACACAACATACTATCTTTACGCAAAAATATCTAAAACTGATACTCCTCCGTAAATGATAATGGAATAAACGTATCTTGTATTTTTATTTTCTCTCAGAAATGTGAACGTAAGATACGTATTTTATGAGATCCGATCGTACTGGTGAAATGTCTGTCATGGTCTGCGGTATTGAAGATATATTCATGTTTAGATCCCTCGTCGGAGGCCGGAATATCGCTGGCGAGGATAATTCAATTATCCTCAGAGGTTCCCGTGTCATCACTCAAGCGCAGGTGAGCGCGAAATTTCTCGGATTCTCAGAACTTCATATAGGGAATAAATAAGCTACAGTAAACCGGTCGACACAGAACCAAACAACGACGTGACTCGAATACTTACACTCACACCTTTTTGGAGGAAATTGTCGAACTAAGTTTTGCTTCGAAAACGTTTTAAGATTAAATTAGTAGACAAGATAAAATAAAATACATGTATCTAAAATTATTTATCACTAGCTGTTGCCCACAACTTTGTTCGCGTGGTAATTTTGAAGCGTGAGAGAAAAACAAAGGATCCTATGTGCTTTTCCAGACTACTATCTATCTCTGTGACAAATTTCATCTAGATCTGTTCACCCGTTCTGGCGTGATTGAGTAACAAACATCCATCCGACCATCCAAACTTTGGCATTTACGATAAATTTAAATACAGATTTGGAGACACAAAATTAGATAGCTAACTCATACGTAAAGACTGGTGGCTTGCTCAGCGCGTAGAGGCTAGCGAATCTTCTAGCGAGCAGCGATGTGAAACGAACGTTTTCAAATCTTCAAAACCGGCCGCACTGCGCACTTGGCACATCGCTATAAAACATTTTACCTACTAAGAAAACATATTAAACAGTTCTTAGACTGAAACCTATACCTTACTACTTACGGCAGAACCTAGGTAAACTTACAAGTTCGAAAATGAGTATACAAACCAAGAAACTTAGTTTCAAATTGTTTTAATCATTTCTTGATATTGTTTGCTGTACTATCTTAAAGTTGAAGCGACAAAGTTCGAGTAACGTTGGGGATATTGGCACCAGAGTTGTGTTCAACCCATTTTATAATGCAACCGACAAGTAGTACTTATCCCGGATAATCCGTCGCGGTTTCACTACCGGCAAACCGCTGTAAGTTATTAGATTTGAAGAGTTTTGGCTGAGACGCTCTCAACCGCTTCAATTTGTGCTTCGTTAAACGATTTTGAAGAATATCCTGAGGCTGTTTTTGTATTACATACCTACCTGAATTCAAAGTTCCTCCTTACTGATGTTCTGGTGGTGACATTACCTAGATATTTGAATTGGATATGGTACTATCACACTGTTTTTACATAGTGAAAATGATATAGGAATTTTAAAAACAGTTTATTAAAACTTTTACTATTTAGTCATAAAAGCAGTTAATTAAAAAATAGCATAGCCTAGCAATAAATATGGTTCCATCTCTCTGACAGAAACTTAATGCTCCTAAATTCATTTAGCATAACACACTTGGCTTAATCTTCTTTAAACGAATATTTTTCAGGCATAAAAATTATTTACTATCGTTATTGTTTGGCCGAATGTATACTTTTAAGATGGCAGAATTTTATTTGGCATATTACCTGTGGCAATGTTCAAATTCTGCATAATTTTGTTTAGCATAACGTTTATTTAGAGCGACGATTATTTGGGTCAATTTCACTTGGCATATTATGAACATGGCTGAATTTCATTTGGAATAATATGCTTAGGAATTTGGCCATTTCTATAAAATATCATTTTTAGCCATGAATTAAAATTAAAATAATGTCTTATAAAGTCAATCGGTCGTTCCACAACAGTTAGTGACAGAAACGAATCGCTGCAAAATCGACTCCACGTAGTCTTGTCTGCCCTACCCCTAGAGTGTAATTTAACGGGATTAAGTAGGCGCGGAGGTGCGAGGCGGCCCGCGAGATCACCACCGCAGCTTCGGCTTGCTCCTCAGCCGCGGCGACGATTGTAAAAACCACCTGCGACGATAAACTCACGTGGGAACGCCGAAGCCCCGGACATTGCGCCGGAGTCGTGACAGAAACCATGCCTGCTGCATGTTGCATGCAGCATGCAAGCAAGCATTTATGCTACATTCTTGCTGTATGCATGGTGTATGCTTGTTTGCCAAAATATGATACTAGCTGTAAACTTTCTGAGATATGATAGTTCTGCCTTTTACTGTATCGCAATGAAATGTATGCGAAAAAATCATTCTGACTGTGAACTTTCTACGATGCTGCTTTCTGTTGGTTCTACTTTTCAATTATTATGGATATGAAATTATGCCTAAAGATGATTCTGACTTACAAAATTATGAGTTATGAACGTAATACATGAGTGAATGTCAAACGATTTACTGCGAAATGAAAATGAATGTTTATTCTATTTGCTGTTATGCAAATTAATATTATGACATAAAAAGTTATGCCATAAAGGGAAGACCCCAATAAATATGTTGTAATTAGGCCAGTGTAGTAACCTTGACTAAAATCATAATTGGAAGGTAGAGAAAAATATATTAACAAACAGAAGATAAAATGGTTCTTACTCTATTTCGTCTTTGCCTATCTAGATATTTGAACCCCTGTCTATTTGCTAACCTGTCTATACCTACACCTAAATGTAGTACTAGTATTTTAGCTCAAAGACTATTTATTCGTAATACACAAAAGGTTAATTGAAGATCTTTCAACAAAAACTGTTATAAGGCTCACTGTTTAGTCTAATACATTTTAGTCCGAAAAAATATTGTTGACACGGCCCGGCTTCTACGACCGGAGGATGACACATGCCAAGAATAAAAGGAACTGACGCAGTGGAATTATTTTGTTAATATTTTGAACAGCAGACAAATACGTTAGGTTATTTTCTACCGTCCGCTGTAAGCGCCCCACACTCCCACGATTTATCCTTTATGCCGACAACGACACATGAGAGGCTAATGTCCGGACCTCGGGAACTTGACATCAAATGATTACTTTGCTACGTACTCGTACAAGCCTCACACCATGTTTTAACTAAACATAATAACAGAAAACACGTACTTACTTATTATGATCGTAATAATATTTCGTTAACTTTGTCCCTAATTACTTTCTTAGTTGTTTTCATACTGTTGTAGCTATTAAAATTCCTAAAGTTAAACATTAAGAACAGACGGAGCGGAAGGTTTTGTCTTTGTATTCCTCTTACGTAACTGTTATATTTCGGTAAACACAAAAATACTGCAGAATATGAAATTTGATTTGAATTAACTAAAAATTCAGCGAATTAGCGGCGGTAACTAATTACCCATCATTGTTTTTAGAGTGAGCTGATGTGGCAGAAACTTGAGTTAACACTATACATCACTCAGCGTGCACACATGACGAAGCCACTATTAAGTCATTAATTAAGCAAAGACGACGTAGACAAAGACAGCTCACAGACACTCAACGTAGACCTTAGAAGCTAAGTGATAAAGTTGAAAGTGCTGTAATTTACAGTGGGCATGAAGTTAATGGCGTAGCATTAGAAGGGCACGCCGACGTCCACCGACAGCGTCGCAAACAAATAAAGCCACTCGTTAAATAAATCGCCACAGTCAAACATAGTCGGGACCTTTCCGCACCTCAGCACCCGTGAATAAATAAACATAATAATGTGTTTAGCGAACCCCGATGTTTTTAAACAAGATAATAAGTTACGTTTGATTAAAAACAACATTGGCTTCTGAGTAAATATGTACTATTCATCATGAATAATATAATATTGTTCACAATGTCAAGATCTGCCTCAAACTTTGTTAAAATAATCCATCTCTTTGAGTAGACTGAGCTCTAAAAGGAGCGTCAGAAGTAACTATCTGAGAGAAAACATAAACTTTTATTTTCCTCGAAATCTGCTTATCTTTGTGGAAAGTTCATTGAATGAAACACAAAAGCCTATGACGATGTTTCTCAAGAAACGTTATGATTGTTTAACGTTTTAATTATTCGCACATTAAAATTTATCCGATTTATGATGAGATATTTCCGTTTCATCTGTGTGTCATCCGTAAATAACGGAGCAGAAATGGATATTAGATAAACATCCTTTTTGACTTTGCTTGTAACAATAAAAATCAATAGCTTCCGAAAGCTTAACTGACCGTGTATACCGCGGCTGTCCTCTTTCCTTTCATCAGTTTTCCTTTGTACTATTATTATTAAGTCGAGCCACAAACAGGCTCCTCACCCACGCGAATACTTAAATCAATAAAGCCTTTATCAGATATGTTGTTCACGAACTGAATAAAAACATATCGGGCTCACTGCTTACCTTGCAAGGTAGGGAACGATTTAGCTAAATGTCAGTAAGTAATACCTCTAGCTAAACTTTTTACACATAAACATAACATCACGTCTGTAATCCACGAAGGGATACGCAGAAGTGTATCTAATAGAACAACCACATTTCGTCAGTTATGTTTTCAATCTCATGTAATAGGGGGCGAGCCTATTGCCATCAACCGGGCTCAAATCTAGACTCCGTGGCTGCTACTGAGAAATTCCTGATGGACAAACCCAGTAAGGGAAATCATGCTCAGCAATCGAACAACGAGGCAGCACAACATTTTTATTATTTTTAAAACTGCGCTATGAAACTATATTCTACATATGATATAAACACGTACATACATAAATTCATCTGTAACAATATTTCAGACTATTTGTATGCAATTTAGAGTGACAGATTTTTCGGTGACCTAGCGATCGGATGTGATGTATTTGGCTTTAGGCTAGTATTTAAAATATTCCATGTGAAGGACACCGGTCCTTTATTTTTTTTTTGGGGATGGGAAATCATCGAATGACTTCTCCCGCTCTAGGCGGAGCGGAAGGGAGTGTCAGACTTGACTGACTAAAACCCATCAAGGACTCCGGTCCTTAAAAATAATTGTACCGACCAATACTAGTTTCATAAAATAATTATTTTTATAAAGATAATATTCAAACTTTTATACCATGATTGATGTGTTTACATCGTAAAAATATTAAACATCTGAACAAGACTGAATCATTTGTGAGTTTGCTGACTTTGTGCTGTCCAAACTGAATTTATAAAAGAAAAATATTGAATCACAATCTTGCATGCATAAACTGAAAATTCTCTAAGTTTTTCAATATTCAAGAATTCAATTTTAGTTTTTCAGCGGTTTACAGGGACACAATGAAGCGTCAAATCGACGCCAAATCTTAGGTAAGCAGCGGTTATTCATGATTATGACATAGTTGAAGTTGTAGAACATTGTAGAGGTCAGCGGAACATTGCGGTCAATGCGCAATTATAATAAACGCCCTCCCGCTAGAGATTAACATAACGAGACAACGAGTTAGGGAAAAGTTACCGTATTCCTGAATCCTCAGGGAGGACTGAACCGAGAATAATGAGTGAACATACCAACTTTCTGAATTTGCCCGGATCGAAGCCATGGGGAGTTAGCGATGTCACAGCTTAATTATTACGACTGGGGTATTTTGGGAAATATTACACAAAAATAATAGATAGCTTGCTGTTCTGTTCCTGTCTAGAATAAGGCAGTTTGTTTTATAACCTACTCGTACAAGTTCTTGTCGCCTGACTGAGTTTTTTTGAGAGAGATGAGGTCCGATTATATCAATTAACTAATACTTGTTGTTTGAGACCTGCAGGTGTAGTAAAAGGTACATACCATGAGTCATGGCCGTTGATTGAGCTGATCGATGCCAGACAGGCATAAATAAGGGTTACGACGATCTATTAACCACGAGAGTGTCACAAAATCTACTTAACTCAGAATTTGCGATTGTAATGCAACTTTACGATCCATCAAACTGCTTACGACCTTAAAATTAAGTAAAAATCGCTGAATATAGTAGTAATATGATTTTCAAATATCCATTAGAGCTGAAAATGATTATGTGCGTACATAACAAAAAGAATATTGACCTCGCGGCGGGACCTCAGTGTAACATAATGCCACAGTCTAGCTAATCCGTTGTGATTCAGCCAACCCTACTAGACCCTCGACCCCAAAAGAATCAAATATCCAAAAGTTACCCAAAAAGAAGTTATGAGGAACCCTGATTACATTGAATGATAACTTATAATCCGTTTATTATGGAATATATAATTTTGTTCATTCGTAATCCATCGCGGTTTTTTGTCCATGAGTGAACGCAGTCGTGCGATGCATATGAATCCATTGCGCATAACGGAGAGTTATTGTCAACAAAAACACAAATTTTGTGGAAATACAGGCCTCGATGCCTCAATGCGACAATAGTCAGCCGGCTAGTGGACAGTCCGTGTCAAGCTTAGTGTTTGTGCATTTATTTGGCAAACATTTTTTCCTGCTGCTCTCGGATAGAGTTTTTCACCAGTACCTATATTAGTTGTTTACTTTTTTTATTTTCAGATAATATAAAGCGTTCGTATACTATTCCATCTAAAAACTTCATTTTTTACTCAAGGAAAATCGCGTCGTTCCGCGGCAGCAACAAAAGGGATTTTTCGAGGCGACCGGTTTTGTACTCGGATTTTTGTTATGAAACCTTTCATAAGTATGTAAATTGAAAATTTCAGCGCGCAGAAAGAAAGAAAGAAAAATGGCGGATTCCTTGATAACTCTGTGTGAGATGGTGACAGAATATTTTTTTGTAAAGTTTTAATGAGATCTTGTATCTGTACGTTTACATTAAATATGTCAGCTGGAGTCGCAGGTGACTGTCTAGTACGAGTACATGCGCCGTAACTTCATGGCTGCCATTCGAAATCTCATCGTACGCTGTAATATAGACACAGTCGTTTTTACTTTACGATCTTGTAATGTCACCGAGGCGTATCAAACGGCAGAACGCACCGCGCTCTCGGTGCCTGATAATATTTTATAACACAAATCACTACCAACATATTTCGAGCACAATAATGTGGAAAAGGGTCTTGATAACATTGTGAGGTAGATTGTGCCGTACAGAAAGGGAACCGATTTTCTTTTTCATTATGCATACTTTCTCGTTTTTGTCTACAGGTAGTTTTGTCTAAAGATCAAGCAGTGTTCCTAGAATAGCCTACATAATATCACGCCCGTAATCCCCGAAAGGTAAGGCAGAGAAGTACCTTATCCCCATGTCGCTAGTTTATATGCTTTAAGTCTTATGAAATAGGGTGCAAGCTCATTGCCGTAAACCGGGCACAAATCCAGACTCCGTGGCTGCCACTGGAAAATTCCTGCTGGAAAGACCCAATAACAATTTGCCTGAATCGGGAACCGTACCTAAGACCACACGGTTTGTAGCCGCGACCACTAGACCAGTCTACTAGAATAGAATTCGGGAAAAATATCGTGGATCCACTTGCAATACAAAAAGAGGCTTACAGCACGTCGTTCCCGAAAGGCAGATGTCGGTTCGGAGCCACAACGGCCCACACTTTATGAAAGGAAATATTTTCACCCGCTATTGTATTATGAAGCAAGAAAGCCATCCTGTATAATTTAGTTCTTTATAAAAGTTTGAGTTTATCATTTTTTAGCATAACAGTTTATTTTTAAAGCTTATTGATCGCCATCATCATCATCATCATCAGCTTATAATGTTCCCACTGCTGGGACACAAGCCTCCTCTCATGAGGGAGTGGGCAGTAATCCACCACGCGGGCCCAATGCGGGTTGGTAGATGACCCATGTCTTCGAATTTTTAGTTCTAGGACATGCCGGTTTCCTCACGTTGTCTTCCTTCACCGGTTTTGAGACCAGCGGTGATGAAATAAATTACACAAAGTAATGCGCCTGCCTGGGTTCGAGCCCACGGCTTACTGCTCGTAAGTCGGGGCTGCCACCACTGGGCCACAGCTCTCGCCGCGCTCTCTTTGATCGCCATATACCTACTTAAACTTTAATGTTATATTAACAAATAATACTATTTTGCACAGTATTGTTTTTACAAAAAAAAACCTCACATGTCAGAGATCGTGTGAGCAAAGAGGCAAAGGGTTACGTTTTATTAAACATTAGACTTTGAACTAGGGACGTCAGGCGATGCGATAAACTAAAGATTTAATCAAAAGATTGATTTTATGTAGGACAGAGGTCGCGTGTCCTGTATAATCTGATATTAAATCAAACACGTGGTAATTGATTGATTGACTTACAGATTAGTGCTTATCTTTACATACACTCTCGCCTTTTACCGATGGGGGTGAACAGAAACAACAATATATACGCCGCCGCCATCTGCTACAATTCCTACATCCGCCTTTTGCTTTGGCCACGATTTTTAAGGTTCCGTACCACGAAAGGAAAAATCGGAACCCTTATAGGATCACTTTGTTGTCCGTCCGTCTGTCCGTCTGTCTGTCTGTCAAGAACATTTTTCTAAGGAACGCGTGGAGGTATAAAGTTGGAATTTATATCAAATACTTAAGTCTACTGTCCCTTGGAGCTGTGAAAAAACAAACTTCACTTCAAACTTCTAAGCCCGTTGGCTTAGAATCAAAAGATATAGCCGTTTATGCCGCTAATTTCCGCAAATTTTCGACACTCGCAAGGGAATCAAAACCTACTAGGTACTTCCCGTGAACTCAGAATCTTGAAATTTGGTACGAAGCAACGTCTTATAGCACAGACAGACAGGAAAAATTGCGAAAACCGTACATTTTTAGTTACATCATTTAATAAAAATATATTTTTTTTAAATTGTACGAAACCCTCGGTGCGCGATTCCGACTCGCACTTGGCCGGTTTTTATTATACTAGTTAGGCTTTCCTTTGGCTGCAACTCGACTGATGTGAAGCGATGATGCTCGTAGAATGGAACACGCTTGCTCGTAGAAGAAACCGATTCACTCGAGCTTCGAATATATCCAGATTATAATGATCAGGGAACATAGTAGCCGTTCGGTGTACGCACGCAGGTTGCGAGTAGGTAGGTTCTATGTACCTGACAATTCTAAAGAATATCACCAATAAGGTGTGTCCTTCTAGGCTTAACCGGCTTTTCCATTAGTGTTCAAAATATGGCAAAAAGATGTTTGGAAATTAATTAAATATTTTGTGAAGGGAAATACTGCGGAAGGAATTTCGATAGACGACTTGAAAGGGGTTGAGATGGGGTTGAAACCGCCAACCACGGAGACAATGCGTTATTGTCCAAATTTGGTGGCTCAATGATCTTGGATTACAGTGCTATGAGTGGCAGATTAGGTACAATGCCGAAAAAAAACTTGCCTACGAGGAGTAGTTTTAAACATCCATACGTTTAAAACAGCCCAGAAAGCCTTTCAAGAAGAAATAAATAAAGTCGATAAAAAAATAGAAAATATCCAAGAACAACTCCAGAACCTAGAAAATACCAAAAAAATTGTGATTTACGGATTAACAGAAGAACATCGAGAGACTGAAACAAACCTGTATGAACGCACGTTTAGACTATTTTACGAAGTTATGGGCATAGATATAGATCCTTATATAGAAGATATTAAACGCATAGGGAAAAGAGGAAATAGAAGGCCCCTCGCTATTGAATTGATAAGCAAGAGAATGACCAACTACATACTGGAGAATGCAAGTTTCTTTAAGAATACTGGAATAACTATAGAAAAATATATGGACAGAAAAACACTTGAGGAAAGGAATGAACTAAGACAAAACCTAATAAAGGCACGGAAAAACGGAGATTATGCTATTATCAGAAACAACAAACTGTTCATAAATGGAAAAGAATTTATCAGTCCCGATGAAGCAAAAACAGAAACGCCACAAAACCAAAACCTTATGGAAAATAAAATCATGGAAGATATACCACCCGTCATAGAGAGAGGAAATACACCGGCTCCGCATCCGTCGTTCTCACAACCTAACCCCAGCATTTCACCACAGAAAGTAAATAAGCCAAAAACGGTAATAAATAAGACATTTCGCTAATGATATTACGATAACCTTCCAAAACATACAAAGCCTAGGCAATAAGATAGATTTAATTGAACATTTGTTACTAGAAAAAAATATTGATGTACTATCCTTATCAGAAGTATGGAGAAATGAATATTTTTGTAACTCCGTATCGCTCCAAGGATATAAAATTGCATCCCAATTCTGTAGGAAAGCTAAAGAAGGTGGAGGTGTTTGCTTAATTATAAGAAAAGATGTAAAATTTATAGAAAGAATAGATATAGTTAACTATTCCAAAGAATTCATAATAGAAATTTGTGCAATTGAAGTTCCTGAATTAAACTGTATATTTATAGGATTGTACAGGCCAGATCGCTATATTAATATATTTTACGAGCAAATGGAGAAACTTTTAAACAGATTAAATACTAGAGATAGAAATAAATATATCATAATTGGCGGAGATTTCAATATTAATATACTCGAAAAAAACAAACAAACACAGGACCTCCTTACCTTAATGCGATCACATAATCTTAAACAAATAATTCGCGAACCCACACGGATAACAAAAACTACTTCCACTTGCATTGATCTACTCTTTACCAACTATAAACCCTTAATAAAGAAAGAATATGTCGAAGATTACGGACTCTCCGATCATAAATCTATTAACTTAAAATTAAATACAAACTGCTTATATACAAACAACAACAGAATATGGTATAAACAAAAAAGATTATTTACAGATAAAAACATGATAAACTTTAAAAATGCTTTAAAAGAAATTGATTGGGTAAATACTATAAATACAAATAAAACCGTTAACGAAAACTACTATACATTCATCACAACTTTAACACAGCTCTTAGATAAAATAATACCAAAACAAAGAGTGAAATTAAAACCTAAAAAAGCTAAAGGATGGATGACAACAGGGCTAAAAAAATCATGCAAACACAAAAGAGTACTGAGAATTTTACTAAACGAATCTAAATCCAATGTCATAAAAACATATCATAGCAAATTTAGCAAAATATTAAAACGTAGCATATCACTTTCAAGGAAAATAGAATATACCAGACAAATGAAAAACTCAGATAATAAAACTAAAACTATGTGGAATATTATAAATAACAAAACTGGCAAAACTAAGACAAGGCATTATGAAAATATATCTCTAAAAGTAAACAGTACAACTACTTCATGCCCTAAAAAGGTATCAAATATATTTAATGACTTCTTTGCTACAGTAGGTGAAACAACAGATACAAGTACTAATCCCTTAAAAACTGGACGTTCAGTAATGTACTCACCAACTACGTCAATGTACCTTCGCCCAGTAAACCAAAAAGAGATATTTAATATAATAAAACAAACAAAAAATAAGCATAGCTGCGGAATAGACGACATACCCCCTATTTTAGTAAAACAATGTGCAGAAGAATTATCAGCGCCACTCACATTCTTAATAAACCAGAGTTTTGAGTTTGGAGAATTTCCCGACTTACTAAAAATTTCCCTAGTAAAACCAATACATAAAAAAGATGATATCCACACCCCTAGTAATTATAGACCCATAGCATTGTTGCCGACCTTTTCAAAGATTTTTGAAAAGGCTATGTGTAACAGACTAAACTATTTCTTAGAAAAATACAATATTCTTGATGACTGTCAAAATGGTTTTAGGAAGACAAGATCCACAACATGTGCAGTTTACAAATATGTCCAAACAGCTCTCCAACAAATAAATGACAAAAGGTATGCATTAGGCCTGCTACTCGATATGTCAAAAGCTTATGATAAAGTCTCATATACTATATTACTAACAAAACTTTACGGTTCTGGTATACGTGGCCCGGCTTACAATTGGTTCAAATCATATTTAAACAACAGAAAGCAAATAGTCCAGATTGAACACCACAATATTAAAAATAGGGAGACAATAACAGTGCGGTCCCAGGTGAGAAATCTCACATGCTCCATCCCTCAAGGCAGCGTTCTGGGCTGCATACTATTTCTAATATACATCAACGACCTCCCAAAAATACTAAATAAACAAACTACATTACCAGTACTATTCGCCGATGATATCTCCATACTTGTGAAATGTGACAAAAATTCTGACCCAAATGCAATCTTACAAAATACTCTCCAGACTGTAACACTTTGGCTACAAGATCACAATTTAGAAATTAACTGTAAAAAAACCAAAATGATACAATTTAGATCCTACAAAGCCTCCCCCCTAAGTAATAATGTAATTTTTAATGACACCCCTATAGAATTAGTAACTACATTTAACTTACTCGGTATAAACATAGACACACATCTCAATTGGAAAAAGCACATCGAAACAGTTAAATCTAAATTATCTAAATTTACTTACGCCTTGTTTCAACTTAATCACAGCACAAATACAGAAACGGCACTATCGGCATACTACGCCTACGCTTACTCATGGCTAAGATATGGAGTGATGTTATGGGGGAACAGCGTAAATGCCAGCGAAGTATTTATAATCCAAAAAAAGTGTGTTAGAATACTGGCCCATATCGACAATACCGAAAGCTGTAAGCCATATTTTGTTAAATTAAAACTTCTAACTTTACCTTCTATATACATACATGACCTTTGCATATTTGTATTTAAAAATAGCAACATTTTCCCTAAAACAAAAGACATGCATAATGTGAACACACGCCATAAAAATAGATTATATCTTCCACAATCTCGGATCAAAATGCTTTACCATAGCCCATACTACATGGCAGTAAAAATCTTCAACAAATTACCGGAACAAATTAAAGAAGAACCCAAATTCAATACATTTAACAGAAAATTAAAAGAATATCTAACACAAAAATGCTTTTACTCGGTCGCAGAATACTTAGAATAAAATGTGAATATGATAAATAGATAATTACTTAGAGCAACTGAAATAGTACTTACACAAAAAGCACACATACATAAGTATACTTACACATAATATAACAAAACAAAGTAATAAAATATGATAATTAATACAAATTAATAAAACATAAATATAATAGAAAATATAAATTAATAAAACATAAATGTAATAAAGAATATAAATTTTTAAAATAAGTAAAATAAGTATTCATAAGTACAAATTAATGAAATTATAAAAACTGATGCAAGTAAATGCAAGCAAATAATAATTAATATATGTAATAAAAAAATGTATAACGTCATGATATTTATTACAATAACTGTATAAACCTGGATACTAACTTGCAATCCAGTATACATACTAACTGGATGCTTGTTTTGTCCAATCTATTATGTTGCCGTGCCCTAACCGGGTTTCATGTTGGAACTTTGCTATATATGTAACAACTTGTAAACACATGAATGCATAAAGAATTTGAGTTTGAGTTTGAGTATTAATATTCATATTCATGTTAAGTACGTTCCACAACGTCAAAAAGGTGTTACAAAAGGCTTAAAGAAAAGAACAATATTATTGACCCTGTTTGTAGTTATTAACTACATTATTATTCTACCACTCTCTTTTTTAGTATCTCCTTTCGCAGGTATGCTGAAAGAGATTTCTTTAGAAATAAGCCTTTGTACCTACCTATTTTCTGTTCCTTTCTTCTTTTCTGTATTTTGTGTGTACAAAATTTAATATATTGTTAAATAAATATATATTTTTCCGGGTGTATATGGCCGACACTAAATATTATCGCGTATCGAAATAATGACAGCCGCACGGATCGATCTTCAAGATTAAGCAACGCGTGTCGAGGTTAATTCATGGATGGGTGACCATCCTTAACATACCAAGACCTCTTCTTGGCTCAACAAGCAAATTAAACTGTTGGTGTTAATCAGTGTTTCCCAGTGGTTTTGGTAATCACACAGGCAGTGCCACCTTTGGAATATACTGTTAGCCCATAGCTGCATTTGATTAGACTGAAACCTGACACCAACATAGATAGGAAAAGGCTAGACAGATGGAGCAGAATATTATCCTAGTACGGCTTCATTTTTTGCTAACAAAAATAAAGTACCGGAATATAATATTATTTACATCTGTCATGCTTAAATCGAGGTGACAGCCATCAAGCTCTGCGAGCCTAATGAGAGGTCATCTCATATGAGGTCTGATGAGTTCTATAATTACGGGTCTCAACGGGCCATACCTAAACATTTACATTTCTGTACTTACCAATGGAAAATAAAATTCTTTATTTTCTAAATGTGTAAATCATTCTGTTTGTCGATCTGTCTGTTATCTTTTCGCACTTGAACTGCTGAACAGGTTTGGATGGCAAACCTACGGTTAGACCATGACCTAGGTCAGTTAGAATACTTTTATCCCGATAGCACGTTCAAAAACATTTACGCAGAACGATAATACCCGAAATTTAAGTGGTAGAAGAAGAAATCATGTCTGTATAAACCCGAACTTCGTTAAATTATACTTTGATGTGCAATATCGGTACGGAGGGCGTATACCTTAGTCATGTTTGCTATTTCTTCCTTATAGCAGTAATCAACGGAAACTCGTACACCCAACGATATCCTTACACCGATCATAAACTCTGCCTCAAAATATAAGCAGTATCGCTCCACGAAGGTCGAAATTCATACTTATAGGCAAAGATATTTCAATATACTAACAAATGTTAATGGACTGTGTGAAGGATGATATGGCAAGAAAGGAGGTGTCTGATGAGATGTATGATGAAGTATGGAAGAGGAAGACATGCTGCGCCAAGGCAGGAGAATGATGACGTTACAATAGACGGGGCAACGTGCACAAGATCGTAATATTTGGAATATTACGATCTCTAACTTGGCTTAGATAGCGAACAACACAACACGCGCAACACGCGTGTCTTGTAGTTCGAACTAATGCAGCCACCTTTTTTTAAAAAACGATTAAGACTATGTAATTAAAACACAAACCAGCACAAACTGAAATATGACGGACTATTTCTTTTGGTTATCTTTTTAAATCTTTATGAATAAAAGAAAAAAAACGTATTTATTTGATCTACACAGGACAAAAAAAAAATGGTTAAAATTAACAACAAACACATTACATACAAAAGTAAACATAATAACAAAATAAAAATAAGACTAATTAAACGGCCCGGTATTCACAAACGCTTCGATTCGATTTCGATTCGTCAAGTCGTATGTCTCTTCTCATCTTTTTTTGGCATTATGAAAACGAGATAGACATACGACTTACCGAATCGAAATCGAATCGAAGCGTTTGTGTGGTCCTGTAAGAAACCAAAAGGTATGAATCTCAGCATGCTGCTGTTACAATACATGGTGCTGTTGTGTGCTTTGCTTACAATAATAATAAAAGCTTGTATTTCGGGTTACCATAGTGTTTGTAACAATGGTCTTATAGGTAGCAGTGTGCGAGTTCGATAAAGGGATAGCAAATGACCGGACGCATAACGAACTAATATAAATGCAATATTGTCCGCGGCCGACGGGGGCGGACGGGACTCACCTTGCGACCTCCGCCTCCTGATTTATTCAAAGTCTAAGCTCGGCCGGAACACATCTACTCTGGATTTAACCCAAGCCACTTTCGCTTTTGATAGCCCTGCTGAAGATTTTCGTAGGAGGAAGTGTGACGCAACAATCCTGCAAATGGGCTCGACTTACTACCGCCACACTTCATGCAATGCTTATGTAACTTTTATATTTTCGTGACACTCTGCTTTTTATGTTTGCAGTAAAGCAATTACTGGAATTCTGTATATTCAGTTCTTCTTCTTCTTCATGGTTGCTAGTAATGTAATATTATATGAGTTTTTTACTAACATCCAAACACAGACAAAACTTCGTATATTTATGAACTGTTCAACACAGAGAGATTCACAGTTGAAACTATTACAAGTTTCTCAGGAAAATACATTCTGCTCCGTCTTTATTATAAAACCAAAATCTGTTTTTTTTTTTCTACACAGTTTGCGGACCCTTTTAATTGTTCAATCTCTTTGTCATAATATTTTGTTTCATTCATTTCAATTTACAAACAAGACGAGAAAGTCTCTCAGTCTAAGAACAGGCCCTTGCCTCTGGCTAACTGCTAACCCTTGTTGTACCTTGTTGAGAATCTTTTGAGGTACATGTTTTGCTTACATTACAATAATATAAGAAACTGAATAACTTATGCGGTCGCGTAAGAAAATGAATAAAATTGGTCCGTTGTTATTGGAATAACTAATTTCGGTTACTTTGCCAAATAGAAAAATGTAGTACCTAAAATTAATCAAAGCGCAAATTTTTTCTTGTAGGCACGAATCGATAGATACGAATATTCATTTTTTTTTTTTGGAAACGGATCCTGAGATCGTTGGATACAAATCGGCGGGATCAGTTTCCAATTCAATGTGATCTCGGCGACGGTGGAGACAAACCCGAAATAAAAGTGCGTTTCAAATTTTCATTGTTTGTATTGAGACCTCATAAAGGTATATCAGTACTGAATCTCACACGATTGGGAATTTCCAATGGTCAATGCAGCGCCAAACATCTTGACATCAAAGAGCTAAATTGTAGCAGTGACTGTGGGTGCCTCTGAAAGCTCTTTGTAAGCTCCTGTATTGATACGCAGAAAAGCCTTTATCCCCCCGCTACTATGATAGTCTTTACATTCATATGCCCATGAATATTGTGAAGTGTTACATGCAATCAGCATTCTCAGAGCATGCAGTCCAGGGTAACTACAAAACTTCATCAAACGCAGCCCAAAACCAGTTCGCAGAGCAAACACAGAAGTATGGCGCAATCGAACATGGCGCACGACTGCTCGAGCTTTTAGCCAGAAGCACATGTAAACAGGAATACGAATGAAAAAATGTCTATAGGTACACACATTCCAGGTAGATAGCACAGGAGATATCGAGCGGCGCTCCAGATTTATGAGCTCATTATACATCGAAATTTACGATCATTTCACAGGCAGCCAATCTCCTCTGCAAATGTATTTCATACATAGGTAATATTTTTGTCACGCTTGACGAGGGAGCTACGACCTTTAAAAGGCAATACAAAATGTGAGGGTTATTTTATTATACTGCGCTTAGTATTTTCAAGATTACGCAATACTCGATATCAAAAACGGTGAAAGAAAACATCGTGAGGAAACCGGCATGTCCTAGAACTCCAACCCGCACTGGGCCCGCGTGGTGGATTACAGCCCACTCCCCTCTCATAAAGAGGAGGCCTGTGTCCCAGCAGTGGGAACATTATAGGCTGATGATGATGACATACTCGCACGTAAATGCCTTCAATAATATCTAGCCTTTTTATATGGTGTCGCCTAAAAGACTTTCTAGTGAATTCTTGTGTATCTTTTTGCTGTGGAGTAAGCAATAGTTCATGCTCTGCCAACACACCTGGTGTATGCTGTCACAGCGTTAGGAGTTACCGCTGTTGAACCACGCACACTGATATATGCGGGATCCTAGACTATCGCTTACTAAGCACAACTGTGACCTATTTTCCCCAGATAACCTTTAGAACATTGGAGGAAAAAATAAGAGTTAATGTATTCTATGCTCTCCTGAAACGTGGATTGAAAACAAGAAAGATTGTTTTAGTAAAAACTGAAAAAGGTAAAGGTAGGAAAAAAACACTCATTTTTTCTACTAGGTACGTTTATATAAAGTCTATTTAACATAACCCGTTCAAAATTAACATGAAACATAAAGCAAAACTATACCATAACTAAGTTGGTACTATAGTGAGTGACTTAAAAGGGCCGTTTACGATTACGCCGACAACATGTTGTTCAACCACAAAGATGTAATATTTCAGGGTCCGTTGGTTATGACGCAACCCTAATTAGACAAGGTCTCTAGTCACGAATAACAGACCAAGATACTTCATTATTATTTCGTTTCGCGAGGGCGCTTTGGTTGGCTTGGTTTGTTACTGTGAAACTATCTTGTGGGTGTTCTTTTGTCCGGATGACAAAAAGCGACGCGTACCGACGGCATGGCGGCACTACATTACTCGTAATAACTTCCTGAGTCTGCACGATGAAATAATGGGGCGTAACATGCCGTAACCGACTCGACTCGTCTTACTGCGCTGTCCTCTCGTTACCTGCGATTCCTTTTATGTCTCTCTCGCTTTCGTGTTTCGTGCTTCGCTGTGCTAACTCTCGGGTTACATGTAAAACGTGAATTGTCACTTTTCCTCTTATTTATCACTTCGAAACTAAAGCAACGAATGAATAGATATGGAAATACCTAAAGGTATTTCTGTATCTATTCATCGTCATTTGACTTTAAATAAAATAGAAACTGAATCAAAACCGCCAAGATTTTTTATTGACAAAATAACTCAAATAAAAAGCTAATATAAATGCAGAATCATACATGACGGTATGCTCGATGAATATCATTGAAAGTATTTTTAAATCAAGCTCACAGAGTATTTATTAATTTTAAAGAAAAAACGTTCGACGGCATTGCAAAGTTCGCGTCTTTTTCATTTGGACTCTTTAAGTGCTTAGACTGAAGGTGCTCCTGTTACATTATTCATAAGCCGGGTTGCGTTACCTTAACTCAACGATATTATTTTTTCGCAAAAGAGTTTACAGGAGCAAATACCTACTAATCACTTTTATTAAATAAATATTGGGTTAAAACAACCTCCACTTCTGGCAGTGTTTAAAAAGGTTTAGATTTCTTTAAATATTGTTTTAAGAATGTCGTTTTCTGTTTGGAAATTCTTTAACACAGTGATAAACTTATCATAGTTTTAAACATCCTTTTAGTTAAGCCAGAACAAAAAGAAATCTAGACGATATGGCGTTCTTTCTTTTTTGTCTGGCTGCAAAAAATACCGTTAGTCGTAAGTCAAAGACAAATAGAGTCGACGTAAGTTTTCGTCAATATCTAACCCTGAACAAATATAATCTTGTGTATTCAGTAATAGAAATAGTTTATTTTTCCACCCTCTACGATGGCTAGCGCGTAGCGCGGCGTAGCGCTACGTGGTTGACGTTTCGAGTTCATGAACAAAACAATAAGAGTTTCAATGACTTTGTTCTATTTTTTTCTAGATGTAAATGTCCTAAAGTTCTAAAGTAATATCAGTCAATTTGTAACTTTCAACAGTGTGGTGGTGAATCGTACTTTCAGAAGTTTGAAATTACTAGATTTTTGGGAAGAAAAATGGAATATTTTTTGACGTAAACAACAGGATTACGCTAGATTAAATAAGTTTCGATCTTGAATTATTCAATAAATACTTAACAAAAAATTCCAAGTACGTACCTACTAATATACTAATCAGTGTGCTTTTGTTTCCCACTAATACGCGTATGATTATGTTCTGATTATGTCGAAATGCCATCTCGCAAAGGTCATCAAGCGTCCTAATTTCTCACTAAATCTTACTGGCCTACCTAATTGGGTAAATGATTGGACCCATTACTACTTAACTACTTACATGTCAGTAAAGACACTACCTAATAAACAAGCGGCAACAACCAATTGGAACAATTTATTGGTTTAATTAGCGACCCGACCCTGCTTCGCACGTTGCAATGGCGGCTTGTCAAAACATCGAGATTTCTGTCCCTAATTATGTTGTAGATATATCATCCCCTGCCTAGCCTTTTCCCAACTATGTTGGGGTAGGCTACCAGTCTTACCGGATGCAGCTGAATAGCTGAATTATACAGCTGCATATCTGACCTCCAGAACTCACTTAGTACTGGGTAATACGCCCCCCTCCCCTTTGGGCTTTGGTAAGACTGGTTGTAGGACTTTCGGGCAACTGACTGTAACATTAAGCAGTCACACAGACAAAAGCGGCTTCGTTTTATATTTGTATATATAGATTATTAGCTCAGCGGGTTAGACGTTAATCCCTGCAGATTATATTCAAAATTGGAAGTCTAAAGATATTAATTTGGCCTCTCGCGTCCCAATTTAGCAGTTGACGCCAATCAATTTGGTCTAGGCACTTTAATTATAATTATCAATCATTTGGCATTAGTATATTTATACTCTCACCCTAAAACCTATTATTAGTGTTTGAGTATTTACTCAATCCCTAAAAATAATAGGTATAAATGATGGGTATAAAATGGGCATTATAATACTTTCGTAAAAAGAAGTATAGACGAAGTAAGTGACTCAGATTCAATTTTAAGTCGCATTACTATATTTTTCAATGTATTGCCCCCGAAAGCAACTCGAAAAAGGTTTTATAAAAGATTATTCTAACTTTATGGTCCACATTCCAAGCCGATTATTTCAGACCACTTTTCCTGCCTTATGCTACCAATACCATATTTCCTTCCGATCTCTAGGGAGCCAGCAAAGCCGGGCAGTTCTTCGAATGGTTTTAGAAGTCGCTTGCGTCTTACTGTAAGTGTAATCGCTTTTATACAGTACACTGGCGGACGCAGACACAGGCACTAATTGTGGTAAACGTTGCTTCTCGTAACAGACCACTTATGCCCTACAATCCTAGACTACATTCTATGTAACGGTACGATACGTGTTGTCTGAAGTAGAAAATGGAGGATACAATTGTTTGTTGTATGTTTTCATTCTTTATTTTTCGTTTTTCGTGTGTAACAATAGGGGTTACCTATGTTTCATCGAAAAGAAATTGACAAATTATCACTTCCCAAACAATTTTCCGCATAATTTCATTTTCCAAATTATTACTTAACAAAAAATCTCTTCAGAAATAACGCAAACCTAATGTTTGGCAAGTGAACGTTTAAACAATAACTTGTTTACCAACTAGTACTTTTACTAATTTTTATGTAGTCAAATATTTCAGTTGGGTTAACACATTTTTCAGTTCAGTTTTGTTTAGTTTCGGGTAGCCTTTTTTTTCATATTTCTTTCTATATAATCTAGTCGTTTCTGGCACACGCCGGCCGCAACCGCGGCAGCGGCACCGCTCGCTTCGCTCATTCGGCTCGTACGTAGGAGGTCACAGTTCTAACCCGACCTAATCATTTTTCTTTTAATAATTAACCCCGAATAACTAGTTCGGTTCTCGATAGCTTGCTAAAAATAAAACCATCAAATCAAATCATTTGACTTAACGTTTATTGTCGCGAGATTGTTTGCTGTAATAAATCATTTGATTAATTTAGTCAAATGCCATAATGACATTATCTTTGGTAGTATTCTGCCAAGTAAAAATTTGACAAACGAAAAAGTGCGTACAAATATTGCATTGGTATAGAAAAGGTTGCTAAAATTTGTTTGGGTAGTGTTTTGACAAAGTCTTTTCGGCAAAACGGCAGGCTCCCGTAACAATAGATATGGTGCGATTGACTTTGGCTGAGTTTTGTTTTGTGTGTGGACATAAACATCATCATCTGGCTATCCTTTTCCCAACAATGTTGTGGTCGGATCCTACGAGTAGGCTACCGGTATTCACGAGTGTGTATGTTAGATGAGACGAGAGAAGGCCAGCTGGACCTTGAGGGTCGAGAAGTTAGTCGCGCCACAATACGAATTTCAAGTCATTCGTGATGCGAGTTCCGACTCATCATATTGAGACCTTCCTTCAAGGAAGATTTTTGTCCGAAGGGTATCATGTATATTGGCGATTCCGCGGAAGGCTACGCTATACCATGCAGTGCAACACGATGCCGTCACTTCGTGTGGTCAGGTAGTTTAATTAATAATATTTTACTGGTTTTACAAATATGTATGAAAACCTACGAAAACTGACTTTTAGGTTATAACCTTACAGTCAGTTTCGATTTTTCGAGCTATGGGTCTTTGTTATCCGAATTATAAGATTTGATTGATTGATTTAACAAGGAGTGAGTGTTTATGGATAAACCTAAACGAAATATTATAACCTTTTGCAATTTGAGTTAACAAATAATCAAGGTTGCTATATCGAAACTCAAATATCAACCTATAATAATATCATATTACTGAACAAGTGGAATCCCTACCGTGTCCCATCCCAAACCCAATATCTAAAAGTATCATCTGTTCCGATAAACCCACTCTAAGCTTTAAAAGCCACGTGTGGCTGCAACGATATGAACTGTCAATAATGAAATTGGCTGAGATATATTTTATTTACTATTACCTCGTTTATCCACTTTCCAATTTGTTATCGAGCTCGAAGGAGACGGGCGGCCCCGCTCGCCCGCTGCCCGGTGATATTTCTACGTCATGTTCTATTGTTATGTTCCAACTGGATAATTTACTTATAATTCTGTATAGCACTGCCCTGTTTGATGGATGCCTCAACGTCACAGGTAAAACGTAATCTGATTTATTACGGAAGAAAACGGAACAAGTTTTAGTAAATAACAACACAAATGAACATAAATTGTTGTTATTGTATAAACAAACAGTTACTTAAGATAAACACATTAATAAATACTTAGTAGGCGCAAATGTTATAGGAATTATGCTACCAAAGTGGTATTAATTTAAATTGAGAGATGGGAAGTTGTTTCACAATTGGAACACAGAATAAACACGTATTAATAATATCGCACAAGCAAGCTATCTGTATTTATCTTGCCGCCGCAATCCCATCGCAATCGACCGATACATCCAATTTGGCGAATCTGAATCGTATCTTTGATATTTATATTTAAATGCACGTATTTTTATTATTCAATACCACAGATACGCTTTAAGAGTGAAATGTTGTATAGAATTAAAGCGCTGGCAACACTTTTCATATTTTTCTACTCGTAGATCTTTTCTCTCGCGTAATGTGAGCCTGGTTGAAATGAGCTAGACAAATGCGCCCTCATCCTCAATAGGCTCGTTATTTGACGCGTTAGTTAGCTCGTCAGCGCTACACTGTATTTTTGAAATAAAATGTATTCACCAAATGACCGACTGAATAAAATATAAACTTACGAAAAAATGTAGGCAGCATTTGTTTGGATTTCCACTTCAGCTAGAGCGGATCTATTTGATGTGGTACTAAATTAATCACGATAGTGGTGTGATCGACCAGGTAGGCTGGTCGGCTGATATGACAATTACATTTACCTGGTGTTTGGGCAGTAATTATAGCGAACAATAACTCACAGCATGTAGCAGGCCATTGTAGAAGTGCGCAGGCCACGCAAGGGCGGACGCTATTAACCGCACCCGAGGTGATCATCGTAACTCTATTTGATATAACTACAGCATCATAGAAGACGACACACTGCCGTTTTAGTGCCATAAATTGAGTTATCTAGTTTATTACAAGCGCAGAGCAAGTGGTTATAAATCGTAGCGCCCACCGTAAACAAGCCTCTCTCTAGGCGACTGTCAATCGAGCATACTAGCAAAACGCCTCCATAAATATTGTTGCAGGTATTTCGCACGTATTTCCATACCAAATTGCGGAACGATAGTCATCTATCATTCGCTTTGACGTTTTTCACATCACGAAAAATCTGACAAAGTTACAAATGTTCACAAATTGACGACATAAATATCTACGTGGAGTTACACGTTCGGGACATATGTTTCCAACCTTTAGGTGGGAAGAGTATACGTTATTGTTCCAGTATATAATACTGGAGTAACTTCATCGTAGGTATATTGACTACCTTTAAAATGGATATAGGCACATTCACGATACCTTAGCTACCTACGTACTCTACTAAAACACAAATGTACAGGGTGCAAAGTACACCAACGCGTACGCACAAACGGTAACGGTGTTATAAAAAAATAAGAATAAATTTATTAAACCATAGTTACAGTCATTTTCTTAGTCTAACATCATTAAGGTTATCGGTAACACGTATTAATTTGACAAAAGTAGATAACAGTGGCCCCAAACAAGGCTGCGCCTGTATCTTGAGGGCCGGAGTTGCGATAACTTTAAATTAAAAACATAGATTTGTAGTTGTGCTCATTAGACATTTTGGAAAATAACAAAACATTTTGATAAAGACTAATGTTCAGGAATAATGTGCGTGTGTGTGCGTGTGTTTGTAAATCTGCAGTTTCTTACAATTTGACCGTGTTGCTATTGCACTTTCGTAGGAAAAGCCATTTTTTTTAATTACTCGATGTAAATTTTCTATGGGTTCAGAATGTAGTAGGTACTGATTACGTGGTAATTGATTGTGAGTCGTCCCTTCAATCCTGTAAATGTATCTCATATTTCGCTAAGAACCGAACACGGCCTACGTGGGTCTATTGAGCAAAAGTTTATACTGTCGACACGTTCCTAGATAATCAAATTATATATGTTTATTACCTGTCTGCCTGTACCTAACTAATCTGACTTGCTAATGAAATATGTATATCATATTACTTACTGCCTCGTTGGTTGGTCGATTGATTGCAAGCGTGATTACTAAGCATGTGGTACTGGATTCGGTTCCCGGGCTGAGCGAATTGTTATTGCGTTTTCCTATCACGAATTTCTCAGCAACAACCATGGATTTTAGATTTATGCCCGGTTGCGTATTGCCAAACTGTATTTTACCACAGACACGGGTTGCTCTGTGCTCGCAGGTACTTTGTTTTGATGAATGAAGAGCATAGTAAATACCTGCACAGACAACGTCTGTGTTGAAATTCATTTTGCTTTAGAATATTGATAATACATCCGAGTACAGACAACAGAATGTCTCTTTTACTCCTCTGTGATGCGATCGACGGTTCATGCCACAGTAAAGAATTTTATACTGCCGGAAATAGTAAATGATCACCAAAATTAAAACCCCATTATGTGAAATTTTAACCTAAATTTGTACATTATGCTATCCTATTAAAGCAAACTCCAAACCACAGCTCCAAACTAAGGCGTTGTTGATATTCTGTCTGCAGGGTTTACAGTAACCTAACACGAAGGGGATGTCGGGGTCTTAGTTCGCTCGCATCGCTCGCTCACTAGACCCCGCCATCCCCTTCGAACCTAACCAGTCCGAGTCGGGGTGCCCAATGTCCCGAGCTCGCTTCGCTCGCTCTTGCATCCTAAGTTCTCCTTAATGTGTTTCATTACACTGCCTAATCCTTTGCTCTGCACTCGTACGTAGTTTGCTTTGAAAATGAGGAGCATAATGTACACTAATACAGAGAATGTCTGTGTTAAAATACATTTGGCTCTTTAGTATAACAAGCACTAAGCGGTCCAGCTCAGACTATGGACGTCTGTAGTAACATACAGTTTGGCATTATGCTGCCCGGTTGAAGGCAATAGGCTCGCCCCCTATTACATAGGACTTAAAAAAGACATAACTGGCGAAATGTGGGACTATGGATGTCTCTGCCGAACCCTTCGGGGATCACAGGATGGTGTTATGTATGTATAATAGTAATACTGGTTCCAGTTCCAAAGAAATAGCTTTTGCAAAAGGAACGCTGTGAATATTTCATGCTCGATTTGAATAATTATTATTAAAAGCACGAATTTAAAACCAGAGTGCCGGAGATGTAAGAAGCAAATGCAATTATAAATATTCAGAAAACTAGAGACTTACAATATACCTAGGTCACTCACACACTAACTCACTTCAGCCCAAAAGACGTCCACTGCTGGACATAGGCCTCCCGGGACCAAGTGCGCCTCCGCCACATTGACATTTTGGAGATTAACTTTTCATTTACTGATTAACTTTTCTAATAAAATCGCGGAATCTGAAGATGGGTATACTCAAGCAAGGAAAACTTTATCCCAAGGGGACTTTAATAGTTTAATATTCACTACACACATCACCTACGAACTCTCTAAGTACCTTTATTAAAGGTATAGAGGCTCCTACGCATTATGAATGTTTTCCGTAATGCGATATTTGCTAATATGTTCGGCGTAAAGTATTTAAGCGGGTCCCAGGTGGCCCCCATCCACGCTCCGACCGCTCATTAGTCACTGCCGACCCCCGCTGGGAACACCTGCTCTCTCCAATTTTATTTTACTCAAAAGCTTTGAATTTTCCACCGGAAAATCATATAAAAGTCCATTTGACATCTTTGATGGAACAGTTTTTACCCGAAACCGTTTTCACCCTCAATGGACGAGTACCCAGGAATCTGTACACACACATCTGTACATCTGTGTGTATGTGTACAGTCATTTTCTTGAAATTGGTTTCGAACTTATTTACAAAATAATTCATTTTTAGGGTTCCGTACCCAAAGAGTCAAACGGGACCCTATTACTGAGACTTCGCTGTCCGTCCGTCCGTTCATTTGTCATCAGGCTGTATCTCATGAACCGTGATAGTTAGCCAGTCAAATTTCTACAGATTATGTATTTCTGTTGCCGCTATATCAACAAATACTAAAAACAGAATAAAATAAATATTTAAGAGGGCTCCCATAAAAAAATGTGATTTTTTTGCTCGTTGTTATAAACGAACGTTTGGAACCCTTCGTGCGCGAGTCCGACTCGCACTTGGCCGGTTTTTGGTTTTTTGGTCTTATACTGTATTGCATTCCGTCGAAATACGTGTACTTGCATACAACAGAATAATTTGCATATGAAACCAATTCAATCAGCAGTCTGCTCTGTAAAAGTATTTTAATTCCTGTTTTACTGTTGAAACTATATACATAATTCTTCTTTACATAACCACCTTCTCACTAACAGGGAGCGACTGCCTCGTTGTTTCCAAGAATTTTACACATAAATCGTTTGTTCGAACTAATTTAGTTAAAAGTTCACGAATTCAGAATAAAAAACCCTGAAAAGAAACGAACTGAAATCAAAAGGAACCGTGGTGCATTCTACTTCTACCTTGCATTTTAATCTAGATGTGGGTAGGTAGTACGTTTGTAAAATACTAATGAATTCACGGCAATAAATAGAATATTAAAATCTGTCCACATGATAACCCATTTATTTAATGTACGCCTCATTAAATTTGGTATTAAGCTAATTAAAACAAGTTAATTGCCCTTCGTTTACATTAATTTTGTACGTTATGACATTAAAACTGTTGATAAATATATATCAAGTGCAATGATTAAATCGAATATCACCATAAAACTCGTAAAGCTCATTCCGGATATACAAGTCGGAATCAAACAATCGATTCCTATATAGGAATCATAAGCTCACGACACAATACATGGATTCAAAGATCTACAAATTATAGCCCAACGGCTTAACTTGCTTTTCGAGGCACGGAGGAAACTCGTAATGTAATGGCTGGTCACCCATCCACAGACCAACCTAGGCAAGCGCGGCTTAATCTTAAGATCGAACCAAGCGGATGTTATTATTTAGTCGCGAGCTCACACACATTAAATAGACAGTACATAATTTGTATTACTCATGAACCCCATTCTTTTAAGACCAGCCTCTCGTTTTGTGGGATTTCAGGGACGGCTGAGGATATTGACTGACTAACTAAATCAATAGATTACCGACTCGTAGTCACACCAGGTTATCACACCAGTATGACAAACAGGATTTTTTTTCTTCTTTGTCACACCACAGATTTTTCCACACCATTTATTCCTAACTAGTGCTGTTCTAGTTATACTACTTCGTTCAATTAAAAACCTCCAAATTACGTTTTTATTAATATCATCTTTTAATGCACCTCAATCCCTCCTGATTTGCGCAAATCGCACTCCGATTTTTCCGGAATATGTACTACGTCATTGATTGACCCGTCCTGCCAGTTCGGACGATTCAATCACAACATTCAGATGAACGAAAGTTTTCCCTTCACATGGAAAGAAAAACATGAAGAACAAAACAAACATATATCGTATATCGTAAGCGGTACTACAACGCGTTTCGCTGACCAGTGCCCGCAGCAAATTGTGGGTTATCGAGAAACTTTTTCTTTCACGCCACGACGACTATGTTCCCTCTCAACATCCGGAGGGACCCATCGGAAAACTCTAGTGATTTGCAACTTCCGTATCTGAAGGCCCACGGATTTTATTAACTTTTTATAAAATTTCGTTTCTATGACCTAATTCTAGTCTTGAAAAAAAAAACAAACAAAAATGAATGAATGGTCTACTTCGGTTTTGGGTGAAGAAAAAGATGACGATTTGATGGCTACGCAATTAAGCCATTTCATCAAAATAATGCCATGGCAAAAACGTAATATATATCACTGTTTATTAGGTCACAAAAATCATCATCTCAGAATTACAGGACATTATTATAAATTATTGGCAGTCACAACACCCATAAAACTTTTAATTTGCTCATTAAATCTCATAAACAGTCCCTTCACTCACAATTTGGGGAATTTTCAACCATCCCTTCAAAGTTTTGGGGGACAAGGTAAGTTGTTCCCATTATGATATATCAGGGTCACATGGCCTCATTAATTCCTTAAGTCTACTCTGACATCTATGGAAGATTATGGAGGATTAAAGGGGAGTTACACTGGTATTCTCAGCTTAAGCGACAGTGAGTATGTACGTTCGTAGCGACCGCCGCAGTAGGGTTGCGTTGCGTAGGGTTAAGGATCACATGTTTTACGAGCAACACAGCAACCCATTTCCATTTACTTAAGTGTTACAACCTGCTTTAAATGCGGAGTAGCTCGAATTCTACTGCTCAGCATGTAGACGAATATACATATTGTGTTTGACGATGAACACGCAAAAACTGGGCTTGGTTTATCTACGTTAATATTGTCATATAATACATATTATAGATCAAATACAGTAGTTGCTTTGCTTTATATACTAATCGACTGATGTACAGAAGGCATCGAAGGTAAGATTAAATCCTCATTTGTTAAACAAATAATAAACTATTAGTCACACTTAAAGTAAAGTAAGTAATACTAACACAATACCCTTGAAAAAAGGTGTAGCCCTATCTTTGACACTAACCACGTAAAGTTTTCACATTACTTACATTGTATGACATCAATTCATCCTGAGCAACTTATTTTATAGATCAATAACAAATAAACATGTCACTTTGAATTATAGATTCATTAATTCCCCACCATTCATAGCCAACCTTAATAAAATCAGCAAACATAAGCACAAAATTTACGACTCCTAAAATAATTAAAGCAGTGAAATACAAACGCGGTTATGAATTTCTTTTCCTCTTGTTTTATCGTTGTCTCGGTCTTAATATTAATATTAAGAAAGGAATTACGACGCCACAGCTGCAGAAGGGTTATTATAAACTATCTTTTGGTGCAGAGCAGCTGTTTATCTCCACTTTCGTAGAACCGTAACGCTTTTTATATGGACCTGGTGAAACTTACTTCTGAAAATTGCTGGTTCTCTCTAACACACCTGCTTAAAACATTCTTCTCTCTTTCGAAACAGCTTTTACTCCTCGGAAATATTAATTCATTTACTCTTGTACTAAAAGCGCTTGCTTTAATAGTGGCACGTAGAACTTTCCTAAAGCAAAGTTTTCAATATATTTAATTAGAACCGCCTGTCTCACGCTACAAAAGTATTTCAGATCATTAGTAACCATCAATTTTCGATATGACCCCTGCCTAACCCTTATAAGATCCCTAGCATGATGGTTGTGTTATGTAAAAATACTTTCCCACACGAATACAAATGAACCAGGCAATTGCAATTGACGCCTGCCGCGGCAGAAAGCTAATACACCCAACCCTTTTCCATTACTAAAGTAACATGAAAGAGAACAAAAGCACCTTCGTGGAGGTTTTCCGCTTACGATCGTTACTATGACACTAAAAATAGTGCAGTAGGTTGTGAAACAAAACTACTACATTATATCCCTTGGGGAAAACTCTTTAACGCCCTATTGTAGGATAGAATAGACACGTTTATTAGTTTGAACTCTTTTATATAGCCCATTGTCTAAGCCACAATGGATCCCAATGCGACATTCGTACAGAGATACAAGTAGAGTGGCGGATCTTTTCATATACCGCCTTTGAGTGGATGGGACACGGCCGTTAGCGTGTGAGAAAAGCTCTAAATTTCAACAGGGCGACATCCGATGTCGGTGAATTTCTTTTGTGCCCTGACAGTTTATTACGAGAACAAAAGGATGACGTTGTTTGAGCAGGGCCCGCTTTAGATTTTACTACGCTGATTACACATTACTCAAGATCTACTCTATTGTGACGGAGATCTGTATTCCCTTTCAATTCGAAAAGGAATTACATTTGACTGTAATTCACCCCAAGACGAATCGAATTCATCACTCAATTGATAAAATCTTACTTTCTCGCTGATAAGACATAAATTGACGAATTATTTCAAATTCGAAGTCGGTTTGACTCAATGAGTTATCTCATTATAGAAATTGTTTAGTATTTTCGTATTTGGAATGTGTAATGTGTGCTTGGTTCATTAGCTTTGATTTAGTTTGTCTATATTTGTTTAACATTATTCAGCGAGGTTGGATAACATTATTCACGCTGCTAGGCATTTATTACGGCCCCATTTGAGCACATTTTCATAAATAAAGTACGTCGCTCTCTCAACTTATACCTACTTGTTACCATGGCACATCGAGTTGAAGGAAGAGACTCAATCTGACCAATATTTTAAATGGAATATTCTTTCTTTAAATACAAACGTTGTCCATTTATGTATTTGATTTCCATCTGTTTTACCCTCCTATGTTTTCTGTTTATTTTGCACGTTCTTAAGGCGGTTACTTGTGGTGACTGTACCGAACCCTTCAATCACTCGAACACGTGGAGCCTTGACTTAATCTGATTGGCTTATAAGGTCGAGATGTATCCTTGTCATAAGATTAACTATAGTATTTCCTCGTTGATAACTGGAAGCGGTAACATGTGTAACGGAGCGGCCAATGGTGTGCTTTAAAACTTCGGTCAGGTAGCTTTCTGTAGGTCCTATTTTTATCTTGAAAACCGCGGACTTCAATAGGAACCATATGGCTTAACGGCATAAAAGGCAGTTGGGGAAAACTGCATGCGGAAAACTACGTAGGTACTATACTGAAACTTTAAAGTGGCCAGTGTTCAGAATATAACTGAAATATGGGCTGAGTTTATAAAATGGAAATAAAGTAGATCCTCTCTCCATCATCATTCTCTTACCCTTATCCCAATTTATTTGGGGTCGGCGCAGCATATCTTCTTCTTCCATACTTCTCTATTACTTGTCATCTCATGAGATACCTCCTTTCTTGCCATATCATCCTTCACACAGTCTATCCATGGTTTCTTTGGTCTTCCTCTACCTTTATACCCATCCACATTTATACTCAAAACTTTCCTCACGACATTTTCCTCATTCCTCCTCATCACGTGCCCATACCACGACAACCGATTACCACACATCTTTTCAGTTACTGGCGCCACTTTCAGACTTCCTCTAATGTACTCATTCCTTATTCTATCCATTCGCGTAACACCACACATCCCCCTTAGCATTCACATCTCAGCCACATGCAAATGCCTTTCATTCATCCCTTTTATAGCCCAACATTCTGATCCATACAAGACAGCAGGTCTAACCATTGTTCTATAAATCTTCCCCTTAAGTTTAAGGCGAATGCGGGAGTCGCAGATAGTTCCCGTGACCTGCCGCCATTTCATCCATTCAATGTTTATTCTGTGCTTAACACTACGATCTATTTCGCCATTTTTTGCACGAGTGAACCGTGATACCGAAAGTCGGAGCAGACAGGAAGAAACGCGCCATCTAGCGCCATGACTTCAAGACTGGAGAGACCGCCGAAATCGCAGAACATGTATTTTAGTTCTGCTGATTTTCAGGCCAACATTCTCCAGCTTCTGTTGCCATTTCTCCAATCTGCTCTGGATCTCTGGTCCATCTTCACTAACAAGAACAATGTCGTCGGCGAACAGCATGCACCAGGAGTGCCTCTTCCCGTATGTCCGACGTCAAAGCGTCCATTAATCAACAGGAAGAGGTAAGGACTCAGAGCCGACCCTTGATGCAAGCCTACAGCCACATTGAACTCGTCCGTGTTGCCAGCAGCTGACCGAACGTAGGTACAGGATTGGCTGTACATAGCAAGAATTAACCATACATACTTCCCAGGCATACCTTTCTCTTTCAAGGCCCACCACAACACTTCCCGAGGTACCCTATCATACGATTTTTCTAGATCAATGAACACCATGTGCAAGTTCTTGTGCGCACGTGTGTACTTCTCACCTAATTGGCGGAGAAAGTTGATCCTCTCTCCATCCAGTATAAATATAAAAAGACAACGTTTATCAAGGAAACAGGATTATCAACAACATTTATCATGACATTTTACTAAGAAGCCGCGGTACGCCTTATCCTTATTATTGCAAGTTTCAAATTCATGCACTAAAGAGACATCTCTCGTGGGAAGAGATAACATTCCTGGGAAGGTTCAAAGTGTCCTCAAGGCGGATCGCCAATTTCCTTTGTAAGCGCTTCAAAGTTATTAGGGAAATTGCTCTCAAAATAAATATACAGAGTGGCAAGAATATACCTTGTTTACCAGTTAAGTATTACCTACTTAGATATGGTATGAATAGTTGATGACGAAATTGTTTCCGACCCTAGCCAAGTGTGAGTGCTCCGTAGTACGTAATATTAAGCCCGAAGGTCCATATTTGTCACTATAAACTAGAGATGGGCCAACTGTGACCTTAGCCGACTGGCCGACAAGTCAGCTAAGCCATTAATGGTTTTCGGTGGAGTCCAGGAACGCGTTTCATATAGCTACAGCTGATTCCTTCTCATTGAGTAGGTACATCATATAACGCACTCCCTGTTACCGGCCGTGCGAACATAGAAATTCATAATTTTTTCTTTATTAAAATTTGTAGGTCATTGACTACCAAAGGAAGAGTTCCAATTCCTAGATTATATAAAAATAAAAAACATACATAGAGAGCTGAAATCATAACCCTTATTTTTGGCATTGCCGTAGTTGGATAACAAACGGTAAGGCTGCATAGTAAATATAAATTATTAACAATAATAGTTAACCTCGTGAAAGCCGAGAAAGATAAGCGAATCAAGTATCTTGACTTGGCTCATGAGGTTGTCGATATGTAGGATGTGAGCTCAGCGATAATTGTGCCCATAGTCGTTTCAACCAATGGCTTAATTGCCAAGAGCCTCAACGAGTATCTGAGGAGGTTCTCGTTAAGTGACTGGATCAAGGGCTTGATTTAGAAAGCGGTACTCCTCTTAGGAGGTAGTTGGATACTGTTCCCGATACCAGTGGGCTACTATTTTGTTAAATGATTATACTATAGCCGGCTAATAGACACATATGGCCGAATAGTCGGCTCCTAGTTGGTACATCTCTACTATGGACATAAAACGGGTCCATGTGAACAGCCGCGCGTCCTAATTCAAGCGAGCTCGTTAATTATTTACTTAGATACATCTCGGACAGCCTTCGAGCCAGGACCGACGGCGAAACCTTTGTAATTGCTTGTACACTTTGAAATCCTAAAGACACTATTGTATTTACAACCGTGACTGAACCTAATGTACCGTTTGTTTAATCAAATTATTCTGTTTAACTTTTTGAAATGTTTTTACTCGGAGAATGGGAAGTTTTGTTTCTTGGTCGGATACTGTAGCATTTTTCCTTGTCTTGTAGCATACATTTACTCTCCTAGTGGGTATAAAAATTTAACGGACAGAAGAAAGCCCTCGTCATACCAAAGGACTGCCACTTGGTACAGTTCTGTCTGACGTCTCGGGATTACAGGCGAGATGTTAAAATCAATTACCCATGTACTCGGTCTTGTAAGTAAGAACTATGACGATACTCACACTATGTATAATTATGCTTCCAAATTCGACGCTCAAATCTATTTTTTCATGTTACATTTCAAATATTTACACAACTGAGCAAACCGGAAATGAAAACACATGCGTATTACCCGCGTGTTGCGTTGTCACGGTTTTATTGTCATGTCACCGGATACGCAAAATACGATGTCACAATATTCTAAAATTGAATGAGTTGATTAGATTTTGTTTGTTGCTTCGAAATGAAATTCAAAGTTTTCGAGCAAGATGAACGAGTTCCCACACTGTTGGGACACGTTACATAGTGTGAAGTTAGCGTCACATGTGCGAGTCGTGCGACACAAGATACGAGCTGATGCCGTGTTGTCTCGTAACGTTTCATGTGCGAGAGTAACTCTGAAGTCACGCCGGCTCGACGCTGCACTCTACGTCTCCCAGTAGACGGTTCAAATAACACTTCCAGCTGATAGCGTCGTTAAGCTTTAACGTGTTCGTGAACACCCAGTTTGTACTTAGTTTATGTTTAGTTTTATTACGCCTTGCAGCATTTGTTACGAGCAAGCCGTGGCAAACTAACCTTGTTATAATCCTGCTTCTAACATAAACTACCTACCTACAACCATAACTCGTAAATTACACTATCAACAGTTAATAGATAGTGTCGGAGTCATAACAACATAACAAACGGGCGGATAACTAACGAGTGCTGTCATTCTCATACAGCGGGCCGAATTGTGTGTTGGCCGAGAGAGAATTAATGAGGGCGGGCCGGCCGCCAGTCGCACGCGCCGAGGCCCCGGCCTGCCACCCCGCTCGGCACCAATGAGCATCGACATTACTAATAGTAATTCTCAACTCGAAAAGAATGGAGCGAAAACTAAACGCTGCTCATAAATCTAAGCCTTAACATTAACTTAACATGCAGACAAATAACGCTCATGTTCTCTTTTCAACAATATCGCGCAACAAAATTCGATTATCTCTGAACAACTAAACAAGTGTCGAACATTGTCGATTAGAAGTAACGCTATTGTATCGCCCCTACCATGTAGCTTGTACAAAGCCTCGAAATTCGTGAGATAGTTGGACTCGGAACTCAAAAATAAGAGGCTGTAATGGTAACTTAAGCAAAATTAAAAATAAAATGAGGTCAACAAAAAATAAAGTGGTTTTCTAGAAAGCTGAAATGAACGCAGCAATCACATAAATAAACAAGGCGCTTTACCCTCTGCTACAGTTGATGATTCCGGGCGGATGGTGCGTTCACTTGTTTTTTTAGGACGGACAAGAAAAAATAAATGTCTTGAATGAAAAGTTAAAGGTAGGACAAACCTTTTGTAATAGGTTCACCCACTCGAAAGTTTTACAAGGGAGGGATGTTTGAACTGTTACATAATAGAGCAGATCTAGATTGGCAATTTTAATGGCAAAGTTATTGAGTTCTTCGAGCACGTTGAGTATAAAGATCAAATAAGTGATAGCTATTCATATTTCTCGCAAAAGACGTCCTCTTTCGAATAGGTCCGCGGGGGCAAGATATCGCTCAAATTGTTTCCAATATCTTTTACGAGCATTTGACACTCGAGTGAAAAATTACCAAGAGTTCCAAGCGATATTGTTATTTTCACGCTGTGTTATTTATACGGATGTAATCCCTCAAGTTTTTTTTGTTACAGCAATGGAAATGTTTATTTTATGATACTCGACATATCGCGCATGGAATTTTTATTTTGTAACTAAAAATAGACACACAGTTGTTGCTGATAAAAGAGGATTTTAATATTTATTACGATTTATCGGGCAATACGGGGAACTCGTCTTCATAATCAGTCTGATCGTGATTTTTTGAGTACCCCGATAATTCAAATCGCTTCGTTCCGTTAATCACTCCGTTGAAATATATACTATTTCAATACAAACATAAATTCACATAACCGCTAAACATTTTAAAAGCACGATCACACAAATACAAACACGTTTCTTTGCTGACTAACACAAACAAAACTGACGGAGGTAAATGCCCTGCAGGTATAAATAGTGTAAATAAACTGTCTGAAAGATGCCCGCATAACATACAGGTATGCCGCCCCTACATGAGAGCTTCGGCCGACAGTCCGCAAATATTTGGTCAGTTCTAGAATATCCCACGGAATACTGACAAAGCGATGCCTAATCACGCTGTAGAACAAAAATGGAGTAAGTAGGTTACTCATTAACATTTCAAGTCTCGAACCTTCGGCCCCGCTTTAACCACGGGGTGACCAGCCTCGCCGAACAATGGGAGATACTCAAAACTAATTCCATTGATACTAAGGTCAGACCTAGTGGCTGTAATGAAATATAATGTTTCTTTTGTCTTTCGTTGGCACGGTTACAGACGGACGGACGATTAGTGAAAAGTTGAATAAAAAGTAACGATAATCGTAAGAATCAAAGTTTGGATAAAAACTATAGCAAGATTATACTATGTAGGTAAAATATGGGGTTGAGCAGAAGTGCCAATCACCAACTATTTTTGCAGACTTTGTGATGTACAGTAATATTCTCACGTAACGTTTACTGAAATGACCAGATGGACGTTGTAAAACGTATCCTAGCGGATTATTTCGTCAAGCTTCGTTAATTTATTTAAGGTAAACCGATTCTATTGTCTTAAAGCTGTTACACATCTCCGAATAAACAGAAACAACAAGTATTACCGCATAAGAATTTCAGAACCCAGGACGGAGAATTTCCGCGTTAGAGAGCCAAAATCGATTGGAGCGACTTGTATTGGCGAGCGGGTCTTCCAAAATGCATGGTATGCGTTCCAATGAACATTTGTAATACCAGTTCGGCACTTTCATTGTATTGGTTAAAACTATGTGCTTCCGTTCCAACTATAGTTAATTCTAGTTCGATAGCGCAACGTTTATATGTCTATACATAAGTACGTATGTATGTAATGGAACTATTTTAGCAGAGAGCTCTTCATAGAAATAGAGACGTGTTGGGACAAGATACTCGTAAATAGGTAATGTCGTGGCGGGAAGATAAGCTCGTCAGCAATGTTAGGAACTACGATCAGTTTCCAAGGACTGCATCGAGTATTTAAACATCGAAGCTTTTCGTAGAAACATTAGTCCACCTTTGTTAACAAATAAGAGATTCTGCGAATTAAATCCAGTGCTAAAAGCAGCTTGCAAAATTGACACAGAGTTTCTAAAAAGCTATTTAATTTAATCTGTTGCCAAATATCATGAAATTTTATTGTTATTTTGGAGAAACCATCACAATGGCAAACAGGCGATTATCTGATCAGAGATCTAATCGGGCGTTCGGTATCCGAATGTCAGTGCCAAAAACCATCACATACTAAATACACAGTAAGCCAACCATTTCAGACATTCGGTTTATACGGACATTGGTTGAAACAGCCCAAGAAAAGATTTAATTAATTCAAGAAAATACAGACTCTTTTGTTAATCCGATAGCCTCTACCTTAAACACATTCTTAAATCCACTTAAGAACGTTAAGACAATTTAATGAAGACACCTGAATTGAATTAATGTATTTAAAATCTCGGCTCTCCCAAAAATATATTCGAGTATATACGTTCGAGCTTTTTGAAGGTAACTTCGAAGTATATATTTCATTTTGACAAGGTTGTTCCTTTAACGGCGTATCACTGTGTCCATAAAAAAGCTGTAAAAAGGCGAAAGCTTCAGTTTTCAGTGTGGCGCGCTTCCTGCCGCCAAGTTGATGTTCTGCATAGAAATATGAACGTGTTAAATTTTGTCACAAAACGCACTCAGACTGATGACTCGTAACTCGTAAGGTGAGAGCCTCATTTACATATTAACAGTACCCATGTAGTCCTTAATCCGGGGGTCGCAGGTGACGAGCATCTGCCAAATTGATATTTTATACTAGCAATTACACGGCGATCCATTTACATCGTATCGCAAGCTGGCAACACGAAGAATGGCTGAAACTAATGTTACTTAATTAGTAATAGATTTTATGTTACTCTTCCATAAATCTTACTACTATTATAAATGCGAAAGTTCAGGTTGATGTTTGTTACGCAATCACGCCAAAACGGCTGAACGGATCTGAATGAAATTTGCAAATTTTTTCCTGCATGGCTCATAAATTTATTTTTATCCTAGAAGTACGATCCCGTGGGCAATTCTCGAATTCCATGCGGGCAAAGCCGAGGACATAAGAGTATTATAGAATGTTGTATTACAGCTCCTTGTCACAAGGCTTAGCCAAGAGCTCCCACGGTTTTTGCTTTGCTGTGTTCTACTGTGAAAGGTTTAAATCCCTGTGTGTAGGTTGAAACAAGCTTGCAATATTTAAAACAGGAGTCAGGAAATTATCTGAAGCAAGAAAGAAAATATTAACTTATATCGCGCACGTTTAATATATACGGTTATTTGCTAATAAACATTGACTGCGTTTAAGAGGGAAACATTTCAAGAGATATCACATGTTTAATCTCCGAAGGGGTAGGCAGAGGTGTACCTGTAATATTAACCTACATTTCGCGTAATAGCGGGCGAGCCTATTGCCATCAATCGGGCAAAAATCCGTGGCTGTTATTGAAAAAACCTGATGGAAAAACCCAATAACACTTTGCCTGCGACCTCGAAATCTAGGACCGCATGACTAGTCACTATAACCACGAGGCAGTCATAAAAAACACAGCAGAGGTTTTACATAACAACTGATGTACCTACAAAATAGGAGGGTATGAGAAAAACTTAACGCAACATAAAGGCAAAGAATAATAGTAGTAAGGTTGTATTATGATGGTGGTTGATTCAAATCCCTGACCTAACAATGAACAATATGAGCATGCTGTTACAATTAACGCTCCCTAATGAATCCCGCTCATCCGCTAAAGACCATTCATCATAAATCCTGCTGCAAACGCGGTGCGTGCTGCACTACCAAAGATATAAATCCTATTTACAACGACCTCTGAGGCGAAATACACTTCGGTGGAAAAGTTCCAAAAGTCAAATCCGATTTATAGAACCGAGTACGGTTTCATTTACATTAGCAGATTATTCTGCCAATATACTACATGCGGAATCGTGTTCGGTGAAAAAGCCTTTCATCTGTTAAGTTTTTACGACTAAATTACTTGCATGATCCTCCCGGATTTATGTGGAATTTTTCGAATCGTTCGGGTTGATCGTACAATTTTGGTTTTCATATCATTTAAATACTTACCAGATGACCGTGATGTATGTATGACCGTGGACGAAGGAAAAGGAATATGTAAAGATCAGTACAAAAATAATGTGAAAAAGGAATAACTTTATTTATATATGGTTGATAGGCTATATTTTTTTTATTTAAAATATATTAGGGTGCTAGTGCTACGCCACGATTCGTAGCAACTGTGCGTAGCAGTGCTACGCGCCCTTGCTACGCATACAACGACTTCAACAACCCTTCGTGCGTCCTACCTACTGCATTATCATCATCTAATCGTCTGCCTAGTCTTTTCCAAAATTTATTAGGGTCGGCTTCCAGTGTCTCCGGATGCAGCTGAATACCAGTATTTTACATGGAGCGACTGCCTATCTGTCCTCCTCAACCCAATTAGTACCGGGTAATACGGTACCCCTAGTTAAGACTGGTTCTCAGACTTTCGGATCCTTGAGTCTTACCTACTTTAATGCTTAGAAAAATCAAAAATCTATAAAATCGTTGAAATTTTATATTCGAGTGTTTAAATAAATAAGTACAAGCTGGTAACAATTGTGCAGCCGCAGCAGCTTAGTGCGGTACATTCGGGGACAAACAGCTTTGAAGTTTTAAAACATCCGCCTTTTTAGAGTTAACTAAATGGAAACTGGGTTGCTACTTAACTATAACTTGCTGTTTAGTGGATAGTATTATACAAGCTGTGGTTTTGCATCCTCGTCAAATTCAAGGAGGTGACTATGCTAATGATTCTCGTCCCGAATCAATAATAAAATGAATCGGTTTATTTTTTTCTTATTTACCAAAATCGGTAAATGTGAACCACCCGTGTTTTAAACGCAGGTCGTCTGATCCTCGCCCTATCACCGCGCTTTCATACATACAAACAATATCAAACGTTTATTCGATAATTTCTTAGTCCTTAAACCACGTGAAGGGGGTTATTCTGAAATACTGAATAAACAACCAAAAATATCAGTGTTTATTAATAATTAACTAGGTACCGTAATTTTATTTTATTTATTTTAATTGAGCATTTATGTCTTTTGTGACATCTTCTTGAATTTTGACGAGGATGCAAAACTACACCTTGTGGAATCCTATTATTTCATGAAAAGTTTAACAAGCGTCTTTCCTGCTTTCCGAACTCCTTTTTTGCAATCTCTTAGGATTGCGGTGTGGATTATATTACGCTTTGCCTAATTTAAGGTTCCTTACTCAAACCTTATTTGCTTATTAATGTTACATTTCATAATAAATAGATAAACAAACGGAACTCCCAAAGTCTCCTAGATCGCCAAACTATTATACTTAGGTACTTTCGCAGAGACTTCTTCCCGTATAAGTAGCTAATATGAGAAAGTTACGGGCTATTATTTATCATGGTGGGTGGTGAAATCTGTTGCCTCTGTGCCAACTTGGGCCCATATTTTCATTCCGACGTAAATTCGTAGCAGTAACACAATGTAGTCAATTTACTTCAGTCCTGACTGAAAGTTTTCTCAGTTCTGTCAAAGTTGTGATTGCCTTGTTTTCCATCTCGCTTGTAGAAAGATGACAAATAAAACTTAAGTCCGCCTAGTGCACCCGGCTTTATGTAGGTACTACCTGTTTTATTTACAGTTATATCTACTTATTTAAAAAAAGATGCTCTGCTCCAGAATTTCATGCAAAGGATAAACGAAAAGATGACCTTGTACGGTACCATACGATAAAAACCGTACATAATAATGTGTTGTCTCCGAGGTGAATTATCTCATCCCGAGTACAAATACATACATCCGGAGACATCGTGTATTTGAAGGCATTCTCGCTTTCCTTTTTGTTGAAATTGTATCGTAGGTAATTTTCATATAAGCGCAGTAATGCGCCGGTAATGGTCCATAACAGAAAGCTCGCAATATATAGAGGCCGTCCCTCACCCCGTACACCCTCCCCTCCCCGCGCAACTACCCCGTCTACCCCCACATATTGTACAGCATCGCCACCACACCACACAAAACAGAAACAAAATGTTCAAACTATTCACGATTTGTTACTAGATATTCAACAAACCATTCAGACTGGAATATAGCAAAATACCGAGCAAACAAGCGCTGAGTTGACAGTGGCCATTCCAAATAAAACAAAGCCCAATATATCGTAAAACAATATTTCATGGAGGTACTTTAGCCACTCATTTTTGTTACATACAATATTTAAACAACAATTTCGTAATTTAACGATTCGCCAGAAGTTATCACGGCCATATTAAATCTTTGACGTTACGAAATAATAAAATTCAAGCGTAAAAAAGATAAATTTGTAGGTAATATAATAAAATAGCGGCGTGGAAAAAATTAAATTAAATCTTGTTGCGAGACGCGTCCAAAATATGCTCGGGAACGAGCCCAACGCCAGTGCTTTCTTTTAAATATCTCCAATCCCTAATTTTTTACATTAGCTGTGTTATTTTTTGCAGCATTTTTCAGTGACGAATTTCATGTTTTTTCAATGAAACGTTATTTTAGTCAGTAGTATCTTTTTGTTAAGTATACCTCACTTCATGTACTCGCTCACCCGCAAAGAATACAGGAAAACCTTAACATAATTTTACTGATTATCTTTCCATCAATGTTTCAGTGCACATTTTTAAGGATAAGTGTATTTTTGTCTAGCTACCCAAAACAATTCAGCAGTCGAAACATTTAGGTCATTTCATTTGAATCTTTCTACAGAAAGGAGGTTTAATATCAAAATACGATACAAACGCACCCACATAGGTAATTAATGTACAATGCACGTACACCGTAAGTAGATACAGATTGTTGGGCGAGATGTAAGCCCTGGACGACGTAGCAGAACAATGAAAGCCCGGCGTGGACAAACCGTAATCCTATTTGGTGTGCAGAGCTTGGCTCGGCTGCCGGCTCCGCTGCGCGGCCGATGGACAAACAATAACTCTAGCTCGCACCTCTAGCAAACCACCAGAATTAACTGGAATCACGAGGGAATTACGCAGACGGAATTCTCTTGTACCGTCCGGAATTTCCTTTAAGAATTGTTAATAGTGCAAACGAAAAGCTTGATATAACAACATATTTATGTGCATGCATACTAAGTTCCGTTAGGCTACTATTAATTAGGAGCGTCTTATCTGTACCTTTTATTGCTGTGCTGGTAACAATAAAAACATTTCTTTGTATTCATATTCATATTCATATAATTGCATTCTACAAGGTAAAAACATGGTGTTAACAAATGGCTTAGAGCTAAGAGCCGTTGTAGATATTGGAAATTCTTTTTGTAAAAAAATGCTAGATTTTCGACAGTAAAGCGTTTTTAACCGACTTCCGAAAAGTAGGAGGTTCTCAATACGACTGTTTGTATATTTTCTTTGTATGTTTACCGATTTCTCTTTCAATTGTGGATCGAATTTCAATTATTTTTTTTATGCGATAGCCTATACTCCCGTGGTGGTCCCATTGACACCATGTCACAATCTGATAATGGGATCCCAGGGAAATTGAGGGTAACTCTCAAATTTAATAGGCACATTCAAAGTTTTTACATACTTTCTAACGGAATTTAGATTTTGGTGCCTGGTAATCATCATCTCATGTTGCTGAGCTGATGATGGAAGGTATTAGTTGGAATCTGATCATGGGATCCCAGGAAAGTCAAGAACAAGAGGAGGTAATCAATTCGTCTGAATGTTTTATGTGTACGTTCAACGATATCTTTGGCCATTGTGAACCAATATCGTGGTTTTTAGGGTTCCGTACATGGGTCAAACGGGTCCCTATTACTAAGACTTCGCTGTCCATCCGTCCGTCCGTCCGTCCGTCCGTCTGTCACCAGGCTTTATCTCATGAAAGACTCCTCAAGGAAAAGATTCGACCGAAGGGTGTCATGTATCGGCGATTCCGGGGAAGGCTACGCGACACCATGCAGCGCAACACGACGCCATCACTTCGTGTACAATGGTTTAATAATCTTTTCGTGGTTTTTAGGGTTCCGTGCCCAAAGGGTCAAACGGGACCCTATTTCTGAGACTTCGGTGTCCGTTCGTGCGTCCGTCTGTCACCAAGCTGTATCTCATGAACCGTGATAGTTTGATAGTTAGCCAGTTGAAATTTCTACAGATTATGTATTTCGGTTGCTGCTATAACGACAAATACTAAAAACAGAAGGGGAATATTTTAGGGGGGCTCCCATACAACAAAGTGTTTTTTTTGCTCGTTTTTATAAATAATGGTACGGAACCCTCCATGCGCGAGTACGACTCGCACTTGGGCGGTTTTTTTTTTAATGTTTGTAAGTATATTATTCCGCAGTGGTGCTGTTTAAATTTGGCGAAGGTCTGATGCTGATCTTCACAGATATACAATGGAACTCTTTCATAATAGATGGCAAATCTGTCGTGATTGCTGCAATCGCTTGGATGTTTATTGTGTACACAATATCATAAAATAACATCACACCTGCATGCTCTGAGAAGTGTACGGTACACCAACATTTCGATAGTTATGTATGTTAAGTTCCATTTGATTGGGGAAAACCCTATTACCATGTCTTGTATTGTTAACAAGGAACAATCAAAGCATTACAAAAATGTTGGATATTACAACAGAAAATGGAAAAATAAAAAACTTTTTTTGCAAAAACGTCAAACTGACTTCAAAAACACAAACAGTGGAAAATAACTTTTAACTTCAGAAGTCGGTGGCAAAAAAAACCTCAATCAATGAAACAGAAGTCACCGACTTCTGAAGCGAAAAGTCATTTTCCACTATTTGTATTTTTGAAAAAATAACTGTCTTGATTTTACCATACATTTTGAACACAACTACAATGTAACATGTGATTCTTTATAAATGGCAATCACATATTCGATTCCAAGTGACATAAACGCTATTTTAAAGCACACTATGAAGCAATTAATTTTCAATCAAACGAAAATTCAATTTATGAAACGTTGTATCGCCCACTTATAATTCAATACTGGACAGATTGGACAATTTAAAACAAATAGAATATTTAAAATTCTATGATGGCAGAATATTTTGGAACGTTGAAGTTTTCCGACATGTCATCGCCGTAATAGCTAATGGAATTCACAGGTTATACATGGAAAACACTGCATTTTTTTTTTAAATAAATGATTACACCTCTCCACCTTAATTCAAAAACTTTGTTCAAATGCTCTCATAACTCACTGTTTAAAAATGTTTCAAACTACTGTAAACTTGTGTACTCACGTAGTCATAAAACCAAATCTGTATGCATCTGTTCTGCATCAAAGAGAAGCTCACAGATCGATCAGTCTGAACAAACACTGCTCAAATATTGAAGAAGGCAGAACTAAACCACATACTGATTAATTTCAAACTAGCCCCGTACATGTTGAGAATCGCTACGTTTCGTGGTACTTGTTGAGTGAAATATTCAAGGTGCGGGTGTCCCCTCGGCGAGTAAACTCGGCACAAACAGAGGGACGTGTTGCTCCAACGAGATAACTACTGACCGTCTGCGGCGGTCCCTAATTAATTATTCGACAGCATGGACACACTTGTCCTTTAGATATTACAGCGGAATTACCTTAAGAGCGCTTAAAGTTGCCTTTAAGACAAGGCAGACTTAATTGATGTTCATATGTTGCCTAGTATTTCGTTGTAGCTACCGTCTTTCCAATAGCTGCCTTAAACTAATTATTTAACGATTGATTGATTCGAGACAATTGATTGAAGGATGGTTAGTTTTAAAATTTTAGACTTCGTTTACAATTTTTATGACAGCAGCTACAAACTTCAGCGTAACAAAGGCTGTATACAGTCGTGACACAACATTTGTGTGTTCCATTGTGTTTAAAAAAATGTAATGATAGGTCGTTAACCCCTCGCTTAAAAGCACCACAATTGCTCCATTTGTCTCTACTCTTACATTTTATCAACAATACGGTGACTGGGTAATGATAATGACTCTATTTTGTTTTTCTTTTTACAGCCATATGTTTGTATCCCTTAAGCCATTTCAGGTGGTTCTCTAGATGAAAAATGCTTTCTATTATCCTGTGCTAAAGCTACCAAGAGTCTACTTAATATTATAAAGAGGTAAAATGAGATTAGCAATAATGAGTTTATCGATCAGCGCTATATTGTGTACAGGTGTGATCGTGATCGTCATCATCATCATTTCAGCCGAAAGACGTCCACTGCTGGACATAGGCCTCCCCCAACGCCACATTGACATTAGGGGGGTTTTGCCATAATCGCCACGCTTGGCAGGCGGGTTGGCGATCGCAGTACAGTACAGTTGTTACAAAAGCACAGAGAACGCTGCTGCCCTTTCTCTGGCAAGCATCGTGATCGTACTAGCACTAAAAATGGATGGCGGCGGTGTACTGATCGCTTTGCTGCGGACACTTAAGTCCTCTGAATGTGATATTTCTATAACTCCGGCCAACCCGCTATTTCGCAACCTTTTTGAACACGTCCTTATTGAAGTGCCTTGAGTACGGCCGTCTAAGAGGCATATCAGTAGCGCCGCTTATATACCTCCAAAAACGGCTACCCCTGCATATGACCAACACTTTGATATCTTACAGCAGGTACTGGGCGACCCTGGCGTTGTCTGATTTTACATTGTAGCCGACTACAATCTCCCAGAAATAACTTGGGCCATACCGGTTTCAACTGTTAGGGATACATTGGCGGTGGCTTCGGCATGGGCTCGTTCACGAAATGTACCCAGTTAAATAATTTAATGTCATTACTTGATGCTTTACAACACTATGTCGTGGCAAATACAAATGTTAAAATTCTGAACGTACTGATATTGATATTTATAACCAACCATGTAAGGTATGGAGTGCGTTGTTGCCTCTACTTCCAATCGACACGTATCACCCATCTTTAGGTTGTGATATTAGCATGAATGTAGAAACTCTTCCCATGAAAAAGTGACCTCTACTTTTTATGCACCTTTTATAAATCTGATTATGAGCACCGTAAAACCGTAACATTCTGAATACTGACTGGACGGAACTTCTTAACCCCTTACTTAGGATCTAAAGAGGCACTTAGCACATTTTACAATATGATTGACGATATAATTAAGCAGTAAACACCACTATCCGCATCCAGAACGGCTGGCTTTCCAGTCTGGTTCTCCAAATCGTAGATTAGCACATTTAGAAAAAAATAAAAGTGGGTCCCAAAGGAGCGGAATCAGTTGACTAAAAAACCAAAATTGCAGACTACGAAATTTTTTCGCAGCTCAGAGCATTATTTAAGGAAGTTTGTGATAAATGCTTCTCTAAATACATTAAGTCAATTGAGGATAGCATTTATAAAAATATTCAAGATTTATGGGTCCATGTAGCTAATCGCAAAGACAAACTTGGTATACCGCAAAAGTACAATATAAAAACATCGTATCCAACGATCCTCAGTCGATTTGCAACATGTTTTCCGATTAATTTTCTTCCATATATGAACCTGTCTCACCTACGGTTTCTCGATGGGAGCCACCTCCTGAAACAGTTTCTAAAGATATCGTTATTTCTGACCTTCGTTTCAAGGAGGAAACGATAATGACAGAACTAGAATCACTCGATCCAACTAAAGGCCCAGGTCTAGATGGACTGTTTGCGTTTTTTTCTCAAAAATATTGCCACTGTTATATGTATACCCTTAGCTATAATTTACAATTAATGCAACACTAAAGGTGTCATGCCAACGGTGTGGAAACATGCTAATATCACGCCTGTACACAAGGCCGGATCTAAACTTAGTGTTGAGCAACATCGACCAATTTCTATTCTGTCCACCTTTTCGAAGCTTTTCGAAAGACTATACATAACGAAGTACCTTATGCGTTATATATTCTTCATAACGCTATCATAGAGCAATAGCATGGTTTTGTAAAGCGGCCAACCACAATTAATTTACTTGTTTTCTATAAATACCTATTTGACAATATTGATAATAGAATACAAGTTGATGCAGTATAGATGGACTTTCAGAAGGCTTTCAACAAAGTGGATCATGAACTACTTCTGAGCCGAATAACCTTTATTGGTAACTTGTTACGATGGTTCAGTTCTTACACCACTAATCGTTGTCAACGGGTTGTTAGTAACGGTTACCACTCTGATGCTATCCAGGTTACCTTTGGCGTGTCTCAAGGATCTATTACAGGTCCTCTTTTATTTATTATCTTTATAAATTATATTGGTAACTGCTTTCACAACTCAATTTTTTTGTTATATGCATGACCTTAAGGTATACAGACCAATTCGAACCATACATGACTTTAAACGGACCTCTTCATACCTCTGCCTGTATAACACTCTAGTCCGCTCACAGCTTGAATACGCCGTACCTATGCCTGGAACCCTTACTATAAGAAGTATATTGAAATGTAAGAAAATGTATAACGCAGATTACTTTGTGCAACGCATTTTAGATGTCACAGAACGTATCTACCGTATGACTAGTTGCTCAATAGAAACAAACTTTTGACACTCAGCTCCAGACCCAAACAATTAGAAGCAATGACCTTGTATAATATTGTTTATGGCAATTTTGACTGTATCGACTTGAATAAAGTGTTGTATATGCGGACTGGGGACCCAGAACTGTTCATAGACGGCAGGTGCGTGCAGGCACACTATTTGCCATGGGTACCTGCTGATGTAATACTGGCCAACGATCACCAATTCGGCGAATAGCAGCATCATACAATAAAGAACTCGAACACATCGATACATTTACATGCTCCATAAAACAGTTTCGAAGCCTCTTGTATGGGGCACTTGAGCTCTTGGATTAAATATTTTTATTTGTAATTTTAGTGTAAGTATAAGACTTTTTTTTCGCTTTTTGTATTTTTACTAAGTGATATAACTGTCATGCATGAACAGCTTATGTCCTAGCAATTTTAAGTTTATTTATCATTGGTAATCTGTGAACAGCGCTATTCGTATGCGTAAGCGTATATTTCAAAGTTGAGTAAGCAAGGGGTACCCCCAAAGTCCAAATTCTTATTTTCGGAACTACCAAACCGATTGTAAACATTCTTTTACTAATGGGAAGCTACACTAACCCTAACCTAATATAAATAATAAAAAAGCAAAACCGCGGGCTAAATCTCATTTATAATAAAAGATGGAGGCCATGCATGTATGACCCTTACACCTCCTGTTTGTAGGTAAGTTTATCTTGACACTATGATCCGCCATCATAACGTGACGGCTCTCTCGGACCTCTACAATAGACAGAATGGTACAGTTTCAACCTCATATCATACAATTATGCTGAAACCCAATTCCGTATACAATCTGCGTATGCACGAAACATTCGCATACGAACTCCTCGAAAACATTGTGTCCATGAACAATACTAGCATCACACCTATAATCCCCGAAGGATTAGGCAGAAGTGTAACAGTATACCCACATTTCACCAGTTATATTAAGTCCCATGTAATGGGGGGCGAGCCTATTACAATCGACCGGGTACAAATCCAGGTTCCGTGTACAATACTAAAATGCCAATACCATGTTATTTACCTACAATACTGTAACATAATCCTCCGGGGTATCGCATTACCTAGTACTAACTGGGTTGTGGAGGTCAGATAGGCAGTCGCTCCATGTAAAATACTGGTATTCAGCTGCATCCGGTTAGACTGCAAGCCGATACCAACATATGTAGTTGGAAAAAGGTTACATAACCTATCCTATCCAGGTCATCTTCCATCGATATAAAAACTACCTATTATATTAATTAATTACTGGGTCGTATCGCTTGATTGAATACGAAAGAACCGTTTTCATATAAGATGTACCTGTCTTATAGTAATTTATGGAAATGTCTTATTGAATGTGCCAGCACTTTAAGAAATGGATGTTCATCATTTGTCAATGTCATGATCCTATTTTTCACAGAAATAGATGATTCTACCACAACTATATTCCTTAGACGATATAACGCGTTGTATGACAAAGTCCAAATAAATAATCAAAAAAATATTTAGAAAATAAATTCTGGAACACTACTTTAAGTTCTCTGAAGTGTCTTATTTTCTTTAAAGAAAGATTTCAAAGCACTTTTACTTTTGAGATATTAATATTTTGTTCAGACTGATTATTATTTGATTTGTTAAGTTATGCGAAAATAATTTAACATTATTTTATTTTAATTCCAGATTTATCTTTGTTTTAATTAAGAATTAACTTTTAATAATCATTAAAGTAATAGGTAGAGCTTTCTGTTGTTTATATTTTTTATGAACCTGTCTGTCTCACAAAGAAGATGACTGAAAACTCACTTCAATTAAATTTATTTGCATTCCAATTATATTTTAAAAATAAATTCAATTCGTTTTGAATATTGACAAATGTGGCACTTACAAAGAAAGAAAATCACCGCTTTTATTTCGACTGAGGTAACAGCAAAATGCTCGAGTAACAGGTAAAACATTATTTATTTAAGTACCTACGGAATGAACATATTTACTCGTTGGTATTTATATTGGTACAATGTTTCCGTGAACATCAATCGGAGAAACAGGTTCGTGCCTCATTTTCTTTACGAGTTACAAATATTTCCTGAAAAATGTACCTGGATAAATGATTATTCCGAATTACGGACTTTACGTTAGGTCCGTAGTTTTTAGTATTGCTAGAAATTACCTTGACTAGACTAGTGTTGTAACGAATTTAGACTTTTTTCAAAGTTATATCTATTAATAAAATAGTGCCTTCTGTGTGAATTTAACAAAGAACTTATCTAAGGAATTCGACCTTAGAAAAATCATACAAATTCTTATAACATAACATCACGCCTTGTAATCCCCGTAGGGTTAGGCAGAGGTGTACCAAATAGTTCACCCACATTTCGCCGGTTGCCGAGCCCATTGTCATCAACCGGGCACAATTCCAGATTCCGGGGCTGCCACTGAGAAATTCCAGGTCCTCATGCAGCAGCCGCGCTTGGAACCACTAGACAAATGGTTTTTAGATATTCTATACCATAATAGTATAATTGATAATATAAAACCTTAATAAGCCTACCTACCTACCTACCCTTAATAAGTATACTTGATTAATTGATTGATTAGTAATAATTGACGTAGGAAGTTTATTGAAAAGTTGAAATATGTTATCAACACGTTTTTTTATCTTCTCTTTGGAGCTATTGTAGAAGATTATTAACTCTTCCAAAATATACTGAAATTCACTCTCGATTAATCAGTAAGGCCAATAAAACTCATTCAATATAATTCCAAGCGTTTGAAACGAAAGAAGCTGACAGACGTACATAATATTTACCATTTTAAAGTCAAAATGGCTCAGTCCTGTATTATTTTACGCAAACAATGCATTCACAAACGGAATGCACAGAATATGGTCGGGCGTTGAGAAATAAGCTGAATAATGCTCTGATGCTATCACTTGTTTCGTTGCTATTTTGAGTACCTTTTGGAATATTTTGTTTTCTTGTTTTGCTAAATGATTTATTTGTCTGTCCATCTATCTGCTGCAAACATGAAAATAAGTTCTCGTAAATTAGATAAACTTTCTTTACAAGGCACCCATGAAAGGGTTGGCCCTAGCACCTATAAGTAGCACCTAAGTAAGCAAGCCGGTTGCTAGAGGCTCCAAACATACTAGTGTATAACGTCTCCATCTGTTTGTTTGTAACCTAATGTTGTTCAAATGTACACCTTTTAATTGCAAATAAATTATTATTATTATATACGTATTCTATGTAACAAAATAACTCATTTTACATGAATAGACACGTAAACAATTATTTATGTGAAGGTGTTGAACGACCTTTTCGCTCTAAATCTATAGAACATCTAAGTTTATAGATATAATAGTGTTTATCAATAGTTTTCCTTTGCTTTCCGCTATAGAAGTTTGAATCCATCATAATTATACCTTTTACATAGCCATTATTAATTTACGGTTTTTTTTTTATATATCTAAATTATCACAAAAAAAAACAAAGAAAAAACAAACTTTTTTTCAATATTGAATAAATGTGGCAAATAAAATATTAGGTCCGTACTAAATATTAGCCAATAAGATATTTCCCAAGAATTTGATATCAAATAAAAGTGTCAGAATTCAGGCTCGAGGAATTTTATTTAACATTTTTACCCGAAAATTGCTACCCGTCCTCGCGATCTCGTAAATAAACGTCCAAAAACATATGAAAAAGCGTAATAAGCGCTAAGATGAAAGAAACGACGCGAGCGCGTTATGTTCTACCCATACACTCCACCTAGGTTCATGTATGTGTGAAACCAGCCTTAAGGTGTATGATGTGAGACCTCGGATGGGGAACAAGCCCCAGACAAGTGTAATTCACGCAGCTTTATTTCCACCGCTCAAAAGTACTTGCTGAAATTACGTTCCATAAAATATAACGGTTTATGATAGATTTGACGCAAAACGAGTCTTCATGAAAACAACAAATTCAGTCCGACGTTTAAATAGCGGGTAAAACTTATGTTTCTGACTGTATTAATGTATCAAAGCAGGCAACTCACTAATTTAGAGTTAATTAGAAACCTGAACCTTACTCTCTACTTTTCTTTTGATGTCATTCCCAGAAACCACAAATTATATTCGTTAGTTTAAGCCTCTTTTCTCAGGGTTCAGACAGCCTCAGTCAACGTTACCGCTTTTGATGGACTGAATACAAAAAAAATACGGAAGGATTTCGCAAAAATTAGAACAAAAATGAGTAAGTTCATAGTGATCTTTTATATTAATTTAAACATCTGTGGCACTCCATTAAAAAACTATCAAATTGTTCGTGTAAGCCGTCTAGAATCATAAAACATATACCAAAATATCCACATTTTCCACAAGTTAAAACTGTAGGTAACTCCGAGAACAAAGAGCTGGCCATTTGTTGCAGGTAACACGAGGTAACGTCGAACAGTACCTAATCTACGTTTCTGCATGAATGCACACAAAAAGAACCATGTCCAATGTCCCCCATGAATTCAACGATACGTGCTCTCCTTGCGCTTGCTAGTGTCATGGACACGCAATATTGCAATATAAGATACGGCAAATAAAGTTTGCCAAACGTTGGTATGAAATTCTAAGTATTTTAGTTGCGAAAACGGAAAATTGTATCTTGTTTTCACAAAGGACCTAAAGTCTTCACAACTTTAATCAGGTATTTGTATTTCATACTGTATTTCAAGATACACTAAAAAGTATTTATGTCATCAAAAGGTCCTTTTCGTCATCATTTTCTGTGTAACTTTTCCCAATTATGTTGAGGTCGGCTGCCACTCTAATCGTATGCAGCTAATGCCTGTATTTTACATGAAGCGGCTGACTATAGTATCTAAACTTCGAGGATCTTCAAAATATGCTACAAGACCTGTTCGATGCTTCTATTAAAATAGGACTTTGGATGAATATGACCAAGACGAAGATTAGGGCAAACATCAACAGCTATTCAAATCCTTCTATGATATCGCCAAAGGAGTTTATTACCCGAAGACGTTCTGCGCTGGATGGGCCGCGAATGTCATGCGTAGCAGTTCTCGCGGCTCATCCGCCAAGGCGACAGAAGGCTCACGGCGGCGGCGCGGCGGTGTTTTTTAGTGGGTGCAAGCCCCACATAAGCAAACCGTGACCTCGGACGGTGTGGTAGGCGTTAGGCATTTTTCACTGCTTAGTAAAAAAAAGGAACGTGGAGATTGGCACAAGAACATATAGTCATACCCAGCAGTGGCTGAATCAGGCTGTGGATGATGATGATGATGATGACTGACTATCTGACCTCCAGAAGTTACCTAACACGATACCGTTGGTAAGACTGGTTGTCAATCTTTCGGGCTTCTGACTACGAAGAAGGACGAAGTAGAAAACGACCTTAAAAGACCTTAAAACCTTAAAAGACCTTAAAAGCATATATTTACTGTTTTCTCTTGCACGAATACCTACCCGCCTACCAGTAATTAAAATACATAAATATGTACCCAACTAATTGCTTTATACCTTTGCCATTTAAAATAAAACCCTGACTGTATTTAAGTACAACGCATCTCCAAAGCAAATATAAATTATAAAACACAGCCGTCCAACCCCGCAACCCATCATATCTCCCCTACACACATTAATTTTACCGCTGGAAAATACAAATTGGTCCGCCATTTTAAAATAAAACACCCCTTCACAGGGATGACACAAAATTGACGTTTTTTGAGACCGTTTTCATTTGTTTTTTATCACCATCCTTTGCCTGTTTCTTTTTATTCTTATTGGATTTCATTTTATGATAAATATATCCTTTAATAGGGCGTTTGAATTTTATTAATGTCAATTAGATATTGAACGGAAATTAAACGAACGCGCAACAGTATTGATAATGAAAATTTTGGGTGATACTGAGGATTATAGCTTCATAGTATTATATTGTATTTTAGAGAATTTCGACCGCCTCGTTGGTCGAGTGGTCGCAAGCGTGATTGCTGAGTATGAGCTCCCGGGTTCGATTCCCGAGTCGGGCAAAGTATTGTTGGGTTGTTCCATCAGGAATCTCTCAGTGGCAGCCATGGAGCATGGATTTATGCCCGGTTGATGGCAATAGGCTCGCCTCCAATTACATGGGACTTAAACATGACTAGCGAAATGTGGATGTACTATGAAGTAGTTACACCTCTGCCGAACCTTTCGAGGAATACAGGCGTGATATTATGATATGATATATATATGAGTATTTTATCGATACTCCTAGCATATTTATTTTCGTAGTATGTCTCATGTCTTGTAGACCGGCAGACGGTGCTATAACGAGCTGTCACCTGTCCATTCGTCCACACATGCACTGTTCAGTGCAAACACTAAAGACACTCCATTCGGCTGAAGTTGTTCCTAGCACTCTGAACCAGTACTTAGGAACGAAGTACTGACACGCAGGAAAAATACCAGATATTCAGGAAAAGTAAATACTACTAGAAGGTACGTGAGAAGATTTATCTCAATGCGGCTTACCTCAGGAGTACCTATTCCGTGCGTGATAAATATTTTATCAAATCTACCTGCCCTTTTTAGGTTTTTCTTTTAATGTCTCCGCGTTCTCACTTAAACTTAGAGAAATTTTGTGAGCCACCAACACGGAATATTTTAATTATATCAAATTGATTGCAGTGAAGATACCTCGTGCAAGTTAATCGGTTATGTTCTGATGCAGTAAGGGTTAATAAACGCATTTTCTAAAACACAAAAATTTCTCTATCTTGATTAAAATTGTACTTAGGTATGTGCTATGCTACCATACCCGTGAATCCATTATAAAATAACTTTACATTACACATACATTTTAAGATAACTTTCACAAAGTCAGCATGAGACCTACTCTTCGTAAATACACCAAGCCTTAAAAAGCCATGAAATCAGTAAAACTAATAATAAATGCTCCGATTTTTTTATCTAAATAACAGTTACATTATAGCTTACATTATGGCTGTGACAGCCAAGGATACGGACAAAGATAGTTTTAGGAGTATTCTCTCTAACACAGTCAGGACTCGAGACCTGTCGATAAAATTCCATTCCAAATTGTTTTCAATATGTTTTATCGGAATGTGATAGTGAGCAACGACTGGATGGAGGGAGTTTTCCTTGAAAATGTGTTGATATGATGCATTTCATACCATTATAGCAAATTGTAACTATGTGTTCTATGTATCTTCTAAGTTCTGTTAGTAGATACATAGAAAACAGATTTAGTTACGCTCGCGTAAAAATGGTTGACTCGGCCCGCTAGTTATGAATAAATGATTGAGTTTAGAGTATCGATCTTTGTGATGGAAAACCGTCACATATTCTATCATATATGTTTCGTCGAACAGTTTATAAAATAGAACCTAATTTTTCACCACCTTCATAAAAGGAGGATGTTCTAACCCTCCTGCTCTTGCATCTATTATGCAAGAGCATCAACGTCAACACGGTTTACCTATCTGACTTTTTACAAGTGAATTAAGTAGAATTATATTTCAGTTTCTTATTCCATGATGTATTAGAAATTCCATTATTTCTGAAAGATACCACAGGTGAGTTAAGTTCGCGTGTGCTCCAAATTAAGATGGATTGTAGTGTACAGCTACATATATTTTCTTAGTTGTAGTTCTTAGTTGGTAGATATATTTTGTAAAAGAAGTATACAATACATAGTCGCTATAGCTGTATAAATAATAGTAAGTATAAAGTAATTAGTTTGCCTTTAATTATTTAACTAAATGTGAACATGTAACACCGAATACTTAAAATTTTGATGTTTCAATATTCAATATTCGTTCGGTACTATGAATTAAACACAAATCAAAGTGCTTTTAAAAATAGATTACCTTCAGGGTTTAAAACTAAGTAAAATTTTAACAAAACCCATTACGTAACTTAGCTTTCTATCAAATAGGTACCTTTTATCGACGAAGGTACGTTAGCAGGTACATGGCTACATCCACGTGGGCTTCGTTGTTATTAATATTCAACGAAACAATCGAACTTCATTATACGATGGAAGGTAAGATAGAGATGATTTATTGAAGCAGAAACAGCCGGGGGCGTTCTCTCCGGCTCGTTTGAAGCCGTCCGCAACACCTAGACAACTCGTGCAAATCCCTAGTGACATGTTTTACATCTTCATAGTTCACCGAACATTACAAACTGACAGTTCAACGTTGTTCAACCAATTCGACCTTAGATTATACCCATTATAACTTGTGATTCCCTTAGAAATTTTCCGCTTCAAATATCCTAATTGACCTCTGGTTACCCAACATCAACCGTTAAAATATTAAAGTAAAGTATCACGGTAAGTGGTGATAAATAACGCCGCTACCTCTCACACATTAACTGTAACATAGATCCGAGTCACAAAGTATCCCAGTGTCTACTTACGAACTCATCTTTATAATGGCTCCCTTTATACTCTGAAAAAGCTGCTTTTTACGTTAAGAATCAACGATTTAGCGTTAGCCTAATGACTGTTAAGGTGATGACGTGTTAAGAAAATTGTGCCAATTTGTTTGGTGAAGTCAATTTGTCAAACAATCGACGTGTGTCGGATCGCGCTCCACCCTTCCTCGACGATTCTCTCAGGCTGTGTTCCCCTCACGAGACCGATGCAATTTACATTGAAAGTGACTGCAAAAAATCCGCTTTACGGTGAGCGGAGTGAAGATAATTCCTTGTAGGATTGATGCTAACCAAGTTTATTGTGTTAACAAAGTTGGTACCGCTGATAGTGATCTTTCTTGTTTTAGGTACCTACACTGCCTACTCCTATTCCATGAAGAAGAGGAGGAAGTTACACTTATTTAAAAACAAGGTGTTTTCCATAATAAGAATCTCGAGCTTGACATTAAGTACAGTTTTTTCACACCGATCTTAATAAATAAACCTATGTATTTATCAAACTAAAAGTAAGTTGTAAACTAGTAACTTGAACTAGCAACTACAAGCTAAAGTAAAAATACCTAGAAAAATGAAGTCTAGATGGATAAGTGTGTAGTGTAGGTACCTCCGACAAAAAAATAGGAGACATGATAGATAACTGCTATCTCGCCGGCAAAAAGGGCAAAATGAAGAAATTTCGTCGTCATAATAATATTATAGTCATGCCATGTGTCACGGTCGGGCGGCCGCGCTCGTTCTCTTCACGACACCACTCCGTCAGGCTCCTTGTCCCAAATCGCGTCGCATTAACCCATCTTGTCTATGGGGACTTCTACATTATTATAGTGAGGTAAGTCTATACGTGTAGGTCGTACCTATATTCTATTTAATCATATTGCTATTTGTGAAAACTTGTAATTGGCTGTATTGTTATTATTAACAAAATTATTGTGTCTGCCTAGTTGTAAGTTTTCCGAAAATAATAAAATAAAATAAATAATCTTAAATTCATTGAATGCACAGCCTAAACCGCAGGGTCTAGGAGCATGAAATTATGCAAATGAAAGATTTTGTTTATTGAGTGACGAAAAATGAGCACTACGGAAGTATTTTGATAGTTATAGAATCAGTCTTGCCGATGGGAAACCCTTGTAGGCACATGCCTTGTTTTGTAGGCAGTTAGACACGTTCCTATTTGCAATTCTTTAGGTACCTTCTATTAAATTGTGTGTTATAAAATAAATCATGATGAATAAACTGCTATTTAATTATATCAATACTAATACGTGTACTTACTTACAGCGTATCTACATAATTCAAAAGCTTCTTCAAATCAAATGTGGTTCAAATCAAACTATTACCCCGACTCGAAGGACGGCTAGCGTGAATTCATTTCAAAGACGTAGAGAATTATTATTACGCCCTTATGATGGATAAGTGCCGCAAATATGCCACAATATTCAAAGCTAATAATTCACAGACTGTACTCTCATCGCTCATCCAAGTGTCTGCTCAAATTCTGTCCAAAGATTGAATATTTTGTAGAATAATGCTTTTAAATAGACACTAATCAATTAAATTGTATTCAAAGTCAATAAATTCATATCTTCGCAGCGTTAAAGGACTGTCGGTCCCTCATTAACTCTTTTTATAGAACACTCAGCGATGAATGTCATTACCCCCATCAGTTTTTCCTGCTCCCTTCGTAATGACGTCACTTTACCTCATCAGCCGTTCGTTCCCTTACCAGAATTCCTTCACTTGAGGTATAAATAACTCTGACAACCGATTCGAAGTTTTCTTTGTATATGTAGCTAAGTACTTTAAGTTAATCTAAAGTAACATGCATTAGGTAGTATTTACTATTTATTTATTTAAGTGGTTATTAATTTGGTAGTACTATCACGTTTTTAGGGTTCCGTAGCCGAATGGCAAAAAACGGAACCCTTATAGATTCGTCATGTCTGTTTGTCTGTCCGTCCGTATGTCACAGCCACTTTGTTCCGAAACTATAAGAGCTATACTTTTGAAACTTGGTAATTAGATGTATTCTGTGAACCGCATTAAGATTTTCACACAAAAATAGAAAAAAAACTTTTATTTTTGGGTTTCCCCATACATAGAACTAAAAACCAAAATGTTTTTTTTCATCTGACCCATTCGTGTGGGGTATCTATGGATAGGTCTTCAAAAATGATATTGAAGTTTCTAATATCATTTTTTTCTAAACTGAATAGTTTGCGCTAGAGCCACTTCCAAAGTGGTAAAATGTGTGTCCCCCCCCCCCTCTAATTTCTAAAGTAAGAGGAGGAAAATTCTGAAAATATTTAAGTTTGTAGAACCTAAAAAAAACTATCAACGAAAATTGGTTTCAATAAGATGTGATGTTTAGTTTTTGAGATATGGGACTTTTTCATCAAACTGCAGCAGTAACTTTGTTTTTCGTTAACATACTATGAAAAACCAATTTAGTTTTGCGGTTTAGTGGAAGTTTACAACTAATACTACTAACTAATGAATGACAGTTCAAAATATTGTTTGGGGCTATGGAACCCTGTGTGCGAGTAAGACTCGCACTTGGCCGGTTTTTTGTGAGTTGTCGCCGAAGCACTTCTATATTTAAAAGATAAATTTAAGTTTAGGTACGTATACCTGTGATAAATATTTACTGTGGGGACGTTTCAGGTTCACCAAACAATATAATAACAATATTTTGAACGTTCATTCATACTTATATACATTTGCACACAACAGTAAAACTTAATTTGTGTTGCATAGTATGTTAATGAAAAACAAAATTACTGCTGCAGTTTGATGAAATGAAAACCAATTTTCGTATTTTCTCTTTTTTTACGTCCTATAAATTATACATTGTATCAGAGTTTTCCTTCCTATAAGTATTTTAGAAATTAGAGGGGGTACACAATTTTACGACTTTGGAAACAAATATCATCTCATCATCAAGTGTGCGGTGCCAATCAATAGTGTCGGAGTCAAAATTCTGTGACATATGGACAGACAGGCAAACGGACGGACCGAATCCACAAGGGTTCCGTTTTGACGGAACCCTAAACATACTTGAAACCCCGTTTCGGTCCCATAAAACAAAAAAAACTTGGTTTTGCATGCTTATTGATGACTGAGAATTTAAGTAAGTATTGAACTTCTTCATAATAGTTTTTTCGTTTAGATACACTTAGCATTATCAGAATATTTCTAATAAAGCATGTAGGCTAACAATAATACTAGGGCAACCTATCCATACATACATACCATACACCACCATACCATATAGGTTTACTAATGTTCAGGATCCGCTGTAGGTAGCGCCATCTACGCTGTACGTACGTGTACTAACGTAAGTAACGTATATGAACTTACTATTTAATGTTCTTTCACCAACTGAATCACGCCTGTGGCTGAAAACACGCCGAGCATAATATTGCATGCTAGGGTACAACGCTCTTTCACAGAAAAAAAGCCTGGAAGTCTAACAGATACCAGGGGGTATCTGTTAGACTTCCAGGCTTATTTTCGACGCGAATCAAAGTGCGCAAAACGATTTTTAGCATTTTCGAGTTACATTTTTATTCAAATCGCAAGTCGACTTGTTAACAGCTTATGCCAACATATTAATTCGTGCAGCTACACGACATGGATGTTTACAAAACGCTCATTTTACTGTCGTTGAACTGAAAACTGAATCTCGTCGAAATCTCCAGAACCATCATAGACAATTTTGTCATAGTCATGAAATCACAAACGAAACCAAAACCACAGCAGTTGTCACTGTCATTTCCTGTATAAGTTTGACATTCATGTCAAAATGGAAGCTCAAGTAGGGATGTCCGATATTGGAATAACGTCGATGAAATCGATGTTAACATCGATTACAAAGCATCGTTATAAGATAATGTTGATAAACGAAACCATGTTTGAAGTGGTAAAACAAAACATCCACGCCGTAAATTCATAAATTAAATGTACTTATTACGCCAACAACTAGGAAGTAAATAAGGATCCTTGTAAATTTTTAATACACACTGCAAACATAGTAACTTTATTAGAAGTGTTGCTTTAAATCTTTTCCTTTGTCAACAAAGGAAAAGATTTTACTTGGAGATGATTACCAGCTTTTGGAAAAAGCATTTCAGAAGCTGTGCAGCACAAATTTTTGTGGCTACTTCCTTCAATTTATGTGATCTTATCAGCGAAAACACCTACACCTAATTCACGCTTCATGGCATATGGATGCTCCAATATTATTCATCAATGTTTCGATAAACTTCGATATTTTTGTGTTGTTACTGTAGAAGAAAGTCGATCATCCCTATGCTCAAGAATTCCACAGTCCACACTGCTCTGCTTGTCGTTTATTTATTTATCATAGTGATAATTTGCGTCTTGTAAACGATATAAAACAACAACATCTGTATAAAAAGCAATTAAATAGTTATTTGTGCCCTAGAGGATATACATAATCTACCACCATGACTATGAGACCAGATGACCACCGTAGAAAATGGGACAAAGACGAATTCGAAAGAATCGCTGCAGATCGGTTAAAAGCTGAATTAGATGAAGAAGAACGATCTAAAAAGAAAGGTATTTACATTAACCTATTACCAGTTCCATACTATAAACGTCTAGAGCAAAAACATGGCCCTGAAATGATACAAGCTCCAAGGATTTGAAAAAACCTTCTAGAGGAATTTGATAACGATTCTCCACGTCTGGCTGGATCATCAAACCTATCGTCTATATGTATACAAAACCTGCTGATTGTAGCCATGTTAGTTAAATTTTCTTACCCCGAATTGCTTAAATCAAATTTTGTCATAACAATTGCCTGAATTGGCTTAATAAATATTAATAATGCCTAAGTCATACTTATTTGTTTTCAGTGCCACCTATCAAAAGAGAGCTCCTCAAACAGCGTGACTACAAAGTTGATTTAGACTCAAAGCTCGGTAAAAGTGTAGTGATAACAAAGAACACTCCTACTTCACAGTCTGGAGGATACTACTGCAATGTCTGTGATTGTGTCGTCAAAGACTCCATCAACTTTCTCGACCACATCAATGGAAAGAAACATCAAAGGAATCTTGGCATGTCCATGAAGATTGAGAGGAGTTCTTTAGATCAGGTTAGTAATAACAGTAATCTGTTAAATTGATAAAATTCATGATGTACAGAAAATAAACTAGATTATGCATCAGCAAATTTATAACCAAAGATCAGATTATGTAGAGTTTATTTACTTGAATCTGCAAGCAAATAAGTAACATGTGGATCTTCCCTTACTAACCCAGAATGATTTTTAAGTTCCAAAACAAAGCTATGACATGTGCTCACTTAAATGTCACGCTGATGGTGGCAGGTGTGTCGGGTCATTTAGTTCCTTTCAATATGGTTGAGTTGAATGATGGCTGATACATGCGTGATGTTCGTGAACGGGCGCTGTCAGTTGTGACTGGTCATCTCTTAGCTGCCACGGTTTATTTTTATATTTTTTTTTTAACTTTATTTTAGAACGATTGATTTCTTCTTTTACTCTGGACGCTCTTATTTCTACATCGTTCTCACATACTAGTAATTCTCAACACAAATAATGTAACCAAGATTTTGTAAAATATTTTGATTTAAAAGAGTGTCCATGGAGTTTCTTGCCCATTCTTCTCCATAGAGATCTACGCTTTGGAATGGGCAACTACAGTACTTTCACAAGTTATTATGTCTTGTGACTGGGATTTTTTTGTTTTTTGACTTTCAAAAGTGCCTGTAATGGTCTAATTGAAATAAATGCTTTGAGTTTTGAGTTTGACATTCATCATCTGCCTAGCCTTGCCCAACTATGTTGGGGTCAGAAAGAAAGAAAGAAAGAAATCATTTATTTGCTGATAATGTAGGTATACATATATGTGAGTTGGAATATTCATTAAGTTTCCCGATACATTTTACCTTACGGCATGCAACAATTAGGTTTGAATGAAATAGTACTATAGATACAGCTATTGATGCGATTATTATTAGCCATAGTCAAATTTAATAGGTAGTTACAGATCTGACTAAAACAATTAATAACAATAACAATCAAAATAATCAATGAATTAAATATAAATCTCTCGCAAATCATACAATGAAGAATATTTGTCGAAATGTGTACTGTTAAAGAGCTTAATGTCAAAATAATCTAAAACATTAACGATAATCACAATTTCTACTAGTCACAATTTTTACATAATACGGAAATGTCACAATATGTCGGACTCATAAAAAGTTTAAGGCAATTTTTATTTTATCATTATTTGTCTCATCATGTGACTAGTCCATTATTGACACACACACATTAGCTAATTAATTCTTGGCAGATTATTTCTGTCAGTCAGTTTGGTGCTAGTAATACGTTCTGCAAACAGGAATGTGTCACATGTATGTGCCACTCTTTTAAACACACTGTCCATTTATATAATGTTTTAAATATTTAATCATTAAAAAAGAAAAAAAAAAATTTCAACATAATTGAATTCAAGTTTTGTTCCTGCAGCATTTACAATACCTAATATATTTGGTAGTAAAAAAGATTGTGCTCAACTTTTTAATGTTTACAGGTCAAAGCCCGTTTTGCAAATAATAAACGTAAGTTAGAAGAAAAGAAGCGTGAATACGAGCTTGACACGCGACTAAGGGAAGCAGCAGAAGAAGAAGCCAGGGTCAAAGAACAGCGCCGTGAAAGACGGCGTGACAAGAAACGTAAGCTGATGGAATCCGAGGAGCCAGAAGATACACCTGCACAGTCTGAACTAGCTCAGATAATGGGATTTTCTGGGTTTGGTGGATCCAAGAAATAGGGTATTTCAGTGTGTTTGTAATTAATAAAGATTTGTATGATATTTAAGTATTTTATTTCAAACACTAAAAGGAAGCAGTAAAAAATACCTTATGAACATAACCAAAATCATTGCTTAGAAATTGAAAGTAAAAAGAAGGAATTATTTAATTGGTAATACCAGTGATGTTTACTGCTGTTTCGCTATCTACTCATAAGTACCTAGGAGACCGAGCTTAGCTCAGGTGAAAACAGAGAAGAGAATTTGCCCAGATATGAGACGACACCAAGCTAGATCGATTTTTCGCCACCGTTAAACCCCTATATTGCAACTTTCATCGAAATTGTTAGAGCCGTTTCCAAGAACGTGATTACAAATATTGCTCATTTAATAAAATAGGATGTTATTGTAAATTTTCGCTAATACTGCTAAGTGAACACCAAATAAAGTAATAATTATTTATTTCGAGTAACTATGACTCGTATAGGGTTAGTGGTAACAATATTAAACTTAGGACATGTAAGTATTTTATTACATCAATTAAAAACAAGTAATGACTTTTTTTATGAAATTGAATTGCTACAGAACTCCATACGAAATTCTGGAGCAACGATTCACCATATAACAGTCTAGCCTACCAGCAATCATGCCCAGGAGATGCTATTGGAGCTGGCCCGCACCCAGGGCACCACGGATGTACATTTTCTCCGCATTATACTTCGCATAAAATTTACCTACTCGCATTTCTGCGAACATCCCTGATGCGCTACAGAACCGAGGCAGCCCCATCAGCACCCTAAAAGCATTATTGTACTGAACGCGAAGGGCCCTGTACGATTTTTGCGTAATCGCACGCGCGAACCTGCGGGCAATCATATTCGCCCTCACTGACAGCGCCACCCGCTCTCGTTCAATATAGTCATCGTCCCTGAGGCTAGTAGCCAATACGTGCCCAAGATTCTTGAACTGGTGAACATTATTAAAGGTACACGACTCAGTCTGATCGGATGCACAGTTTCCGGGTATTTACCACCAGCCTCAAACACCATTACCATCAGCCCGTGCGCTCCAGCGTTGTTTCACACATGCCAACAAGTTTTCTCAAACCACATAGGTACTGAGGCACTGTGCAGCAACTTGTCATCTGCATAGCTTATATTTTTAACACATATGCCATCTAAATAGCATCCGACTCTGGTAGTAATGTCTAAACAAAAGCACACTTGGAAAATTCAATGTGCAATCATACTAGGACATCAAGTTGATAATTACTATTTAATCATCTCAGGATCAAAACCGTTTACGAATTTCTTACTTATTTTGGATAAATAAACATTCCTATTCTTTATTGCACATAAAATTAAAAGATACTTCGGCGAGCTTAACATTGTTATTAATTAAGTCTCGCCTAGTGTTAGTGAAAAAGTGCAATGTATGTGGAAACTAACCTGCTAAGTGCGTTTATTGCCGGTGTCCCCGTACGCCGCCGTGTCCCCGTCTTACGGGGACAGCGTTACTTCAATTAAAAAATTAAAAATACTTCCCGTTGTCAACGTACACTGTCCCCGTTAGTATAGTTGAATAAAATAAGTCAACATTATTGCCCACAGTCCGCGTTTTTTCTTTTTTAACTGTGAACATATATATTGGAAGATTAATCTTGGTACACGGTAGATTAAAATAAAGGATTTAGACCTTGTTTTCAGTTAGCCGAATGTACGTTATGGGCACAACGGGAAATAAATTTAATCACGTCCCGTTGTCCCCGTGACGGGGATATGGCATACGGGGACAACGGGAATAAAGGGCTAAGTGAATGTTGTAGAATTTTAGGACACCCAATATACTTGCGGTTTTAGCTCAATGGTTCAGAGTGTTAGCTATCGAGTGAATGGTAGAGAGTTCGTTACCCACATCGAAAAAGCATTATAAATTAAATACCTATACTCGAAAGCTAATCATTAGCTTTTTTGTTGATGCTCAAAAGATAAACGTAAAAAAATAAATAATTAGGTTCTAATGTCCATTTCCATATGCAATCAAAGTATTAGGTACGTGGCGATGACTTGTCATTTCCGTTCGAGTACACGCCTATGATACCGTGTGCCCAGTGTTCTATTGTACGCATGCTTTCATGCGGAACATGCAACTGAATCGACAAGGTCACTTCAGGTAATGAAAACATACACGAAGTACCAGAATCTTATATGTGGGTACGTAGATCTATGGTGGGTACAGACGATGGCAAAAATAGTCAAATAACCAAATTTTACCTACCTATATAAAACATTAATCTCATGTTATCTATAATAAAAGTAGGCAAGTTACTGTATGGTGTCGGACGTAAAAAATAGCACCATCCCATATTTTCCCGTGGGTGTCGTAAGACGCGACTAAGGGACTTTCCAGAGAATGGGCAGCAGTGTTCTCTGTGCTTTTGTAACTACCGTACTGCGATCGCCAACCCGCCTACCAAGCGTGGCGAAACCCCCTCTTCTTGGGAGAGGCCTATGTCCAGCAGTGGACGTCTTTCGGCTGAAATGATGATGATGATGAAGTTACATATTTGAAGCTGATTGTATCGTTAAGGTCGAGGCCTCATTATTGCGTCGCATTGCTTCGTCGCAACGGATAGACTTGCGTAAACGACGATGGCGTGCGTCGCCACACCTACGTTACGACGACGCGCCATTTGGTAACGCAAGAGGGCGACGCACGCCATCGTCGTGTACGCAAGTCTATTTCGCCCTCTAGCAGTGGAACACTGTCCGTCGTCGCACCAGAACTCCGACAGGGCAGCGGATTTAGTCTTTATCCAACGTAAACCCAGACGATGATGCAGATTTCAATGTTCAATGTCCCCGGTGTGCGCTGGCCTTTATTTTAGTGGCAGCTATTGAGTATGAGGTCCTATGTTCGAAACCCAGGTAAAGGATAGCAGACAATAAGCTATCCCCCTATTTCACAAAGGGAGTTTTAAAAAAATCTACTTCCTTCCGTAGAGAGACCCGTGCCAACTTTATAGCATAACTAGCGCCCTTTTCCCAATATATTATTGCCGAAACAATACAAGAAATGCGGAGATTTAAGATTCTCACATCGATTGTACAGCATATACATGCCTTCCTCTATCAATGCGTTAGGCACCTGTCAGCAAATACAAAAAAAAAACGGTCAAGCGCAAGTCTGGTTATTGCAATCAGGGATAACTATACCAATAAATTGCCCATCCGGCTGGAATTACAGGTTCGCACGTATTCAGACAGTTTCGTACAACCTCACAGCAGAGCAGCCAAGCCAGCGGCCGCGCAAACTCTACCTGTATTAGCCTTTAACTACCGAACCTGAACTCCTCGAGTTAACCAGCAGTGGTCACCCAGCGCTGACCATAGGCTTTCCCTTTTTTCCGTAATACTTCCCGGTTCTGCAATTTGCATCCCATCCAGGTGTTTGCCACTCGAATTAGCCGACATTTGCAACCCAAAGCTCTTGGACGGCTGATTGTGTAAATTCAAAACCAAATACCAAAAAAAATGATAGACGTGTTTTTGATACGGAACCCTGAAAAGGGCTCTGAATAAGTTGCCATAGTAGCGATGAGACTGTATGCAATGATTTTCCGCCACAATCAGGCGAAGCCACGCCCTCGTATAAAAGGCAAGTTCACAGTCATGGTGAATCAATGTCAGGGGGGGGACACTGCCATACTTGACATAGGCGTCCAATTTTTCACAAAGAAACTAGCACCATCTCTAGAAAATTCCGCATAAACTTGAGATTTAGAACGATATAATGACATAGATGGTGCTTACGCCAATTATTGCCAGTGTACCATACCTTTTCTATTTGAATGAAAATTGAGTAAAAAATAATAAATTCTAATTTTAAACAAGATAAAACCATTTTTTAATTTTCATTTCGAAATATCAAATATTTCTTTTTAGGTTTGGCAACATTATCACGCAAATTGTTTTTAAAAAATGGCCACTGCTTTCGGTGTGTGCGCATGTTTGGAAATCTCTCCCATTTTGTGTAATTTATGTGGTTTTTCGATACTGTTAACATTCAGTTTTGTAAACATTAACTGTATTTGATTCATTTTGTTTTCAAAACTGTTTTTTTATATGGCCTACATTTCAAATTACTTGCCTACCCATAGAAAACCTATTCAATAACAAAGGTATAGATATAAATATAGGTACGCACAGCAGCTATAGGTGCGTACCTATATTAAAGCTATAGCTATAGCTATAGGGATTAGTTCAACGGATATAGCACCAGACGGCGACACCGTTCAATATGGGTGTCAAAAATTCACGTCAGAGGGCTCTCTATTCCATCTATATTACTATACTCTTTGATCAATGTGGTGATTGAAACCGGAGACATGAGGACGATACTGCTCACCGTCGGTCTCTTAACTTTATTTTATTCGTGTATATTGGCATTTCAAGTGAGTGATAAATTTTCTTTTCTTTTTGTTTTTTGTTGCCAGTAATGCGTTTTATTCAAGCTTAATTAAGCGTATGTTCTTATGTGTGTGCCTACTACATAGGTACCTACATTGATAACAGAAATCAAACTGAAGTGGCGTTATCACAAATTATATAAATCTACTGGTTCCCATAGGGCTTATGAACTGTTTTCTTGTTTACGGAGTAGGATTAAATTAAAGATAGCTTCTAACTATAAGGGTACACCTTATGAATGGTACAGCACACCAAGCCAGGCTTCGGACGAACTTACAAGTAGATCTAAAATCTTTCTGGAACTACATTAGGGCTAAGCAATCTCGGCGCAATAGGCCGAAAGTGACTAAAGACGGCCGATTGCTTAGTATTTCGATTCGGTGTACAGTGAGAAGCGGCCGGCGCGCGGCGCTAGACTCGATAGCTGCGGAGAGCGCGGGTGGCGGTGCGGCAGGGGCGGCACGCGTGCATTTTGAAGCGCTCAGAGGCCCGCGCGCGGCGCTTCTGCGTCTTAAGCACAAACGCTCAGTGGCTCCAGATGGGATACCAGCTTACATTGCCAAAGATTGTCGCATCGTTTCACTATAACAATTAGTTTGACCATAGAATCGAACGACGCGGTTGTAAGCGCGACTATTCAGTATAGGATCGTCTATGCTCAATAGTCGCGCAATATTATGCACAATAGTGATGCAATGGTTGTGCCATTGCATCAAATCACTAATTATTATACAAATTATATTGTTTCAGATTTCACTTGACTCTCCTAGTTTTTCATGTAAGTATTATTGACAGTGTTTTTAACAAACCGTATATGAAATAGGAGAAAACAATATTAAAGTTACAAATTCCACCTTTGTGATTGCTGTGCCGTTTGATTTCGAGGTGGTAATACTATGGGGAGGATATTATATTGGACCAACCGCGAATTGGACTAAACGATACTTGGACCAACCGTGAATAAGGTGAATTGGACCAATCGCGCCTAAAGTATCATAATGTACGGGTAAAACCACTAGCCAACTCGTTAGCTTAGTCAACCTGCGTACATTGAAGAACCCACACGACATCCCAATTATGTATTCATCTAATAAAAAGTTTATAAACACCAAATTTGAATTATTTTTGTAAATTCCCATGCTGAATGAAGGCCAGCTTCTTGGTAATGTATATGTCATTTAATTATTTAACCATCTGTGTTTTTTTTCTCAGCTAACCTTGACAGCATAGAAGACTCACATCGAGAAAAGCGGCAGTTAGAGAATTTCGATGATGAATACCCGACAGCAAGTCAACACGAGGAAGAAGAACCAGGCTTCTGGGACAGAATCGTCAAAGTAGCACTTAAATTATTCAGTAAATTCGTCGAATGGTTAAATTCTTCATAATAAAATAATCATGACAGTATTCTAAGGATGCAAGATTGTTCGAAAAGGTAGATCCGAAGACCATGAGCTAATGCTTGTTAATACATTAATTATTATACGTACTTACTTAAATTATTATTTTTAATTTAATTGGTCGTTTAATTTAATCCTTTCATGAACAAAAAGAGTTGGAGGTATGTAGGAGTTATATTTTAAAGCCTCGTCTCTTCCACTCGTTGCAGTAAAACTAAAATATTACCGACAGAAGAGGTGATGGTAGGCCCCTCGGTACACACGGCGACACATTAATCTTTACATTTCCAGTATAACATGGTCTCGCTTTGTATAAATTTCCCGTACAATGAGATTAGCATAAACTGGTTTTATATAGCTTGATGGGTGCCGTGCATATTTATGTGCAGGAGCGCAGCTTGATAAAATATAGTGTGTTCAAACATGGAAGCCTAGAACTTTCTGTAACATAGAAAAAAAAAACATACGTACATTATAAAATAATATATTTATTGTAATGAAGTGGCATAATAAAAGGTTGGTACTTAGGAGTAATGTAACATGTTAATATAATTGCAAGGAACCAGCACAATGGCACTTTTCGTATTTTATTACAAAAGAACAGATAATCAGATATGCAATTATGAATTTTGACTAATAAAATGAGTAGTATTTTTTATTTCGGTATCAGAATCAACTCTTAGAACTAGTATTTAACAGGAGAATAGCAGTAGATAAGAGGTAATTATCTGATATTCATATAAAATGTTACAGTCTCATAAATGCAGGATATCGAGGACGCATAAATTATTAAACTAGATAGCATACAAACAAGTTTCCTTCATGCTGCTGCGTTTGACAGTTTTTAATCAAATTTCATAACAATCCAGTGGTATGAAAAAACTTACTCTAACTACAGATTACACTATTATTGAACATTAACAAACGATTATATAACAAGTAGTAATATGTGACATCCGGCGTGCTCTGTATTAATACTTATAATATCATGTAAAGTAAAAACTAAATTGCTATTCTGATCGAGTTTCCATAAATAACAACAATGATAATAAGAGAACAAGTACTATTAAATGCAAACATAAGACTTTAGTAAAATAATGAACACAACACAAAGTTGTAGTAGTATTTAAAACTATAATAATACAAGGTGTTGTTTTGCAACCTCGTCAAATTCTAGGAGGTAACTATGCTAATGATTCTCGACCCGAATCAATAATAAAATGAGTAGGTAATTTTCTTTTTTTCATTTATTTACTGAAATCGGTAACTGTGAACCACCTGTGTTTTGAACACGGGCCGTCTGGTTCCCGCCTTATAACGTCGCTTACACACAAACAAAAAACCTCAAACGTTTTTTCGATAATTTTATAATCCCTAAACCACGTTAAGGGGGTTATTCTGAAATATTGACAAACTTAAACAACAAAAAAACGCAGTGTTTTTTAATAATTTACTAGGTACCGTAATTTATATTGATTATTTATGTCTTTTGTGACAACATCCTGAATTTTGACGAGGATGCAAAACAACACCTTGTATGATTGAAACTAGGGAACATATCGTATCGTTGTATAAGGTGGGCTAGCTGAATAGGTACGCTATAAATAACTATTGGAGTCAGTGGGAATGGTGCAATATTCAGTCAGTTGGGTCAGTAACTATTGTCATCATGTGAGACTAGTAACATAATAGTTTCGTTATTTTTCTTAAAAGAATAACTCATTAAGGCAATCGCGTCGATTTAGGTGCACATACAAAATAAATAAAAAGCTCTGTTAAGCAAATTAGGAATTTGCAGTTTGACAAACATTTTCTAGTACTTAAATGTAGGTATAATACGATCTTGGCAATTAGCGGAATTTATCTCACATACATAATTGGTTACTCGGCTTTCTTACATTTTTATCATAAAGCTATGTGTTTTGTTTTCTTCGGATGATAATAATTGGTTTGTTGTGTGGGTTTTTATTTTTACAAGATTTTCTATGAACGTGGGATGACGGGAATCCCCAGCAGCTTGACAAGACAGCAATACTAATTAAATTAGTGGGGTAGAAAGTTTAGTCCACAGCAGCAGCTTCTATCAAGCGCCATCTTGAAAGAGCTGTCAGTTTCTAGACGTCATTTTTGTGTCATAGTACAAATAAATGGCGACACGCTTGGTTTGCAAGGAAAACGCTGATAATGTCGCCTGTATGAGCGGCTGTCGAGGTCTCTGCTTCCAAATGGTGATTAATGTTAATAATGTTTTGTCCACGCTCATCTAAAACCTTGTCACACTAATAAACCTGTTTAGCTTCAATTAATAGTTATAAATTAAACCTCTATAGACTTATAAATCTCGCACACTTCCAAAGGGGCATAAGTTTATTTTATATTTTTTCCGATAATATCGGAAGACCTACGTTATAAAATAATATAAATTAGCATTATTTTACATGTATAATTGCAACAATAACTTCTAATACTAATTGAAGACTGTTGTGTAACGTTAAATCGTAAATAACTAGATTGTTATTTTTTACATTCATATTTTAAGGTAACCTATCTATATTAAAGTGCTATAATATAAATTCAAATCCATACAAGTGCTTGAAAGTAGAATAACAGTAAGTTACAGCATCAGAAATAATTAAATTAGTACCTTATAAATTACCAAAACCTGCATAAAAGTAAAACTTCAGTAGTTATCGTTTATAAGATAAACTATGTGAGGTCGCGAACTTGTATTTGCACAGATTACGCAAGTACTACTACTTACTACAAAAATAGCAGTTTTATAAAATAAATAATCAGATAAACGGCATCTATCCGTTTATTTTTAATATTATCATAATAGTAGCCTTTCATCATCTGCCTAGCCTTTTCCCAAACTATCTTGGGGTCGGCTTCCAGTCTAACCGGATGCAGCTGAGTACCAGTATTTTACATGAAGCTACTGCGTATCTGACTTCCACAACCCAGTAACTGGGTAATACGATACCCCCTTGGTAAGACTTGATGTCAGACTTTTAGCTTCTGACTACTCGTAACGAATGACAAAGCTCTCCAAATAACAGCCGGGACAAACGACTTAACGTGCTTCCCGAGGCACGGAGGAAACTCGATTTGTAATTATGGTCACCCATCCACGGACCAACCTCGGCAAGCACGGCTTAACCTTAAAGATCGACCTCGGCGGCTGTTATTATTTAGCCACGAGCTCCTCCATAATAGTAGCCTTTATGAACAGTATGATACATTACAAAACCAATTATAGCATCTGTGACAATCACACACTGGGTTCTATATAATCAGAACAAAAACTTGAGAGTAAATTCTGATTCAAATATTAATTTTATGAATAACAGTCCACGACCTCACAAACTCGTAAATATCAAAATACTATTGGCGTACGATCGGGCCAACACTAGCCGACGGCGAAGCGACGCCGTGTCGCGACAGAACCGCAGCGGGTTCCGTCGCAAAACAATCGAAGCACGTATCAAGGAACAGTTCTTGTACGAACCGTCTGGCGCACAACATGTATGTATCTCTGGCCAGTAAGGCACAAACGTCGGAATAAACACAGGCACTACGAAATACCTCTGGATGGCGTTGCTTTATTGATAGCAGTACTGAACGTGCCTGGAAAGAAAGAAACATTACTTAGTACGATTGTCAGTGAATAAAAAGAAGAGGGATGCTGTGTGTTTTCTGATAACTTTGAAATATACACTTTATTTGTAGGGCTTTAAAATGCTAGGTTGTCCAACAATCGGCGATCTGCCCACCTGCTTGCGAGGGTAATAAAGTTCATTATTCAATGCCATCATTATCTTTTACACAAAGTATATTATTTCACAATTATATTGTTATTTTACCTGTCTTAAATGTACAGGATGGGACATATAATGCACTTGATGCAACAGTTCTGCTTGTGGCTCTGCTTTACTATCAGCGACGGGCTTAAGTGTGGTTGGACTGCGAGGTTCTATGGCATTTGTATCCATACCTGGAAACCAATCGATTATATACTAAGATAACCTTTAATTCAGAACGAAGTTTAGTTTGGTATTGAAGTTAGACTACTCAAAGATAATAATATAAAGTTCTTAGTGAAATCTACAACGTGTAATAACATTATTTAATTTTGCAGAACTAAAACGGTCCGCCGACTTTTCACTCGTGGTTCAAATAGTCATCAATTCCTAATAAACTACTAAACCTTACCAGCAAAGAAAGCCTCGCGCAGCTCATGCGAGGACGGAGGTCTCGTGCGCACACAAGCCAAACAATCCGCAGTAATATGTCGCCACTGTCTGTTCGCCGACGACGAAGGAGCACTTACGGCCTCAGTAACCACTGCCCCTACACTTTGAACATTGTTCTCATCAGTAATAGACCGAAGGTTTTCTTGAGTCACTTGATTCGTGACCTGTGCTTCTATTCCTGCTATAATGTCCTCTTTAGTTTCGTTATTGGCCTTTACACTTTCATCAATACCCTTGCTCGGTGTTACACTTTCATCTACACTGACAACCCTTTTGGTTTTGTCTTTGGTTACTCGTGGTTGTGGGTTGTCACTTGTTTCTACGCTGGCTATGGAAGTGTCTGCGTTGGAGCCAGCTGGTTCTGATTTCTCACAACTCACTTTGTGAATTTGAACTGCTATGGTGCTTAAACTAGCTGTAAAAGGGAAGTTCAAGATAAATTATTAGTTTTGAATATTGGGCATAAATATTTGTTGTATATTACGACCCAGAGTCAGGAAAATTGTGAGCCAGAACGATACAGAAAAAAAGGTGCAAACAATCTAGTTCTTACCTTTATGAGGAGCTAGTTTTTGACTATCCGGCGTAGCGCGTGATTTATTTTCCGTGCTAGCACTACTTGTGTCTACAAGGAAAGACGGTAGGCGATCGCGTTTCGTGTCACTTTTATCAGTGTCTTCGTCGTTCAAATCTTCGTCCCTGTAAACATATTGGTTTGTAGAAGTCTACTCATTCTACTAAATAAACAGTCTAACTTTGTTAACCTAAAAGTATAATCCACAGACGCACACTGGCTTTAGCCAGTGTGCGAACGTCTATTCGATTTTCAACCAACGCTTGACGCAAATTCACTTTCATATTCACTTAGATAGGCCACCTATACGCACTTTTGAAGGTCATATGTATGTAGTTTTAAATCATGGTTAATTTGGAACAGACATTTTCGTAATGGTAATACACATTAAATGAGCAGTAATACCTGGGAAACAGTTCCATAAGATCCCTCGGGAGACAGATGCCAATGTAGGCAGGAGTGTGTGAGTGCGAGAGGCGCGCGGGCGGCGGCGCGGCGGGGCAGGCGGCGCGGCGCGCGGGCCCGGCGCCCGCCCCGCCGCACGCGCCGCCTGCCCCGCCGCCTGCCCCGCCGCGCGACTCGCCCAGCGGGAGTGGCTTCCAGTCGTACTCCAGGAGGCTGCAACAAAGTATGTGCGATAAGTTTATCGGTCATCATCATCATTTCAGCCCGAAAGACGTCCACTGCTGGACATGGGCCTCTCCCAAGAAGGGGGGCTTTGCCATAATCGCCACGCTTGGCAGGCGGGTTGGCGATCGCAGTAAGGTTGTTACGAAAGCACGGAGAACGCTGCTGCCCATTCTCTGGCAAATCCCTTAGTCGCCTCTTACGACACCCACGCGAAGATATGGGATGGTGCTATTCTTTACGTCCGACACCATACAGACGCGACACCATACAGTTTATCGGTAGGTAATCAAATAATCTGCTGTTTCCTATAAATGCATGGCACAATAGATTCTTATTTAAATTACTGGTGAAAAATTTCTATATGAGGGGGGTTCAAATTGATGAACTGAGTACGTGGTAAACGTTTTCGCGTCGGCATCCCTTACATCCTGTATATCAAAGAGTTTATAATCACATCGCATTATAAGCGATACTTGTTGCTGTGTCAGTAAGCAAAAAACCTAATCATCTTCAATGTTATCAATCGTTTCTGTTAAACTTGGGAGAAAATCTTTATTACTAAATGAAATAATCATAGCAACACTCCATTCTGCAGATTCTGTTTGACTGAATTCTCAAATCCAATCAACGGAAAAAAGACGAGAATTTATGTCAACCAAATAAATATAAAAATCGCTAAAAAAAACTGAAGAAATTACCTCATTTTTGCCATTCTCTCTTTAGCAGACTTAGCTCTGTCTCTGAGAGAAGAGAAAGGCTTTGAGCGTCTGTTTGTGTCCGATAATAACCAGCTCAAGTCGTCCATATCACTTGAACCTGCAGCGCTTTCTGACAAATATGGCCTAGAACAAAGCATTAATTATTATTATTAACCCAGCATTCAAGTTCGAGTAACTTAAAGTGGAATGTCAGAGTAGCCCGAAAAATTCAAATTATCTTAAGTTTTTTGCAATTTGCCTGATAGTGCCAATTTTTACGTTGAACAAAATAATTATTTTCGAAATCATCAATACAACGCTTTTAATTTAATCCCGTTGAATGACTATTTCATAAAAAAGTCATAGAGACGGAGCTATACAGGTCGTCTAGCTCCATCTCTTTCCCACTCTAGAATAAGAATGAAACAATAATGTTTTAAGACGTCATGGTAGCCCACCTGGTGCATATAAATGGTGTAAATAGACCCTTAACGAAGCCGAAAGGCACTTGTTCTCCCCGTCATTGCGATATTTTTTTGTTCTGGATTCTTTCTGGGAACCTTCTAGTTACAGAGATATTGGAGGTCAAACTTCCAACTTTTTTACAAGTTTTTAATGTTATAATTTTCCTTTAAATATCTTCTCTAATGTTTTGAATACGTTACATTAAATTGTACCGTAAACGTGATTTTTCACCCAAAAAAAAAGGAGTTTCCTAGCCAAAATTGTTGCGTGCAGTTACTTAGTTGGATGTACAGAATGCTTGTTTGTCAGCTTCGTGAAGGATCGGTTTACACCTTGTATTGTTTATGATTATACATCGAGTACTCTAAACTGCTTTATTTGTATTCGAATACAAAAGGGATAAAGCAATGGAGACACTTCGGACTCATATCGAAAGTCGGATGCAAAATATTACAGCCATAATTTCAAAGTTTACTGATGATGTCCTCACCGTCTATTCAGAGACTTCAAAGTGGCGTATCCTGTCATATCCATCTGAGATGGAGGCGAGCTGGCCACCTCGTTACCCGTGAAACCTGTCAAAGAAAAACAAATTTGAAAAAAAAAATACCACTCAGAATGAGGTATTGGTAAAAAACAAACTCTTCAGCTTATAGAGGTTTAATGTGACAATTAAACCTCTATAAGCTGAAGATTTTGTTTGTTTGGTTGAACGCGCTCATCACAGGAACTACTGGTTCAAATTGAAAAAAATATCTTATTGTTGCATAGGCCATTTATCGAGGAAGCCTTTCTCGATAAATGGGCTATATAATCACGCTACGATCAATAGGAGCGGAGCATCAATTGAAAATGTTGCAATAACGGGGAAAATGTATTCCTTTTGAGAGCTTCCGTAGCGAACTGTTACATCACCCGGTTCTAACAGAACGCAGATGACCTTGCGCGAGTTAGCTAGTTTACGATAAAGAAAAACAATAATTTAAATAATATTTTTCTCCAGCATGTCATGGTGGTCCAACTCACTTGAAGTAGAAGTGCGACGTTGCATTTCTGATAGCTTCGGCCGGTGCGTGCTGTTACTGCTCTTCATACCGTAAAGACTCGACGAGCTCGGTATTGGACTCAAAGTCAAAACTCTATCACTGCAAACAATATTCAATACATCAGAAAAAGATAATAGGGAAATTAACAAGAGGACTTTTAGTTAAAGACTTACGGAATAGCGTATTTCCCAAGAAATGAATCGCAACTACTGACTCCACTGGTACTAGATTCACTGGTATTCCTCACTCGACCTTCATGGTGTTCCAAAGAGTTCATTCTTCCTATTACCAGCCTATTCTCAGCCATTGGGCCCCGGTGAGGTCCAGGTCTCTCATAGCTCGAACAGTCTCGGAGTATGTCGACAGTTCTCGATTCCGACAATGTTGGTCGTTCGTGAGAACTAGAACAACTCTGTGATGGTAAGGTATGCGACTTTCTTTTGTCGGGCCGCCCATCAGTGTAACCTTTATTGTCAGTCACGTCTTGATCTTTAATTTCCGAGTTATCTGCGGATATGGAACCAGCTTTTCCATAAAGTTTTGTAGTGTCTGAATGTAAGCTTTCTGCTACACTTTGATCGGTGTGGTCTGAATGCTCGCTCATTTCAGTGTCGTAAGTATTGTAGCGACATTCTGGTGACGTCACAAAGTAATGCACGTTCGCGCCTTGTTCTAAGGTAGCGTAGGATTCCTCAGGAATCACGGGGAATTGATCGTGTCTCGTGTGTCTTACGCATAGCCATCCTAGAAGATTAAAAACAAATAAATATTTAACCAATGAAATTAAATCAAAACATGTTAATATATAACTTTGTTATCCTTACCAAGATCGGAGAGCAAATTAGCCCCATCATACGTGCTTCCGATAAGTCCAAGCACATAGAAGGCAGTCGCTCGCACAGAATACACTGGATTGTACTTAGCCAACCGTACGATATGAACTAACACGGAGTCTTCTAAGTACCCGTTACTCAAGCTCATAAGCTGTTGGAGGCCCTGTGATGTCACTGCGGTGTTGCCAACAGCCCACAACGAAGCCTTTATGTCAGCGATCTCCTGTTCGTTGGCGCACTTTTTGCGTTGCAGAATCTGGAAGGTTTTTTTTAATATGAAAAAGTGTATGATGAATGTCTTCTAGGGTCTAGCGGTTGAGACTCGCCACAATAGTGGCGGTAAGACCAGTTATGGAGAGGAGGAGGAGCTGGAGAGGAGAGTGGCGAGCACTGGTTCCTGCGCGCGCCACTTCTCTAGGGAGAGTGTGCAGTCGCTAGATAGGCCGCACTTGCGAGGCGGGGGTGTGCGTGAATGTACTTGTATCTCCCAGGCCCCCGGCACATGGTAGTAGTAGAAACAGTGGGTTTTTAGTCGGTTAGAGTCCGACATAACCCTTTATGTCGGACGGAGGGTATCCATGAGGATGTTCCCACTCAAAAAAAAGGGTCTAGCGTTTAACAAAGGACGCGCAGGCATACGACTTCAGACTTACCTTTTTTTAAGGTAGCTTATAGCTGGGACAAATTATACGAAGCAGTTCTAGCTTGTCTAGATGGCTAAGTTAATCGCGATATAAGTGCCGTTTTGTATGTAAGTTCAGGTAATCAAACTACTATGGAAATAAGTGAAGCTTGGTTTGGTCAGGAGCACCGCACTTGCGGTGGGGGTTGGGTGTGTCCCACCACCCAACGTCCGACGCTCCGGAGTTGAATGGTGCACAAATTAGTATTAACGTGGTATTTGAACTAGGAACTACCGCCAGCGCGGCGTGCAGATGCGGCGGCGCGTGTGACCTACAGCTCGCTCACCTTATAGTGGTCGGGTAGTACAGCGGCCAGCAGTGCGCGGGCGCGGTGTGTGGGGTGCGCGGGGTGCGCGGTGCGCGAGCGCGGCGCCAGCGCGGCGTGCAGGTGCGGCGGCGCGTGTGACCTACAGCTCGCTCACCTTATAGTGGTCGGGTAGTACAGCGGCCAGCAGTGCGCGGGCGCGGTGTGTGGGGTGCGCGGGGTGCGCGGTGCGCGAGCGCGGCGCCAGCGCGGCGTGCAGGTGCGGCGGCGCGTGTGACCTACAGCTCGCTCACCTTATAGTGGTCGGGTAGTACAGCGGCCAGCAGTGCGCGGGCGCGGTGTGTGGGGTGCGCGGGGTGCGCGGTGCGCGAGCGCGGCGCCAGCGCGGCGTGCAGGTGCGGCGGCGCGTGTGACCTACAGCTCGCTCACCTTATAGTGGTCGGGTAGTACAGCGGCCAGCAGTGCGCGGGCGCGGTGTGTGGGGTGCGCGGGGTGCGCGGTGCGCGAGCGCGGCGCCAGCGCGGCGTGCAGGTGCGGCGGCGCGTGTGACCTACAGCTCGCTCACCTTATAGTGGTCGGGTAGTACAGCGGCCAGCAGTGCGCGGGCGCGGTGTGTGGGGTGCGCGGGGTGCGCGGTGCGCGAGCGCGGCGCCAGCGCGGCGTGCAGGTGCGGCGGCGCGTGTGACCTACAGCTCGCTCACCTTATAGTGGTCGGGTAGTACAGCGGCCAGCAGTGCGCGGGCGCGGTGTGTGGGGTGCGCGGGGTGCGCGGTGCGCGAGCGCGGCGCCAGCGCGGCGTGCAGGTGCGGCGGCGGGCGCGCAGCGCGGCGGGCGCGGGGTGCACCTCGGCACCCACCCGCCTCGCTCACTGCTAGAGCCTCGTGTACACCTGCTTCGACCAGACGCACGTAGCTGGAACAACGCAACACTTAGTTCACCTTAGAGAAGAGACAAATGTGGTAACCAAATCGAGAAACGAATAAACGTCGGTAGACCTGAGAGGTCAGCCATACGTCGTATGGATGCAGGCAGGGCGCACTTAAAAGAAAATAATGGTGTAAGACAACCCGTGATAGGATAAAACTAATACAAAGCACAGAATATCACAAATCTCTATTTTCAGACGGGGACACAACTTCCCAACTTGCAGAAGAAATCTACTCATGCCCTGATGATGTCCCCTGGAAAGTTCATTGGGCTCTCGGTGGCATAAAGCACAACGAAAGCCTAGGTGAAGGATGTCGGATGTATCCGAATCCATCGCCCCTGGACCTGTTTCGGGGGCCGGAAGAGGTCGTTGTCCGGCCAGAAGCAACAGGTCACCTCCTACCTCTGTAACGAGGGCACGGCGCGGCCCATCTCACGCGGCACACTCGGTCAGCGTATGCCGCGCCGTGTCCTCCAGATACTGGACGCAGTGATGACCGAGCGTCCGGCTCTCTGCTTATGCGACACATGTACTTCCCGAAGCAGCTGTGCCCCGAGAGCACCTGCGTCGCCCGAAACGTCTGGGAGCCGTGCTTCCTCCAGAAGAAATTAGAAATAAAAATGCAAACACAAAAAAAAAAAACTTTTTTATTAAATTCCACGCAGACGAAGTCGCGGGCACTGCTAGTATACTATATTATAGAACACTCCATAAACAAGAAATAGAATCCACTTATGTCAAATTACTATTTATCTCAATTGTTCAGCTGCCATACGTTTAGATACCACTGGGCATTTTTTCCAAAAATGGCGTCGTCGAATCGTAGATTAACTAATCTACGGTTCGACGACGCCATTGACCTTTTCTCTTCTCCAGCGGCTGAGTTGACGCTCATTGTCTAACAACTGAGCCATACCATTTTCTAGGTCGGACTCAAAATGAACATGAAGAATACGAATTTAATGACGAGCAGCACGAAGCGCAAAGTAGACACGTTAGCGCTGAATAGGTGAGGGTTGATATGTCCATGAGTACATATATCTTGGCCAAAGTTAGGCTCCTTCCAGGCCAGACAAGACAAAGAAGTGGCTCGACGCACCGAAAACGCCTGGAAGAGCTATTGGTCAATGAAGTGCCTAATGAAAGGACCACTTCGACTTTTCCTCAAAAGGAAACTTATAGATATGTGCATCCTGCCCACCCTCACGTATGGAGCGCAAACGTCGTCATTTATGTCAAAATTGACAAAAGTTCGCAAGCAAGAGATGACGTATGCTTGGAATCAAAATTACTGATCGTTTAGCGAACAGTATACTTTGTTCCAAAACACAATTGGGCAGACCACATAATGCGGCACAATAGGAGTCAGCGACGCGGCAGGCCCAGAAGAACTAAAGAGATGGTGTGATAAAATGGACTCCTACTTAAAAGACAAGGCTGAAATAGCTCTAGAGAGAGAAGATTGGAAAAAATGGGATACAATAATAATAAAAAGTCGAGAAAGCCGACGCGATTGACGCTCCTCAAATGTTGCAAAGACGAGAAGGTGGAATTATGCACACTAATGAAAACATGAACGTGATGATGTTTTTTGGTTCCATCAATTTCCGTCCGGAAACACATGTAGGTACCGACCAATTCGGTCAGACATATTTCATTGTAAGTCTCGCAAAATAACATTGTTCTAACTTCCTGTTACTAAACCGTTGTTTTTTTTATCAGCTTACTATGTCCCACTGCTGGGCAAAGGCCTCCCCCATGGCTTTCCAATTTTCCTTAACATTCGCCTAATCCGAGTAATCCGTTAAGAATTACTCCACATTGTCACACCAGCGTTTTTTTGGGTTTGCCTCGGCTACGACGGCCCTCTCCAGGCACCCACTCTGTGACTATATTCGCCCATCTGTCCGGCTTCATCCTAGAAATGTAATGTTTTTCATCCTAGAAGCCTTTGTGCGTGAAACCGAAAAAAATTAAACTCACCGATAGTTATAAGATTTAGTCCAGAAATCCAGATGTTTCTTGAGAAAAGCGATCGACTTCGCGTCGACGGATTGAACGGCGACGGCCACTTCGAGACTCAGCCACAGTAGATATCCTCTGTCACTGATTACAGCAAAATCCAAAGCGGATGGCTCCGTAGTCTTATCCAAGTGACAGTTCTGACAGAGCGTCTCTTTCATCGTTATCAACTTCTCCACGAAAGACTGTAAAAAAAATACAAGTAATGTTATAAGATGTATTTTAATGAAAGGAGATGTTCACTTTTTGTATGAACGTTGGTTTTTTATTCAGTTTTCGCTGTACAAAATGGCTTATTAGTAGAATACAGACAGGTTTTCGTAAAAATACTAGTTCAAGGACTTATTAAGCAATTGTTACAAACCTTTTTTAGCCATTAACCATTTATGGCTTTGACTGAAAAAATTTGCTCCTAAACCGAAAGAAGAAGGGGTTTTCAATTCGACACTTTTTAATTGAATTATAAAGAGGTCATTAAAATGTTTTTTCTACCGATTGTGCAAATGAAAAATGAATAACTACTTACTTCAAAAAAACTACTACTAATACTTAAAATGAATACTTACGGGAACATGATAAGCCTCTTCCAAAATCGTGAGAGCTGTCTTAACAACCACTTTCGACTCATCCTTTATTTGACTGACCAACATTTGTAATATCCAGGTATCCATGTCCACACCGCTGTTAGCATCACTATTATTTTCTCTCTGACTTGCTTTCAGATGGTCATTCACAGCATTCTTCTTCAATTTTGCCTTTCTTCGCACCAACTCGCGAGATTTTCGAGACGCTCTCAGTAAGACATTCAGAAATTGTGTTGCATATAACCTTGAGGCTTGGATGTTGCACGTCAAAGTTTTTGCTAGAATGTCTCTTGGGAACGAGTCCAGAGTGTAATCTAGGCTTGATATTACTAGCTTCACATAGCAGCTATGGTGTGTTCTTGTTGAAAGTTCTGAAAGGCTGAAAGCGGTAACAGAAATTAAAGAGGCGTATGCATGAAATTTTGTTCATACCACATTGATCCATTGCTAAAATCAGACGGAGTTCTACAAGACGTAGCACCATTCCTTTTTATCTTTTTGCCTGACCAATAAAGAGACGACCAACTTACTTTTCGTACAACCCAGTCTGCTTAAACAGCCTCAAGCCATTCTGCGAGTGACATAGTTGACCAATGAAAAGGAAGTACATCTGACACATAGTGTTGCCCATATGCTGAGGACTAAACAGGCATTCGTGGGCCCTCAGACCCGTTTCTATAGCTTCGATCTGACGGCTCACATCCGAGAATAAGTCTTCTAGCAACCTTTGGCACTCGAGCTGAAAAAATATTTTCATTTAAGTTTTTTTATTCAATAGTCAGTAGCCAGTACCAGGGCCCGTATCAAACATTATTTGTTGCGGCAGCCGCGGTCATAAAATGAGAGAGCGAGATGGCACGAGAGTGGAATTTGAAAGAATCCCGTACTTAATAGTTACCGTCTCACTCGCAAGTTTTATTACTGCCATTGTCAATTTTGGCATTCTGTATTGCCAGAATAAAAAAAAAAAAAAAAAAACAAAAAAAAAACGGTTTTATTTCTTTTACTTACATCATTATGCCTCAATAGATGCCTAATAAGTTGGCAGCCCGCACGAGTGGCGGAGTGACCGTGGCAAGTACTAGACAAGTCCGTGTGAGAATATTTATTGGAAGACGGCTTCAGGTAATTAATAATACGCACGACCCACGCTTTGTGACCGCTGTCGTTGAGGTTTAATAATGGAGTGTCGTTTTCCTGAAAAAATACTTCGTTATAAAAAGCAAGCACGTTTTTAATCATTTAAAATCCAAAATGTGGATCACTGATTCATAATTTACCTTCAATATAGTCCTTATTATATCCCAATTCCAGGTATTGCCGTCCTTATTCTGCATGACCAACGTACATCGAATCAAACTGTCGCTATCTCGCTCGAACAGATTGAAAAACTTCGCTGACTTAGTAACTCTACTGACTGCAGCACTAGTCCGAGAACTAACACTTTTACTTTTAACTAAAGCACTCACATTTCTGTTAGGAACATCAGCCCGGGAGCCAACGCTGTGTCTCTGCTTTGGCTCGTTTTCGTTATCAGAATCATTCAAGAATTCAATACTATTTTCTTTATGGAGGGAAACGTCATGTTTTGGCTTAACCATACTAGCATTGTCTTTTTCTTTACGACTTTTAGTATTATCTTCTACTTTCTCTCTAAATGCACCACTACAATACTGTATGATGTGGTCTAGGAACAAGCTGCTGCTAGCCGGTCTGGCTTCGAGCATGGAGTGCAGTCTCCGCAGGGCTGCCACGGCGGCCAGCGCCTGCGGCTTGCCGGCCGAGGCCTGAGACATGAGCGTCGGCAACGCCGGAGTTATACTACATATTTGAGGAGGTAGATATAGGTGTATTAAATGCAATAGTTGACCCAATAACACAGTCGCTCGGACAGATATAAAAGTATCACTTGTAACAATCACTTCAGCTAAACCGTCTAACAACCCAGCCTGAAATAAACAATTTGTATTAAAATATCGTATCTGTTACTTATTCACATTCATTTATTTATAAATACCGTCTTCTTCTTAAATAAATACCGTACCTCTAAGAAACACTGAAGTAAGAGTGCAAGATGAATTTCTATTATATCAGGGCCCGTAGCACCAAGATGAGGTAATATGGCAGTGCCTTCGGCGGCAACGAAACCTTCGTTTAGTCGCCAGGAATCCTGAAACATTGATCATTCATTCAATATCCGACCATACTAGCGTAGCATAGCGTAGCGTAGCTATGCTGCGTAAAGATACATAGAATACTCTTTATAATGTACAAGCACGAGCATTAACATGTATACACCTAGCAAAATTCAAAAGCGTTTCGGAATTTCTTTTCAGAATTTGATCCTTTACAGCGACGCTATCGAATGCTGTCATAATAGTGTGCTTGTGTTTTTTTTCCAAAATCAATGGTTTCGTTTCCTGGGTATTAGGAGCATTGTTTTATTTTTAATCCTATGATGTAGTTCTAGTTTTCATCGGGGTCGAGACTCCTTTGAGTATTTTTCGCTATTCCTATAGTAGTTTCAGATTTGACCATCGACGCCTACTTAAAAAAATCACCCAGTATAATGCAGACAGTAGTAACACTTACTTGAAAGTCAGATGGATCAACTGCATCCAAAGCTACAGAAATCTCATCTGTCCATTCCGGTTGCGGTAATCCAACTAGTTCGTACAAGAGATCTAATATCGCTTTCTGAAAATAAATCATACATCATTACTACAAAAAAAAATACATTTAGAATTGACAAGTTGAGTAAGCTCGGTGTTCATGGTAGTCAAATGTTGAGAAATTGAAATGTAAAAATGGTGAAATCTATAATTATATTCATTTATAAATTAAAAATAACCTAAAGTAACTAACTTAACAATGAACTAAAAAATGGCGTCAAAATTAAATCTATATTTCTGAAAACATGTAGAAGACAGCACAAAAGTGTTTCAAACACAAACTGCCTGTATGTATAAAAAATGTTTATGTAAACATTCCCATAAACATGATAACGCTCTCACGAACGAATTTTGCTCAACATTTGCGTAAGATGAACGGCATTGAACAGTAAAAAACGTGGTTTACTCACTCGAACCTCTAATCGCGGTAGGTAGAGGGCGGCGACTAGAGCGCGCAGGCCGCCCGTGCTACACGGGTGACAGAAGTGCAGTAACCCTGGCCAACTGCGGAGCACGCACAACAGGGCCAGGCGACTACACGTGAACCGCATCTCACGTTCGTCTCTGAGCAAATTAGCAAAACATCACATCGATGTAATCCCCGAAGGTTTAAACAGAGGTGTACCTAATAGTACACTCATATTTCGCCAGTTATGTTCAAAATAATGTAATAGGGGGCGAGCCTATTGCCATAAATCGGACACAAATCCAGATTCAGTTGCCGCTACTGAGAAATTCTTGATGGAAAACCACATATATATATATATATTAATTTGCCCAACCCGGGAATTGAACCCAGAACCTCATGCTCAGTAGTCGAGATTGCAAACACAAGACGAACGAGGCAGAGAGCAAATTAACTTACAAATTAATTAATAACATAACACCACGTTTGTTATCCCCGAAGGTTTAGGTAGAGGTGCACCCATAGATTACTACTTAATGTTATACAAATTAATTATAGCAAAACAAGTAAATTGATGTTTCAGATGTTTTTTTATCAATGTATGGTCATCGCAAAAAACGCAACACGCATCCCTACAAAACGGTGCAAAAGGTAAGGCACCTTCAATTTATGTGTTCTCAAATACATTTATTAAAATGGTTAAACCATAGAATTTTAAAATAATCTTTTTAACTTATAGTACATCCATACCTGCTTGTCTCAGTCCCGGCTGGACGGAAGTGAAAATCACAATAAGGTGAACTGAGACACATGAGGTCAATCCGCGCGGCCCTCCGCGAGGTGGGGTCATTGAGTGCGTGTAGTAGCACCCCGCATAGCGCCTCCGCCATGCGGGGTGTCGCACATTCGGCTAGCTGGCGCGTCACTGCGTTCACCCCGCCACATGATATGAACATGTCGGGGTTAAGGACACCTGCAATTTTTTTTGGTACTTATTTTGTGATAGATCATTAACGCCATGTAATTTGTACTGTATCTGACTTTTCATACTAACGCGGGGTTCGTATGAAAAGTAAATACATAGTTAGAAAATACTTTTGTTTTATTTAAGTTGAAATAGAACAAAACCAGCACTCGAATTGTGTAAAACACTTTTCCATCCCAGTCCAAAGTATTTTGAAGGACATTCGTAATCGTTTGCTTAATGTTTCAAAAATTCGTCTTCTCGACAACCACGTAACGAATATTTTAGAAGTAAAATAGAATATTATTGGGAATTTTAGTGTTACACAATTTTCCTTACTGGGTGCACATTACAGCAATTTTGCATTTCAAAGCTACTTACAGATCTCAGCAAGCGTAGCAACAGCAGGCCTTGACAGTCGATCACCACCACCAGTGCCGTCGCCAGCACTGGCCGCGCGCGCAACCGCAGCTAGACAGCGCAGTAAACCGTGTTCCACGAAGGCACCACGCTGCCGTCGCACTCCACCCGTTGCACCGACCACGGCCACTACTCGACGAACCACGCGCAATGCCTGCGCTCGTTCTTCTTCGTTACGAAGCATTAAATCCATTGACCTAGGAAATCACGTGAGACTGGTAATGAGCTGAGCAAAAGGTTTATGTAAAGATCATACCAGGTGGCATTCTGTATTTTCTGCCTACCGCCATGGGAACACCTAGCCATTCTCTTTGGGGAAATACAGGCTTAATGTTGTTTAACTTAGCTTTACTTGACATGTCTAAAAGACAGTCTCAACCAAATGTTGGCCAAGAGCTGCAGAGCAATGTGCATTTGTGTGCGTTGCTACCACTACCACTGGAAATTGCTCACCATGACTGGTCTAACTTATACTTCTGGTCTTTGTATTTCTGCACAAACATTCGCCTGCTATAGGTACTGTGTCCGCACAGTTGCATTGGAAGTTGGCATGTTCAAAGTAGACCAATTTGGTTTTTTAATTGGCGCGGGTAGATTTTTGCGGCCCGTGCCGTATATGGGATGACACAAACCCACGCGAGGTTCACCAGATGATAATGCATCCTCATAAAGTTACCGTTTGGTGTGGATTTTAGGCCGGCGGCATCATTGGTCCATACCTTTTCGAAAACGACGCTGGTGAGGCGGTCACCGTCAACGGCGAGCACTACAGAACGATGATAACAAATTTCTTATGGCCCAAATTGAACCATATTCTGCATGAGGGATTTGAGGGTAAGGTTATCTCTTGCTGGGGTGTTGCCAAGTGTGTGCCAAGTTCATGCAATTTGACCCTGCAAGACTTTTTCTTGTGGGGTTTCTTGAAGCCGCAGGTCTATGCAAACAAACCACAATTGACCGATGCCCTAAAGGTGAACATAAAACAGGCCATCGCTCAAATTCAGCTGCATCTATGCAGAATGAACATTGGACCACTCTGATCCGTGCCACTCATATTCAACTCAATGATGTCATATTCAACACCTAATGGCGCATGTGGAGCTTTCAAATAAAAAGAACTTTGCTAATACCTCACACAGCTTGTTTTTTTTACTTTAACATCTACCCGCTGTTATTGAAAAACCCATTACACAGTAGCACTTATCTAGTATCAGTTTTTCTATGCTCATGTTGGCTGAGGCTCTAACACAAATTGCAGGCTTAAGAATGGACAGGATTTTTTGAAATAGTTTTGCTGTTCACCACTGGTGGCCATGCCGATGGTGGATGTTGGTAATCATCATGGCTTGGGAGTTTCTTCTGCGATTTTTCCTTCCCACCTAAATCGTTAAGAAAAATGTGCTGATCTTCAGCCTACGTTGAATAAATGACTTTTGATTTTGTACCCATTGCTACATTTATATGTTGAAAATTATGAATTATTAGATGTTGGCAGAACTATTCAGGCAAAAATAATAAAAAATGGCTTTACCTTATAACTAAATATGGTAGCTTCAAGTTATTGAATGTTGCTACATCAGTTTCTGTCTTGATTAAGTAACGTAACACTCTCAAAGCTGAAGCTCTTATTACCATAGAATCATCAACAAGACTCACACGTATACTGTAAACAAAAATAAATGATAAAACATTAAACAGGGTATCATTTATTACTTAAAAATCTTACAAAACAAGAGTATTCTGCTGTTATCCTTATAAATTCATCACAAATTTAACAACATAACCTCTTTAGATAGAAGTTATAGTTTAATTTCTTTTAGTACATGAAGAGGATGTATTCTTACCAAGTCATAAGTTCATCAGGTGTGAAGCCCAAATTGTTTCTGTCTTCTTTACTTAAAAGTGTGACTAAGGCATTTAAGTAGGACAGTCTACGGCTATCAGATCCACTTTTCTGCATGCCCCTAAGACCTGACTTGAACTCCATGGGGTTATTTTTGTTGGTGGGTGAGGTGTCATTGTGGAATGGCTTCTTCAAATACAATCCTTGAATGATCTCCTTTATATTTTCTTCAGGTGATTTATTCTTAGTATCTAATTTATATAAATCACTCTGTTTACCTGAAATGTTTAACACTACTTAGTAATGAAATGTTATATTTCCTCACTTGTAAATAAACCCGTACCTGGTTTTTCAATCTAATTGTTTACCATTAGAAAATGGATATTAGCACACAAATAGATGAATACTTATTAAATAAATAACAAATATTTACCTTTCCTGCGACTCAACCAATTTTCGTAGGTGGTAGCCATTATAACATTTTTTACGCAACAGTTTTTAAAAGTAATGAGTGTTTATATGTTACAGTAACGTGTAGGGACATAAATACTTTCAGTAATTCCTATATGAATTAGACATAGATTATAAAATAAACCGTAATATTCAGTCCTGTTTTCCTCACACACCAACACCAGCACCACACATTTGACTTGACTTGTATTATGACAAGTTAAAATTCTGCAATGTTTTGTAACTGCATGTTGTCTCTGGTTTTAGTGTTTCCAAGAGGTTTTATCCTCTGCGTTAAAAATCCCTTATACTTCTTCATCAAGAAAAATGAAGCAATGTTATAAATTGTAAATCGAATGCAATGAAACTTTACTTATTTATAATTTGGTTAATAATATAAAACTTGATATTAAATAATGAATCGATATTTCAATTCAGTTGAAAAAATACGATGATAGAAGGTCAGGATTATAAGCCTGGCTATATATAGTATTGAAAAGCTTATCCTAAACATGTCACATACTCACTTGGCAAAGAATTGCCATTGCCATTCATTCTCTCACTCAACTTTGCCACTGCACTGTCAATCTGTCGATGACACAACGGATACTATCACCAGCCCAATTCATTGTCTGTAGTCTATACATAGGCTGTGTTAAAAAGAACACTGTATTTATAAATTTCACTGATGATGCAATATATTTTTATTTAAATTTGGCACCTTTTCTTCCTGTTCAAACAAAGACCTGGGTACTTGCGACACTTTGGAGTCTATGCGCTGGAACAGTCATAAACAGCCTATAATGTTCCCACTGCTGGGACACAGGCCTCCTCTCTATGAGAGGGAGTGGGCTGTAATCCACCACGCGGGCCCAGTGCGGGTTGGTAGATGTGACATGTCTTCGAATTTTTTGTTCGAGGACATGCCGGTTTCCTCACCATGTTTTCCTTCACCGATTTGAGAGCAGTGGTGATGAAATAAATTATACAAAGTAATGCGCCTGCCTGGGTTGGAGCCCACGGCTCACTGCTCGTAAGTCGGGGCTGCCACCACTGGTCCACCGCTGCTCTGCGCAGGGACAGGCCTATGTTCAAATGGCAATAACTCTTAAAATAATTGGGTTGGAGTCAAGTTAATTTCTTACTTTTTCACGCACTGTTTGCATTTGATTCAGAAAAAATATTTAGTCATTCGATAGCATCGCCGTTTTTCCTTGCAATACGGTCATTTGCAAGTCTGTAGGTCTCTTAGATTCAAAGATATTAGCATTTCGTTCCACATACCCTAGTTCGGCTGAACAAAAATACAAGATGGCTGCCATTCGCGGGGTGTTGGGAAATGTCTTTTAAAAACATGTACAGCTTAGCAAGAAAGAGTGTGGAATAAATGAGGTCGCCAGTATCGCAAATGTGGCAACCCGTAATACTACAACTCAACAGATTTTGATATTTGTTATTTTTAGGGATATGATCCCAATTTCAAGTGGGTGGTTCAGTCCCTCGGACGCTATGCAACCACCATGGAAGGCTTCAATGTCCAGCAGTACGAATTTTAGTTCCAACTGTCACCGCGTCAGACTCTTTTTTGCCATGTGCTTGCTTGTGCTTAAGCTTGTGATGGTATGGCTCCGTAACCAAATCGTAGTATCGGTAACCAAACATACTGTATAATTATTTAACATTTTTCGTTTTTTTTTAGACGTTTTGGTTACAGAATAAGTGGTTAGTATAAATGCTGGCAACATTGTGCTTCGAAATTTGACAAACTACTACGACGCACACTATTTCCTTTTCATTGTCTATGGCGGCGTAGTGAGGTGGTGAACAGATACTGTCGTAAAATCGTACCAAGCAATCCCTAAAGATTATTTAGGAAAAGTGAAGTGCTTCGATATAAAAACAGATTACTATACTGCCATCACTTTAGTTTTGGTGGATAATGTTAGATCCAATTGATACTATCGACATGAAATCGTGCCGTATATGCCTGACAAACAAAAAACCATTATGTCCTCTATTCAGATATAAGTTGTCAGGTAATTATGCTGAAATGCTCACAGCGATTGCCGACGTAAAGGTAAGTTGAAAATGCGAATGTTTTGTATTTACAATACCTTAGGCCTTGGTACTTGTCAGTTGATTTCAGAAATCTGACCAAAACAAACTAGTGTCGGGATGAGTGATAATTTAGCCGATAACCGTGGGAGACGAAAAAACATAAATAGTATTTCAAAATCCAAAATAACATTGAATACAATTTAAAATTGACATGTTTTTGTCAACGAACCGAAACAAAATAAATTAAAATTGCGTGTATGTTATTGTAAATCATGCATGCATTCATCAAATAAAAACCCTTATGCCATGTGAATAAATGTTTCAGGTTTCAAGTAATGATGGCTTGCCTGAAAAGATTTGCCTCAAATGCTGCACTACTTTGGAGAAAGCATACCTTCTTAAAACAGTGGCTGAAAGGTAAGCCCAAACCTTCTCTGTATATAGAATTAGAGTTTAAATCATCCTTACAGATAACTGCATTGATGTTTTTTTTTTTTCAAAACAGCTATAATGAAAGTGAGGCTGCTAGGCAATTGTCCAACCCAAATGGGTCAGTAGGTTGTCTTATGGGTAGATGAATACTCTAAAATTGCCATCTATGTACTTATCCTTTATTGACCCACTTCAGAGCCAAGACCTCCATCTGTGTTCTATGTAAGCAAGTATGGTTTAGCCCGAAGTTCTTTTAGTTAGAGCATTGTGTATAACATTTATTTATTTTAAATAGGTAGGTACACCAGCAGACACATCACACATTCTACAATAAAAATGAATGCTCTAAATATCTATATAATCAGAGCATCTAAATAAATGTTCATTACCAATTTTGTATATTTCAAATCGAATCCAATCCTTATTGTATTGTATTGTATAGCGGGCTGGTTTCCGCAACTCCACGTCTAAAGCGCCAATCCAATCCTTACAGGTCTGATAAGAAACTGAGAAAAATAGTAGTGAGGGAAAGAGGAAATGTACCAACTAAAAAAATTGCATTTGATTCTTTTACGGACATAAAAAGTGAGATTGGCCCATTGACAATAAAACCAGAACCAAAATGGGAAATGGAGATAGAGATCCCAGAAAAACCTGTGGAGACAATGGATGGCAAAGATATTGTAATTGCAAACACAGTCATAAGAAAAGTGGACCCTAATGCAGAGGAGATAAAAATTGATACTGGTGATGAAGACGTGCAGTTGACTTGGAGAACTACAAAGACTAATTATGCAACTAAAATGGATCCAGATGTGAGTAGAAACTTAACTCAACACTGAAAACTGAACTTCAAACTGAACTTCTGTGAACTTTATCATCATGACATTTTACTTGGGTATTGTAGTAGAAAACTTTATGAATAATTCGAAAATTAAGTATGAACTTAAAGTTTGAGGACGATTGAGGCTTCTATTAATTGAAATATTTGTACAATTATTCGACATCCAGTGACATCAGTGGGTAGTATTTGAATTTAAGTGCTTTAAAGCATACATGCCTTACTAATAGATGCAATCAGACGATTTTAGTTAAAGTCAAATTTACAATTAAGTCAAATAATAGCCATAATATGCAATTGCATATGCATATTTCCATGTAACCCGGTCACTAATTATTATAACCAGACAGGTAACTACACAAACCAACTTAAACTTTTCCAGGCTGAGGCTGAATATCTAGATGATGATCTTTTCCAAGATGATGATGTTTTCCAAGATGATGATGATGATGACTATATTCCTCCAGTTGAAAAGCTCAAGACTAAATTCAAGAAACCAAAACTTTCAGATATTAAAGTATTTAAAGGTAAAACAGTTGTAAGGAAAGTGAAAGTGCTAAAGAAGTTTAAAGATGAATTTGACATGGATTCTGGTAGATCTGAGAATAAATCACGAGCGACTACAATAACTTGCTGTAAGTAATCTAGGAATAATTGTTGCTTAACAAACTGATTTTGAAACTCATTCAATTCTAATTGTGATTTTCTTTTGTTACTCAACCATCCATTTGCTTGCTCTTATCCCAATATTACTCAACCATTCCAAAACATTAAACTGAATGACAAATCTTCTCTAAGTATTCCAAAATTGGGCAAGAAGAAGTCTTGTAGTTTTATCAAGTGAATGATACTGATATTAATTTACACAATAAGAAAAAACATCTAAAAATGTATATATTATTTGTAGATCCAATTTTAAAGAATGGTACAAGAGGTACACCTATCCTATTGAAGAGACCAAAGGATGCAACAGTACTAAAAGTTCATACAGGATATAAAACAAAAACTCCATCATCTAGTGTAGACAAAGCAGTACGTAGAGAAAAACCTGTGAGAATGGTACGGACTGCTGTCACTAAGCAACGAGAGAAGCTGGTGTGCCCTGTATGTGGTATACTTACATTCACTTTGGGAAATCACATAGCAACACATCAAGGTACTTACAAATTAATCATATTTTCATCAACTTTTGCCCAGGGTAAACCACTTTGGTAACCCAGGTACTCTTCGTCAGCAACACCAAGGAGCCTGCTGGCCTTTCTTGGGGAACTTGGGTGGATCGAATAATTTTCCCAACCTTACGCAAAATACGTGCTTTGGACGTAGAGTTGCGGAAATCAGCCCATACAAAACAATAACCTTATTCTGACATGTTCTAAAAAGTACGTACATAACATCAAGCTTGTAATTCCGAAAGGTTAGGCAGAGATTTCGCTAGTTATGTTTAATTCCCATGTAATGAGCTAGCCTATTACCTAGTGGACACAAAGCCAGACTTCATGGCTGCTACAAAAACATATCCCGACCTGAGAATCAAATCCAAGACCAGCAGCAGTCATGCTTTCAACCATTAGAGCAATGAGGCAGACAGAATGAAGTACCTAATATCTTTTATATTTTGCAGAGAAAAAGCGATACACTTGTGCTCAATGCCCGAGATCGTTTGCACAGAAGAGTAACTTGATAGTCCATGCAAAGCAACATACAGGAATAAAAGACCACATTTGTGAAGTATGTGGAGCAGGTTTTTACAGCCAGAAATCTTTGGTTAGGTGTGTATTGCATTTTATAATTAAAATGCAAAATGTACTTCAACAATTACCATTTTTGTAAGTTTCCTTCTTCTATTTGTTTCAGACATAATTTAATTCACAAGGGCGAGAGGCCATTTTCATGCAATTTGTGTACGAAGAGATTTATTGCTGTAAGTATAAAACTTTTTACGATTGTAGTGATAGTTTTTTTGTTTATGGCTGTATTTCCCCCTCTTATGTGCTGAAAAAATAAGTGCAATTGATGTATTTCAGCGGTGTGATCTGAATCGGCACCTGCGCATACATTCGGGTTACAAACCGTTCAAATGTAACACTTGCACAATGTCGTTCAACGCGAAACATCAGTTACAAAACCACGAGAGAATGCACACCGGGGAGCGGCCGTACACATGTCAGGTGCGTCATAGTCTTTACACTATTGTTGTCACGTTCCAGATGGCAGGTCTGCGCCGCCATATGGCGATACACACTGGGGAAAAACGGTTCAACTGTGACTTCTGCAGTAAAAAATTTACGCAAAGCCACCATCTACAGAACCATATGGTTACCCACACTGGTGATAGGCCCTATACTTGCGAGGTCAGTAGGCTCCACATGATTCTTAAATCTGACCAAATATAGCCACATTATTCACCTTACTTATGTTGCCACATTATTCACCTTACTTATATTTTAAGCACTTTTGTATATGGCGAGTGTTGCCAGTTTATTAATCATATTTTTAACTAGAGTTGCCATAAATTATTCTTTATTTTTAAATAAAAGGCCTACCTCTCCCTTATCCACACAATAGGTCTGTTTTTATAACTGAGACCAATTTGACACATGCAAATGTCAAATGACCAAATAATGTGGCTAGCTCTTTTGTGCAGTGTTGTACCTACGGCACCGGTTTGTTGAATGGTATTTTTTATCTTTATCTAATCGTCAAGATGAGCTTCAAGTTTTCTATCCCAAAGCGTATCATTAAAATTCACGTACGTACGGACACGGCCGCAAGACGCGCTGTACACTACACGAGACGACTAGTAGTGTCCCATATTGTTCTTGTAGGCGAAGAGGGTACTGTAAATGACAGTATTCGAAGCGAAAAACACATGATTACTACAAGGAAATGAATTCCGATCTATATGGAAACTTATTAAAAAAATATTCTCCTGAAATGAAAAGACAACGCACTTTTTGCAATAGATAATGCTCCATATCACACCAGGTATCTAACTGGAATCGTTTCCCACTTCTAATTGGCGGAAAGGGCAAATTGAAGATTGGCTGTTATCAAAAAACATCCCTTATGAAGTGACAATGTTGAAATTCGAATCAATTGAAATTGCCCGAATGCACAAAAAAAGCCCAAAGGAGGAGGGCCCATTTTGGAATATATTGATTTGTAAGGTGTTTTAACCGAAATTTCCTTTTACAGGTCTGCAATGTCGCATTCAGTTACAAAGTGAACTTGAATAACCATGTGTCCAAAGTGCATGGTATCAACCTGAAATTCAAATCTATTCATACCGTGACTGAGGATATACTTCGACGGGAGATGGGTATGATAAATGAGACAAGAGTTGCTCTGTCGCATATAATGCCACAATTGGGAGATGTGCCAACGCCGGGTGCGCATGAAACCGTACTCTCACTATCCTGATGCGTCAACAGAGAGGAAGTGTCTTCCATGGAACTGTATCATAAACCTATTAGTTTACATGCTTTGGAACCTTAATATCATGTTGTTATTGTATTTGATGTCGTGGAATGCGGTTTTAACTTGTGTTTTATGTACTACTACTACTGCTCTAATTGACAGTCGACCAATTTTCAACCTTATAACTCAGTGCATAAAGATGAAAATTGGTCGACTGTCAGTGAACTCGGTAGGTACATGCATGATTTTGGTTTTGTTATTATCACCTTTAAATAAATCTTCCCCTAAAATAGCATACTCTAAAGAAAGAAAGATAGATAACGAAAATTACTATTGTAAATACTTGATTTTGTGAATAAATTAGTTACAATTTAAATTAAGAATGTTTTCTTTTACGACGAAGTTTGCGTTTGAACATTTTGTTCCACTGTCGTTTGTCAAAATGCTGGCGTTATGGTGTTAATAATAAAGAAGTAGAGATCTAATTGTAATTATTGAGTTCTTTACCACCTCGTATCCAAATTTCTACCATTTTCTACGATTAGAAGTACATTTAAAGCTTATACTTATACAGATTCAAAATTAATCAGCGTTATGTATCCAAAATCAGAGCATTTACAGCACGTATACGTGTACTCGTATATGCGGCTGATATTAACTGATAGTAATATGCCACATTTTGAATGCGGGATTAGTTTGTTCATTATGACAGAACCAAGTCCAGATTATTAATGGAATGTACTCGAATTCATGAATTATCATCATGCTTTTGGAATACAAATACCAGAAGAATTAACATAAATATGTCAATAGAAATGGTAGTATAAGGGATTAGGGATAATTAATAAAAATCCGATGTAACAAGATCCACAGTTTTATTTTTCAGTGGTTAAAATGTGCCCTTACGGCTTGATTCACGTATTTAACTGATATGGAAAGACATTTTCGAGTTGCTTTCCCGATTGTCGAAATTAAGTCAATGCGTGTTGGTTAGTTTGCTGTTCCAAAGTAGTCTCTTGCACATATACATCCCACGCTGATAGGATGATAATCACCGACCCATTTGCGTTTTAGGTCGTCAGGTAATGGAAATCGGGAACTTTGCTCCGCCATCTCCCTTCTTTTAATAATTGACAACTGGAATAAATAAGTACGTGTTTACACAAGGTGAAAATTAGCTAGCGAAATTATCCATACGTGATAAGTATCGCATATCGTCCTACTGAAATCTAAACACAATAACTCGAATGAATTCGTTGGTCGTGGAAATATTCGGTCAAAAGCGAATATTCCCAGTCCCCCTCCCCCCCAATGGATTGCCCCTGGGAGGCAATAAAACTCCCAGTTGCCCCGGGTGGCGACTGGGAAGTTATTGCACCCACTTCAAATCGCTGTACATTGCGGCGTGAACCACATTGGGAAACACACGGTTAAAATATATGGAACAGTTGTTTTTTTTTTAAATTACCGTTGCAAAATTTCTATCCGGGGGTTGTTCAGAATGATGAACTGGATAGGTGGTTACAGTTTTGGCATCGGTGTCCATTTCACCCTGTATAGCATAATCAGCCTATAATGTTCTCACTGTTGGGACACAGGTCTCCTCTATGAGAGGGAGTGGCTTGTAATCCACCACGAGGGCCCAGTGCGGGTGGGTAGATGTCACAATATCTACGATTTTTTTTTTCCTAGGACTAGCCGGTTTCCTCTTCCTTCACAGTTTTGAGAGCAGCGGTGATGAAATAGATCACACAAAGTAATGCGCCTGGCTGGGTTTGAACCCACGGCTTACTGCTCCTAAGTCAAGGCTGCCACCACTGGGCCACCGCTGCACTACCCTGTATTACCTGTATATCTCAGGTTATTTCTCTTTCACCACATCTGCAGTGTTTCGCTAGTTAATTTAAATTAACACTGTATTTCTATAGATAAACCGGAATAGAATGTAATGTCATATTACGTTGTATATGTTTTCTATGCACCCGTAGGGCCAGGGGCATGACTGTTTGCTGCAATAGTAGGTTTTTACGGTATGCGGGATCGTGTTGTCGCCCAAGATTTCTGTGCCATTCTGAAAAAGGTGTTACATAATTATTTATTAAAATTAAGATTTTTCAGTTGTAGTATGTAAAGTCAGGGAGATTCATTGTTAAGCAAATTGACACCTCACGATAATTTGCCGGATACATCCATTTCATAAAACTGTCACAGAATGATTGTTGCGATTTGAATATACGGACAATTTAAATTGTTTTAAAGCTTAGTAATTAATTTCCCTGACTGTACTGGTATTGCAAATGTTTTGTTTTGCTTACTACCTTAGGGTTACAAGCGCAGGCAGGATCCGGTAAAGCTTGCTGAAATCATTTTAAATCATAAGTATGTATAATACCAATTTCAGTGAGAGGTTCGTCGAAGTTCGAACAGAAAAATGTGCAGCCATATTCCACAATGTTTTTATTCCTATGTAGTTTGTATTTTTTTTCCTTATGGCAAGGTGAAATACCTAAGCGGGTCTACCTTCCGATAGGTGGTCTCAACTGGTGGTCAGTTGGTAGTTTGTTTGGCACTCCAGAACGAGTTGACGATTGCTCTAATTCAGTGGGTAGGTACTGTATTGTGTAGTATTTTAAAATGACTACCCATTGGCTCCAACACTCGCTTTGCGAAATCAATAGGTAACAAAGCAACTGTCACAAATCCTCTAGCCAAACAAGTTCCGACCATTCGATTAACTACACAATTGGAATTAGTGTCACAATCTACGGCATATATACTTACGTTATGATGCTTCTTAACTTTAATGTTACCCCTTTTTCGGGTCCTCGTTTCAACGGACTTGTCCAGTAAAACGACGTCGTTCCGTATCATATTTGCGTAATCGACAATAAAAGCTGATAACTCTTCAGGGTTTGCAGGATCAGGTTGAATGGAATCTGTATCGTAATTTGTTCCTAGGTTTCCAGAATTGCCTAATATTTCACTGTCTCGAGCCAATCGCACGACATAGTTTTTTCTTTTGCGAGAACTTTGATCTTCTAGCATGTACTCGTCAACGTTAGAATTCTTCATTGCCATCACCTTTGGGACTAGTGACTGAATTAAAATGAAGAATCCAAAACATACCATCACGCAGACTAGCGGTCGTGTAATCTGAAAATTAAATTGCGATAAACAAAATACGAATTAAAGGATACGAATCATGCACTTTTAAAAATAATAATTGAACAATAATATTCACACGAGTCAAACTAAGGTTTAATTTTGTACCTGAAAAAAGCTCTCAATTTAAACAATTTCTACGCCACTGGTAAAAAAATCTTACCCAAATGGCAACTAATTTAACAAAAGCGCCAATGGAATTCTTCACCAGCTGGCACAAAACGTCTATTCATCATCCGCCTTTTAGCTTTTTCTAACTATGTTGGAGTCGGCTTTCTTTTTAGTCTAACCGGATATCAACTGAATACCAGTAGTTTACATGGATCGACTACCTATCTGACCTCCACAACCCAGTCAGTACTGGGTAATACGATACCCCTTGGGTAAGACTGGTTTTCAGACTTTTGGGTCGATTACCTATGTAGGTAACTGCAACTACTGTCAAAGATCTACAAATGACAGCCGGGACGAATTTTGTGCCTATTCGAGTACATTACCCATAATTTCGCGCAGAACATGGGTTGTACGTAGCACGTCACACCATGAAAATGTGGGTGTTCTGTACCTCTGCCTACCTCGTCGGGGAATACATGCGTGATTTTTATTATTATCGTAGCTAGGTACCTACTAGATAAATAATATGTAATTGTAAAGTAAAATAGTGTAATTTTTATTATTAACACTTTAAAACAATTTTATACAGGGTGGAAGAGAGAGTAGAAGAGAGAGCGGTGTCTCTCTCAGAGAGAGAGAGACACCGAAGCACTAAGGGGTAACCATTTGTGCGTCGTGGCCCTTCCACAATGTATGAACACAAAATAAAATCCAAGTAGTATCGTAGTGAGAACTTACCATGACTGTTGATAGGTACAGCTTTCTCTAATTTTCGCTAAAGACTGATGTTCTTGGTTAAATTTTCCACCCTTATATAGCAGATAATGATTGATAGGTGGATAAAAGGGTCCATTAGTTGGGAGAAAACCACGCGGCGTGTTGTTTATAATCGATCGAAGATGAGTGGTATCAGATTACACTTTTGAAGTAACAAAAGCCTTTTTCTTAGTAATGGGCTTGGTGACAAGGGTTATAAAGACCGTGACAAGGTGTAATGGTACCTACACTAAGCGAGAAAAGACTTTATCAACCGAATACCTAGTGAAATTTTGTACCTAATACCGGTTATCTATTGCCTATTGGATTAAATTAGTAAAACCTTTTTTTATTTAGCCTATTCTGTCTGTACTGGTATAAATAGGGACGCCTTTACCCAGCAGCGGAAGACTTTGTCCGGTTAAGCAGTACCTAGCCAGCCTCAGAGGCTGAACTGCGAGATGCCATTCACAAAAAAAAAAAACCAGCAGCGGAAGTAAAAGGCCTCCCTATAAGTACCTTTCCAATTATCTCTGCATTTTTCCTTGTCCGGCAAATTAGGCAAGAATGATTCCAAATCGTCCCGCCAGCGTTTCATGGGCCTGCTTTAATGATGACGCCCGTCTTCAGCCACCCACTGTGTGACGATCCCAACCCATCTGTCTTGGTTCATTGTGTGACTCGCCCAGTCCAATCTCGCAGATTTATCACGCACATCGGCGACGCGAGACGAAAAAAAAATCTGCTCTACCATACATTTTAACCGTGTAGGTATCACTTTTGTAGGAAACAGCAGTAAGTTTTTTTTTTTAAATTCCCCATGAAATTTCTCTATGTAGGTTAGCTGAGTAAGTACGTGGTAAGCGTTTTCGCGTCGGTGTCTGTTCCACCCCATTTCATAGCCAAAAATATTTGCTCTAGTTTTATTTACCAGGGAGAAAATAGGGGAATAGGTTGGCATGGGCTAAACGCTGCAAGCATTTCCTCCTAGGGTTTTTTTTTACCAACTTCTAAAAAAACCGGCCAGGTGCGAGTCGGACTCGCGCACGAAGGGTTCCGTACCATTATTTATAAAAAAACGGGCAAAAAAATCACTTTATTTGTATGGGAGCCCCTCTAATATTTATTTTATTCTTATTTTAGTATTTGTTGTTATAGCGGCAACAGAAATATATAATCTGTAGAAATTTTAACTGGCTATATAAAACGGTTCATGAGATACAGCCTGGTGACAAACGGACGGACGGACAGCGAAGTCTCAGTAATAGGGTCCCGTTTGATCCTTTGGGTACGGAACCCTAAAAAGGAACTGGATTAGGCCAACATCTTTATTTTCATGGATGTAGGTACACCGATTTCTTCGTGATCACTAAGTGTGGCTGATCAGTGACTGTTTAATACAATTCGTCAGTCGAAGTACAGTCGGTAGGAAACAGGAGGTCTACTCTCTTTCTCCGAAACGTAACTTCGGCAAAGAACTAAAATTAAACGTAGTAACGTTTGTGACCTTATTCTATATCATTTGCGGACGCACACTATAACATTTAATACATTCGTTCAAGTTAATTGTTTGTGAATTCGAACTTCTTGTGTGCGTCCGCAAACGATATAGATTAGGGTCACAAACGTAACTACGTTTAATTTTCGTTCGTTGCCGAAGTTACGTTTCGGAGAAAGAGAGTAGACCTCCTGCACTCAAATCGGTCACTTGAACTACACTATTTAATAACTTTTAATCTTTCTTTAATAATTTCGAGAAAGAAGCCGGCTGAACGATCCTGTTGGGCTAGCAGTTGCCTAGCTTTTGGAAGGGCTCCCTCTATCTGGCAGAATCTAGATGCTCCGAAATCCATTTAGCATAACACTTGGCATCATCTTATTTACTACGGTGTGTGTTTAAACGAATGTTTACAAAATATGTAATATAATTATTATTTGGTCGAATGATTACACGCCAAATAATAAATAGTGCGTGGAGTCCCTCCGCGCGGAAGAAGTGAAACTTCGTAATATGGAAATGAGTGCTTTCATACCCCCACCATGGTAGCTTAAAACGTTAAACGCAACCTTGATCACCCATCCACATACTGACCTCGGCTATCGTCGCTTAACCTTGATCACCCATCCATATACTGACCTCGGCTTCCGTTGCTTAACCTTGATCACCCATCCACATACTGACCTCGGCTACCGTTGCTTAACCTTGATCACCCATCCACATACTGACCTGGGCAACCGTCGCTTAACCTTGATCACCCATCCACATACTGACCTGGGCTACCGTCGCTTAACTTTGATCACCCATCCGCAGACCTACTTTGGCTACCGTTGCTTTACGTTGATCAACCATCCACAAACCGGTCTTGGTAACCCCTGCTTAACCCTAATCACCCATCCACAGCCTGACCTTGGCAAATCAAATCAAATCAAATATTTTATTTGTTGAACATACGTAGGTTAGGTACAGATGTTGTAATTATTAATGAGCGCTACGTGAAGCCGTCATCGGCGTACAAATATTATAATGATACAAACATGCTGATTTAATTATCAAACATTATAAAATAAAGAAAATTAAAAAATACAAAAAACAATATTATTATCACACATTATTACATAATTCAAATTCAAAATGTTAATAAAAAGAGGTAATCATAATGATGTGTCAGTTAGGTATTCGTTCACCGTATAAGAGGATTTTTCGTGTAGTATTTTGAGAAAGGCTTTTTTAAAATCGTGTATATTTTTAATTTCTGTAATTTTTAGGGATCTTATTATATATCCTAGGTGCCATACCCAAAAAACTTTTTTTTAAAACAGTTTTTGTTGTTTCAAACAAATGAACGTTAGACTTGACAAATACTGCCGTCCCAAAAATGTACAAACATGTAGTTTGAATTTCCCGAAATATGGCTTACAGCTTTCAGTTGGTTTTAGCTTAAATTCAGCCCGCACACATCTTTTTTGGGCCTTGAACGCAATTTCTTTGTCGGTGGAATTTTCCCAATATATTATCCCAAAACGTAATGTAGATGTAACATTATGCCTTGTAAGAAATTAGAACAACGGACTCATTTACTATCTTTAATCTTTGGTAGATTATAGAGTGCATAAGAGTACTGGTTTAGTTTTTTACAAACAGTTTCTACATGACATTTCCAGTTAAAGTGAGTGTCCAAGTAAAGTCCTAAAAATCTAGCACAGCTTGTTTCAGCTATTGTTTGATCTGCATAAGTTATGTTTAAGTTAAGTTTATTAGTTCTTTGATAAAATGTCATAAGCTTTGTTTTATCTTTGTTAATTTTTAATTTATTACTGAGTAACCAATTTAAATGTCAAGAATGGACTTGTTTATGTCATATTCGTAAGTTTCTATATTTTTACATGGAACTAAAAGTGTACTGTCATTGGCAAATAAAACAGTTTGATGGTCAGCGCATTTTGGCAAATCGTTAATATATATGAGAAACAACGGGGGCCCAAGGACACTTCCTTGGGCCACACCACATGTTGTTTCTCTAATTAATGACATTTATGAGTAACTTCGGTCTTGGATTTAGAACACACTCTATTTAAAACAGTGACTTGCTTTCGTCCAGTGAGATATGATTTGACAAGATTTAATATGTTTCCTCTGACACCGTATCGTTCTAACTTACCCAGTAATATTTCGTGATTTACGTGATCGAATGCTTTAGACATGTCCATAAATACTGCTGCAATTGGATTTTTCTTGTCAACGTTACTAACAATTTCTGCAAATAATTCATAGACCGCTTTATTTATGTTTTTGTTTTTACGAAAACCATATTGTTATTCAGCAAGTATACTGTTTGCCTTAAATTACGTTTTCAAAAACTTTTGACAAGACTGGTATCAGCGCTATTGGACGGTAATTTGAAATAGTGACTTTATCGCCTTTCTTATGCAGTGGTTTAATGATGGTCATTTTTAACAGACTAGGAAAGTGGCCACTTTCTATGCATAGATTAATAATAAAACTCAAAACCGGTGCAATTATATGCGACACAGATTTTAAAATCTTAGTAGTAATTCCATCATAACCTACAATTTGTGTTCTTTAAAGAGTTGATAATATTAAAAATTTCCAACGCAACTGTTGGTGTCATAAATATTGATTTGGGATAATAATTTACACAAGATATAGCATTACTGTTATTATAATTAATTTCAGGATGAATTGAGTCTATAAAGTAATTATTAAATGCCGTAGCCATTTCCTTAGGGTCACTTATTAGCCGAGAGCGTTTACGCCGTACGGCATTTCATACAAAGTTTCAAGTCCTTATTTTCCGAAATGACTGAACCGATTTTAATGAAACTTAATATGCATAATCAGGATACAGAGGCCTAAAAAGATACTAACAAATATTTTTATTAAATTCTTTAAAAAAGTAGATAGTTGGAAATTTCTTTTCTATAGATAATTTATAATCGGTCTAATCTAGCTGTACAACTATTTTTGGAAAATGTTTTTAGTAACTTTTTAGACCTATATATCGTGCATATGCGTATGAAATTTCATTAAAATCGGTTCGGTCATTTTGGAAAACAAGGACTTGAAAGTTTGTATGAAATGTGGTAAGTTGTAAACGCTCTTAATCACCCATCCACAGAATGACCTGGGCAACCGTCGCTTAAACTTGATCACCCATCCACATACTGACCTGGGCAACCGTCGCTTAACCTTGATCACACATCCGCATACTGACCTCGGCTTCCGTTGCTTAACCTTGATCACCCATCCACATACTGACCTGGGCAACCGTCGCTTAACCTTGATCACCCATCCACATACTGACCTGGGCAACCGTCGCTTAACCTTGATCACACATCCGCATACTGACCTCGGCTACCGTTGCTTTACGTTGATCACCCATCCACATACTGACCTGGGCAACCGTCGCTTAACCTTGATCACACATCCGCATACTGACCTCGGCTACCGTTGCTTTACGTTGATCACCCATCCACATACTGACCTGAGCAACCGTCGCTTAACCTTGATCACCCATCCTCAAAATATAATTTAGGTTATAGCACAAAGAGAACCACGCTCGCGCTGGCCTGTAACAGGTATACTATGCGGATGCGCATGCGTTCAAGTGCCACGCATTCATTCTCGCTCTGTCTCTTTCTATTCCCCCTCTATGGTAGCGTTAAACGTTTAACGCAACCTTGTTGGAAGTAGCATAAGAAGTGTCACTTGCAAAATAAACTATTATTTTATTTTATATATTTTATTTCACATGTAGGCCCATGTGAAATAAAAATATTTAGACGCCCGCAAATTATATTTTGTTCAACATACAGCTTGAAACTGAAAGGCAGATTTCAAAAACGTAAGATTTGAATTTCGCGGGCTGGCGCAACTTAGTTTTAATTGAAAATAACATCCTAAATATTTTTTAACAGTTACAACATTGAACATACAATGAACAACAATAAATTAAATCCCTGGCTGAGATTTGGGTTTGAAAGTATCAAAATCATATTTTTAACCGACTTCTAAAAAAGGAGGAGGTTATGTATTCCACCATAATCTGCTTTGCTTTTCATATTTGTACACAGATTTCTCCGTGATTACTGGTCCGATTTAAGTGATTTTTAAATAGTTTCATTTGATAGAAGAAGTTAGCGCAGTCGTCCCATATATTTTTATTAATATTGCTAATTGGTATATACTTTCTGAGTTATCTCCCCATACATAAAGGAGAGAGGTAGGTACACACAGCTCCATTATGTTCTTACCCCCCCAAAAGACGTGTGCGTTCAAATCCGTGTCGGGCCTAGTTGGTTTTTGTATTTTGCAAAAACAATATAAAATAATTACTGTGGTTCCTAAAACCATTTCTTTCTCAAAGTCAATCGTTTGAAAGATAGACATTTCCAAACTGGTAAAATAAGCAGAAAGTATGTACCAAAGCAATATTAATAAAAAATATATGGGACGACCGCGCTAACTTCTTCTGTCAAATGAAACTATTTAAAAATCACTTAAATCGGACCAGTAATCACGGAGAAATCGGTGTACAAATATGAAAAGCAAAGCAGATGATGGTGGAATACATAACCTCCTCCTTTTTTAGAAGTCGGTTAAAAATATGATTTTCATACTTTCAAATCCAAATCTCAGCCAGGGAGTTAATTTATTGTTGTTCATTGTATGTTCAATGTTGTAACTGTTAAAAAATGTTCAGGATGTTATTTTCAATTAAAACTAAGTTGCGCTAGCCCGCGAAATTCAAATCTTACGTTTTTGAAATCTGCTTTTCAGTTTCAAGCTGTATGTTAAACAAAATATAATTTGCGGGCGTCTGTTTGTTTGTTCCGGCTAATCTAATCTAACAAAAATTTCTTTATTTTTGTCTGTTTGTTCTGGTTTTTCTCCAAATTTCGGCTGGACTGATTTTGACTGGCAAATAGCTGGTGTTACTTGATTATGAATCAATAATAATAAAAGGACCAACTTTATTAGGGTTCCTTGGAAAAAAACTAAAACCTTGAAATTGTTAACAGAATCCGATTCAAACAGGAAAGTAACATTTTATAATTAATCATTTCAGGAAGGCTTAAGGGATTTCGATGTGGACCTGCATCGTAGACAGGGCCTCACCTCCTTACCTGACCAGTGCCCCAAAACCTGCATCCCAAGTTAATAATGTTAAACTGTGCTTATTACAACTACTGTTACAAGTTCAAATCATAGGCGAGAACGCTGGCACCCTAAACACAAGTTAAATCTTACATTGGGTGCCTGAGCTCATCGAAAACTCTCTGATCCCTGGAAGTGGCGAAGTGCTAAACCAATGAAGTTCGATTTACTAGTACCATCGAGTGTCGGATTAAAACTCAGCCACGAGTTCGGCGCTATTGCTAGCGTCCATATACTTCTGTAGCTTGCATGCATAATATAGAAAAAAAGCTGAACATGGTATCTCCGAAAAATAAAACGTTAGGTTTCTTCAGCACGCATAGTTCACATGTTTAGGTAAAAAGATGGGATATGGAAAAGAAAAGCAGATTAAAAATTTTCAATCAACTTGATTTTTTTACCGTCTTAACAAAATATTTTAAAATGTATGACAGGATTGTATGAAAATAAAATGTCAATTTACGTCGTCTCTCCGTGATTTTAATTCCGATGCCTTTTCTCAGGATCTGATCAAACATGGCTACCTACTTGCAGATATTTTTTGCATGGGTAGCACTTAAAATATTATAGGGATCTTGTTAGCTTCTAAGGCTTTCATAGCTTGTTCATACGCCAGCGCTGCCTGAGGGCCATCAAATGGGTTTTCTATTTCTCCACCCTTTATGATGCCGTTTGCTCGAAGCGATAGTTCCCTCATAATAGTTCTTTCTTTCTGTAAAACTTCTTCGTTCATGACACGCACGGATCTTCGTTTCAAGAACACTCCGTGCTTTTTTAAACAGTGTCGGTTGAAATCGTGTTTGTAGCTGTATGGTTGGGAACAAATCTGCAATTGAAAACCATTTCAAAATATTAGAAGACATAACATTAAGCCTTTTCTCCTGAAATCATTAGTAAGAAGTGTATCAATTATGGTACACCTTCATTTCGCAGGTTATGATTAAAGTGCCATGTAATGTGAGGCGAGCCTATTGCCATCAACCGGGCACCACACTTCGAGGCTGCTACTGATAAATTTCGGATAAAAAAACCCAATAACACTGCCTGACCTGAGATTAGAACCAGGACTGATTCAACGAGACAATCAGAGAACCCCAGAGTTAAGGGCGTATTCACACGGCGTATCTTATACGCGCCGACGACGGCCTAAAAAAATAGTTGGCATTTTAGGTATTGTAGATTTTTTAGAAGATTAAGAATAAGGTTGCAGCTAGGAAAACTTGCTCAGGTGGAGATTCATTAATGAGTCTACCCATATTTTTTTTTTTTTTAGGATGGGAAATCTTCAAATGACTTCTCCCGCTCTGGGCGGAGCAGAAGGGAGTGTCAGACTTGACTGACTAAAAACCAGGTTGTAACAACCCTGTTCCAGGGCCACGGTATCTCTTTCAAACAACCCGCAGCCCTGGCAGGCATCGGCCCTCTCGGACTCCTTCCGATTTGCTGACATCTCCTTGAGGTGCGCGTGGAACACGAACGCGCCGTCGGCACGGTCTGTCGTCATAAGACGGACGGACGGTGAGCTAGCCCATTACTCACCGTCCACAGGCCCGCGCCTACGGTGGCCGGGGGCCACTGGTTGCCCCCCGACGCCCGGGGCGTCTCCCGCGGCGGCTGGGACGTGAGGTTCTCTCCCTCTCACGTTCCGCCACCTCCTTCGCTAGCATGACTGCTTCGCAGAAGGAGGCGACGGCTTCCCATTCCCTCTCGCTCCGGACCATGGATTGAACCAGGGCCGGACGCGAGAGGTCGCCGCCGCAAATCGCCGCTACGAGGACACGGCGTTGCTCAGCCCAAGCTCCACGGTGTGCTCCACCGTGTCCTCCGGCCGATCCTCGCTGTGGTGACACCCGGGCGTTTCCTCCCGCCCGATTCGGTGCGGGAACCTCCAAAAACAACCGTGTCCGGTGAGGACCTGCGTCAGGGGGAAGGTGAGGGCGCCGTGGCGCCTCTCTAGCCACTTCTCAAACAGGGGAATTATCGCCACTATTGTGGCATGCCCTGCACGAGGTTGCGACAGTCGCTCTCTCCATGTCGCCATGAGATCGCGCCGGCGGTCTGTCCGCTGAGCGACAATTTGCCGCAGCAGCGGAATTTCCCTCCGGCGTGGTGCCTCCGCGCGCCATTCGTGCAGGCACGCGAGGACTATCGCCTCCAGATCCCATGGCGGCAATCCGGCGAAGAGGCTCGCCGCCTCGCCGGAGATCGTGCGGTACCCCTGTGTCAGCCTTACGGCTACCACCTTCTGTGGCGCGTTCAGGTAATGGGCGGCTCGCCGCCTCAAAGAACGCGCCCACACCGGGGCCCCGTAAAAGGCCATGGACCACACAACCCCCGCGTAGAGCCTCCGGCAGGAGGCGTTTGGACCCCCCAGGTTGGGCAAGAGCCGCTTGAACGCAGCCTTCCGAGGCCCATGAAAGCACATGGCCTCGGACTTGTGCAATGCCACCTCGAGACCCAGTTGCCGGATTCTCTCCACGACTATCGCAACCCCGCGTGAAAGACTCTGCCCTGGAGTGTAAATGTGGTGCCGTTCCACAAACGATACGACACTTAATATCATGTCCTGCTGTTTGCTCATTACAGGAACTGATGGACGCTACTGAGAGCGTCAAACTAGTGGCTCAGTTCTGGGCCGACACAATTTAGATTGCCATCGACACGCTAAGAAGAAGAAGAGATTAAGAAAGATAAAGACCCCAACTTTCCCCGTGGGTGCCGTGAAAGGCGAATAAGGGAACTTACAACACAGTGCAGACTACCAAGCACATTGGGTCAACCGAGTGGTGGCAGGTAAACCACCAACAATAGCATTCTCACAGGCGGTTAGTGTCAAGTAGGCGCCCGGCTATATGACCAAAGCGAAATCCTTAAGCAACATGTTTTTATAGATTTTTTAAATGATTAAACTTTTATATCTCCTTTTTTAGTTAGGTATTAATTGAATAAATTAAAATTTTGAAATCGGTTTAATTGTTTTTAAATTACTTATATTTTACCTCGCATTTAAAAGGTCGCTCGCCTGTGTGCACACGCATATGATGTCGCAAACCGTACTGAGTGTTAAAATTACTAGGGCAGAGCTCGCACTTTATGGGTTTGCTTCCGAAGTTATGTGTCATCTTGTGACGTTTTAGTATCGGCCTCTGTAAAAAGAAAAAAAGATTATGATATGAACATTAACTCAAAGGGGGTCTTAATGGGGGTTGGAAACTACTGGACATGGAAAAATTAATCTGAACCATCGAACCTGCGCTTAACCGGTCTGAACATTCTCGAAACACTGATGAGACATTTCAGTTTCAGCAATATACTTCAAGAAGTAATCGTATTTTTGTAATATTAGATAGGGGTACCTACTTAAAATACCAACAATATTTATATTATACATACCCTTTTAAATGCTTTATTGCAAATATCGCAAACATACTTTTTCTCATCACGGTGCCTTATCATGTGACTGAAAAATAAAACGAAAGTCGCTTGGAATCTATGAACATAAATATATTTCTCATCGACTACAGCAAAGAAATACAGATTTTTACGAAAAAATACTAGCTATTGCCCGCGGCTCCTCTCGTTATGTCGAAAATTACCCACGGGAACTTACCTACTGCCAGGACAAAAAGTATCCTGTCTTGGTTAACCTTTGTTCGAAATTTGATCATCCGATAAGGTGTCAAGACGTAACAAACAAATTCACATTTGTAATATTAGTTAGGATTTCTGGTCATCTTATGGTGTAAGGGCGTGGGTGCTATTTTATTATTATTTTTATGTAGTAACGGTTCTTAATCTGCTTAATGTCTGCCATACTTTTGCAAGTGGAGCTCTAGTTAAGTTTGCAGTAGGTTATAGGGGTGTCAACGGCGCCGTTTGCATAGCGTAATAAACAATTACACCATCCACAGGGAGGTTCGACGAAACAAAACCCATATTTCATGTATTTATATCAATATTATTTTCGTGAAGGCATCAGATTCACTAAGTTAATCCTATCCAAACAATATTATAAATGCGAAAGTAAGTTTGTTTAGCTTTTTTGTTACCTATTCACGCCTAAACCACTGAATGATCATCTTAAAATTTTGCATATACATTGTCAGGTGCTATGTGCAGAAACGGACATAGGGTACCTTTAATCCCGAAAAAAGTACTATTCCCGAGGAAAACAACAATAACGTTCTTATAATAATAGATGTCGCCACGCGTCCGGGGTCTACCTACTCTCTTTCTCCGAAACGTAACTTCGGCAACGAACGAAAATATTTTCGATATATCGTTAGCGGACGCACACAAGAAGTTCGAATTCACAGACAATTAACGTGAACGAATGTATTAAATTTTATTGTGTGCGTCCGCCAATGATATAGATTAAGGTCACAAACGTAACTACGTTTAATTTTCGTTCGTTGCCGAAGTTACTTTTCGGAGAAAGAGAGTAGACCCCCAGAACCGGTTATTGTTAAATTCTAAATTAACACGAGCGAAGTTGCGGGCTAAAGCTAGTTCTTCAATAAATTAATGACATGTGTAGTTTCTTTCAATGACTGAAAAGACCTTACGTATTCAACGCTGAAATGGTGAGGAAAGCGGCGATACATTGATCACATTTAAACTTTCTATCTGTCTCTGTATGCACCCTCTTGTGTGTTTTCAAAGAATTTTCTAAAATGTATACTTTTGGACACTGATCACATTTAAATTTCCTTTCAGCTGAAAAATAGTTTACACATTAAATGTTACATATTTTATTAGTCTGCTTCACACGGTTTTTGACTTTACAAAAAATTAAAATAAATGTTAAATACGTAGGTTTGTATACCCTTCCAGAATAAATTATTTAAGAGTCCCTAACAATTTCGTTGCACTTCTAGTTTAGGTTATTACGGAGCAATGTGTGCGTGCAAGCGTTCGAAATTATCACTGACGATCGTAGTGTGCGTTGTGACAACGCACACTACGATCGTCAGTGTACTCCCGCTGCACTAGATGCGACAACGCCGTTGTCGCATCTAGTGCAGCGGGAGTAAACAATCTTGGTCCGTAACCGTGTTACAAGTAAATAAATTTGCGTTTGTGTTGATATTTTTTAATGCTAAATACATCGTCTACATTAAATTAAAATAGGCTATTTTTAGAGGATACGAAAGCAAATAATAATATAGGTTATAAAATATGTATGAACGGTTGATTCAAAAGTATGTTCGATTTATTTTGTGTGGGTTGTTATTTTTTTTTTGTATGTTTAATTGTGTGTGACATCTTAATGACCATTCATTTAATTTTTAACAATTTTGACAAGGGTTTACCTTATCAAAAATTAAATTATCCTACGCGTTTATCTCATTTCAGGTGAAAAAAAAACAAGATAATTATTAGTTTCTTTATTAAAAAAGTATAAATAGGGACATTTTAACGTCCTTTACAACTTTAATACGAGGTGTTTCGAATGTCCATAGACCGTGCTTTTCTAGAATCCACACATCGGGCGCGAATGAATGCAACGAGCTAGCGCATCGGTTTATAAGGCATTTTTTAAATATTTTATTAAAATTAAGTAGTCAAAAAAAAAAGGATTTGTTAGATAAACACCTTAAGTTTTATATTTTATAATTTACGACAAATTCTTACGAGAAGACAACGGTTTTGCTCGTTATTTTATTGGGATTTTTCAGTGTGAACAACATTTTTTTTATAGTACTTATTCAATTAATTTAAAAATAACAAATCGTTGACTTACTAATATACTATATGCCCAGTATGTACAATTTTTCTCAGATAATAATTAATTACCAGTTGGGCAAAAATGCGATTCGAAAACCTGGTGTTTCGTGCTTACGTACAAACGTATGTTAGATTTTAAATTTTCGAAAGAGAAATGACGGGTTGTTATAAAAATTCAAATTCGAACACTCATTAGATATATGGGCGGTGTATAACTGAGCATTAAAAAAAAACACCAGATATGGTTATTGAGCAATTTGCTCTGAAAAAGTGGTATTTTCTGTTTTTAGACTGCAAAATTGATAGGGACTCTTAAACGATGGTGTTCACGGCGATCAAATAAGTTTAGAAGAACAATGCGGTCATACAGACAGAAACGAAAAGTTTCTAACTCAATTTTTAATGATTGTTATAATGATAGTGTAGTGTGATGGCTATTTTAAATAAAAAGTTAATTACAGTTGATTTTATTTCTTACCCGTGTGAACCAATATATGATTATTTAAGTTGGTAAATAGTTTTCCACAATAGGGACAAACATTAGGATTAGCCTTAGGATATTTCTTCTGAGATTTTCTGGCCTTCGGTGTAATACAATTTTTAGTTTTAGCTAATCTCAAGTCTGCTATAAACTTAGGCTTAATAGGATTGGCGAGGAGAGGTTTAAACCAATCTGGGTTCTTTTTAGTTTCTGAAAAAATATCTTGATTATACTCTCTTTTTACAATATATATAATATATATACATCTTAAAGAGTGAGCACCTTAGCAACATTCTGTTCTATTCATAACAGCAAATCTGAACATTATATTCTCTAAAATACTTGTATTAGTTATTGCTTCAAATTATTGTTTTTGCATTGACTACTATTGGCATACTAAATAAATATATTCTTTTCCCTAAGATTACACAGATTTTTAAGCTCTTTTACAGTACCCATTTCTTTAGATAAAGAAATTATTACATAGCATCATGCATCTATTGTAAAGTAATAATGATTTTCATATTGATTCATTTCTTTGAGGAGCTCATGGCTTACTAATAATAGCCGCTCGCATCGTCCTTCCGCCCAAGCCGCGCTTGCCAAGGTTGGTCTGTGGATAGGTGACCTCATATTTCATACTGTGTTTCTTCCGTGCTTCGGAGAGCACATTAAGCCTTCCGATGCCATTTCTAGATCTTTGACAACAGTTACAGGTAGTTAGTGGTCCGAAAGTCTGACTAGGCAGTTGTTCCATGTATAATACTGGTATTCAGCTGCATCCAGTTAGACTGGAACGCGACCCCCACATAGTTGGGAAAAATATAGGCAGGAAAAATGTAGGCAATATATGCAGTCAAGCAGATGATTATATTGATTCATTTCTTTCAAGGCGATACTTACCTAATGCCTTTTTCTTTTTTGTATATTTTTTCTTCTTTTCGTTTTTAAAATTTATACTGTAGTTACTTCCTGAGTCAGAGTTATAGTCATCAGCACCTATTTCATAGTCCTGCTACAATAAAACAAATCAGATTACATTTTCATATTTTTTTTTATTCAAAAATATACTGTTGTAAATGATCACCCACATAAAAAACTTTTTAAATAGCCTTATGCTTAGCCAAGAATAGAATGTTAAACTATTGTTTAAGCATTATAATGCTGTTTGCAGTCTGGAATGAAAATACAGCAAGAATGGAATTTGATAAAAATAATCTAAGATCTAATCATAGTTTTTTAAATTATTTACATATTCCAATAATTTTTCATTTGGAAGATGGTAAATATTTTTTATTTTTTATTATTTGTTGGCTATTATTTTAACTATAAAATTAAAAATAATCAACATTGCAGTCGTTCTAAAATTATGAATATTAGTCACAATCCTGGTTTTATATCATCTCAGCCCTGGTACTTACATAATTACAGTCATTATCTGACTCTGTTTTAATTGAATTCAGGAATTCACCAACCGACAACGCTTTCTTATTCTTATTATGTTCATTTTCACTTGGATGTTCAATTTTTTTAATAATAGTGTTATTATATGATACACTATCAAGACCTTCTCTAAATAATTTCTCAGAAAAGGTCTCCATTGAAGGTACTAAAGGCTTGGAGTCAATTTCTATTTTTATTTTAATGTCTTGCAAGTTACTGAAGTTGATTCTCTTCAAGTTGGAAGTTTCTTGTAGTACCATATCAGCCCTGTAAATTATGAGGAGATAGTAATGTCATGTGTTTTAGTAACATAACATTTGTTTTTAATAAGGGCTAAAGCACACATGCCACTTTTAGCATCGGCGATCGGCGATTTTGCGACTATATCGTTGCAGTACTGCGTTTTAGCGACTCTGTGCGTTCCATTTTTGCGTCTGGTCGCTGCATTTAGCTTCTTAAAAGCGGTTAAATCGCAGATCGCCGATGCTTAAAGTAGCGTGTCTGCTGTGGCCCTAAAGGTACCCACATTACACACCTTTCAATTTCAATTTTAAAATTGTATGCCTCTGTGAGTTTCCCACGACATGAACGGCAAATTTGATCACTAAAACCATCGTCATTGCGAATCTGAAAAACAAAATAAGATAACAAAATTAAAACAAATATATTTTAGAGCCTACAAAGCCCTCTGATATATTTTTAATGTGAGTTATGTGTACGTTCCGGTTAAACAGTACTGCTTCTCTAGATGTTCGAAGTTAAAAATTTTACATTACGTTTACCTTAATATTAGCAATAGAAGACATCATATCGGCAAATGTAATTCCGTCTGTTTTCGCAAATATTGAGAGTACATTCTTGCGACATCGTAAACAAATACGACACTTGTCCATTACTTAGATATAATTTTGAAGAGAAGTATGACCATAATAATGAAAAAAAATAGAGCACAATAATAAAACAACATCCAGACGATCCTGACTGAACTGACATTTGACAATTGACAAAGACAATGACAAAAAGCAAATGTCACATAGTGTAGCGACATCGGACATGTTTAAAACTTCATATTCTTTGTCAACACGTAGACTATTCAGCCAATAAAAAAAACGCTATAAAGATGGCATAGCTGTGATAACCCATACCCAAAGCATCCAAATGAGCTTTTGAATACTCGAACTAACGCTACAAACTATAAGACATTTTCTGTGGACCAAAGCGCGCGGTTCGTACCCTGAGAAAAACCTTTTAGCTTCTTTTTCGGCCTCTGGATTAGCATGTTCGACTTAATGGATTTTTGCATGTTCGACTGGTAGAAATAAATTAGGAGCGCCTTGCCCCGAGGCCTTAATAGGCAATTATGGCTTATACAGGTAATTTTTACGGTAATACAAAAGTTTACTTACAACCTTCACTGTTTGATAGCATCGGTAACAAACATCTAACGTGCATACCATAGGTGACGGATCCTGTCCACCTAGGACCCATCGCAATGGACCAGATAACCATAATAAACATGACACATAGGTAATAAAACAAAAACAAGCACGCCATCATCCAAAATGCGTAATAACTATATGTACGTCAAAATACTACCTTGTCTTGAACACCTGTTGTTCTCATCCATAATGTTTCTCGGGGTGGGTATTGTGATACCTATTTGAAAGCTAATAAAACAAGGAAGTCGTTCCCGCAAGTTGCACGTTAGGTGTCTACATTTATTTTGAGTAATCGGCCTTGAAAAGCAAGGGTAATTTCAATTTTTAGGGTTCCGTAGTCAACAAGGAACCCATATAGTTTCGCCATGTCCGTCTGTCTGTCCGCGGTTTAGCTCAAAAACTATTGACACTAGAAAGTCGTAATTTGGTTTGAGTATACACGTTAATGACGCCGAAAAAGTGGTCTCCTCTACCAACTAAACGGTTATAGTTAGAAATTCAAATGTCACGGCAGTAGTACCTATATATAACGAAGTTTAAAGGAAAACTATCATACTGGTGGGCTTCACAAGTTTACGAGCAGTACTCCATAGAAATGCCAATAGATGGCGCTAAGTGTCAGTTGTATCGCGCTATTGTTTCATTCCTAAATAACTTTCATAAAAAAATTGGCTGTTATAAAAACTACGAAACCCTACACTACGCGTGGCCCGACATGGACTTGACCAGTTTTTTTTTTAAGTCTGCGGCCAATATATATATACAAATATAAGAACACAATAAGACATTCATTTTCTTCTATTAACAATTATTTCCAAAATGTATCGGAGCTGAGATAAATAGGGTGAATTTTTCAAGTGGGAAGGCCTAATCCAAAACTATGAGGAATACCGCAAAAACACTCAAAGGAGTCTCGAGCGCGATTTTAATGAGAACTAAAACTGCATCATTAAATTTGAAAAAAAAAAACTGAGCCAGGTTTCGAACCCATTGATTTTGGAAAAAAAAACACACGGTCTCTATTTCCTGGCTAAGAATATTCATTTTCCAAAAATGTACAGGTACAGTTTTAGTTTGCATCAATACCGCCTTGAGACAAATGATATATAAACTACTTGAGACTCCGAAGATAGAGAAGTTTGGCCTTAGCCCCTTCGCACATGCGGCTTCCCTGGTAGCTCATAAACGGCACAAATGTGTGGATGTCTCTAACTATTCTCAATCTTATTTTTATTTATTTTTTCCTTTCTTCTTTCTTTTTAGTCAGATGCTTTACAATAGTTTTTAAATCATTACACCTTTTGTTTAGAATAGTTACAGCACGGATGACAACATTTGTGTCACTTATTTGATCTAGTCATTTTGTGATATTTTCTGTTTTTTTTTTTTTTTTGTATAGGCTCTTTTTCTTATTTACCGATTGTTTGTAAATGTGTGGACATTGTAGGCCTTATAGATTCCTAGATTCTTGGTAACTTTTTATTTCGTTCTACGTTTCGTAGTAAGCAACGACTTATTGTCAGGCCTACGATGTCCTCCCATTCTTTAGTACTAATGCTGTAACAGAAATATTGTAAAACCAAATGATTTTAAAAGAGTAACCATGGAGTTTCTTGCCGGTTCTTCTCCATAGGAAACGACCAACGCGAACCGAGCACCTTTTTGCCGACGTTTTATAAGTGCCCTGTAGGCCTATGTAAAATAAAAATATTTTGATTTGATTGATTTGATTTGACTCCTTTAATTTTTTTTAACCTTCCACGCCCACTTGGAAAATTCACTCTGTATATTTTGATTATAAATTATTTAAAATACAATAACTTGAATGTATAGAGCAATACAAACAAACGACATTTTGAATTCAATTTGTTATGTCATTTTCCTACTTCTTAAAGTTACGTTAGTGGGTGCAGAGAACTATAAAAGCATCAATTTCAGTGGTCAACAAATTCTTGTAACAAGAAACGCAATTAAACCTATCTCATATCAAAACTAAGTATATTTATTTTGATTTGATCAGGTCTAGTTTTTTGTTACAGCTACTATCCGTTACATTGTACCTTTTAAAATTCACCTTATAGGTATATTTATATTTATACCTTATAAGTATAAATTAGGCGCCTTCCTATTTACAGACCGCGCACTTTGGTTCAAAGAAAATCCAACGTAATAATCTAATACTTAAGTTTGTAGCGGTATTACGAGTAGCACCAACAAATGAGCTCATGATTCTACTGTCCGCTAAGATTTACTACATTCTAATCTTACTACATTCTCTGAAGCTGGCTGAGCGAAGCGAGCTCTAGACTTGGGGCACCCCGACTCGGACAGGTTAGGTTCGAAGTTCGTGTTAGGTTACTGTAAACCCTGCAAACAGAAATAGGAACCCCGCGTAGCGGGGCTACGTCGACTACGCTTTAAAAAAAAAGCAAAATTTACTTATAATATTATAAAGCTGAAGAGTTTGTTTATTTGTTTGCTTGAACGCGCTAATCTCAGGAACTGCTGGTCCGATTTGAAAAATTATTTCAGTGTTAGATAGCCCATTTATCGAGGAAGTCTATTGGCTATCATCACGCTCCGCTTTATATCATCATAATTATATCATCTACGGCTATATACTTATCATCATGTAGCAATGAAAAATGATGTGAAAACGGGGAAAATGTAACGCAGACGAAGTTGCGCGGGATTACTAGTTATCAAATAAGAAAAGTTGGGATTGGTTCCTGAGCGCATTGTCGAAGTGGGACGAGTCAACTCCTATCAAAAAATAAAAGGTAGAGTTGGTCCCAGGTCCCAGTTTTGAGTGGGACGAGTTGCCCCCTAACCCGAAAAAACACCCATGTAATAAATCGTCTAAATTGAAAACTGACGATCTAAATATTTGCCTTATTTTATTTTGCGTAAAATTTGTTATTGCAACTGAAATATTTGACTACATTAAATTCGTAAAAGAACTAGTTGGTAAACAAGTTATTGTTTAAACGTTCACTTGCCAAACATTAGGTTTGCGTTACAATTAGTTATGAAGAGATTTTTTGCTAAGTAATAATTTGGCAAATGAAATTATGCGGAAAATTGTTTGGGAAGTGATAATTTGCCAATTTCTTTTCGATGAAACATAGGTAACACGTATAAAAAGTCCATATAGAGAACAGCTGTTTGATGTTTGAATTTACTCGAAAATCGGGAACATTTCAGTCCGAAGTCTTGTTTTTTTTCTTATTAGTTAATTTACCTACCTGTTACACACCTTGTAGTTGGTAGTTAGCTTCTAGAGGCTAGGTATTTTTTTCTAATTCCTAATTTTCAATATTAATATTTTTTAATATATTTTTTTTTTTATTTTTTTTTCTAATAGCTACTTACATGCTTCTTCATAACGGGTAGATGGCAAATTGGCCATCTAAATTGAGTCGGCCCAGATTTCGGTTACGAGTTAAGCGTCTTCAGTAGCGTTCATCCGTCCCCTGTAACGTGCAGAAAACAGGACACGAAGGACACGATAATAAGTGTCCCATCGTTTCTGGAACGAAATAAAAGGAGATTGCCCAATTTTGTATGAGAGTTCGCCTGTTCTTGCGTCTAGCTCTCGACGTAATCATCGGTGAAATATAGGAAATGGTGGCCGGATGTAAATGAAAAATCATTAATATATTCAATAGCAGTTTTTATAAATCGGCTTTTTAATCTTCCAGTTATTGTAATTTCGGGCTACGATCACCGACGAAAGGTATACAGGATGCCGTTAAACTAGCCTGCCGTTAAAGTTACACTGAGTAAACTTTTTTTTTTTATCCGGTTTGGAAACCGTCAAATGACTTCTCCCGCTCTGGGCGGAGCGGAAGGGAGTGTCAGACTTGACTGACTAAAACCTATCCATGTTCCTTCTTAGCCCTTTGTGTTCCAAGGCCACGGTATCTCTTTCGAACAGTCCCGCAGCCCTGGCAGGCATCGGCCCTCTCGGACCCCTTCCGATTTGCTGACAGATCCTTGAGGCACGCGTGGAACACAAACGCGTCGTCGGCACGCCCTGTCTCATAAGACGGACGGACGATGAGCCATTACTCACCGTCCTCAGGCGCGCGCCTACGGTGGCCAGGGTCCACTGGTTGCCCCCCGACGACGCCCGGGGCGTCTCCCGCGGCGGCTGGGACGTGAGGTTCTCTCCCTCTCACGTTCCGCCACCTCCTTCGCTAGCATGACTGCTTCGCAGAAGGAGACGACGGCTTCCCATTCCCTCTTGCTCCGGACCATGGATTGAACCAGGGCCGGACGCGAGAGGTCGCTGCCACCAATCGCCGCTACGAGGACACGGCAGTGCTCAGCCCAGGCGGGGCAGAGCTCCACGGTGTGCTCCACCGTGTCCTCCGGCCGATCCTCGCAGTGGTAACACCCGGGCGTTTCCTCCCGCCCGATTCGGTGCAGGAACCTCCCGAAACAACCGTGTCCGGTGAGGACCTGCGTCAGGCGGAAGATGCACCGTGGCGCCTCTCTAGCCACTCCTCAAACAGGGGAATTATCGCCACTATTGTGGCATGCCCTGCACGGGGTTGCGACAGTCGCTCTCTCTATGTCGCCATGACATCCCGCCGGAGGTCTGTCCGCTGAGCGACAATTTGCCGCGGCAGCGGAATTTCCCCCCGGCGTAGTGCCTCCGCGCGCCATTCGTGCAGGCACGCGAGGACTATCGCCTCCAGATCCCATGGCGGAACTGCGTATACCTTATGATCATGACGTTACAAGTCTTCATACAAAAATCATTCGAACATATCTAGTACCTACTTTGGTCACAGAATATCATTTTTCATTTTCAGGATTTTCTACATGATGTAGATTAATAGGCTAGCACTGACAGGTTAACGACCCTCGTATCGGTATAACCACCATGTTGCCAACCCGAAAACCTTTCCCTAAATTTTACTTCCAGGCGCAAAATATACATATAGATAGAAACCAATATTTATAAATAGTGTTCTGTTTTTTTTCGCTAGAGCTTACAGCCACTATCCGAATTACGCCCACTTAGCACTTTCATTAACGCTATTACGCTACGCTACTACATTAGGGCTAGGCCTACAGGTCCAAACCCTACGATGCTAAGCATTTTATGTTTGGATTTAGACCAGTTTTTAATTTCGATTAAAATAATTCCTCCTAATTTTGATTTCCTCAATATATTAATGGACAAAATGCTAACATAATAAATGAACCTCCCTTTGTAATCCTCTAATAATTCCACATATTCCTACAAATGTCAAATAAGCAACAATCTTTGAAAATTAATAGGCAGAAGTGGTGAAGGTGACTTCTTAATGTTTTACTTATGAGTACTTACCATGTCATTGGAATGAGCCGTTCGGATTGCTTTTAAGAATTTACTGCCCGGGAATCGAACCCAGGATTCTCATGTTGCGCTTGCGCACTAGACCTTGAGCCAAACAAATCCAAAATACTAGCTTTGGTTTTTTAGTTCGTGCTCAAAGTTCAAAACTCGCCCGTTGTACGATTGGCGTTTACAATCTCCTCATTACATCAACAAATAAGCAGCAACCCACAAAAAATCTTAAAAAATAATCATGTTGCAGAAACAATGACTCTGCTCCTGTACCTAAATTGGATAAGATTTAGGTTAATTGACTAATAGCTTTGTGGTCATGTTTCCGAACAAAGCTTGACAATGAAGACGATTAACTACTTAACATTAACTTGAAGATATAAGTCTGAAAAGTAACGGAGACAGTATGCTACCCTAGGGAACTCCAACACAATGAGCCTTACCTATTGCAATATGAAATGCATTAAGCGTAGCATTTGCGATTACCAAGCGGCAAATATGTGTGAGGAATAAATTATTTTTAGAGATAAGAGACACTTTAAAAACTAGTAATAAGAACATAGCGTCAGTAACTCGGTATATACGGTATTATACGCTTTTCTAAAGTCTATTTTTCTGTACTTCTTTCTTTGTGTGCGATCGCATACAGAAAAAAGTAGTGGCACACCTTACCCGTACGGATCCGTCCCGGTCTGTCCGTACTGGGAAACTGTATCTTCATGCTGGCACCTTTTAAAGAACATGTTTAAAGAAGAATATAGATAGCACCTATCCCATGTTATGACGAGTCATTATAGTACAGTAACCACTTTCTGAGGAATTCTGGCGTGCATGTCAAAATGCAACTATTTTTAACCAAAGTTTCGGTGAAAGACTACATCATTATTGTGAGAATGAGCTCTAGTCAATCTTACGGACGCAAATTGATACTACCCACTTTATTTGAGCGAGTACCTACTTTATAATGAGTCAGGTCAGGTATCTGATGTATGAGACATTCTGCGGGAATTTCTACTGCTCGTACTGCACGGAAGTTTTCAGATCTTTCGGATGTACCTGTCGGATGTCCCGTTCAAAAATGAGCTTTCTGAAATGATTTGCCTTCTAAATGATCGTCGACAAAATAAAACGAGCTGTAGTAACACTTCGTAAAAAGTTTGCTGACCCACATAGCTAGAACGACATACATACTTTACGTCTTATCCTGTTTCTCAACAAGATATATAATCCAGACTTCTTAAGTCTTACCTGATAGGTATGCACATTTTTTCGTGAAAGCTGTCATAATATTTATTTTACTGTACACAACGGATTAGTCCATGTGTTACTTGTTAAAATAAACTGTTCAAAATTACTACATAAATATTTCTAACAGTAAATTTTATTTTACCCTGAATTTATAGACTGTAGCGCTGCTTAGCAACTGATTTGTTGCTACCTGTATTTTAAATTCATTAGATCAGCAGCATCCTGAAATTCTGTGGTTTAACGCATTTTCGGATATCGTAATCTAGCTACATCATACCCACATTCTATGTATAGGCCGTACCTAAAGTAAAGTTTCATTTGCGTCTATTGTGATAGTGTAAGCAAGAAAATTATATTTGTCTATTTATCTGCAAGAATACTTCCTGCTATTTTAATTTTTCATCCATAACATTCAGGTTGGTTATGCCTCAGCGCAGGGCGGGTGGCTCGTGGTGCGCTGGCGTTGCAACTTCATCATTGGGCGCATTTTCCAAGTTCCCAGCGCAGCCCTGGCGCCGCCAGCGTGTGAGTCAGCGGGATGCGGGGGCGCGGCGCGGGGCGGCTGCAGCGCCCCGGGCAACGCCGCGTGGCGTGGCGTGCGACTGTAGTGTCGAATGTGAGTCGTGTGCAGTGTAGCACGCGCCGCCCGCGGCCTCACATCGCTCATCGCGCTACGCCGCCGCCTCCCCGCTCTGCCGCACCACGCGTCCGCTGGGCGCGTCGCGCGGGCCGCGGGCCAGGCCCGCGAGCCTGCTGCTTCTGGCCGCGTGGCTGGCGGCCGTCGCTGCCGAGCTCGCCTGTCCGCAGGACCCTCCGGCGGCTCAGATCGCGTGCGCCTCCTGCCGCTCCTACGAGAACGCGCGAGAACACAGCTTACGGGTGATCCGCGAGAGCCTGCTGGCGAAACTAGGCTTCACTCAAGCCCCGAATACGACAGGCCGGGAACTGCCCACCGTGCCGGCAGATATGATGGAACGTTTCGAGCGCCGGAAGCCGCCAGCTGGCGTGCAGGCCGATGCACCAGCTCCCACCAGGACCTTCGTCACCCACACGGAACAGGACGACTTCCTCGCACGGACCGACAATGTCCTCATTTTTGCACGTTAGTACCTTACCAGAAATTAAGTTCGTAACAAGTAATTTAGTAATCAGTTAAATATATTGTTAAATATCGATATAGAGCTAAGTTCGATGCCCCTAGTCTAGATAGAAGCACCAGCCTATTTGTGGGTTTATATGAAACAGTACCTAAATCACAAAACTCTTTCAATATTATGCAAACTAGTGCAAGTGGTTTATCTATGTAATTATTGTACTTAATGCAAAAACTGCAAAAAATATCGATGAACGCAAATTATTCCTATAAAGTTAAGAGTTTTTGGTTGACAACGAGTGACGGATAGATCAATGCCTGTACCTAGAAATTCGGCGGCTTAACGCGTGCCGGGCTATTGGCATGGTCTGCGAAGTTCATTGACAGGCACGTGTGCAGCCTATAAGTGAGTAAGGCACTTCGTGGTCGCGTCACGCACAGCAAATTTTAATTAGCCAATGATTGCTTCAACTTCAACGCGTATATTATGTGCCATTGTCTATAGAACACGACAACTTGAGATTGCTATCGCGATCGTCTCTGACAACTTTTGAATAATAAAATCTGCAACGGTCAATGTAAACGGCTATTGAACATTTAGATACCTACTTAAGTATTCTAAAACAGCCAAAGTTATGTTCATCAGTTGATGAAGAGTGAATCTTTAATTGAAATCAAGTCCATCCAAATGGTTTTTCAACTAGAGAGGTTTTTGAATAATGTATGATGCATATATTGCGACGGACGTTTTGTATTTTTAATCATTATTAGTAAATATAGAAATGACACAGACGTTGGAGGGTGAAATTGTCGTAATGCGAAAACAGGGCTATCAAAGTTCAGGCTAGTATGTAATCTGGTAACGTGAGCGAGGGGCTTCGACCGCTGACGATAACGTTAACTCCACTGCCACAGCGTATAGCTTACGATTAATTGAACAATTTTAGCGCAAAAATTAATTGATAGCTCACTGTTAAGTCTTGTCACCACTTTTTAGATTAATTTTCGTGCGAAGCACTTAAGGCAAGTCAGATGAGTAGGTCGGTAACAGATAAGTTTCGTTTTCGGAAAGAAAGTTAACAACAATATTATAAAAGTCAGCAAGTAAGTTTAGTACATAGATCGGAATATATTGCATTCATTGTAGTAGAAATAAACAAGCAACCGCTTTAGCATAGTAAATATAACCCAGAAGCTAATCAAACATGGTTTAGATTAAAATTTTGTAAGTAACTGTATGTTGTTAATTTTAGTTTCTAGCTCTTGACTCCAATAATAACGCTCGTATGTTAGTGCACGCATAAATTGTCGGTTTCTCTTGGATAAAACGTATTTATAAACCAACTTGTAATTTTAATTTGAAGCCCAATTATTTGTTTAACACTGCCCAGTTTTAATGTTGTTTCGGTAAACACTAGCCGTAGTAGCCGTTGTTCAATTTGTCTTTAAAACTTACTTTTTCTGGACAGCTGTTATTCCAACGATTATGGACCGACCCAGAGCACTAGTTAGGTATCTACGTTATTTATAGCATATTCAAGCTGATAAAGCCATCACTAGCGTTCTTGGAAGTATATTGAGAAGGTGCAAGATATCAGGTTCACAAATTTTTCACCAAAACGCCAGTTTTCAATTTACAACCAACGTTTCATAAACTATTTATGTAACAAATTACTTATTCCGCAAATGTTTCATTATTATAAACACTCACTTTTCAAACAATTATTTGGCAAAATTAAATACTTCTCTTACAAATGTTTCACGTCACAAAATCACGTTTAAACTAAATTTCATTTCTTTTTTAAAATAAATTTTTGTAAACCTATCCGAGTTGGGGTGCCCAAAATTCCGAGCTTGTTTCGCTCGCTCGTTACATTCTAACTTGATGTTGTTTTATAAATTAAAATTACCCTTTTGCCTATTAAAAGAGTTTCATTTTTCAAAATTTGCGTTATAAATATAATGCAACGTGTAAAACATTTTTTTTTCAAATGTTGTTTTACGAGTTGACATAAATATAAAATTAATTGTTTGTCAAATGACCAATGCGTGTATGTATTTGCCAATTGTTACTTGTCGAATGATAATTTGTAAATTAATTTTCGTTGAATGACAGGACAACAAAATATCCATGTAAAATGTCGGTACTCAGTATTTTGTAATAATAATAAAATACTGAGTAGTATTTTAGTGTAGAAGAAACCGAATTTTATTTGCACTTAAAAATATTTGGTGTAAGTTACAACAGACAGTGAGATCGAATGTGAGAGATGGTAAAGCGCGATGTTTTTGTTTGTTACTTTTACCTGCTCGGTAAAAGTGCGTGGCCGCCACTACAAAACTTTACTCCGAGTTTGTAAATATTACAGACAAAAACTTGACTGAATGTGAAAATTGCTAAAACTCATGGTGAATATAATTTTGCTTTACTTTACACCTTCACCTTCATAACAAAAGAGAGACTATGTTCAGGTAACCCGCGAAATTCGAATTTTCTTTCTAACGTGTCCTAGGAATAGAATTAAAATAGCTTGTAAAAATTTCGATTTTTCCTATGATATTTTATACTCCAAATCCTGTGTTTAAACTATCTTGCTTTGTACAAAGAATGATTTTAAACTACTTTTTAACCGGGATGTTATTCTTAGATCCATTTTCTCATTGTCCAGATTTATAATTCGGCGACAGCTGAACTGCCCTAAAAGCTGATCGCAATTGCCAATCGCGGATTTGACGTAGAGTAGGTGAGTACTCGAGTAGGCGGTCGACGTCTCTGTGTCTGCCATCTGCCATTCGCGCTGCCCGAGGAACACTGCCCTCGACTCATATAATCGACGTGCAAACGCACCGCCTCCGTTTAACTGAATGACACAATTCCTGACACATTACCTAATCTCGACAACGTACGCTACTTCAGTTTTGGGACCTCGAAGATCCCAATCTGCTATACGAAATTGCACTACAATTTTTTTCCGGATCATACTTAAGACCACCGGTTACTCCCTATGGACGACATTTCAAAGAGGAATAGGCCTACTGGGGAGACCTCTATAAAAAAAACGCACCTACGGTTCTTACCTCCTAGGTGGTGTGGAAAAAGGACCCAATTTTATAAGTAAACCGTTGAACACGTAATATTCGGTATAATTGAATGATTTCTGGAACACAGTACCATAACTTTCGCTCTACTGATTGATATCCCCTTGACCCACAGGCAACATCCTGCCAAAACGATGACTACAATCGATAAATCAGTTATCGCATCACTGCATCTCCGAACATTATTAAGATATATTGTCGGAAAATTGTCAAATATCCATTAATTTAATGTACACGTGCTGTTACTTTAATAAATATAATCATTCCTTATCATGAGAAGCAAGGACGCGACACTGTAACGAGTTTAAATGTAATACGAACGTATCTTTAAAGCTTACCTACAGTTTCTGCATTTTGAAGAGTTTATCGTTTAAGTCTACTTGACTGAGTATGTTAATTTGATGATGACTTAAATTTTTGAAAAGAAACAGATGAAGTTAAATCTAATTTAATTAATGACTTTATATCAAAGATTTCAGGACTGTCAAGAACAGTAAATGAAGAGTGTGGTTAGCAACAAGACAACTTCGCACTATAACGATCAGCTGAGTGCGAGCGCACTCTCACGCATAATGGACGCTAATCTACGAATTTAAATTAAAAGATGTAAACACAAACGTAAAAAAAAAGTTTATGCGCTCAAACTTCTTCTCAATTTTAATGGGTTTTAAAACTCTATGTTGTTACTCAATTGTTGCTATGAGAAAATCAAATCCACAATACGCTGATACCTGAGAATGAAATCTATTTCTGGCTCGCTCTACCATCATCTGCCTAGCCGTTTCCCAAACTATCTTGGGGTTGGCTTCCAGTATTACCAGATGCAGCTGAGTACCAGTATTTTACATGAAGTAACTGTCTATCTGACCTCCACAACCTAGTAACTGGGTAATACGTCAGACTTTTGGCTTCTGACTACTCAAACGACTGTCAAAGATTTACAAATGACAGCCGAGACCAACGGCTTAACGTGCTTTCCGAGCCACGAAGGAAACGCGATATGTAATCATGGTCACCCATCCACGGACCAACCTCGGGAAGCACGGCTTAACCTTAAAGATCGACCCGTGCGGCTGTTATTATTTTTGGCTCTCCCTACCAAAGAGTTTAAATTGAAATCCTGTTTTTCCTTCAGTTGTACTTTAGTGTGTCACGAGTGGGATCATTCAATTTAATCCTAACGTGACCTAAAAGTTACATTATCAGCTATCGTAGCACGCTATCAGCGGCAAAAAATAATCTTATTTCTGCAATGTAAAGTATATATTGGCAGTCCGATGAGTACTGAGAGACTCGAGACTGTCTCGCGCGCGTCTGACAAGTGCGTGTCAACGAGACGGCCATTTGCAACGATCGATTGTTTTGGCTGCTGGCAGTCACCTTAATTGCTCGTGAATCAAGATGACACGAGTGCTTTTGTATGGAATGATCAGGGACTAGTCTATACTATAGATATGTTTGATGAGTTTATAATTTTAAATATCTACTTTTACCATCAATAATGTCTTCATCTCAATTCCACTTACCTGAAAAATATATATATATATATTTTTAACTGAGTTTGTTTTTTTGAGGGTCCATTCCATCACCACCTTAATAACGCTTCCTTCCAGAAGTTCCTTCAAAGTTCCTTCCAAACGTGTCGTTTTCGCCTTTATTTTTGTATAAACTTTTAAAACAAATTCTTGGTGTTTCACGTTCTAAGCGAATAGGTACTCTTAATATGTGCTCTTCTGGATTAGTTGGCAAACAATTCAGGTAAAAAAACAGTTAGCTACATCTGGAAATTCCGTGCAATAAATTCATTGAGCATTTCCAGCCGCCTATCTTTAGTGCTATTTTTGTCTTGTGCTTTGAAGAAAGTTGTTACCTGATGTGTTCCTGAACGCCCTGAACCGCCCCGAGTCCTTTAATTTGTAACACATACCTGTGGGCTTTTCATTGCTGCTTTTATTCAGATCAGTGATTTCCTCCTATGTACTTACCTATTTTTCTGATGGTTGTTTATTTTTTGAGAGACAAATGGTTGTATCGCGTTGGTATTATTACCAACAATTTGAGGTAACAAAGGCTGATTCTTAGCCACTCTTAAAATGTCAGGCTTACAACAAGTCTCCCTTAAAGACATGAAATTGGACCCATGTTGCTACTGACGTAGAGCGCGAGTTCATTCATTCTATCTCAATACACAAAGATAGCGGATATCTCAAGTATGGAAAGCACATCCGCAGACTTAAATAGAGGTACAAATAGCATAGGTAGCTATACAGTATGATGTGCAAAATTATATGTAAAGTTATACGCAGCTGAGCCCGCATGAGTCGACCACCCTCGCGCTTTCGCAACAAATCGGTAATTGGTAGGGTTGACAGCAGTAGGGATGCGTTCAGAACACTGGGCAGGATAAGCTTTAAACTTTTTATATATCATGCCCACAGTGCACGATCGAACGTGATTGCTCATTTCGCACAATGGATGATCCTACGTAGGTATGCTTACACCGCGCAGATTTGGGTTGGTCACATCCGAGTCTTGTACCAGGTCATGTCTGTAGATGGTTGAGCTAGTTGTGACGTGACTTAGGTATATTTTTAGTTTTTGATTGCAATGATGTTGTCAAGCGTTACCATCAAGAATGACATGAGAAGAATTTTGTGTATGAAAGTAACAAGTGTAGAGGAACCACAGAAACACTGGATGGATAGTGTGAAAGATGAAATGATTCGAAAGGCGGTGAATACTGAGATGGATAATAGAGTTCTCAAATAATACATTGTAGTACTTAATGAGCCATAAACTAGTAATGGATAAGTACGAATATTAACTTTACATGGGTAGTTAGTTGAATAACATAGTTTTCCTCAGCTACGCTGATTTGCACTTTGCAGAACAGGATATGCCATAATTGGAATCTTAAATCCCTATAGCAAGGTGCTTGAATATGGCTACATAATAATAAAGGTCGTTGCATTTAAAAACCAATTACAGAAAATAAAAGAGGTTACATTGACTGTTACACGGAGTGATAACAGGATTAAGAATGTCTCTATCGTGGTTCTGTGGATATACAGTACCTAGTTTGGGGTTTAAACCAGCAGAAAAATATTTAGTGATCAATCATTACGATTGTATATACCTACTTATTGGATGTTAAAAACGTCCGTTCTTCGGTCAGACCCACGTATTGCCAATCCTATAATGTTACATATAGATAGAGAAAAAAGTCGTATGTTGATCATTTTCATTGCCGAAATATTATTGCTGCAAAAATTATCTACTTCTGTCTAAGAATTTAAATTTGGTGTCGGCTCATTGCCTGAAAAAAGGAACAAACTCATCATCATTTTCACTACTTGATCTAGAATAATCTAGATCTATTTGGGGGAGGCCTATGTCCAGCAGTGGACGTCTTTCGGCTGAAATGATGATGATGATCTGGACATGGATGGAGAGGCACAGGAAGGCCAAAGAAAAGATGGATGGATTGTGTGAAGCATGATATGAAAGAGAAAAGAGTAAATAATGCCATGACGTCTGACAGGAGAGAATGGAAAAAGAAATCGTGTTGCGCCGACCCCAAGTAGAATGATGATGATGATGATCTAGATCTATCTCTTCAGTGTTACGTATGAATGAAAGACTGTGATCAGTTTGTGGACTGGCTTATCGCTCGTAGATGTGATAGGTTTGAGACTTCCTTTCACTATGCAAACAACACCAGGCACCTTGACACTAGAGGTTGTTAACCGGTGCACTAGATGGGGCACAACCGCACAATTGAGGCCAGTGTGTGAGCGAGTTCAAGAGCAATTTAGGTTCCGTAGGTCAGTTCGCCGAAGGTAACCTTGACATTGACTACAATAGTTACAGTTACACCTGAAATGTTTGTTTATTTTTGAACTATTTCTAAAAATGTTTATTTTTATCTCCGCTGTAAAAACGCTCAAACTAAACAAAATAAAGATGATAATAGAATTAGGTACCTACTTTAATCTACGCAATTCATTAGATAGGTACCTAATTGTTTCAAGTTGTGTAAATCGTACGCCCATAATTGGCGCATAATTCACGAAACTAAATTGGTGTGACGTATCTACTTACTATAAGATCTTCTCATCACGTTTTGGGCAAATTTTAATAACGTTGCACTTCGGTGTGTATCTTATCAGTCACTGTAAATACATTCGTCGACGAAATACTAACTGCAAGATTAAGCGGCATTTTATTGTTCTTAAAGGTGTTTGGCAATGGCTCTCTGTCTACATAATTTCGCCGAATTTTATGCATTTCGCCAAAAATAAGCAACTTCATACAAATTTTAAATATCTTCACACTTGACAAACAAAGTTTTCGTAAGCATTTGAACAGCTGAAGTACGTAATGTTTGAAAATAACTTGTCGCGACACATTTCCAGGAGACAGGAGACACAGACAGAAAAAAAGGAATACCACGTAAATTAAGCGGGCGGAGATGTTGCGCGTGCGCTGCTGTTTCATTCAGGGTTGTTTTAGGTTGCATTTAGTACCTTTGTTGTCGTCTGCGGTTATTTATAACTTAGACTACAGTAAAATCAGTAGCCTTTAATACTTCAAAGGATACTATACGGTCTGGGTGCGAAGGGCGTAGACCCATTATAGTGGATTTATCTGAGAGAAGGATATATTTAACTAGGTACCTACTTCTGCATTGCATTTCTATTTGCAACAAGACGTTGAACGGGATGCGAAAATTTAATGAAACTAAAACGGAAGTTTTGCTAAGATATTATGATATAAAATCTTACGACTAGTTCAAGTAAATCTAACCGTCGACTGCGCCAAATACTATGATTTTGTAAAATGAATGATCTAAGATAATAATATCTAGATAATGATTCCATAATCTATCATTTATTAGTCACTTTTATGGCGCGAAATAGACTTTCAGTTCTCACACCATACCTAAGTTCCTGTATTTATTCCCATAACTCAAAATATTATTACGGATCATGCAGAAAGAAAGGAACGCTGGTTTATTGAAGCCGAAACAACAGAGTAATTCGCTTTTTAAAAAGCAAATTACTCTACACCATTCATCATACTAAAGTGGCACCCCTGTTTCATCCAGTTCAAGAAAAAGAGGATGTCACGATAATGTGTGACTGTTGATTGCAATAAGCACTTACTTTGCATCAATTCAGTCAGGACGTCGATTTCAATTTGAGCACATCCTGCTTTCTCAAGATATTCTTGTTATTTATTGTTATGAGAGAGTTTTTTTAAATCAGCACTCTGACCCCCACTTGTGTTTCAATTTCAACATCTTGTTTTATACATATGTTGCAAAAATCACTGGGACATTGGGAGCCTTTGTCCTTTGTGCTTGTAAGTCACTGCTGTCCTTCAAGCTTATCAAAGAAGGTAAATTTTATGATGAATGTGCAATGTATAAAACGTTGTGATAGATTACTAAATACTAGGACGTTAATTGTACTAATAATTATTTTTAAATCGCCTTCAAGGGTCCGCAAATGCAACAGGCCGCTGCAAGAAATACAAACCTTTGGCCAACGTTCATCACCATGCTTTGTGATTTTTAATCAAATAGAATTTATGTATTTATAGTTATACCTTGCCGGGCCCGAACCCGCAACCTCGTGTTTGACCCCCGGGCCATCATGATACGATTTTTTAATTAGTTAATCGTATTTAGCAAATATGTGTTTTATTTTCGTATGACATCAGATACGAAAATACACATACAATACATTATCTATTATTAGGCTCACAATACGCTGAAATATTTTGACTTGTTACGTTTAGAGCTGATACCTGCATGACGATCTTTTAGTTACCCAAGTATTAAAAATCGTTGCTGTCTGTAGTTGTTTATTTATTTATTCAGTTTCTGTCTTGGGAACAAGCTGTGAGTTTACGGAATTGTATCCTTTCAACTTTCGCTTATAACGAAATTTACTGTTGGATAAATAACGTTATTTTTTGAGAATTATTGGCGCTGCCTGTATGTATATTTTTACTCAGGATAACAACTGTGTATGGTTAACCGGTTTTAAAATTATAAAAAAATGAAGAAAGCTAAGAAAATATGCATGGGTTTTGTGATAATTAACGGTAGGCAAAGAATACACCGCTTCCAAGTTATTTACTTTCAAATCGTAAATACTTTTATGTGATTGATTATACTATACATTTTTGTGTAAGTTTCCGAACGAATTTTTATCACATGACATTGACAGTGACAGTAGACAGCAATATAACCTAGTCAGAAATGTCAAACAAAAGCGAATATGGCTTGCTGCTGCGTTCCATATCGTTAATTATTTCATAGAAATCATAGATAGTAGTGCTTTTAATTGTGTCTGGGTTAAGTTAATAATAATATAGTATTTCCTCTAGATTTGACATCGAATATTACAAAGCACAGTGTAACAACTAACGAAGGCAGTGTTTTAAATGATCAGCTAACAACAAACATCGTAATAAAATGTTCCCATTGATCATAGTGTGATTCACGTTAAAATGGGAAATCTGTAAAACTACGGTATCCAAGGTTACGAGGTTTGAAAGTTATATAATGAAAATATTTTCCGCGTTTGAATAACTTCGACGATGAACAAGATGTTTTCGCAGAATTCATGTTTCCATGTTTCTTCACTTGTCAAGTACCATTGGAAGAGATGTAATCAATGTATGAAGCTGTTATCTTCGCAAGCGGGGCAAAACCCTTCCCCTAGTGACGGACCGTGGTCATTGTACTCTCAGAGAGTGGAAAGTGGAGTTCTTAGTCAAGATTCACACCAGGAAAATGTTGTAAAGAGTTTACAGAAAGTATATGAGGAAGTGGTTGCCTTTGAACGACCAGCTCTACAAAGCCAGAGTGCAAGCTCTCTGTTTAACTTCTTCAGAAAACCTCAGCCCCAGAAGATAATAGCACCCAATGGACTTTATATATATGGCAGTGTTGGAGGAGGGAAAACTATGTTGATGGATTTATTTTATGAAACAGTACCGGTAATTATTATAGTTTAATAGGTTTTTTATCAACCAATTTTTTTATAATAATTTTTATATTGTCTACAGTAAATGTTGATTTTAGAAAATTTATTTCCTTATATAATTTTATTTGGCATGCCAATTTTCAGATAAAAGAAAAATTGAGAGTTCACTTTAACTCATTTATGTTGAACATCCATGCCAGAATTCATGAGCTGAAGATTAAATCAGGAAAAGGTGCAAGTTCCTTCCGTGATGAGGGCTCAAAGCCATTTGATCCAATTCCCCCAGTTGCTGCTGACATCACTCAGGAATCTTGGCTCATTTGCTTTGATGAATTCCAAGTAAGTGATTCATTATACTATACATATTACAAGTATTATGTATGTCATGGTACTTTTTTAAATTATTTTATGCCAGATATGTGTTATGTTGTTAGTACAGCGAAAATAATGTAGTTTGTACCAAATAGATAGTTTTTTTTTTTTTTTTTACTACGGCTTAGCTGGGTAATCTTACCCAGAAGAAGCCTGTTCACTCTAATTTTGAAGAGATTAGGGTTGTAATCGTTCGGACACAGGTGCAGGCAGATAGTTCCACTCCTTTTCTGTGCGCGTTATAAAAGACTTTTGAAAACGCTTAGTGTGAATTGGTGGAATAGCAATAAGATAGGGATGGTAACTTGCAGTGCGTCTAGATGTCCGATGGTAGAAGGGGGCCGCTGGGATGAGGTCATGGAGTTCTTATGCACACTCACTGAAGTACAGCCTGTTAAAGACCGACAAGCAGGCAACCTTGCGGCGTTGAGCCAAGCTGTGAAGCTTGGCATCCACCTATTTTACGTCGTCAATCAGCCTCTTTACTCTGCGCTCCACCAAGTCAAGCACGGCAAGCTGGTATTTAGCTGAGCCATCCCAAAGGTGGCTGAAATACTCCATGCAGGATCAGACTTGTGCTTTATATAGTGTTAAAAGCTGTCGAGGCCTGAAGTATTGCTTCACCCTATTTAGGATGCCCAGCTTTCTGGCCGCAGTTTGGGCTTTGTACTCAATGGCGTCACAGACGTTGAGACTAGACGTCAACTCCATGCCTAGAAGTCGATCAATCTCAGGAACAGATGTACCACGAAAAGTAGGGATTTGATCGAAACAACTCCTTTTTGAGGTAAAAAGACATGCCTGTGTTTTGGTGGCATTAAAAGAGACCAAATTGTCATCACCCCACTGGGACACAAGGTCATATTTGTGCGCTCTACTATACCCTCTCTCAAAGAACGAACTTCATCCCCGCTGGTTGTTGCGCTGGACAAATATCTCTCTGAAATCGTACTGTCATCTGCGTACCCAACAAGACCAGGCTGAAGTAAGTCATTGATGTGCAGCAGGAAAAGAGTTGCACAGAGAACAGACCCCTGAGGAACTCCGGCATCAATAGCCATGAGGTCAGATGAGCAGCCTTCATCGACTACTCGGGTCGACCGTTCACTGACGAATTTTGAAATCCAGCTAAAAATTCAGCTAGGATGCCATAAGCAGGAAGCTTGCTGAATAGACTTGCATGCCAGACCCTGTCAAAGGCCTTCGAGATAACAAGCGATACAGCAAGTTCTTCACCGTGTTTCTCGATGGCTTCACCCAAGCAGTGCGTGACATACACAAGAAGATTGTCAGTTGACCGTCCCCGGCGGAAGCCATATTGACACTCACTGAGGAGATCATTGTCTTCAATGTAGGTCAGCAACTTACTGTTCAGTACCCTTTCCATAGCTTTGCACAGAAGTAATGGCGATGCAGGGTCTGCACGGTCACTCTTTTTGGGCACAGGTTGTACATTTGCAAGTTTCCAGGGTTTTGGCACCGTTCTTTTTTCAAGAGAGAGGCGGAACAGGTGTGTCAACACAGGAGGCAGTTCAGGCGCATACTGCCTCAACACTCTTGCTGGAATGTCGTCAGGCCCGCTGGCCTTGTTCACGTCTAGCCTGCACAATACTCTTTGGACCTCTTTAATATGAACTGCGATCTCCGGCTTAGAAGAGTCACAACGAGAAGTTGGTGGTTGCTTGGAGCCAGCGTCCAGACGTGAATTGCTTGCAAAGAGAGATGCAAATAAATTTGCTTTCTCATATGCAGAGAGAGCCAGCGACCCATCATTGGGTTTCAGCATTGGTGGTAAAGTGGGACGACAGAAATTTGTTTCAACAGCTTTCGACAGTGACCAAAACTGCTTACTATCCGCAGGGTGCGATGTTAGTTTGGCCCCGATACGCCCGACATGGTCAAAACGTGCCCTACAAAGAACCCGCATGCAGAACTTGGCGGCAGAATTAAAGGCTATTTTCTTCACGCGAGCCCTACGCGCTCTAACTTTTCGTTCGCGGGCCACCTACCAAGGCTTGATCTAGATCTAGGCTTGCTAGGCAGACACTTATCGGGCCTCAGCGTGGGCGCATTCTGCATTATACCAAGGCCAGGATTTGTGACCGAGCGGGATATCGGAGATTGGAATGAAATACTCCATAGCCTGCCGAATTACATTCGCAAACACGTCAGCCCAGCACGAGGGGAAGCACACTTGCCGACATTGATAAGATCTGCTGACTCGTATCTCCCTACTCGTCTCGTGCCTCTAGGGCTTTCATCTGGAGGAGAGCAAGTAGATACGGATTTCACCAGGCAGTGGTCAGACGTTCCAAGCGGGGCTGAAACCTATATCGAATGACTGTCTGTATCAGTTGTCCGCAGAAAGTCCAAGCAATTGGGTGTATCGGCGTCAACATCCGGTATCCGCGTTGCTATATTCACCAGCTGGGTTAGATCTAGCGTTAAAGCAAACTTGCGCGCCTCTACCCGGCATGGTCAGTTTTTTGGTACGGGAACAACCACTCTTTATGATGGGCATTGAAGTCCCCAGAAAAATGAGCTTCGCTATTAATATTCCATTGCTGGGCTACGTTGACTCCCCGCGCCGATGTAGATAGACTTCTCCACGCCAGTGTCCACAAATAGCCATATGACAGAAAAACCCGATTTCTCAAAGCAACGGAGACGACGACAACAAATGTCATCGCGGACGTACACACAGACCCCTGCAGCTTGCTTCTTGATGTTATGTTCCAGGGAGTAACCCGGGTAGTTGAGGTACGCCAAGTCAGACGGGGTTGTTATCGTCGTCTCCGTTAGGAAAAACAGGTGCGGCTTTTCGGTTTCTAGGTGATGATGGACCGGATCGACATTGGAGTGCAACCCCTTGATGTTAGTGAGGTGCACTTTTAGTGGGAGTAAGTGCAGCCGAAGCAGAAGCAGTACTTTGGTCATGCTGTGGTAAGTTAAGATAGTTTGGGAAAAAAACTCGACCTGTCGACGCGCTGCTCAGTGAACTATTTGGAACACTAAAGCTAATCCAACCTATAGGGAACTCATATGGAGACTGCGGGGACGTCCGAAACCCCCGGATATGGACACCGGGTCCGCCCATTTAGTCACCAGTTGGCACGGTGGAGCATACCGGGATTTTTTACGACTTGGCAGGGCAGCCTTTGGCACGTGGCTGGCATGCTTCTTGGGACCCGGCCAACAGCTGGCACCGTGCTTCGGATCCCGCTACCCTCCAAAATGAGTTAACCGGCAAGCCTTGACCTGCGACCAAGACCGGTTCTAAACAGCGCAACTTCCTTTTCCTCCAAAGGCACGTGCACTCCCATACACCGACAAAACACAGCAAGCTGTTTGGTGCCGGACTCCGGTGGGATGGTGGTTGCGAGCTAGGCGGCTCCTTGCGGAGCCTACCACCGCTTTAGTGGGATCGTTCTGCCGTGTACCACAGGCAAGCCTGTGGTGCTGTTGTCCGGGGTGAACCGGTAGGAGGTAGATCCCAAACCACCCCAAAAGTGTGCAATCCTTTTGTTGATTGTAAAGCGAGAATAGCAATTAATTACCAACAAGGTTATTTGTTGTTTGCAATGCAAAAAAGCAGACAAAGTAGCACATTATAGAATAAATTTCAAGATTTTGTTATTTTCCTGTTTTATTGACCTTTTGCATAACTAAAAAATGAAAACATCTTCAATTGGTTTTTCCCATTATATTATTAAGGTCTTCGATCTTAATACTCGTATATTATGTTGTGACATCTTTTTGTAAGTGTTGTATTCCTTTTATTTGTAGGTAACAGATATTGGGGATGCTATGATATTAAAACGCCTATTCACACAACTATTTGACAATGGCTGTCTTGTAATAGCAACTAGCAATAGGCAGCCAGATGATTTGTACAAAAACGGATTGCAGAGGTCAAACTTTTTGCCATTTATACCTGTGCTAAAATCGCATTGCACCATGGTTCAATTAGATTCAGGTGTAGACTATAGGTTACGAGGAACCGGCACAAAATATAGTAAATATTTTCTGTAAGTACTGAATTATAATTGCATGTTTTCAGTTCACAATGCTGAATTGAATATCTGTTGTCATAAAACATCACATATAATAGGGCTTATATTTATCTATAGTACTAATATTCTATAGAAGTAAAATTTGTTTGTAAGTTTGTATGTCGGGGGTAATCTCCGGAACTAATTATCCAATTCTAGCCAATCTGAATGCTTTCATTTAAGAATTCTCTACCAATATGTTCGCGGTCCAGCATCTTTCCAAAGACTTTTGACAGTTCTGTTAATGGTTAGGTTATACCGTCAAGCAGTCTGTGACTCGGCCATATTGAGTACGACATACATTGGAAGCATACCTTATTTGATGCTGTTCTTTCGGATTCGGCTCCTAAACTGAGAGAACCCTTCTGATTCCATTGGTCTAGGGCAATCATTAAAAAAACCGTGAAGACTTATTGCACAGAGCGCGTCAAGAGAATAACGATATGCCAATATCAGATGATGATAATATAATATAATCATAAATCAAGGTTTAATTCTAATAAAACACAAAATTTATATGTACCTAGTATGTGAAAAATCATTAAGTGACTTGACTGAGTCCACTTCAAAAAACCAACGATTGCGGTTCTCTAAGTACCTGCATGATTGCAAACAATTACTTTTGTTACCACGTACCAAATTGAATACCCGATTAGCGACTAGCGTATGACGCTATATTAAATATCGTACAAAATAACATAACATCACGCCTGTAATCTCCGAAGGGTTAGGCAGAGGTTTACTACCTAATTCTTAACACTTGCTTAAAAGTGTCTCCTTTATGGAGTTCTGTGCAGTAAGTTGAGTCCATAAGAACAAACGTAAGAACCCACTTATGAAGTGGTGATACGCATTTCTCAAATCTTCTTTTACAATTAGGTGACGGTAAAATACCCGAAAAGAATGGCCTTATCAACATAAACGAGTTAGAAAGAGTTGCCTCAAGTCTGGATGATTTGATTATTAATGTTTAGCCAGATTACAGTTGGATGTGCCAGATAGTGTCGCCAAGAAATTTGTCTGTTGACCAAATGAACAAATATTAGAAAGAAAACCAGGTGATCAAAAAATATATAAATTGGTTGATAACGTAGTGGAGACCGAGGAAGTTGTGCATTATCCACACAAATTATTTAATTAATTCCCTAAATCCTTCAGGATTCCCCCCTACCTTACCCTAAAAATCAAAGTCGGTGTTCCAATAATTTTATTACGATACCTAAATTGGCTCATATTCGCCGTATTCCGATGATCCCTACAGATTAACCATTCCATTTTAAGCAATAACAGTTTCCAACGAAAACTTCTTTTGCCATCACCATCAAGAAAACTTAAGGACTTGATTTAAGGAAAGATTGTTTCACTCATTGGCAATTGTATGTTGGTCTCTCTAGGTCAACAAATGCAGATAATCAATTTATTTTAAAGCCTTAGGAAATCGGAACAAAAATGTGGGATACCATGAAGTTTTTAAATAAATTAATTCTGATTAAGATTGAAAATTGCTCGACCCATGTAAAGCTGGGGCGAGCTGCAATAATCGTTATAACATTAATATGTAGATACAGTATAATGTATTGCTGAGCGCTCTTTTTTAAAGAATCAAACTCAAAGCGTTTATTTCAATTAGACCATTACAGGCACTTTTCAAAGTCAAAAAAACAAAAATAACGCTAAGCTACAGTCCCAGTCACAAGACATAATAACTATAAAAATAATAGAATTAAAAGTGATAAACTTTGAATCGTTCAAACTTAGTTTATTTTAAACACTAATGATACCATATTGCACTCGTGCGAAGCCGGGGCGGGCTAGTGTATTTAAAGTTATACAGCAATTGGAGGGCAATATTCCATTCGCATAACTATGTTTCAGCATTGTAAAAATAAATATCTTGTATCTTTTAAAACATAATTTTACACACAAGTTTAAAATAACACTCTTGTTTACTGACCATTACAAACATTTATTATATTGCCATAAAACTGAATGGTTTAACCCATAATTATTAAATTTATTACAGAAACAGTGAGATCACTCCTGAGAACAATGCAGTAGACAATTTGTTCAAATTTTTAATATCCAAGGAGAATGACACAGTGAGGCCTCGTGTGATCAACATTATGGGTAGAAATGTTAAGTTTGCTAAATCTTGTGGAAGAATTCTGGATTCCACTTTTGAAGAATTGTGTGACAGAGTAAGTAAAAAGTCTTCTATGCTTTTAAAAATTTGAAAGATACAGTCTATGGTTTTATTATGTAGATATAATAAAACAAAAAAAATGACGACACTAATAAGCCATACCAATTAAGGTTTTCTTCTATCATGATTAATGCAAAATTTTGCTTTATTTTCAGCCACTAGGAGCTAGTGATTATCTTGTGATATCAAAGACGTTCCATACTGTATTCATTAGAAACCTGCCTCAGTTGTCTGTAGCAATGCTAAGATCTCAGCTAAGAAGGTTTATTACGCTTATTGATACACTCTATGACAATAGAGTTAGGGTAAGTACTAATTAACTTAACAATAGAGTACTAATTCAAACTGTCAGACCAATCAATATGTAATTTTCTTATATTATTACCTTATAGGTTGTCATCTCAGCGGATTGTGAACCAAAAGATTTGTTTAAATCAGAGGTAAAAACGGATTACGGTGATGCCGATAGAGCGCTGATGGATGACTTGAAAATTACGAAAGATTCCGTAAGTTTAAAAAAATATGTAGCCTAGTAGTTGATGAAGGAGTATATAGGTGTATAGAAAACATCATCACTCTCCTGCCCCTTTCCCAATTTATTTTGGGGTTGGCGCAGCTTGTCTTTTTCTTCCTTAATTCTCTTTTACTCATCATCTCAGCAGTCACCTCCTTTCAAGCCATTTGATCCTTCACACAGTTTATCCATCGTTTCTTTAGTCTTTCTCAACTCTTAAAGCCATCCACCTTCATACTCGAAATTTCCGTTATTCCTCCGCACCACACGTCCATACCACGATAACCGATTACCACACAACTTTTCAGTCACCGGCGCCACTTCCAGACTTTCTTTTATGTATTTATTTCTTTTATCCATTCGCGTTACACAAGTGTAAAAAAGAGCATTTTATAAAATATAGCTTTGTTTTGTAACAGGCCGATGCCAATGCAGCGATATTCACGGGCGAAGAAGAAATGTTTGCGTGTGACCGGAGTCTTTCTAGAATAATGGAAATGCAGACAGAAGAATATTGGGATAAATGGGGCAAAAATGTTAATTAATGTTACAATCCAATTCGTTGATAGATAGATTCAATTTTGATATTGTGTTCATTATAGATGTATTTGTTTACAAGTGAGATGTTGAAAATGTTAGCAATATTGCCTAACGAAGTGCCTATATTAGACGTTTTATGTAATTATTATACTTACTCTAAGGTACTTATACAATAAACATCAGTATTATAACATTCTCATGTTATTACTATATTCCATAGTTCCGTGATGTTTGCAAGTTGTGTTATATTTTGTAAAATATATTGTACAGTTATGTTAAAAGAGATATTTTTATTTTGTTAGTAATTTATTATTTGAAAATAAAGTTGAATTGACATTTTTATTATTATTGCTTTTATTTTTGGAGCCACGGAGTGTATTCCTACATTGTTATACTAATTACCCATAATGTGAATGACTACCTAGCTAAAAAAAAAGCAAATTAAAAGAAAGTCCAATGAATGACGTTCAGTAGCGATATTCAGTCATTGGTAATATTTCGACTAAGCAACGCTTTAAATTCGTATCAGTAAGAGCCATTTTCGAAATTCAGTGAGGTTCAACGTAAGTCTTGGCCGATACGAATTCGTATAGGCGTTTGCATAAGGCAACATCATGAACCGTTGTAGTCCTTTTATAAAGTGACACTTGATGAAATTTGTCAATTTGAGAAGTTCATCAATTATCAAATTCATTTACGGTTGATTTTTCAAACTAATATATACACAATACGATAATAAAACGATTTAATATGAAGAAAAAAATTGCTGCCAAACCGCCTTTTATATTCCTTAGTTTTAGGTTACAACATCGGGCCTTTGTAAACTTATCACGGATAAAAGGAACTTATTGAAACGCATTAGATATGGACAAGACATATATTTACGTCTGATTAGTTGATTTGTTTTCAATGAACGCTTATCTAATCGTACATATGGCTGTAATACTCCTGATACACTTGGATGTACGTTTCTTTTTCAGAGGGCGTCATCTGTGCTATGACGTCGTCGTCCACACTTGTCAGTGGCACCGTTTTGCCGTTGACCAAAACAGAGGGCGCGTTGTCGTCAGTATCAGAATCTTCGCTTTCCATTTCAGCTGAAACATAATAGCAATGTGAACAAGGTACCCTTATCCGTTGATTTGATTTTTGATTGAGGAAGGGTGATTTTTGCATTAGGTAACTGCAAAAATCACCCTTCCTGCTATGAAATAAATACAATATCAAATACCTACTACCCCGTCATATGTCTATAGACTTCGAACCCAAGAGCCCTCGATTTTGTGGATTCACGTGCCTATTGTATAATTATCACTTGCTTCGGTGAAGGAAACCAGCATGCCTGAGAGATATTTCTCGACGACATGTAAAGCCAAGTCAAGAGATCCATGGGTGGTATAAAAATTCTCACTAACCACACGAAAGTAAGAAATGTCATAGAAATAGTTCCCACAGATGATTTCCGTCATTTTAAAGTTATTTTGGGATTCCTTACCAACTGCAGCCATTTCGTCCTTGAGTTTATATGGGTCTTTAGATTCATTGTCGCTGGAATCTGAACTTTCTGGTTCTATACCCTTCAGAGCGTTCTGAGCAGCATTGTTACCTGTAAATATAAAACGAGTTGTTAAAAATATATTCGATAGTTTTTATTTTAAAATATGCCTCATATTCTTTTCGTCTATTAGTCATTTGTTTAATTATAACTCAAGACCTTATTGCTGTAGACATCAAATTAATGCTTCGTGATGTTATACTTGGTTGCTTACATAAAAAATCATTTATTTCATGTAAAGTTCTGTACACTTTCCCAATTCCCCACAATCTGTAACTTTTGATACTTCTTTACCTCAACCGTTGATATATGATTAGGTACCATAACAATATTTCTTTCTTTCCGAATCCTTACCAGTGTTTTGTTTCTCATGAGCGAGCAGGACAGACATAATGTCGTCGTTCTTCTCTTTCCCAGCCGCCTTCGCGTTACTGGCATTGCTGGCTGCTTTCTCCAGCGCAGCATCAGTCGAATGAACGCTGTCACTCTGTAAATGTATCAAGAATAGTATTTCATTTCAAGTTTGAATGTGGCAGAATCATTCATCACCCAAAAATGGTTGTTTCGAGGACGGGATCTGGTGTTTCTCATAGATTTTATGATAATTACAAATGGGAGCTTTGATACTGATTCTAATTAGATAAGGGTTGCTTCAATTTCACATCACACTTTTTGGTATGAAAAAGAGTAGGTAGGTACCTACCCCAGATCAATACAACCAATCAGGCCTTACTTATTTTTACCTAAAATGGTAATGATATCTAACAAAGGTTTTATTGTGCTTGTAAATTAATTAGTAACTGAATAGGTACCGATCGATCTATCTTATCTATGACGAAATGTATGTACTTACCTGATTTCGTGCAAACAAAACACATGACATTTCTCAATGAATCACACTGTATATGCGCATTTAATGTAATATCGAAAGATACTGCGCCTAAATGTAGGTCAAGCCAAGAGTCAGTTACTTACAAAGGAGTTATTTAAACGATCCAAATAATTTTCACGATATAAATAAAGGGATGATTATTAAGTAGAGCATTTCCGAAAATAGATGGCCTTTTGAATATTCGAACAATGAGCGTCGATATAATATGAAACCTAGTTAAAGACGGCGTATCGGTAATGAATGACCCATTTCAAGCGACACAAATGCGTCTTTTGAAAAGACTTTAAATTTGCTGTTTCCATGCGCAAAAATGAAGATAAGGCTCTTTTATAAAAATGTTGGCATCTTTACAAGCGGTTTTGTGACTTCGTATATTGGACGGTTATTTTGTAAAATGAGACCATTTTAAGATAAACTCCAAAATACAGTTGATAATTCCCGTGATAGGAGAAATGGCCGTACCCCCCGTACGGTCGGCCAACAAGTTTCGACAATATGGATTTGCCTTTTGCCACGTCACAAATTTCTTTGCAAGCAAACTTGAATTATACGCGCGCGCATTATTAAAGGCCCCACTCAGTGCCTCGGCCAAGAGGTCTGCCTAACCACTAGCGGTAAAATCGGGCTGGATAATCTGCAACATTGGCAAAATAATAAAGAAAACCCAGTACTTGATCATTGGTGACGATTGTACTCTCCACCATCCATACGGGCCTCTCCTTGCGCAGCGCACTGGTGTCGTTAGCGTTGTCTGCCTCTCCGATGGTGACGTCGACACGGGTTTCCTCAACCAACATGCCTTGGTTGCGCGTCGCCTCGCCCGACCATTCCTGGCCAGGGGGACGTTGGGCCAACAGTTTTGAGTTCAATCTGTAGGAAGGTTTTACTCTTAGAATGTAGGTAGGGTAGGATACCACGGGGTATGCAGAACCGTCATTTGCTAGAGGATTATGGCACGCGGCAGTATTAAAAAAGCGATTGGCAGCACGCTCTGATTCTTGCTCTAGCAAATCATGGTACTGAGCGCCAGAAAAGGATAGGCGTATAGAAAAGTGCGATTCTGTGCTTTCAGCACGCGTAGCATGACCGCCGTAGAAACGTACTATGTCGACGAAAGAATCGACAAAATGACACATTGTCTATCTGTCATTATGTCGATTCTTCCGTAAATAAAACTAGTTTCTACAGTGGTCTTACTACGCATGCTCATGCGGTTCAACCCTTAGTGATTTATTGAGGTCAGATAGCAGACGTTCCGTATACTGGTATTCAGCTGCATCAAGTTGTATTGGAGACTAATCCCTAAAATGGTTAATAAAAGGCTAGCTAGATACACCACAAGTAGAACGGTTCTTTTAAAGTCATAATTATATTTCAATTAATAGAAGGCTCAAGCGTATTACTAATAATTCGGCACAGGACTCAGCTTTCACAACAAAAATTAAACCGCAATCTCCTGCGGTTTAATTTAATAACTAAAACGTATTGAGGAAACTGGCATCTCCTAGAACCAAAAAAATATAATACTGACCTATCAACCCGTATTGGGCCCACATAGTGTATTATAACCCAATCCCTCTCAAGGAGAGGACGCCTGTGTCCTGGCAGTGGGAATAGGCTTAACATCAGAAGTAGGAAAATTAAGCGGGCTCTAATTTTACTCAACACAAAAAAAAAATGATATACCCTCTGATAGTGTTGATGTCTACTGGCTCCGGTTCTAAGATCTCTGGCGACAGTTTGATGCCTTCCACCTCTCGTAGCAAAATGTACAGTGTTTCTAACTGTTCATTGAACTTCGCCATTAGTAACCTGGAGTCTTTCTTCGGGAGTGCCGATTGATCCTCTTCTACGACTTGGTTACAAAATGTGCAACGGAACTCTTGTGTCATCATATCGTACAACTGGTCTGCCTGAAAATAAGCGGACGGACAACTTTAGGAATGCCGAATGCTAAAGGTTTATTATTTTGATAGAGGTATACCTACTCCTAAAAATGTAGTCCCTCGTCATGTTATATCCCGGGTAAAGAAGGTATAAAATATCCATTCAGCCTCCCTAATGTTTTACAGCAAGACAGCTCAGCAGTTAAGATGCACGACGTACAAGACGCACAAACATAGCTCGTTAATTTTTACATTAGCCTGCATTATAATAAGGGGCGAGACTATTGTCATTAACCGGGCATGAAACTAAACATAAAAACGTTGAAAAGTAAACCCAAAAGATATCACAGACATTGCCCACAAAACCTTCTTCTTCTGATACTGTCAATAAGCTTGCCAGACGCAACCAGACCCATCGCTTTCCACACATCGCTAATACACATAAGTACTCTATTGTAGTGTTATACTTAAAATTACGTAGAAAATTCGGCTTTCGGGCAAATGTTTACACCAAGCAACGAGGTTTGTAGGTACATATATAGCCTGCTTCTACTTTCTGCTATTTTATTTATAGAAATAGAAGCAGCGACGCATGTAACCCGTGATAGCTGGCATCATTAAGCTAAGCTTATAATGAAGTTAAGGAGAGATATATCTGAGTCAATTATCAAGTAGACTTACTTCAAGATCTGTGAATGTCTTCCCACATGACGGGCATTTGAAACTGGCGCGACTGGTAGCGTCGCGTTCCTCTGTCTCCATCCGTTTGCGCATAAGATCTAATTTGTACTTAACTACGTTTACGAATGTTTTGTAATTAATAAAATAATAGTTTACTTTCTGTGCTTTTCCGTCAGGTCCTGCAAATAGAAAAGAAGATGAAGAAGGTACAATGTGAAATTAAGAGAGCCTCTAGTTGGGAGTTAGTCTTTCCTATCTATTTATTAGGGAGTAAATGCCAATAGAAAGTAGATGAAAACGTTTATGGTTGTTGGCTTCACAGTTGAGTAACTGAGCGCTACAGTCGAGTAGTTTTATGTAGATCATTGGGAAGCAGCTCTTTAAATACCTAGCATTTACAAACATCAGGCCACACTATAATACAAAGTTTTCATAAACTCACGCGTGCTTCTATAGGGATCGGTAGAAACTACTAGCACAATGTGCTACGATTCTAATTCTACTTTATTTTAGTTCGTCCACGTTCAAATAAGTATGCTCTCTGGTTGCTAGTATATAGGTAGGAAGGTATTTACATGCCACCCATCTATTATCTAATACGAATGACACGATCAAGTTAGAAGTAATTGCTTAAAGTACCTGTTTCCATTTTTAATCTCACTTGGATGAATTTATCGTTTTTCAACGTGGCTATTCGAGCCCTCAACATTTTTCTTTCGAACTTTAATAATTCGCAAATGTCATCCTCTTTCATACCTACGAATAAAGAACATAAATTAATCATCTATCTGTTGATATATATAAAAATCAATGCCACTTTTCGTTGTAATTTTATAACTCGAGAACGGCTGGGCTGATTTGGCTGATTTTGGTTTTGAAATGTTTGTCGTAGTCCAGGGAAGGTTTAAAAGGAAAAAGAGAAAGGTATGGTAGGGTAGGTAGGTTGGGTAGGGTAGGGTAGGTTGGGTAGGGTAGGGTAGGTGGGGTAGGGTAGGGTAGGGTGGGTAGGTAGGTAGGGTAGGGTTGACTAGGGTAGGGTGGGTAGGTAGGTAGGGTAGGGTTGACTAGGCTAGGGTAGGTAGGTAGAGTAGGGTAGGTAGGAAAAGTGCATTGCAACGCAAGCCGGGTACAGCTAGTTAACTATAATACGTAGGCGTATGTACAGTCAGAGCCCTGCATTACTTGACCCATCTGATCTCCCTCTCTGGCTTTGTAAGTCGGGTCAGGGGACTGACCGTACCTACACCTTTAGAAAGCTTTACTTATTCGTATCAGTAGATTTTCAATGCAGTTGGTAGATACAGTAAATAGTCTCAGTTTACATTGCCATGGCAACAATACTCAGCCAACAGCTAATTATCCCGAAATAGAAAGTAGAGAGTATCTCAGCAGATAGGCTCGCAAATTGTGGCCACATTTGCGTGCCCATAGTCACAGTTTGATGCCATGGTTGGCAAAGTGGCTGAGCGATTTGCTACGTGTCCCGGGTTCGAATCCCGCAAGGAACAAATGTTTGCATGGCCTCCAGGTACTTTTTTTGCAATTTGCAGGCCAGTGTCAGGAAATTTGAATTTCGGGGGCTACCCTGGCGCTTCGATCCTAATCCCAGTGTACCTCCATTTATGAATTAAAACATCATCCATCATGGCTAGGACGCGTTAAATGGCTTGTAGCGACCTACAAAAAGCTCTTTACAAGTTTACAACAAAAAGTACTACAGCGCCGTCTATGACACGACGGAAGAACTATTATCAATTTCCTACAAGTCGCAATCAAAGTTAAAACGACTTCAGAATATATAGAAAAACCCGAAAACAACTGTCGGGCAGTTGCCCACCAGAAATAACACCCGTCTGGTCGGAGGATCCTCCCTTTCCAATGGAGTATTGAGGATCTTTACACCCTGTTCCTCATACTCTAAAGCAGCTATACTCAACCTGCGGCCCGCGGGCCGCATGCGGCCCCACTGACTGAAACGTGTTTGTGGCCCCTATAAAAAAAGGTTGAGAATGGCTGCTCTAAAGGCTTATTGTGGGTGTACATTTCTGCCTACAATGCCGATGAATAAAGGATGACTTTAAAATAGAGCTTTTGCCATAGGGCGCAAATCTAGGATCCTACTGAGAAATCCGCAGAAGAGTAAGAGGGTTTATTAGCCTAAACTTCAAAGACTAGGTAAGTAACACGTGGAAAATACCACCCTTTAATTTAACAACTATTTCGGAACTTAAAAACAATTCCGGGATTTTAGAGGGACAATACCTCCCTCTAAAATCCCGGAATCCATATGTTACCTCCTGGAGGTGTAGCCAAATAAACTCCATATAAGTATTTAGATCTCTGATGATGACACACGATTAGCAGTCGCGCAACTAAAATGTAGGTAATTTAATCAAATATCTTATTTACGTACATGGATTTCTTACGAGCATGTCGACTATGAGGGCATCCTCAATAGTATAAAAGCCTCGAACAACAAGTCGTGCCAACTGCTTCAAGCTGCTGGGCACTTCGGTCACCAACCGTTCCTCAGTCATAATCTGGAACATTCAATTGTGTGATGAACTTATGTTATTCAGTTACCTTATCTTCAGTACGTTAAAGTGCAAATGAGCACGCGAGGATTTCCGAGAATCCGTATTATGTCTGCGCCGATGTTCTTACAACTTTAAACTTTATGACCTTGATTATTAAAAGTGTATGATTTAAATAATGTCATCCGAATGTGATACCTATACCTGGCGCATCTTCTGTAGCAGCATAAACGCCACCAACCCAAGCTGCAAGATTAAAGAATCCTGGAAAAGGCTGCTAGCATTATGGGAGGACCTGGGATGGTTAGAGTAACAAGAGGATTTTCATACATACAATGGCCCAATAAAGAGGCTAAGTGCGGAAACAGGCCAACTAATCTAACCTGTGTAATGGATTTTATGAGTGTTGCAGCAGTCTTGCTATGAATGACGCTTTGTTTTCCATTGGCTATTCTGTAGATAATAAAATCCCCCCATAGACCGTGTCACTAGGGGTCGAGCTCATGGCAAAAGCGAGGGTCTGCTTAAATCTACTCGTGTGTGAATGAGTTATTTTTTTCAACAAAATGTGACAGCATCATTTTAATCTTAGGGGATGCGCAAACGTATACTTTTTGTTACCGACACGGCACACCATCACAAGAAACCGTAGTTGCTGTGTCCTATAGCCGCGACCGGATACAGTTTACGTGTGCGTAGGGACTGGCTGATTTTATAGAAATCAAATACCTATTCATTGGTAGCTTGTATCCGCCACAAGACACGTTTGTGCAGCGCCTTAGTTAATAAGTACTGAAAGAGGGATGCACTGCACTGATCACTTCATACCAAACAAGGGCAAATAAAGTTAAAAATTGCATTTTCATAAAAACAATTTTATTCAATTATTAAGGTAGGTACTTACATTATTTTGATTGACAAAATAATATTACATCGTAAAACTGTAATCAATACTTACATAAATAAAAGTATTCTAAAAATTAAAGATGCCTATATATTAACTGTCAGCGTTACGAAAAATATTACAATTCACTCTTTGTATGTATATATAGAACTTTTAAATCGTTTGGCAGTATGTACACTTTATTTACTTTGGACATATCACTTTAAACACATATTGTTATCGATCACTAGAGAGACATTCAGTCCAATTTTTTTGCTTAATTATCCTACTTTTATAAAAATCATAGCTGCAATGCAATTCCGACTTTGGTTAACACATTAAAAACTCCTTATAAACAGCATGTTGTTTTTTTTTCGAAATTGGTAAAGTTTAGTATTAAAGTTAAAGGTTTTAAAGAGGATTATGTAAATCAGACCATTTTAGAACTGCTTTATGGTGAAAAGCATGTCAATTGATTATTATTGTTACCTAAATCACAAATGCAAAAACTTAATAACATGATTGGCAGAAAGAGCGTACTATTTTCAAGTTTCAAAAATATCATATTATGCAAACAATATGCATACAATTAACATCAATAATGATGTTTAAAATAATGCAAGTCATACTGATCACTAAAATTTGTAAGAATTGTGTTGGCAAAACTAAATACTATAAATTCATAACTTAAAAAAGTTTTAACTTTCTTTTTAAATTAAAATGTACAATAGATAACTAAAGGCTAGCTTACTTTAAATAAGAATACCAAAGTACTAACAAAAATCAGTCTTGGATTTAAAGTGAAATTGAAAGAGGAATATAAAATTAGCTTGCCACAATGTATCAACATAATTACTTAAAAAATAACTAATTATTTTTACAAATTGACCAATAAATTCAATTGCTTACATGATGGAAATCATTTAACTTAAGTACAAATAATGAAGAAAGGCAAGAAAAATCATATATGCTTTATCTTGAATAGGTATGGATATCTTCATTCAGAAGATAACTGTAATATTTTTTTTGTGAGTCATTAACCCAATTAAATAACACTTGGTGGATACTAATAAATAATAAAATGATGTCCTAAAATTATCATACAAAACGTTTTGCCTACATTCTAATCAATTAAATATACACTTTCGATTTATTCTGGGTGAGTTCTTTCCAAAATAAGTTGAATACTGTCCAAAGTTTGGTAGATAATTCTAAAGTTGGGGCGGTCACTGGGACTGCTATTCCAGCACTGTTTCATCAAATCATACACACACCGGGGTGTATTGTCTGGACATGCAAGTACATTTCCATCTTTAAGGAATCTCACTACTTCTTCATGTGTCATACCAAAATAAGGTTGAAGAGCAAATGAAAATATTTCCCAAAGACAAACACCATATGCCCACACATCTGATTCTAATGTATACTTATTATATAGTATACTTTCTAAAGGCATCCATCTCACAGGAATAGCATCATGCTCATCACCTTTATAATAGTCTTGTAAGTATATTTTGTGGGATAATCCAAAATCTGCTATTTTTACCACCATATCATCATTGATAAGACAATTTCTTGTAGCTAAATCTCGATGTACAAACTTCCTATCTGATAGATAGACCATGCCAGATGCTATCTGTCTAGAAACATGTAGAAGATCTAAATGACTGAGTGGAGTAACAAGCAGTCTAAGATCTTCCCTATTTTCAACAGGTGGGAAATTGGTGGCTGTACTACAAGCTCTTAAATATTCATTCAAATCACCTTTCCCCATAAATTCAAACAATAAACACATTGGACGTCCAATAGCACACACACCAAGGAGTTTTACAATATTTGGGTGATCAAAGTCAGCTAACAAACAAGCTTCTCTTTCAAAATCCAATTTTAAGTCATGGGAAGCCTCATCTTTGAGCATTTTAACAGCAACAAGAGTAAATTCTTCTTCAGGGATTAGTCCTGGAGCTTTAGCTTGAAACACTCGTCCAAAAGCACCTTGCCCTAAATCTCTGATGTATATTATATTATTCCTTGGAAACTCCAATTTTTCCAGTTTAGGGTTTAATTGTGCACCAGTTGTATGATAAGCTAAATTACTAGGAAGTTTATCCAGGTCTATGTCCATGTTAGGTATATTCCTGCGGCTTGATATATTACATTTGGAGTAATGATTTTTAACAAAATAATGGCACAGTAAAGCTATTGAAGCTATTCCCAAGACACATCCAAGGCCACCAATTGAGAGCAACAATACAAATGTAGGTGTAAAGTAATTTTCCATTACAATATTATTTGGTCCATTACTATTGTCAAATTCATCACTTGTGTTGGCACAAGATGGAATATCACAATGTTCCCAGCGCACATTAGGATCCATTGTATAGCACCAAGGCTTGGACTCCTCACCTCCTGCATTCCTGCAATAATTAGTGGCATTCTGAACTTCTGGAAAAACTAAAGGAGGTCTTGTATGTTGATGAGGCGATTGTGACTCCCAAGCTTGACAGGCTAATCCAGTTTCTGTCACATTCATAGTGCCCTGGTAATAGCGTCCATTATCTCTGTAACATGTTGTTGTGACTTGACTGTAGTCCATATTTGTAATTCCAACATTATTGCATGATACTTGTAGGCCTTTTCCTGAGAATTTTGGCAGTTTTTCACATTCGGGAAACCGAAAATGACCTCTGTTTTCAAAGAAAACTCCACGGCGTTTTTGCTCTTCAACAACTATCCAATCATTGTAACAAAACTGCATTTTAACAGCCATACAATCTTCTAAACATAGTGGCAGTGCAAAGTACCCTACTCCATCTTTATCTATGCATTTGGGGAAAGCATAAGCACACAACAGTTTTTCAGCCCTACTTCGACAGGGCTCCTTGAGTTTCGATACCATTTCTTTCCAAAGTCCAGTTGTAATTTTCTCATTGTCAAATCCTCCTGTATAGTTATACCATACGTATCCAGTTGAATATTTTTTACATATTTGTCCATTGTATGGTCCACAATAAAGATGCACAGAATTTACAAGAAGAAGCACAATAAATATTTTGTAGTGAATGTCCATTGTATAATTTTACGGGAGATAAAGACTCGATGTATGTGACATTGGTACCTTGCATTTTACTGTAAAGCTAAATACAACATGTTAAAACACTAGTACAATGGCGGACGTAGTTATTTTATTATGTATTGATTTTAGCTTCGCAAAGCAAAAGAAGCACAGTGACCGAACAATGATGAGCAATCCGATGTCTAAAATGTCAGAACATGACAACACTCATAGTTGAAAACTTTACTAGTTTTAAAGGTGACAATAAATTGAATTATTTCCGGTTAAAACAATTCAAACGTTATGAATAATTATGATTATTTTGACTATTTCAAGAATGCTTTTTCAACACATGTGTAAACGTTTAACAAAATGGAGAAAATTTGGATTTTATTAAATTGCAATCGAAAGAAATTTAGTCGATTGTATACACCATCATGTCATAATAAAAATCTTCCGCATGGCAATACACGTTTTGGTTTAGAAAGTTGGTAAAGTGAATGTCAAAATAATAGAAAAGATACGAACCGAGTTAAAATCTTGTGAATGGCTGCAATTGAGAAAGTTAAGGTCGTCGTCCTTGGTGATTCTGGTAAATGAATTCTCAATATATATTAACACACTTCTTGTATATTTGCACTGTTAAATATGTAAAAAATACACAAAATTCACGGTGTAACTTGTCGTTTGCCAACATGTCTGTAGCCATGACACCTTCGAAGGCTAGCCAACCTAAAGGATTTGTTTATTTTGGCGGGAAAACCTAAAGTGATTTTACATCGTGTTGCTAATTTTGTCTTGCAATTTTTTTTTAAATATACTGCCTGAAATTTAAAAAAAAAATAACTGAGTTTATTTTATTTACTTGCAAGACAAAAATGTATGAACACAGGTACGAAGGTACCTACACAACATTTTTAATGTAGGTACTGTATGAAATTAAAACTTGAGTGCGTGTCGGGCCACGCGCAGTGTAGGGTTCCGTAGTTTTTATAACAGCCAAGTGCGGGTCGTATTCGCTGACTGATTCGTACCATGCTCTAACTAAAAGCCAAACATGACTACCCACCTAATTTGACTTCCTATACAAACAACAACAACTGTCTTTTTATAAAACTTATTTTGAAATGAAACAGCGCGATACAACTGACGCTTAGTGCGCTATCGACATTTCTATGGAGTTGTTCGAAATTTTCGAGTCAATTACAATTGGTTGACTATTACTCGTAAATTTGTAGAGCCCACTTAAGTGTGATAGTTTTCCTTAAAACTTCGTTATATATAAGTACTACTGCCGTGACATTTGTATTTCTAACTACAACCGTTTAGTCTGTAGAGGGGGGGACACTTGACCCTAACGAAAATTGGTACTTTAAAGCTTGATAAGTCACGGACGGTTTACTAAATAAAAAATGGTCTTCGCAAATCCCTAATATTTTTGAAAGACATTATTATCCCCACTTTACATGGAGGGGAGGTACCCTAAATAAATTTATCAAAATTTATATTACCACTTTTTCGGCGTCATTATCGTGTATACTCATGCCAAATTACAACTTTCTAGTACCAATAGTTTTTGAGCTAAACCGCGGACAGACAGACAGACAGACGGACATGGCGAACTTATAAGGGTTCCTTGTTTACTACGGAACCCTAAAAAGCAATTGTGGTTCGTGGGTCTCGCTAAGACTCGAGAACGGCTGGGCCGATTTGACCACGGATTTTGGTTTTGAAATATTTGTCGTAGTCCCGGGAAGGTTTAAGAGGTGAGAAAGGTAGGGTAGGTAGGTAGGTAGGGTAGGGTAGGTAGGTAGGTAGGTAGGTAGGGTAGGGTAGGTAGGTAGGTAGGTAGGTAGGGTAGGTAGGTAGGGTAGGTAGGTGGGGTAGGTAGGTAGGTGGGGTAGGTAGGTAAGTAGGGAAGGTAGGTAGGGTAGGGTGGGTAGGTAGGTAGGTAGGTATGGTAGGGCAGGTAGGGTAGGGCAGGTTGGGTAGGGTAGGTAGGTAGGGTAGGGTGGGTAGGTAGGTAGGTAGGTAGGTATGGTAGGGCAGGTAGGGTAGGGCAGGTAGGGTAGGGTAGGTAGGAAGGCTAGGGTAGGTAGTAAAAAGGGCATTGCAACGCATGCCGGGTAAAGCTAGTAAGAAATAAATAAATAAAATAAAACCACAATTTTCTGTTCCTCGTTTCTCCTAAAAAGACCCTTAACGAAGGCAGTTCTTCTTCCCATCATTGCGATAATGTTTTGTTCCATACTTGGTGGACCATACCTGGGAATCATCTAGATTTACGGAACTATGGAGGTCAAAGTTCTAACTTGTTCGCAAATTTTTTTTAAACTTTACGTACCTCCACGACCGTACTATACAATGCATCCACTAAACCCAAAACTGCTGTAAAAACCCGTATACACCAAAAAAAAAGTCGTTACCCAGCAATCATTTTTGCGTGGTTACTTATTTTTATGTAAAGAATGCCTGGTTGACGGCTACGTGAAGGGTCCGTCTGCACCTTGATTAATGTCGCCATAGCTAACAAACCACGCCTGTTCATCGTACTATAAAATGGTCATCATCGAGACCGTAATTTGACTGCGATTACCACCAGGTTTAGGCTTCCATGCTTTAGATTTTTATCACTGGAATGTCGCAAAATGATAATTGGTCTATGTTTTCCATCACCCTGCTAGTCGGTTTTAAGATACCTTTTAATGATGAAGGACCTACTATATGAGGGTTTTAAAGAACTTCTATGTTACGTACGTTATTGTTTGTTAAAATTGCATTTTTGTGTTTTAGGTGTAGGAAAAACATCACTGACGTATTTGATTGCACACAATAAACCACTATTGTCACCGGGATGGACTGTGGGATGTTCCGTAGAGGTGAAGTTACACAGGTACAAGGAAGGCACACAAGCGCAAAACACATTTTTTGTGGAGCTGTGGGACGTCGGAGGCTCAAACGGACACAGAAATACTAGGAATGTGTTTTATCAGCCTACTCATGGTGCGTTTACGAATATCAATATTAGTCTTTATTCAATTAAGTTGTTGATTGTCTTGTTTGGTGCGATCTCCGTAAAACCATTGATGAAACCTTCACACTGCTATACCACTACTTTTCCGTTACATAATTTTCTTCGGTCTTTAGGTTTTAAATCCTAGCTCCAAGTCCTTTCAACATATTCGATTTCTATTTGGTACTGACAGGATCATCGTGGGTATAGGATAATTAAATATTTTATGACTTCCGAAAGGTATCTTACCCAGAACTTGGAGTACCATATTCATAGGCGGCTCATTGCAGGCCTGCAAGTCATAATGGGTCTGACCGGATACGGCAATCCGTTTCGTGATCCCGCGTGCAGGTATGGCGGCCTATTGATCCACATCCAGACGTAACTGCAAAAACAACCTGTAAACGTTTCCACTGGTGGGACGCTCACAGGCCTCTCTGTGAGACACACCTGACACGCGAGTTCAGGGCGGGTACGGAGATGCTAGTTTAGTTTTTTTTATTTTGGTTCTGGGACATGCTTGTTTCCTCACGATCTTTCTTTCACAGTTTTGAGAGCAGTGGTCAAGAAATAAAACATGCAGATTGCAGAAAGAAAGTAAATTACCTGTCTTGTTTCGGCTCCACGTCCTGCAACTCGGGGTCGTTACTCTTGTGTTCCGTCAGTGTTGAGAAAGACAAATATGCATACCTATACTGTATCTGTGCCATTGGCTCCTTTCATTGAACGCTTAAATCAATAATGTCTAAACATAGACTTTGTGTTCCAAGTCACATGTCGAGCGCTCGTATTGTTTTCGAGACTGGTATATTACATCTATTGATATCATGATATGGAACAATATAAGCACCTGAGCGTTTTGTTCCTAATTGCCTATAGATAGGTCAATACCTATCTATAGGCAACTATACAATAAGGTACTTAAGCAATGCTGAAGTACCTTATTGATTAGGATTATGATCCTGAAACATTCATTTAGAGATAAGAATATCATCTACATATAAATCATTTTCCATGTATTTTCAGGTATAATTTTGGTGCACGATTTAACGAATAGAAAAAGTCAAATCAATTTACAAAAATGGCTGTCGGAGATTCTGAATCAAGACAGTTCAAATCCTATTCCTCATGTAGATGTGGATCCGGAACAATTTCTTGGTTCTACTCAAGTAAGGATTTTGCGTCGTAAGGCTAAGGCCTCTTGTCCACACACGTTTTTTAACCGTACGGCGCGTTAGCCGTGCGGGAAACAAAACGTGCAAGCGTGTACATGGCACGGCAAAGCTACCCGTCGAGACAACGGCCAGGTGCCGCTCAGTACAAAAGCCGTCAAGGCACGATGTCCTCGTCATGTTTACCGCACGGCTAATGCGCCGTACGGTTAATAAAACGTGTATGTACAAGAGGCCTAATTGTACACGCTTTAAAGGATATTTTGCTATGAATCTTTATACTTATTTCCCGAAATGACTGAACCGATTTTAATGCAACTTCATAAGCATAAGCAGGATACACAGGTAAAAAAAGTTAATGAAAAACATTTTCGAAAAATAAAATTACACCGATTATAATTTATCAATTATCTTTTTTTTTAAGACATTTCGAAAATGTTTTAGTAACTTTTTAGATCTAGTATCTTGCTTATGTGTATTATTTTCATTAAAATCGGTTCAATCACTTCGGAGAATAAGGACTTGAAAGTTTGTATGTCTTTCAAGTCCTTATTAGCGTTTACACATTACGATGTGTAAACGTAAACACTAAGTTATCAGTCCTTGGCCTTGACCGAATTTTTTTTTTAATCAAGTACCTAATTGCTTTAACTGTACTTAATAATTCAGATTCCTATATTAGTCATTGGAACTAAGTTCGATATGGCAGAAGAGAAACAAAGAAAGAACCAGTATAGAAGATTAGCCAGTAGTATAGCAGAGCAATGCGGTGCTGATGAAGTATTCGTAAACTGTCATCAAGCAAGGTGGGTAGTCCAATATTAATATTACTCCTAAAGTTGTGAAACTAACGTCATGCGACAGATTTATTCGTAGAATATAGATATACTGTACCTACATTTAATAGCGCAACACACACAGGGTGAATTTTTCAAGTAAAACAAAAGTGAAACTATGAGGAATAGCGAAAAACACTTAAAGAAGTCACGAGCCCGATTTTGATGAAAACATAAATGCAGTTTTCATCTGAAATCAGATCTGCTCTGTATGTATGTGGTGTCGGACGTAAAGAATAGCACCATCCCATATCTTCCCGTGGGTGTCGTAAGAGGCGACTATGGGACTTGCCAGAGAATGGGCAGCAGCGTTCTCTGTGCTTTTTGTAACAACCGTACTGCGATCGCCAACCCGCCTGCCAAGCGTGGCGATTATGGCAAAACCCCCCAAAATGTCAATGTGACTTGGGGGAGGCCTATGTCCAGCAGTGGACGTCTTTTGGGCTGAAATGATCTGAAATCAGTTCTGTGTGTGTTCTTATTTTAATAATTTGAAATAAGAATATAATTTTGCGAAAATGACTGCGCTGCGGGTTTGAAATATTGATTTTTCAAAAATTCAATTATATAGTTTTAGTTTTCATCAAAATCGGGTTCGATACTCCTTTGAGTTTTTTTCGCTATTTAACATAGTTTCGGATTTGGCCATCCACGCCTACTTTAAAAAATCATTTCGTTTTCCATACTTTTATTAACCATTAGGTAGATCACACTGCATACTTATACGTTTATGCTTATTTATGTTCCAGATCGTTAGCTGCCGGCACAAGCAATTCTGTTAAGTTGACGAGATTCTTTGATAAAGTGCGTATTTCTAATTTTATATTTTCATAAATATTAATTTCCATCATCAGCGTATTCCTCTGCTGGGTAAGCCTCCTGAAGCGTTGTCACGTCCAACTGTAATGTACTTGCTTGAAACACAATCCTTGAAATTTATTATATTGGAAAAACCGTGTCTGCCATGTTGATCGTTGATATGCAAAAGCTACTTCCCATTTTTTTCTAATGTTCCTCCGCTCCGAAAACTGCACGCTAAAGTGGAATTGGCACGTCTGCCGCATGTTAGAACAAGTTCTGGTAAACAACATTGCGGAAGGCCCAGATGGAGATGGCAGGATGAGTTGCACTCCTTTGACATGGGAGGCCTTTGTTTTACATGTAGCGATTGCCTATCTGACCTCCACAACCCAGTTACTGGGTAATACGATATCCCTTGGTAAGACTGAATGTCAGACTTTTAAAGAGCGCCCCCCCCTTTTTTTTTTTTGGATGGGCAATCATCAAATGACTTCTTCCGCTCTGGGCGGAGCGGAAGGGAGTGTCAGACTTGACTGACTAAAACCCATCCATGTTCCTTCCTAGCCCTTTGCGTTCCAGGGCCACGATATCTCTTTCGAACAACCCGCAGCCCTGGCAGGCATCGGCCCTCTCGGACCCCTTCCGATTTGCTGACATCTCCTTGAGGCGCGCGTGGAACACTAACGCGCCGTCGGCACGGTCTGTCGTCATAAGACGGACGGACGGTGAGCTAGCCCATTACTCACCGTCCACAGGCCCGCGCCTACGGTGGCCGGGGGCCACTGGTTGCCCCCCGACGCCCGGGGCGTCTCCCGCGGCGGCTGGGACGTGAGGTTCTCTCCCTCTCACGTTCCGCCACCTCCTTTCCCTCCCTCTCGCTCCGGACCATGGATTGAACCAGGGCCGGACGCGAGAGGTCGCCACCGCCAATAAAGAGCGACCCTTGCGGCTGTTATTTAGCCACAAGCTCCTCTATCTTCAGTGAGATAATACATACGGGCTAATAATATAATTACTTTTTAGGTGATAGAACGGCGGTACTATTCAAGAGTGAGTCCTTTCACGGACAAGCGGCGCCTTCCACCGTACATAATGGCAACATCCACGCCGCTTTCAAGCAACAAACCTGCGCAATACATGAGTCCTCGTTTCTACCATATGGACTGATCTCGGCATGATCCTTGTTCTCTTGTATCATTCCATTGTATGTATAAATTTGTTATGAATATCTAAAGCGAGCGTTTTTTTAACACTCATCCTTCAAAACCTCTAGTGTATACTAAGCGTAACATCTCTGTACATTTTCTTCGTGTTTGATTATCGGGAGAATCTCATCTTAATAATTCTCCTTATCAGTGTACACACTATTTGTGTCACTGAATTACAGAGATTCTAATTAACGGGAATTTTAAAGTTCGTTTTCATATTATTTGAGCCAGCTAAAAAAAATGCATTTATTGAGTCGCTCAAAACTCATGGACCTCCATATTGATATTCGTTAATTGCCAATATTAGAACATGCAACATTAATATTCTACCAAAGAAAGACAATGCACCATAATATTAAATTATTTTATTGTTACTTTAGTCGATTATGTACATACAAAGATGGGTAATTTATTCAAGAATGCACATTTTGACTTATAAGTAGGTCGATGTTCGATTACAAAGCCCAAATGCGAACGTAGTCGACTTGTAGGGAGGCATCCTGTCCATCGTTGGAGTTCAGGTTCCAGGTAGGCGACCATTGAGATCTTGCATTCCAGAAGTCACGTGGAGCCTAGAATAAAAAAAACATAGTGCTTTTAGATACAGGTAAGTATCATTAGACGGAACTGTTTTCATATTAAGCCTCCACATGTTATCAGATTTCCCATTCTAATAGATGGCATCTGCAAAGTACAATATATGACTCTCGGCTTCGGTGATCTGTAGGACGACAGGTTTTCAAATGGGGAAGACTGTTAAAAGCTCTTTGTAGATGGCGCTACCATACCTAGGTCCCAATCTGACCAATGAAGTCAAATTATTTTGAAACTTAAAATGACATATATACGTGATTTTCAACTAATGACTACGCTTGGACCAGCTAGCGCCATTAGTTTCACGCTGCTCATCCCTATTGTAAAATTGTATTGGAAAAACACGATGCCAGAATTAGTTCCGACTATTGCCACGCGCCAAAACCATGCAGCACTATACACCCTGTATTTTTGTTAGTTTACCTAACAGTGTTGCCACGTCTAAATAAACTTTGGAAGACACAGCTTACCGTCGGTGACCCGTTCCACCAGGGCTTAGGTGAAGGGTTGTTGACACCGTCGGGGAAGAATCCGTTGGTACCACCGACCGCCAGATTGATGATGAGGTAGAACTGAAACGAATTGAATAATTAACAATCAAACAGGTACAGAGATTGCTTTAGTTTGTGAAACGAAAAAAAGAGTTGAAATTGAAGTTTTATAAAATAGATGTAATGGACATGGAACTGACGTGGCTTAATCAGTTACCATTTTGATTTTTAGTCAGTGGCCATAAAACTGGTATTTGCACGTACAGCGTTACAAGACGCTTGATACTAACAAAACATTGCCAACATATATGGTGCCCTACCGTGAGAAGAGGCAAAGTTGAAAATAAAATGTCCATGCGGTTTTACTCCTTTTCCAGTGTCGGAAAGATATGGCGCTAGACATCCTGTATAGCTCCGTCTCTTTCCCACACTGGAATAAAAGTAAAACAATACTGCTTTAAGAGGTCATGGTAGGCCAGCAGGTCCTATGAAAAAGACCAAACCTTCATTTAAACTTAATTGCATAAGATATTATGTGGTTAGTACATACTTTCTCGTCGAAGGGTGCCATCCTGGTTCCGTATCTCCATGGGTTCTCGATATTAGGGTTGCTGTTGAAGCCACCGTATTGCCAGAAACCGCCGGCGCCGGGTGTTACACGTCCCAGCTCCATGTCGTCAATACTGAACCTCAAGAAATCTGAGCAGAAAAACGGAGAATAAATTAATAATAACTTGCACCTCGGCTGGTATGCATCTAGTTTTTAAGACTTCACAAAACATCGACATTTCTGCGTTTAATATTAATTTAATGTACACAAACAACTTCCAGAATACCATAATCTGTTGCGTAGTTTACATTGCGGTCACACACGAGGAGCTGCTTTAGGTATTATCCTAATCCTAACTAATATTATAAATGCGAAAGTAAGTTTGTTTGTTATCTTTCACGCCTAAACCACTGAACCGATCAACCAGAAATTTTGCATACACGTTGCCATGTGGACAGAAACGGACATAGGGTACCTTTGATCCCGAAAAAAAGTACCTACTGTTCCCGAGAAAAATAACAATAACGTTCTTATTATAATAGATGGCGCCACGTGTCCGAGCCGGTTATTGTCAAATTCTAGATTAACGCGAGCGAAGCTGCGGCCAAAAGCTAGTAGGTAATAATTTGATAGATACTGGCGAAATGCGGGTTTACTATAGTTACATCACTGCCTACCTCGACTGCCTCGTTGGTCGAGTGGTCGCAAGCGCGACTGCTGAGCATGAGGTTCTGGCTTCGATTCCCGGGTCGGGCAAAGTGTTATTGGGTTTTTCCATCAGGAATTTTCTCATTAGCAGCCACGGTTTCTGCATTTGTGCCAGGTTGATGGCACCCCTAGGTTCAACCCCTATTATATGGGACTTAATCATAACGGGTGTGTGGGTGTAGGTACTATAATTGTGTACATCTCTGCCTAACCCTTCGGGGATTACAGGCGTGATGTTATGTTATGATGTTACATCATCATTCACCACCTAACCTTTTCTGGGAATGCAGGCGTCATATTATGCGCATTTATGAAGTTACTAGCTGTTCCGCGCAACTTCGTCTGCGTCATATTTTCCCAGTTTTCGCAACATTTTTCATTGCTGCTCCGCTCCTATTGGTCATAGCGTAATGATGGCCTTTAGCCTTCCTTGATAAATGGGCTATCTAACACTGAAATAATTTTTCAAATCGGACCAGTAGTTCCTGAGATTAGCGCGATCAGACAAACAAACTCTTCAACTTTATAATATTAGTTACGTACAACTAATTCAGTATCAGTTACGTACTTGGGGTCCATTCAAGTTGGTAACGGTGGAAGTTGCTGTTGTAACCAGCAGTGTTCCTCCTGACCCAGTGAGCGCGCTCCCAACCATTCATTCCCGGGTAGGGTCCGTAGTGCAAGGTGGAGCCGGCTTCCTACAAAAATAAAAAAATATATATTTTGCGAGTAGATGGCTAAAATAGTAGGCAGTCATGGGGACCAATGACATTTAGCAACTTTAATAATTGTTTTATTTTCATACTTTATTGGATTTTGTAACGAACATAGTGGTATATTGGAACCCATATTATAAAATAGGTCTTATAACAACGTGACAATGCGTGACTTTAGGTCTTGCATATGTAGGTATCTATAGAGTCAATCAAGACAGGCTAAAGAAAAACAAGTCTGCTAACTTTGTAAGGCTCTGGAAGTTGTCGGAATTCTGGATGTTTTACACTATGTCTGAACTAACCAAATTTTAACCTTTTGAACGCTAAGGCGTAAACGCATCGGAGACTCCTCCCAGGCCAAGCTACAAATTCAGCGGGTTTTCTTGTCGACAATAGCCTACGGTGGCGTTCAAAAGCTTCAAGCAGAAAATAGACAGAAAAAGCGTCAGTGCGTCATCTTACCTGTGTGCCGATATGAACACCATTCAATGTCATGGCACGGTTGCCTCGTGACTCCACTAAGTCGATCTCTCCGGATGCGGGCCAGCTGCCGTATGTGTTGTACGCTGGCATCAACCAGATAGCTACAAAAAAAAAAACAAGATTGTTATTACGACTCCAAAATATCTACCGTGATTTAGAACCACCAGCATCACCATTTCATCAACCGTTCTACCATGCGTCCCGGTTACGGTCGTACGTCGTCAGATGTTAACGGCTACTCTGACTACTTCGTCAACCCAACGTGGCTTAGGACGGCCCTAGTTTATTTGGGCGAACCTTGGCTAACATGCAAAGATAGAATAATATAAGTAGAAGAATATCAGCAGGTCTTACTTATCCAGTTATATTATATATATATATATCGTCTAATTTAGATTTTCAGGACTTCCCGCCGCTAGACATAAGCGTCTCCCAAAACGATCAATCTGCCTCTTTCGTCGATTCATTTCACCGCTCACTCTTAGCGGCTTCTGATCTACCTACATACTATAAATTAGAGGAATAACATTGTAGTCGGCTTACCTGGCCACAGCCAATCTCCAGCCGGCATTTTGGCGCGTACCTCAACGCGTCCATAACGGAAGCTGAAGGAATTGACGGTACGTATACGAGCGCTCTTGATGGGGTTCAAAATATTTGCAAAGGTTCCCGTACGCTCACAACCCCAAAATTGCGGGTTTGTACATCTGTTGGCAAAAAATAAATTAAATCTTTGAATTTTAGTCAGGAAGTATGTACTAGTTGGTCCTCTTCATAGTTTTCCATTTTAAAAACTTTCTAAAGTGCTGGCTGACGGCTTAAAGCGTGTTGCAGACTGAAAACTTAGCTATTCAGAAGCTATACTAAGCCAGCTTAGCTAAGCTAAGCAAAGATAAACTAAAAATAAGTCCCGTACACACCAAAAACTAAGCGAGAGGCTCAGTCAGTGTTGCGAAGTTCAATTCGACGGGCGTAAAGCTCGCCATGAATAATATAATCGATGACCAAAGTTCAGATGATGAATATGTTACACATAGAAAAAGAGGAATAATACTGACGTATGATAATCTACTAAAAAGACATTCTCCAGATCTTGGATATGTCAACACATTCCATCTCGGCAAACAAGTGAAAAGTTTAAACCTTTATTTTATGAGTTAGATGATAAACAATTTCAGAAAGACACAAGACACTGGACAGCGTTGGCGAAAGGAGTGCGAAGGGGTGCAGCTCTTAGCTCAACTCGCGTAGCTGCGCATATTTTAGTTAGCTCACACTTAGTTTGCATAGTTTGCAGTTTGCTCACAAATATGAAAAACAGTGTCATGTATGCGAGCTAAGCTAAACTAACTTAGCTTAGCTCTTGGTCTGCAACCCGTATAAGGATCATCTATCTGTGCTTGGAAACTTTTGTTATTTTTTTGATTGACTTGATTTATGCTACTGTTTGGTATAGGACCTACATTAGAAAATCATCTGTCCAGCCTTTATCAAGGCAAGCCAAAAACAGAGACGCTTTTGTAAGAGCACCACACCAAAGGTCTCAACCACGTAAAAAGTCAATCGAATTCAGTCACTGTGGCCAAAATCAGCTAGATTAAATAGCATCGTCATTAACAGCCATTTACCAGTTACGATGTTGGGATCGGCTTAGAACATATTGATACTGTTAGCCTGTGGCTTCCCATGGCTGGGCAAAACCCTCTCCCTATGCCTTCAAGATACAGTAGGGTAGAGGTACTGATACGCATCACTCGAATCGTTCGTTTCATGACGACAACAACTAGATGTTATCAATACCAGTAGATCGTCAGATAAGTATTTACGCTTTCGGCATTATCACACAGGGGTCATTAATAAATCATAACAATCGGAAGCCAATCATTCAACAGGATTATCTTCGAATCTTATCAAAATCAACTAAATAATTACCTAAAGACGTACCTACCTACGTTTTTTTATCAGATTTTTATATTTGATGAGCTAAGCATAGTAAGCGAGTATTGCGCACGGTGTAACTATTGTTTTGCGGTTTGCTTACGCTATATACTCGTAAACATTATAATATGATAGAGGTGATGTTTGTTTTCCTGTCTGAGTCGGATTTGAGACTTCCCGCATTGCAATAGTTTCCTCCTGTTAGTACTTGGGAATGTTTGGGGATTTTCTACCACATTTTATGGCAAGTCGTGAAAAGTTGTCCATTAAATAATCGAGATATCACGCAAACGGTAATCCTGACGGCCGGACCGTCAGGATTAGCGATTCGTTCAGGATAATTGGAGAAAATATTTAAATTATTGCATTGTCATCGATCCTTGACGAGTGTCAAAGTTTCAATTTAATTCGACGTTTTGAACCGGGTCAAAATGACGTTCGAAGATTCCGTTACATACACACATACATACATACCAAACTAATAAAAGCGTGTGTCGTTAATCCGATAATAGATTTTCAAAATTTCTCACCTGTCTGCGGGTGCGCCTCCCTCAATGTTCAGGGTCCCAGAAGAAAGAAAGCCTTCTCCAAACTGATCAGAAGTGTAAGAGGGACGGATGAACAGTCTTCCACTGTGAGTGAATGAGTTCGTACGATTGTTGTCGTAATATTGGAACTCCCAGTTCTAGAACAAATCATGAAGTATAAGGTAATTGATAAAGCTGTACTTAATCCTCTAATGTGCAGATTTATGTCTTAAATAATTATTATTTGTGCGATGTTCATACTAATTAAGTATATACCTAACCAAATTGAAATTGGGAGTGGTTTAGATACGAAAAACGTAACATTGGCCTGGGTGATTTGCCATAAAGACATACCTAACAATTCATTACACAATATGCTCCTGCTTTAATAGAAGTATGATATCCATAACAACAATGAAATAATTCACAAAAGCAGCTTGATTCGGAAAAGAAGAGCATAAGGCGAATGTTTCAGAGAAGCTAGGAATGTTTCTCCAATGTTATTTTCAATTGACAGGTCAGTATCAGGTTGTTTTTCAAATCTATGTATGTGTTACGACTGTCACAAAAGATATATTTAGAAAATTATAGAAAACACTTGTACTCACACCACCACCAGCTAAGGTGTTCTCGTGCTGCCATTTCTCAAGGTCGAAGGTTTCGAAGTCGTCGGCGAAGATGAGTGCGCCGGAGCAGACAGTCACAGGAGCATGGGTTCCACTCACTGTCGTGACACTAGGGGTGCAAGCCCCGCCTAAAGACGAGACCGCTAACACGCCCGCTAACACCGACCACATTTCTGTAAGTAATATGAAATCGGTTACCTATGGCTTGTAAAGCTGGTACAGATTTTCCCAACGGAAATTTTCTTAGTCACCGTTCTGAGTATTTTATTTTAAACTTTGTTCTTTTCGTAGCCTTTTCGTAGCAACTTGCTACGAAAGGGCTACGAAATGTTAGTTCCATCTAAGTTGAACTAACCTTTTCTGATCTATCTCAAGCGTAAGCAGGGGGAGCCTGTTCCTAACTATTTATGAAATATTTAGTTATTTTTGGTCAATATAGGTATATACCTACATTACACCTACTGGCATTTTGTCTTGTAATTTTATTACTAGGTAAGGAACTTTTCAGATACAAGCAAAATTTTGATCATAACGAATAATTAATGCCCTTCTGATTAGAAGTTCGAAGTAGCTAAATGTCCAACAGCCGAAACGCCTAATGAGCAGTACGAAAAATGCACTGTTAGTCTTACATGCCAGAAAATATTCAAATATAACCTTCGCGAAAATTAAGCATTTTTATTTAACAAAAAAAAAAACACTTACCAGACTAAAGAAATTGCCGAAACTGAGCTGATATCTGAATTATCTTGAATTTATATGTGATCAGCACATCGATAAAACGACACTTGAATCAAGATTAAGAAGTAACGGAGACAAAGTACTGTGCAAAGCATAGAAACAAACAACAATATAAATACTTACTTATACAGGAACTGTGTAAGAGCAGTGTACTGTGGAACGGTGACTTTGTTTGTTTCATTGACTTTATTGCCACCGACTTCCGAAAATAAAGTTATTTTTTAATTCTTTTTTTAAGTTGTTTTTTTTTAATTTTACCCTTTTTAGTTGATATCTACACAATATTAATTATGTAATTTTTATACAAATTCTTGTCATATACAGAGTGTATGTCGGGGTACGCGTCGGTGTCATAATTATACAGGTGTATATTTTTTACTTTGCAATGCGAAGTTATTACAATATCATATTGTTTTATTATCAATTTAAATTGTCATCGACACGCTAAGAAGAAGGTTGTCATCAATATAGATGAAGAAGAAAAAACGCGAATTTTAGAAGATAACTTTTATTATCTCAAGTAAAGTTAATAAAACTAATATAAGTATGGGACCACCGCGCGAGTTTCCTCTACAAAATATTCTAAAAAATATTCAAAGAAATCGGTGAACTTACATGAAAAATATACACAATTTCGTTTACTTCGATGACAGTGTTTCACATTTTTTCCAACTATTTTGATTTAAAAACCAAACTACTAAACCGATTTTACGTAGTACTTCAATAAAGAAATAAGAATATTACCTACAGTCAATCATTCCTCGACTTGCGTTTAATTCGTATTTACTAAGTATTCTTAGTAATACCTAAGTATGAATATACCAACTCACCACTGTCACTGGGATCGCAATGTTTTAGTATTGTAGTCTTTATAGAAGTGAAAATTACATGGTGGTTATAGAAACCCAACCAACCGGAACCGAAACAATAAGCAAATTGTCACGATTCACGTGACGTGACGCTTTACAAAGTATAGACTAAATAGTCAGTCAGTTATCAATAAGGAAAACATGAGACTAATATAAATAATATAATATCATGCTGAGAGCAGCGGGTGCACAGTGGTGGAAGCCCCGACTTACGATCAGTAAGCCATGGGTTCGAACCCAGGCAGGCGCATTACTTTGTGTAATTTATTTCATCACCGCAGCCCTCAAAAACGGTGAAGGAAAACATCGTGAGGAAACCGGCATGTCCTAGAACTAAAAAATCAAAGACATGTGACATCTACCAACCCGCACTGGGCCCGCGTGGTGGATTACAGCCCACTCCCTCTCATAGAGAGGAGGCTTGTGTCCCAGCAGTGAGTTCATTATAGGCTGATGATGAACATCATGCTTGTTGTCTCAAGAAAGGTTAGGCAGAGGTGTACTAGCTAGTATTCCCACATTACGCCAGATAAGTTTAAGTCCCATGTAATAGAGGGCAAGCCTATTGCCATCAACCGGGAACATAGACATCTAGACTTTGCGGCTGTTGCTTCGTGGCAAGAATTTCCTGATAGAAAAATCGAATAACACTTCCCGACCTGGGAATCGAACCCGGGACCTCACGCTCCAGCAGTCGCTACAACTAAATAATAACTTACACATGTATTTCTTATCATTCATGTCTGTACCTAATACTATGCATAGGTACCTACAATAACCTACAATAACTTTTCTTAAATGTAGGACGCTACGAATCTACGAATTTTACTTAGGGGTAAAATCAAACAACAACAAAAAACTTTTGAAAAAACTGTTGTTACCGAAACTTTTAAATAGAATAAAATTATATTGGACGGGACTTAGCTTGGGAGATGAAGCGCCGGACTGCCATCTCAGGATGACTTCAACACGATTTCATCAAGTCCATTCGGTTTGTAGCGCACTTTCGACTTACGCATGATGTTTACAAAATTACGTAAATTAGCTAATTGGCTTTAACATATCTGTGGGTAGACCATGGTGAGTGCAGACACTCTAAGTAAGCTCTTCCTACTATCGACCAAACTACCGCTGCGACAGTCACAGCCACCATCACTGGACACGGTTCCATTAATAAACACCTCTTTGCCATAGGAGTCAAAGACAGCCCACTGTACCGAACCTGTATGGAGGGAAACGAGACAACAGCCCACGTGTTTCTACACTGCCCATAGGATGCGTCAAACAGGGCAAAGCACTTCAGTAACCTAGGTAGGTACTCCCCGCGAGATCGTCAGAATTGGGGCGGATCGAATGATTTCCCACACGTACCTACGCAAAATACGCGCTTTGGACGTGGTGTTGAGGTACACCAGCCCGTTATACGATTGGCTCTAGTGCAGCTGTTGAAGCAGATAGGAGATACAAGTAGGAATACCTTCATGTTTCTTTAAAATGTTATTTATTTTCATTTCCGTTATTTCTAGCGAAAAGAAACCAAAGAGGTTCGATCAAGCTGAAAGCCGCCATTTAATAATTAAAAATAATGTTTTCAGTAGTGGTTGGTTTATGTCAATATGACTTTTTTTTAGATTTTCTGGACCTAAACATAACAAATATTTCAGTAGATTTCAAGCCAAAATGGCCTTTTAGATTATTTATACAGGTGAAGTACAAACAAAATTGAATAACAAATTTTAGTGTAAAAGTATAAAAATGGAAAAGTTTTCTAATCAGAAATGTAATACCGGGAAACATTGAGTATGCCCTGGACTTATGGTAAGTATGTAGACATGGTAGATACCAACTTCTCTTAACAACACTACTGATCGTACCTACGAGTACTAGGTATTATTTTATTGTATCAATAATTAAATTCATTGTTTGATACTTTTTCAGATGGCATTACCAATGGTATTTCTTCCAAAACGGTTATGTCCAGTTGTTACACGATTTTTTGAACTTAATAAGCAAAACAATGTTTCTGCTCTTACCAAAACTTGCTCCGCACTATCACAGAGAAGCAGCCCATTCTCTCCGTTAGCAACCTATTTTGATCATAACTCCTTCGTTGATTATCGGCACCTAGATCCGCGAAACAATGAAAAGGGAGATGTAGTATTATTAAAAAGTACAAGAACTTCTCTAAGTGTCCTCAGGAGCTTGCAAAAATCATTTTCATGGGGGAGGAAAAGCGATAAGCCAAAGAAGAGGCGAGTTCCCAAATTAATTTTGTTACAAAACCCGTTCACATGGTTAATGATTAAAATTGACTTCAGCGTCTTAAGGAATATTTGGGATCCAGTTTTTGTAGAGAAGGACTTCAAATATGGGACCAAACAGGTAGTCTAGATTTTATAAAACTCTTTAGTTACCCATAGTTTTATATTTTATATATTTTCATGTCTTCATCATCATCATCAGCCTATAATATTCCAACTGCTGGGACACAGCGTCCTCTCTATGAGAGGGAGTGGGCTGTAATCCACCACGCGGGCCCAGTGTGCCAGTGGCCCAGATTTTTTTGTTCTAGGACATACCGGTTTTCTCACGATGTTTTCCTTCACCGTTTTTGAGGGCAGCGGTGATGAAATGAATTACACGAAGTAATATGCCTGCCTGGGTTCGAACCTACGGTTTACTGCTCGTAAGTCGCGGTTGCCACCACTGGGCCACCGCTGCTCTCCATGTAGCTAATTGTAAGCCGTAGATCATTATTGGTATTCGTCATTTCTGTGGATGGATAACACGGTAGGTACCTACCTTCAAAAATGTTGACTGCCAATAGCCAATAGTGGTATTATTAAATTCCAGGATAGTATCATACATAGTTATCGATAGTAGGTATCATGGGGAGTGGGGGGGTTTCAGGGGAGGCAGCATGCTTATCTCTCGGACTAGAATATTGTCTCTAATGTTCATCGTACTTGCAGGCTATAGCGCGAGTAACGCAAGTTATAAGCAGGGGTCAGATGAAAGACTTGCAGGGACTGCTGACTAAGCCCGCTCGGCTGAGTTTGATGCGCGAGTTGGATCGCAACTGGGGTGACAAACAACGTTCCCTGTTGTCGCTCAATCTTGATGACATACAGATTTCATCTCCTCGGAAGGTTTATTTCATTAGGATAGCTGGTATGTACCTCTTTTTTCTCTATTCATACCTAGTTACCAACTGGTTGTGTTAAGATGTCGAGATTTAGAAGAGCCCCTTAATTTTATAAAAATTAGGTAGGTACATTTGGTGACGTTGTTTTTGGCTGAATTGTTTTAAAAGCTAGGTCACCTGAAGTACCACACGTAGCAACAATAACCATTAATCAACGTTTTGATTTATCACCTCGGAGGTGATCAAAAACCAAGATTAGATAAATAAGCAAACATTTCTTGATTAAGTACTCGTTGCACAGATTGTGACTAACTAATAGTTATTTGATCTTCCGACAAGATATTTGGATAGAATAAGATAGGACCTTTATAAAGGGTGAGAATTAAATGAACCAATCTACGTGTTAAACAGCTAAAGTTAAGTTACCTTAGCCGTTCAAAAATGCAAAATCAAAAAAAAAACTCCGATAATAAATTCTCAATCAATGTTAAAGAACTTCAATCACAAGATTTGAAGGGTCAAGAAACAGAAAACTGAAAAAAATTAATCTGTTCTTATCTAACGTCCTACACGTTAGATAAGAACAGAATTATACTTTATATCTTATACTTTAATATTAAAAAAGTTTCCATAACTTAAGAACCTGAAGGCGAGCACAGTTGCTTTATAAAAGAAAAAAAAAAACTATAATTTTTCACATTTTACAATAATAATAATAATAATTTTTACAATTTTATTGTTTTACAGATAAGAAATATTGCGATGTGGATATGGCGTTTTTGGCGTTGAAATGGGCGCCTATCAATAGTGTAGACGCGCTGATATTTACGGAGATATTTGCAAGATTTCACCGCGAATATACGCCCCACTGTATCCCGGAATGGACTATAGCTTACTTTAAGGTGACTCGCTTCGAAGTGTTGCGTCGATGATGTGTTTCTTGTTATTGGAAAGACCTTAGGATTATGATTGGTAAAGGCATTCATCGATGTACCTCGAACGGCCATACATCTGTTTGCTGTATGCTGTTACACCGAAGAAGACTCCTTGAAAGCATCATTGAAGGTTTTGTTCTTGCTAGGGTAGTGAAGAAACTTCGTAATAAACAAAGAATTCATGAAGTTTGGCATACAATTGAACAAAATCAAAGAAGTAACTATCTTGCACACAAAAATTCCCATTGACTGGGTTCAAATAAATGTCTTGAGCAATATATCCTGAAATTACGTGTGACGTTATAATTGCTTTTTGTCGGTGTCGTTTTCGGGCTGAACAATATATCATATTTAACCAGTCTATACTCCCCGCCAGGAGAAGCTATAAATTTTGTAAACAAAGAACTTCTACTAAGTTACTTAGCAACAATTCAATCAAAAACAAATAATCCCAAATTTAATCAACTCAAAGTCACGTACGTGTAGTACGAAACTAACGAGCAATTTCTCGCGGTAGGGTTATATTTTTGCGATATAAAGCTCTAAGCTAAGCTGTTTTGTAGTACTGGAACGCGTGTGACTTACTGGAACGTACACATTTGGGCCACCTTTCGAGTTTCGAATGCGTTTGTTTTGTTTTTGCGGATTGGGTTATCATTTGATCCAAAAGTTGCGAACCCCTCAATGTGTTTACAAAATTTATAGCTTCTCGTGGCGGGGAGTATAGGTCCTTTGTTTTTTAAATGAAATGTTGACTTTTTAATATGTATAATACACGTCAATTATATATTTTTAATATATATATAATTGACGAGTTACAAAAATAAAAATATAAATAACAAATCACACTTTTATTTCATAAAAAATATAATAAAATCTGTATACAGGGCGTATTTTTAAGGCAAGCAATAATGAATAAACCTTGTACTAAAGTCCTGCATCCATTCAAACAACAAAATTACAAGGGATTCTCGGGATTCTCGGGATTCTCTCGCTTCTTTTTTTCTATAAATCCAATAGTAACGTGTAAGGATTTTCGAGGTAGTTTTTCAAGTGGTTGGAGAAACGCGCCATCGTGACTCCATCCACGACCCTATGGTCTGCTGAAAAACTCACTGTCAGCATGTGAGCTTTTCTCAAGTTGCCTTCAGCGTCGAATCTGGGTAGTACCTGCAAGTAAACAAAGTAAATCTTTAAGTTAATTACCATATTATTTTGGTGTTTTAATGTGGAAACATGATTCATGGGACTTTCTTCCAAATCTTTCGTATAAAACAGAAATCAAGAACAGTGCTCTGTACTGGTATACTTAATAGGGATATCTAAACTGCATTCTTAATTATGTATTATATAAATCTAAGAAAATAGTTATTTCTTATTTCCTTGATTAAAATATTCTGTAGAACTAAAGTAGAATTTAATAATCAGGTCACCTGTATTTTTCCTAGTGCGCCAATTGCTACTTGCGGTGGTAATATAATAGGTTTAGTATAAGTTCCTCCAACCTGAAACATTAAAAATAGTCCATTAATTGTATTCACGTTCTTTCAGTATTGAAAGCTTTTACTTTCAGGAAAACAAGCCTTCACAGGCGCTTAATTCCTACGCGTCATACCATGAAACGTTTTTTACTGTTAGAAAGCCTAGGAATATATGAAAAGTAGTAGGTCCTTACAATGCCAATGTTCGATAGTGTGAACGTTCCTCCAGTCAATTCAGCTAGTCCTAATTGTCCCTTCAAACCCTTTTCTTGAAGTGTGTTGAGCTCACGGGCTATTTCTAGTATCGTCTTCGCTTGTACGTTCTAGAAAATAAAAGATTATCATATTACTACCTTACAGATGTACCTAAATATTTTATATGGTTGTTGGTATTCAGTTGCAATCGGTTAGATTTGAAGCCGAACCCAAAATATCTAGGAAAATGCTCGGCTTTGGGTCACTTGGTTTCATTAATTACCTTTATAACAGGAACAATTAATCCATTAGGTGTGTCCATCGCAACGCCAATGTTATGACTTGCTTTGTAAGTGAGGTGTTCACAAGTGCTGTCCAGACTACTGTTGATAACAGGGAGCTGTTCCAGGCCTAGGGAGGCAGCTTTGATGATTATTGGCATGTATGTCAACTTGACTCCTTTTGCTTCTGCTAGTTTCTTCAATGACTGTCGGGATTCAACTAGTTTTGTCACATCATATTCGTCGCTATATCCGAAGTGTGGTATTTTCTGAAATTAATTTGTAACATTAATTTAAACTTAAATTTTATTTTTTACTCTCACTGCTGCTCAAAAGACTTAACAGTTACTTTAATAGCTTTCCATTACTCCTTATAGCTTTCCATTACTCCTTATTTTTGGTCCCCTCCGACGAATCTCTAATAAACGCCGCCAAGTCATGAATGACATCAGCGTTTCCTAGGCCTCTCTCTGCGTTAAGACCCACCCACAGCGTGACGGCTGGCCCATCTGTTCTAAATCCAATGCATTCTACAGTCATGACCCGCCCAATCCTACTTCAGTCTAGCAGAATAATTCCACACATTAACGAATCCGGCTGTGAAGCGTATCATGACTGCAGCATTTCGTCTTAATACTAATTTACGATTGAATTGCTTACCATTGCTTCAGTCATTGATTTCACCATGGCTTTGGTAAAACCACTAACAGGCACTACTCTGTCTTCTAATAACACTTCCATCTTTGCTTGTGCTTGCACCAGAGGTATAGCCATTGCATTCACACTTGATAAATCAGGTACTTCGTTGGATTTGTCTGAGCTGATATTCAAATGTGATAGGATGTCCTCTTTCAGTACTCTTCCATTCCTCCCAGTGGATTTGACAGTGCTTAAGTCTACCTTGAATAATAGGGCGTAATGTAGCAAGGGTAAGTAAAAAAGGGAAATATATGATGCGTGTATTATAAAAGTATATAAAAGGGAAAAGTTATGAATTACGGGGTGGGTTTCCATGACGTATTAAAGCAGTATCGTTTAAATGTCACTCCAGAGTGCGAAAGAGATGGAGCTATAGGGGACGTCTAGCACCATTCTTTCCCACTCTGGAATAAGATTAAAACAATACTGCTGTATGACGTCATGGTAGGTCATCTGGAGATAGGTCCATTCTATGAAAAGTTGAGTAGTTTTTCGGTCAACAAGCACGAGAATGAGCTTTGTGAAATATACGAACGTCATTTAGTGGATCTCATTACGTTGAGGCAGCAATTGCAGTTAAAGCATGTTTTTTGACCGTATTTAAAGTGTGTTAACGTCGTCGACTAACTTTGAACTGTGCGGCTATTCTTCTAACGGATGGGGTGGTCAATACTTTTACTTTCTGGTTGTTGTCCGCTACTGGTTCCTGTTTAATAGCTGTGGCTTGTTTTTCATCAGGCGTTGAAGATGAACCTGGAAATGAAAAATAGAATATCAGGGCAAGATGTTCGGTGAAGTAATTAATATAGGTTATGCTCGTTATCTAACGACGAATCGCCGAACTGCAGTGTGCGTGTATAAACCGAGGGTCAGAAGCAAAGGTATGAAGTTTTGCGGTTTCATACCTTTGCTTCTCCTTCAAACAGCAAAATTGAAAAATCAATTTTGTTTTTAATTTAGAAGACAAAATGTTAATTTGTTGATAAAGTAGGTATATAATGTCATAAATAATAATGTTTATTTAAAAATCAATTTATTAAAAAAATACCACGAGTTTGAAATAATACACTGTATTCTGAACCTAATAGTAATACGATAAGAGCCAGTTTTCGAGGAAGTGAAAAGTATATTCTATCTGTCTATGTTTCCTCTTTTTCTTTAGATACTTTATTTCTCTCTGAAGTCTTTTAATCACCTTTTATTTAGCAGCTAACAGCCACAACCTACCTTCTTCAGCCCCTCCCTGAACTTCGATATCAACAAGTGGTTGTCCAACCAGCGCCGTATGGTCAACTTCGTGGTACAGTTTAGTCACCACCCCATCATATCGACTGGTGATAGTCACTGCTGCCTTGTCGCTCTGTACTTCACAAATATTATCGAATTGCTGAACTTTGTCACCTACTTTCACGAACCTGGAATTGGAGATTCAAGATTATGAGTTGTTGAGGCCGTTTTTATACCGACATTCTTTGAGGTTCAGCAATCACAAAGCAAGCCAAGGTGTAGGTAGCCAAGGTAACTAGAATACTCGACTAGTCGATATTGATCGCCTAAAAACATATCATTCTTTGATTGTCAACCGAGGAAAGAAAAAAGGTGAGCACTCAATGGATTGATCTGAAAGATAGATGTACCTAATCTATAGATCCTAGGCTTAAGACTATAATAGTTTATAATAATATAAGTTTAAACATAATATAAGTTTTTAAACTGATATGGTCAATAACACTAAAATGGGATATTTACCATGTTTACTATTTGTTTTGAGTTCCCGATATTTCAAACGCCATGATCATACATAGATCAAACAAACAGCCAACATTCAGTTTCTAGTGTTATATATAACATAATATGTATGGTTTCAAATCAAGTACCTAAGTAGGTACTGTAGCAAAACGACAAAAACAAACTAATAAAATGCATTTATCATTGAATAGAAAGCGCGTATTTGTAATTTCAAATGAACTTTTAGTCATTTCTAAAACAAAACAGTCTTTGTTGTGTACAGATACATTATAACTGTTACATCATACGCCACTTGACTATCTCAAAAGATAACGTAAGTAGGATGATACATTTAATTTGAAAACCCACATAATCATTTTATGTACTGATAGATTAGTAACAAGAAGCATTCGGATTTAGCCTAGCTTAGTTACAGACTTTTAATGACTTCTTCTTTTTAACAAGCAGTGATAGTCTTTTTTTACGGATGGGAAAGCCTCCCGCTCTGGGCGGAGCGGAAAGGAGTATCAGACTTGTACTGACTAAAACCCATCCATGTTCCTTCTTAGCCCTTTGTGTTCCACGGCCACGGTATGTCTTCCGAACAGTCCCGCAGCCCTGCAGGCATCGGCCCTCTGGGACCCATTCCGATTTGCTGACATCTTGCCTTGAGGCGCGCGTGGAACACGAACGCGCCGTCGATACGGTCTGTCGTCATAAGACGGACGGACTGTGAGCTAGCTATTACTCTCAGTCCACAGGCCCGGGAGCAGTGATAGCCTAGTGGTGTGAGCGTCGGACTGCCAAGTCATAGGTCTCGAGTTCGTACTCAAGACACGCGTTCTTATTTTTCGGATTCATGTGCTTATTGTATAATTATCAGTTGCTTCGGTGAAGGATAACATCGTGAGGAAACCAGCATGTCTGAGAGATATTTCTCGATGGCATATAAAGCGAAGTCAGAGGCCCATGGGCAGCATAAATTGACATTAAGTTCAGTTTAATTTCATCACTAACCACACGATAGAGAAAACAATGACTTCTTGGCATTAACATGAAAAAGGAATTAAAAGTAAAATGGGACATAAACCTAAGATAAAAATTAAAGGGCAATGGGGTCTTACCATTCTTTTATAACTACTTCTCGTATGCCTTCGCCGATGTCCGATAGTTTGAAGGCGACAATTTTGTTGACTATTTGACTCGTGTGAAACTTTCTTTGTCGAAGGTGCACATCAGGTAATAATACATTGCGTTTATGAATATTAATAGTTGAGTAATGTGATCGATGCTTACCCTGAAAATTCAATTTAACAATATAACTTCGAGAAACAAAGATAAAAAGCAAAAATAGAACAGCTGTTTGTCTACAAATGTAAGCGCTATCTTACTACTTATAAATGAGAAAGTTTGGATGTATGTTTGTTAACGGCTGAATGGACCTGGATGGAATTTGGCACAAATGTAGATTGTTTTTAATCCCTGAAAATTACATCAAATTTCTAGGCGGACGAAGTCGCGGGCAACAGCTAGTTATAAGGTATGTAAGTATGTATGTATGTTATGTATGAGTTTAAACTCTCGGACTCAGCATAAGGCATGAGTTTTACTGGCAAACTTAATAGAAATACGAATGGGTAGAAATGAAATGTGACAAAGTTTCAACAGGACAAAAACTTGCTTAAACATAATAGTCTTCGTTGAAAGGGAACTAACGAGGTAAAACGGAAATGTGTAAGCACTTCCGTTGTGGCTCATTATCATCTGTTCTTCGTATTCTTCTCGTTTTTTTTTTCTCGACAATTTTTCCAAGTGTTGAACACATCAATACCTACATGATTCACCTTTTCATACTTATGTCGAAATAATCGATTTTATCCATCATTACTATTTTCTCCTACAAATCTACTTGATTTTCCCACTTGTTTACTTTCGCGAATCCAATATCACCTTGAAGTTAATCTTTATAAAACGCCTCCCACTGTATTTGGCAATTAGTTGATAAGGTTTGCTTTTTTATAACGTTCTTATCTTATTACTATGAAGAAATTTCGCTCTGATTTTTGTGTAGCACTGATTATTTTAAACATGCCACATAATATTAAACTAGGTACCTAATAATCAGAGTGATTACCTACATATAGTGACTCGAAATAAAAGCCGGTGATAACAGCTAGGATTAATTTTATTCTACTTTGGTATTGACCTTCATGACCCGCTTTTGTACTGATGCAAATTCTAACATGATTTACTGACACTGAATTTACTAAATCACTTCCATATTCAAGTTTCTTATTTTATGTGATGTTCACATGTTTTTAAATTAATGAACATCATTGATTAACCCGCAACTAAGACTCAAAACAACTAAATATATGTTTTACTTACAGTTTGCATCAAAACACACACTGTGCTACATCGGTTCACATTCTTCAAGTTCACGATGCACTTTCTCATAAGGAACGACATTATGGTTATGTTATTTTTTTTATTTATGTTAATATATTTCTTCTACTTATAAATAAAAAAGATTCATGTCGTGGGCCGGCGCCGTGCCCTGCCTTCGCACACACTACTGACTTATCAGCCCATTATCAGCGCTCCGCGCATTGATTACCATTTTAAACAATATTATGTACGTTAAGTCGAATATGTTGTCTGTATGACGTAATGGGCAGGGGTCATCGTTCGTCTAAAAGTCAACTTGTAAACACAGTTTTGTATGAAATATGTCTAAATCGTTGCGCTGTTTGAAGGGAACTGGTAATCGGCTTATTTACCTACCTGTGTCGTTTCAACGGTGGCTGCGTGTTGCCCCACTATTTACCAACTGATTGGTGTGCGTCCATGTAAACAGTAGTTATGCATACGCGATATCACGCGATGGTTGGTCGCAGTTTTGTTAGTTAGCGCTCCTTACTCCATACCGTAAATAGAGGAAATCGAAAACAAAATTAAGTTTTATAATTTTTAGGTTTGTAAAATTTTGTTGCCACTAAAATAAAACGATTTAATAAGCAATTGTTTTATTAAAGACATAATAAACATGTTAATAAAGTGAATAAATACAATAATATAATCAATAACTGTAATGTCATGTATGACGAGACGCAGGAGGCAACCCATATGAGAATAACATCAGATTGCGAATACATGAATATGAACCGACGACTCCTATTCTAAATAGCTAACGTGTATCACAGAGGCGCTCTGCCAAGTGTCGCTACCGATCATTGTTTTAGTTCACAGCAGATACAATATACATACTATGTAACAATACACATAGATAAATATAACATTTAAGTTCTTATTATCACTATCGACTATTGCTTTTATTCGCTGCACAGTAGAATGAAACTCAAACTTCTAAAACAATGACTGCGCGTACTCTGAATTGCGCCTTTCACAATTCTATGAATATGTCGATAAGTATCACATCGTAACTGCCTACTTGCACCTAGTTATACTGGAGAATATACAACATTATATTTATTTTATATGTAGTTACTCAAAAATGTATGTGTTAAAAGAACTTCAATGGTGATACTGGAAGAAATCGAACCTTTCCCTTGTCCTAGTTTTATGCCAGTGTAGACTTTAAGAAACATCTTGGAAGATTTAATGCATTGTATTGACTTAGTACATTTAATAAGTGCTTGATCACATTTATTTTGACAATACATACACAAGATATTACAAGAAACGATGAAGAACTAAATTAATGTGACAGTTTAGATTCATTTGTTTGACTTGTTACAGTACAAAATCGAATCTTTTATCGTTATATTAAAGGCGAATGCTCCCGGCAAGAGAGCGCCCTTATAGGTATGGATATTGATATTTGTTGTTTGTACACAATAGACAAATTATATATCATTTTCTTCTCCTAAAAGCTACACACTTAATTCCTGCGTTCGAAACAATAGATAAATACAAAAGCGTAAAATTATTAAGAACTTGCTCCCTTTTTTGTACAAATATAAGTAGCTTTGACAATAAATTACATTATCACACTAGTGACGTGACACTTACAAATAAATACAGTCAAGCGATTACATTATCATTATGTTGCATTGCAGGGCTATACATATATTTCAAGCTGCTAAGTACACAATACTAAACATACAAACTTAGACTTGATTATAGTATTTGGAAGTTGTTCTATCAATATTTTTTTATTTAAAAACTGTTTCAGGTAAGTGGAGAAATCCCTTGTCATTAAACAAAATATAGGTACCCTCACGTAAATCTAACAATTTATCAAGATAATGAATTTTTAGTTTATAACACACAGTTTTCCGGAATTTCAAGACAAATTAATAGTCTTTAGGGTGATGATATAGTCTGAATGCGGATTTAGACAAAGGTAAAGTTTTAGGACCAAAGTACGTTTGGTCGTCGGTACTGCAACCAGGGTCCAGTTTCAATTCCTGTGATCACATTGAGTCACTCATTTTGAAGTCGTCTTAAGCATGTGGTACCCAATCCTTATCAGTAACTTATGACCAGAGGTCGGAATTAGGTAGAGTTATTTTTGTACTTGCATCGAAATGTTGATATTAATATGAATCTTCCTTTGCATGTGCGCATTGGAATTTTGCAACTTCGGACATCCGATGTCGAATGGTTTAAATTGTGTAAAAGTAAATAAATTTTTTATTTAATAAATGACGGGATTTTTCTGCTCTTTAAAATTTATCTCGGGATTTGAGGCATATCCACTTTATTCTGTGAAATCAGTGTAAATACACCCACCTAACTCTACCAAACTATACCTAACTAGGTATAACTCTACCTAATTCCGACCTCTGCTTATGACACACAAATCCAAAAAGCATCTGAACATGAAATACATTGTGTGAGTATTATGTTAGTTATACATAATTAATGTCATAATGATTTACCTTATCAATTTATAATTTCAAGTCTAGTTGGTATTTAGTTATCAAAATTTCACTAGCCTTTTATAATGTTATTTTATTACACCATAAGAGCAAGGCCAACATTTTGTAATTTGCAAGAAACGTAGAGAACGGTGCGACATTGTTAGCCTTACAGTACAGGAATCGTTTGCTTATCAGTTTGCCTGTTTCAATATTAGATACCTTTAACAATGCGACACCATTCTCTGATCATCTGTTGCTACTAGTTAAGTCGTTAACAAAGCGTTTTACGGCTACGATGACGGGGATGATGTGGTGTGAAAACCTACTTAATGCATCTGAAGTCCGTTCGTACAAACTCCTACCGCTTTAAAAAAATTAGCCCACCAAGATCATTACTACACCATAGAGAAGAACTAACAAGACGAGACAAGACGAAGAACGATATGTATTCGTGACAGACACCGTACAATCAGGACAGAATAAAGACGTCGATAAATTGATGAGATTTTTCGAAAGAGCATTGCAGTGTCATCAAGCAGGGACGCAGAATTCTTTTCTAGAATAGGAGTCCCTTCATCTAGAAATGGTCAACAATTGTAAACAGTGGAAGACTCAAAGGGGAAGCATTGGCCCAATAATGTTTTGGGCTAACGGAATATACAGTCAATCTCGATCTCAATCAAAATGGAAGGTTTTAGAATGTTGGAAGTCCCAATATAAATTAAAATTGGATTAATAATAAACAAGTGACCCTGCTAATTGAAAATAGAGCACTTTCATGACATGGAAATACTTCTGTTAGTAATAAAATAACACTGAAAATCGTAACATGCCTATCAATTTCTTAGCTTGACACAGTTGCTTATTTGCCAATTTTAAATACGTTACAAAACGTAAAAATACTCTGCAATATTTATATCAGAAAATTTCGGTTACAAATCTATTTTGTTACACCTTATTAATTAGAAGTTCTCTCTTGTTGCCGTAATCTATCAAAATGAGAGTGCATACCACTCAATGCATTAAGATTACCTACATATCTAATGGTGAAGAGTGATAATTTGATCCTCGTTGTACGGTCTCTTAAATTACGTATGTTTCGTCGACAATATTATTCCGACGAATTTTAGTACAGTAAGTACTGAACTACATGCTCATCTAGTCTGACACCGTACACGTATTGTGAAGCAACAACATCAACTAAACATCGAGGTGAGTAATTATGAACGAGTATCTATGATACTGATTCAAACATCACATGGCCGAATTGGGAATATTTTGTGTTTGTGCAAAATTGTACTCTATTCACTTGTAAACTGTTTATAGAATACAAAATGCCCTAATGTGTTACCATTTTCCTTTTTTTCAGCCTGTGATCTTTGTATCTTTCTCTATTCAGATGTGTTATGACACTTATTTAAATAGATAACTATGAGACCCCATGATGCTTACATTACATGAGTAAATACATTTACTAAAAGCTCAGCTCTTAGCATTTAGATGAATTTGAATATTTTTGTTGGTGAGATATTCCAAATGTGCAATTTGAACATTAGAACAGTTCTTAAAGTTTTAATTTCTATAAATTCCGTTTGGTGTACTTAAACGAGTCGTTTATAATATTTTTTTAATGTAATCTTTTAAAGGTGTTAAAAAAGGTATTGCAATTAGGTTCTGGGTTGTTTTCTGTTAGTTAAATATGAGATATAAAAGTAAGAACCACAAAACATTTCAACTTATGGCAAAATTATACACATTGACCACATAAATCTGAGAGAGTGATATAATTTATCTCCAAGCTAACCTTTATGGGAACTCAATAAAGTTGTTTAATTTAGAACATCTAAATTAGGTAGGCACCTACACATCCAATTTTTTTCACACCAAACCCTTCTTTCGTTGTAATTTTCACCTTTAAATTATCTTCCTTTAACTCGTTACATGCTGACACACCATATCGTTGATAATTTTCTCAAATTGACCTTTTCTACTCAAATGATAGTTGTCGTTTTTTTTTTTATACTCGAAGCAAACTTATAGTTATTTGATGTCTTTTTCTCTTGGTTGAACATAACGAAGCAATCTCAACCATTTGAGTAAACATTAAGTACTTGTTTTAGATAGAAGCAGTCAAAACTTTTATAAAAATAATATCAGTACACTCAGAACAAATACCAGCAGTAACCATCTGCATATGTAATTTGTGAATAGGTACGACTATTACATGCGGTGTAGACGTCACTCTACGATTATAATATACGGTGCTGGAGATGGTATCACTGGAACTTTGCTGGCTGTACTTTACTACACGACAGGCACATTTTCAATCTATTTTCAAATAATTAAACGACGCTTATATAAGTTTAAACCTGAATTTCATCCGTCACAGAACACAGAACTCGAAAATATGCGATGATTTTTTCATGAATAATACTTAATAACTCGCGCAGTAACTTTAATTTAATTTATCACGAATTTAACACATCTTATCACTAATAAACAATTAATTACTTTAACATTAAAATACTTTTAGAATTCCACATTTGAATTATCAATTGATAAAAAATTTGGTATAATTACAATTCCATTTTTCTATCAGTATATGGAACTATATCGCTCTGTTCGCATTTCTGGCTTCTATAAAAATTTACACTTCGTCGTAGTGTTCTTTTGGTTAGGTACTTGAGCGTTACGTGATCCCGTACACTGTATGCGTACAGCTGATTGGTACATCGGCGCTAGACTACTTTCTCACACAATAATTACAATATTACACCGGCACTTATTAAAATTATCATACTTGACTTACACTAAAATTTCACTTGCTAGGTCAGTGCCACCGCAGCAGACTTTTAATAGTTCCACCGTACGAGCCATTTTTCGAGCGAACGAGGAAACGTTATACAAGTAACAAAATAAATATTGATTATTTTATAACAGGAAGCTCTTTCTGTGAACGAACCGAAATCACTAACGAAAAGTCGTAATCTTTCGCATTTCACTTATCTTAGACGTTCAATGTTTTATATTATATACTATAGCACTTGATTGCAAGGACACTGGGTATTTAATTCACAGTGAACGACAAAGGCTAAAAATCTGTGGTGTGAGGCGAGTCCGTTCGCTCAGCTAGCGGTCAGGGAGTCTTTAGAGTCGGCGATATCTTCGTGTGTGCGGGCGAGAAGGTTTGTGGCGAGACGAGCGGCACCAGCTCCGGCTGGAGCCGCGGCCCGCGTCACACGGCCGGCTCCGGGGCTATCGTCATCTCCGCAAACTTCACTTCTCGTCCACGTCTAAACGATGTGGTCCGCCGCGGTGGACTGCGTTTCCGTGTCGCTACCGCCGGCTGCAGACTCGCTGACGACGCCTGCGTTAGCAATCGTGGAGGCTGGGCTAACCTGGGCCCGAACGGCGACTTTTGAAGGAACTGACGGGCGACCATGGGCTGCCAGTATGATGTTCCTGGGGAACCAACACGTTTACCATTGTTTGTAAGAAATCATGGAACTATTAAGACTTTAATTTATAATTTGAAGAAGTCAATAAAATCTTAAACATCACACAGAATAAGCATGGATCAGTAGTAATGCGATGGTCATATTAGTCGAAGAACCTATGACTGTTGGGGTTTCATCAGTTCTTGAGTGGAGACCGTGAATCGCGTAAGCGTAAGGTGGAACGCTCTGGCTAGGTTGAGTGACAATCTCCGTAGGTTGGTGATGGCAGCTGTATGAGAGTTGCTAAGAATCGAATGGCGTGCGATTAGAAAGTTTTACAGCAGTGGACTGTAGGCAATGATGATGATGCTAATAAATAATCTACGGTATCGTTTACCTTTAGGAACAGTGGTGGTGCGCGCGCGCCAGGCGTTACTCCGCAGGCGCCCGCGCGTGCCCTCATGCACCGCGTCCACGCTGGCCGAGCGCGTCAGGTGCGACGCCTGCCCCTCGTGCTCAGTGCCCACTCCAGCCGTCAGGCCCTCGCTCACTGAGTACAGCTTATGCGTTATGTCTTTGCCTGGAAAGTTGTTGAACATAATCTTGTCAAACATTCGTGTTGAGAGGTAGTAGGAGCGACCGACACTCGTGCTTCGCTCATCCTCATTAGCGCAGGGTTTTTTTTTCGTAAATTGTTTTAGTTTTTGAAAGTTAAGTTACCCTAATCAAATTTTAAACACAGTTTTATGATTATAGCATTAATCGTTTATTTCATATTGCCACTGCATCGTTGTAGTACTTAATACTCACAATGTTTTTGATATTTTATTTTAGACAGTTTTAGCGCCAAGCCAACTCTCGTATGCCGCTGATTCTAACCTATTACATATTTGGTATAGGTCAGATGGTATTATTCATTAATTAATTAAATTTTATTAAGTCTTCCGATAAATTTCGGTGCTACGCCAAAGTAATTTCTTCAAGCATATTGCTACGACATTTAAACTTTTTTGTTTTTGTTTTTGGTAACGTCTGATTTTTTTAGTTTGTGGTCCTTTCAACACAAAAATAGTTATTTACTTTCGTGTTTGTTCATTAAAGTTTTAATCAAATATGGCGGCAAGCTGCCGACTAAAACACAAAATAATTGGTATCCAACAAATAAAAAGGAAGAACCAGCTGTACTACCGAAAATCCGTATCGATATCTTTATTAAAAAGTTAGATTGAATGAATAAATTATCTTGTCGAGTCACCGCATGCTTCACATTGGGGGAACTTTGTTCTATATATAACCAAAGGTATTTCTACCCTAATTGGAAAGTATTCGGAAAAGAAATGCCGTGCATTCACTCCTTAATTCGGTTAACATAAACAATAACCCCTGGCACCGATAAATTTTCTTTCAAGTTAACCATATAATAGAAAGTTATTTTAGTCAGGGGCCTTGTATTTGGTGGAAAAATGCCATAGCTTTAATGCGTCTTGCAGGCGGCCCCCAGACGGTTTTCAAAGAAAGAGTAATGGCCATGAGACGCGCGGTGTGACTTGAGCGAGCTTTTTCAATACACTCAAAATATTTAGTCTCGTTGTAAGTAGTATCAAAAATTGACAATTATGTGAAAATGCAAACTAAATACGCCAGAGTTTGTATCACCAATCGTTTTGCTTTCAGATTACAGATGTAAATTATAATAAGACCCTAAAATTGTAATTTAAATGAATTCCTCGCGTTGCAACGACAACAGTGAAGGAGGACTGACCTATAAGGCAGTCGAGCACGACCTTGAGCGCCGGTCGGTGACGTAACACACGCTCCAGGCGCATGCGCGGCCAGCACACGCACGTGGACACCTCCTCCGCAATCACGCTCACCTGAGAAACATTGTGGCTGTCAGTTCCACTGACCACGTTAAAGTGCAGTCAAACCGACTGGACCGGACTCAGGACTGGCTGTTCGGAACACGGAACAGACAGGGCTTTGACAGATAATTAAGTGCATTATCTGTGAAAGTACGGTCTAGAGTCCGATCCTGCGTCCGGTCCGGTTGGTTTATCGTTTGACCGAAGATGACAAAAAAAAGTTATTCTTGAATTGATTTATGCTTCCGAATATACGTCAGTCCTGTTCAAAATTGTTATAAATAAAGATACGAAACGCTTTAAAAACGATTGCCATCTGACTAGGCTCTGTGGGTTCTAATAAAACACATCGAGTTTTGAGAAGAAACTACATGTACGTATGAGCCACAGAGACAGTTCTCTACAACACTGAAATTTATTAAAAAAAAAACAATTTGCCATAATAACGGGTGCGTACAGGGAAACTTCCTGTCAACTTCAGAAGTAGGATAACCTACTTCTGATGCTCATACGAAGTTTTACATCTATTGAGGTGAGACTAAGACTCAACTACATACGATGTCTTAGCAGACTAGAAATAGAACAAACTGTTCTAAAAGTATTATATTACCCCGCAAATCAATGTTACTTGTTGTGTATGTGTCTTGTGTAGATTTCTATATCTGGCTAAACCCACGGGGATTAGATAGAAGAATGGCAGAAGTTGTATTGGTTGGTTGATATACTGGATATAAATAGTAGGTTAGAGGAAATTGGTCGGTATTGTTATAGCAGTAAAGGGGGGTAAAATAGCAGTTAGAATTTCAGTTTTCAGACAAAAGAGACTTTACCAGATTTGTGTGTGGGGAAAAAGAAATAACAAAAGGCGCTAAGTTAATGCGTAATCCTAAGTTATATTGCAAATTAGAACAGTACATTGATACCCCAGGGGTGAAAGTAACTTATTTAGTCCCGAGACGGGGTTTGGCGCCCGACCGAAGTGAGGGCGCCAATAGTTCGAAGGACTAAATAAGTCTTTAACCCGAGGTAAACACTGTGCTTTTCATTACGAATACAAGGAAAGGAAAAATAAAAACATGAATTAGCTTAAGAAAAAATTAGTATTTTTTTTTCGGATTGCCGCTTTCCCGCTTGTTTTGTTTTTTTTTCTGTGGCCAGCTAGCTATTCAGCCATTATTTTTCATTTTCATCATTGAAAAAATGGTAAATATTTTGAATATGTTATTTTAAAGAAATTGTTGAAACTAAATTATAATAAAGTTATTTAAAAAATATATATTCTTTAATCAATAATTAACTTTAAGTTATTTCAATTTTACATCGTGGCTGCATAGAAAGTTGAAACATGGTTCAATAAACATGTGTAAATAGAACTAGTTTTTTTTTTAATTTTAATTCTTTTTTAAAGTTGAAAGCGATTCTCCCTAGGGATAAAAAGTATTACTTTCATCTCGCTCCTCAGGCTACTTCAGACCTACTTTCAGAGTATGAGTAATGAAAAGTAACATTATCAATCTGTTTGTTACCTTTTCTATCTAGACTAGATTATAATTATCGGGAAACCGAGAAATATAGCAAGAAGGGTGAATAGGTACCTAAATCCCCATTTCCAAACGAGAAACACAGATAATCGCAGAAGGGGAAATGGGGTTACATCACTTATATGCTTTCAGGCGCGAGCACGTGCACCAAAAGTATCCAGAGATAAGATCTTTTGCCCAACAAGTATTCGTATAGCTTTGAATAGAGTTGCCTGGAGTTTTCCAATAAAGCCACTCACATTTCCGGTTGATCCGTTGTAGTTTCGATAACTTGTATGCAGCTGCCGGCAACGTATGCTCAAACATTTGCCGTATCATTATATTAACTTAGAATGACATGGTGCGCAAACGTTACTAATTTTAAGATTAGAAACGCGCCTATTATTTTGAATAGTGCTTGTGTTTTAATTCCTATTCACAAAGTCTTTTCGCCGTCTTTCCGGCTATAAAGAGTTTGTTTGCGAAAAATGAATGATTTTTCATTTCCTTTTACCCTCGATCCATCGAGGGCTTGATTTACAAAAGCGATACGTCAAATAAACCATTCAACGGTTTCTCGTGGCGTTCCTCTTTGTAGTCAAAGTTATCCCGAAACAAACTAACAGCCATTATAACGAAATCCACATTCAGTCAAATCTGCTCAAACAACTAATCTGAGTTCTGTAGGTACTTACGCAATAATATATTAACTGGCTGTAGTTCAAACATTGTTTTGAAATGGCTACATGTTGTAGTCATGTAAACTATGAATAGTGAAATACTTATCCACGCGAGTTTCTAGTCAGCCCTCACTGCTCATACATCAGTTTAGGTATATCAGGAGGTAAGTGCGTACATATTCTCGTTGGTAAAGTTCTCACGGCAGAATATTATGGTACCCATTTTTCTATGTTGTAGTTTTGCAGATTTATGACGTATCTTGGTCAACTTGAAATGATCAAAACGTATACCAAGAACACTCTTATATAGAACTTAGAAAGAAGGTTTATATGTTATTCAAATATAAGAAGAGAAAATTATAACCAAAAAGGTAAAACAGAATTGAAATGATTCAAATAAAATATTCACGTAACGTTTAATCTCGATTCACTCAAACGTTTGAATCCGACCGTAACAGACTGTTCTGCTCGCTATGTAAATATTTAAGGTAACCGTATCTACCTCGATGGTTTAAGTAAAGGTATAAGGGTAAACGAGATGATCATTACTGTGCACCTGAGACGGCACGCCCTCAAGCGGGAGTTAAGCGCCCCTCGACTTACTTACTACCTTGGTTGAGTTATAGAATCTGAGGTTAAGGATCAATACCACGTACTACCTTTTTAATAACATTGCACTTTTATATTAAAAAGAGGAAGTTTGAAAGTGGCGCCTGTTACAGAAAACATGAAAGGGAGTCGTCTGTCTTGGTATAGACATGAGATGAGGGGGGATGGAACACATGGGACTAAAAGAGTGATAAATATAAATGTTTGAATGGAGAAGGAGAGGAATGCTAAAGAAAAGATGTATGGATTGTGTGAGAAATTATATGAAGGAAAATGGAGTAAATGATAGCTGACGATTGACAGGGGAGAATGGAAGAAAAAAAGTATTGCGCTGACCCCAAATAATATGAGACACGGGCCGGAATATGATGATTTAATATTTGTATTTTTTTCCATCCGTTTTCTAAATAATAAAATTAGTTAGGCATGTTCAGTCTACAGTCCAAGATTCGATATGAAGTTTCTGTTTGTCAGAATGTCGCGGTCGTCTATTCCTACCAAACAAAAATATATTGGAAAACGTCAATATGTGCTAGTTTTTCGTGTCTGTCGGAGACAGTTTAATAAATCCCCAGTCATTAAGATAATGCGTTATTCCGAAGCGCTCCTGAATTATTTAGCGTAACTGTGCGTGGAATAACAATGAGCTGTGTGTGACTCGTCCTACTCGAGTGAGCAAAGATATTAACGAATGTTTCATGAATGACGTCGCATATGGAGTGAGTATGTATGGTGTTTTTTTTTGACGTTCAAAAGTGGCTGTAATGGTCTAATTGAAATAAACGCTTTGAGTTTGAGTATATTTAAAAAGAGTAATTGCGCAAAGAGTATTCACGTCAGCAAGAAATATACATGTATAAAGAATAGCGGTAAATTCTGGCCATTTTAATTTTTAGAGCGAACTTCACTACTGAAACTGAACACGATCAGCACATTTGAACCGAGTTCAAGAGCTGTCAATGCATTCTTGTGGAATATTGGCACTGTCATTCTTGAATGAGGTGTCAGATGAGCCTTTCACGTTCAGTTTCAGTGATATTCTCCATATGTGATCGAATACTGTACCTATTATTAAATACATAACATAACATAACATTTTCGATAAATATGAATAATTTTCTTAATTACCTGAAAGACGTCGTCTGATTGTTCGCGATTGGCCTCCCACTCGGGAGAGTCAACGAATTGGTAAGGCTGTATGTAGTGAAGATGTGTTTCATCGCAGCTCACTCGCATCCTGTTCGGAAATAAGTGAATGACTTATTTTTCTCTTAAAACACTCTGCTACTAATAGTAAATGATGCTACTATGCTAAATATTTGTTCGAGTCGGCTGGATACGGCACAATTGGATGATTTGTAGATAACCATATTCGGGATAACACTCGATCAGTGCAGAGCAGACAAGAATTTTAGTCAAGCAAGGATGATGATGAATTGGATTTAGTTTAGGATTGATGCCGAACGAAGTTCACTAATCGGCATGAATCGAATGAATGCCGAATATAGGTCGCCTTTGTTGTTCAATAAATACTGCTGGAACGAATGTGCCACCCGAACAAGTATATAACACAAAGGCATAAATCGTTGATGAGCTGCTAGATTAGGTTCCATATTGTGGCCCTAATAACTTAGATTAATAGATAATACAGCCTATTAGCTCCCCAAGAGCTTCCATCTGGAGTTATCAACGAAAGCGGGATGTAATCAGCGCGATAAATCCGCCTATTTGACGTGACCTACAACGCCATTTAACCACACAATTATGCAGCGTTTGGAATATAATTAAACTTAATTATTATAATTACACAGCACCGTACTTTGATCATAAATTTGTACTGCCTGGGTAATTCCAATTGCAGCTGCGGTGCAGGGATTTAATATTGTAAACACTTTATATTATGCAAGTGTAATTAAGGCAACAAGTAAAAATACTTCACTCTAATAAGGCGTATTTGCTATACTTGGGTAGATTATGTACTTAATTTCATTACCGTGACTATGAAATTGCTTACGGGGGAATTGGAACCATTAGCTTGTGGACGGCCGTGCATAACCCCGCGTGGCCCAACCCAAAAAAATACAAATTTACTTGATATACATACATTTAGGTTATGAAACTAGTAAATAGTTGAATAAAATTGACAGTGTCCGAACGTAGGTCGTTTTTTGAGTGAATCGGAAGTTGATTATTCGGCTATCACCACAACCTTCAACCGAAGCCGAAGGTTTAATAACCCTTACAAAATCAGGTCAACATTGACTAGAAGTGAATAATGTAATGATTTTCCTAAAATTTTTTTTTCATTGTGTCTGTACATTAATTTGTTTACTGTGATCCATGTTTCCGTGTGTCGCTTATTCCGTTGCGCTCTCGTTTATTCGGTAGGTGGCTTCAGTTTCGCCTCATTCCAGAAACCTTCGGCTTCTGCCGAAATTTAGGCTCATTTTAGCAGAAGGTGGTTGTTTTGGCCAAAAGTGGCCGATGCCGAAGGTTCGGTTGGAGACTAAAAATCAATCAACAATCGAATGTTTTCTTGGTTTAAACAAGAACTTCTTTCAAAAGCCAAACAAAGTATTAAAATAGAAGCTTCTGAACAGCATCGCAAGAGACTGTCTTTTTTATATAAAATGTTTCCTTTATTTCAGCGTTCATGACATACAATACTACCATACATTCCCAGCAATTGTAAAACAAAGAATAATAATTCTACGACAAAAACGAAAGGAACATGTGTAGGTATCTTATTTTACATCGTGAGGGTCCTCGCTCGTCTTTGAATTGTTTATTTTGTAGCCTGTACCCTCAATATTTTATCTTCATAAGATTTTTTGGGCACACTTATTCAGTATTCAATTTATTCTACAGTAACAGATGGCTCACCCTTTACACAAAACTGGTTTAATTAATAAGTTTTTCTCAGTGGTTCCCTAAACACTGAGTGTTGGGAACAATTTTGATCAAAGATATTGTTAAATCAGTTGTTTTATGCAACTAACACTGAGAGAGCCGAAACCACAATAGACTCACAAATCGAGATCTCTTATAAAATCAAGACAATTTCATTGAGTTTTCAGAATATTGAAGGTTAACGCCTGAATTGAATTGTCGTTTATGACGTAAATAGAGATGTAATGTGAAAAACATACTTTCCCTTTAAAAGTATAGACAATCTCTCGTCTGCCGGCGTGACGTCTTCGACCGCATACGCCTCGCCGGGCTCGAGCCGCACTATCCGAGCTTCGCGAGTCAGTTCCGTGAAGTGCTTCTTGTTTACTTTGAGAGGCTTGAACAGCTTCAAGTATAGATCTGTTAGCTCAAGAGACAGCGCTGGAGGAAGAAACCTGCGGGAGAGAATTGCATTCACAATACATTACCCAAACGCATTTCTGAAGAACTGAAATGTTTAAATAACATTTGCATTTTGGTTTAATCTACAAATATATGTATAAGTAGATAGGAACTACAATCACCAGTTTGCGTGTTAAAGAAACTTTGCCCATCAAGATTTAGAAACGTTAACGTGCTTTAATTGAAGTGGGCGAAGTCCTGCAATCAGTCTTCGCTGAGTTCGTCCAGCGATAATTTCATGTGCAAGTGTAAACTGGCGAGCGCTTTCTCATTGTGACTTGCGAATAGATACACAGCACAGCTAGATTTTAAGGGAAACTGTCTATCAGTAAACTCCAAAATTCTCCCTGCTCGACGTTCAAAGAACTATCTCTTCACATTTACTAGGCTTTTATTGATTGAACTGAAGAAATACTGAACAAAGTCGAAGGCCAAGTCCAGACCTTGCTCTGTCAGCTCATGTGAGGACCAAACAGATTCGACCTACGTTACCCTACCTTATAATAAGAAACACAGTGTGTATAGAGTTGACCAGCACAAGCGCGAGGCTCCAGGCCAGCACGTCAGGCGCGCACACCTCGGCGCCGGCCCACAGCCCCATGAGCACGGCGCCCGCCGCCGCCAGCGCGCGCAGCACCAAGATGCTCTGCTTGAAGCTTTTCGGCGCCAGGAACGCGATTGCGAAACACAAGTTTGCTGCCTGTTTGTGAGATATGGAGAAAAATCAGCATTTTTTGCCAAGATGTACTGTGAAGATGGTCGATGAATCGAAAGTAACGCTACTATTTTTTTTTACAATTTTAGCAGCCAAATTATAAATGTGTACAAAAAGTGCTCTCTTGATAAAGACATTCCAGCGCCAAAAGAACCATACGGCACTTAAGAACGCAAGGCAGGAATATAACGTAAGGGAATACTCTTACTTGTAATAATTCTGAATAAGCCAGCTCATATGTGGAGTGGAACATGTCGTTACCTGAAAGAGATCTTGTTGCGCGTTGGTCCATTTAGCGCAGAACCAGTGGTGGTGTTCGTCGGTGGTATTCGAGCTGAGCAGCTCGAAGTCGGTGTCGAAAGTGGCGTTGAGCCGGGTGGCGTTGTAGACGAGCGTGGCGTTGAGCCAAGGCACGGTGGACGCCGGCGCGGGCGCGGCCGGCGCCATGGTGCGCTCGCGCGCCGCGCCCCCCCGCGCCGCGCCGCCACCGCCCTCCCCCCGCGGCGAGCGCTCCCCGCCCTCCGCGCGCCTCTCACCCGACGACACTAGACGATTCAGTTGGGCTCTCGCTCTCAGTATTACCACCTCCATCACCACACCCTGCTGCCCACTTCTCGTTAGAGCACACCCGTTCTGGAGACAAAATAAGGTTCTCAGAAGAAAGAACATTCTACCAACACGTCTATAGCTGGTAGACACCGGCAAAGGTACTTATGAATAACGTTAAAAGAAGAGGTCCCAGGCCGGGTAGTTAGATACTGCACTGTACTGTTTCGCTGACTGTCAATATTTCTGTAACTTCAATCAAAATACTATAAATGAACCGATGTGAAGAAGCCCAAACACCATTATTAGATTTAAAAAAAAAAAGAATAGTGAAGATGTGGTGTGCTGGAACATGATTATGATTTCGAAGAATAGTCCGAAATAGTACAATAAACTAAATTGTATGTAGAAAACACAAAAGCGACAGTCAAAATTTTTAGGAAACATCAAAATTAGAGTCACGTAACTAACTCAGCATACCTACGCAAAGCAGTAAACAAGCATTCAACAAATACGAAGAAAACTTTCAATTAGTTCCACCAATCCATTTAAAACTTTAGAAACAACCTCTACGCTATTTTATTAACGCGGCTAAGAACTAAAATTACACTTTGCTGAAAATCTATAGTGCACGGATTTGGCCCATTGACCTCTTTCTTGAATAATTGAACGCGAATTTAATTTCAAACTGTTTTTGTTGCCGAACTACAATGTATGTGTACACTTCGCCTACGAACTTTAGAGCCACGGCTACGAGGCGGGGTGCGCGGCGTAGGCACCCGTAGGCAGCTACGTCGCGTAGCTAGTTGCTACGCACTGCACGCTTCTCCCGATATTAGTTTTTGTTTATCTTTAAGTTTTCGGACAAGGATGGGATGTTTCGTTTAACCATTGCATTCGTAAGTTTAGTTTAATATCATTTTTCCAACTATATTTTCAAAACTGTGACATCAGTTTAGTTGTTGTAAAATGCCAAGTTATGAATTGCATAAAACGAAACGGGTTGCTGTTATTATTTTAAATACATATGTCAGATGATGATAATACTGATAGCAATACACCGTTATTGTCACGGATATACCTATAGCTTCACGAATTACAGACCAGACAAACTAAAACAACCGCTTATCTCACAAATTCTTAGTTGGTTTTGGTCATCATAAGTTAAAACTAAATATGTAAACGTGTACGTGTTCTGCATAACGGAACAGCCACAAACAAAACAATTGAACTAGTTTATTTCGTGACGGAACGTAGGGTAGAATGCAGCGGTCGGTAGGCGTGTAATCCGCGACATTTCCGCACACATGAAGTCATCGGGTGAGGCGGCGGCGGGTCGGTGCGGGTCGACTGCGGTTCGGGAGCGGCGCGACTGCGGGGCGGCGGCGGCCGAGTTGCGAGCAATCCACACGTATGCACTCGTGGGGCTTGTTATCGCCACATCAACACATTTGCATTAAATTGCATTACTTACGAGAACCCCGACCGATGCATTATGAGGATACGTCTGACGAACACTTTTCTAGCAATAAACGCACTGCATTTACACGGCAGAACACTTTACTATATACGGCCAAACTTTATTCCCATTTATCATTTTCAGACCATCAAAACCATTGTAGATGCAGTGTTAGCTTCTAGACTGGAGGCCATGTTTTAAAACTTTCAAATAAGACTTAACTATTTGCATTTTGGAAGACTTTCAAGAGAGCGTTTGTGAAATATTTCCCAGATACGAATAACATCTACAACCGAGCTCGCGAATAGTCAATACATAGACATAAATAGTGTATGTATGTATATGCAGGATCGTAAAGTCCGTAAACGACCTTTTGAAATGTGACATAAAAGAATCTAATAAAATATTTAAACATGCTACAGTCTCATCTATTGTGTCCGTGTGGGACGGACGAGGAATACTAATCTGCTTCCATATTTGTTATGTCGATGTTGAATTTACATGCATTGCTTCGTAGTATATGGGATACATTCGATGGGATTATTCACAGACTTGAGAAAATATGTTAGTAGCTATTTGCAACTATAAGTTATTAGAAACACAATGTTCTTTTGAAGAGCCGTCATTACTCTTCATTTCCAATAAATATGTATAGATGGCGTAGGCTTAGATCAGCTTCTATGGTAACTTTGTATATCAGTATTTCTACACGACTTAGGATAGAATTTATATCTTATCCGAAATTTAAGATACGAGCATGGCTACAGACACACACGCTTGAGGGGCCAATGACGTATTATCCTCTCTGTAGTGCCCATTCAGAAATAACGGCGAAATAGCATAATCAAATCCTCATGGAGGACAAGAAAAGTGCTCGTTATGGTGTAAACAATAGCAGCAAGTAAGAGAATGGCAAAATGTGTTAGCTAAAAAGTTTTAAGACGCTGTACCTCGTCAAAACAGGCAACTTTGAACAGTTTTTTAGCCAAATGTATACATTTTAGAGCAACAAAAAAAATATATGTTACTCTTGACCATATTTATGAGGGAACCTTCGGACCCAAAACACGTTTTTGGAAAAAAAACCCGATAAAAAAAAATCGAGAAGTTCTGATTTTCAAGCAAGTGTAACTGTATTACTGCTCAACTAATCTTGACTAAATTCATAACAGTGATGTAATATAAAATAATAAAGGGAACTGTCGCTTTTCTTTTTCGTTTTATTTACTATATTTGTAAGGATTCATGTTTTTAATGATAATTATTCGAACAAGTCGAACGTCACATCACGCCATTCGCGGCGTCTTGTCGCATCTCTTTTATTTCTACGCAGAGTGACAGTGACCGCTGAGGCGCGCTGCTAGATGGACGTATGTCACTTTTTTTCGCTCGCCGCTCAAAATTTTTCAATTAAATTTCGATCTGTTTGTTGTTGAAAGCTGTTTATTATATTTTATTTTATGATTAGTTTTTCGTTCGTGTAAATTTTTGTTCGATTTTAGTCATAAAATGTGTAAATAAAAAATCAGTGATAATCAGTGGCGAAGAGTCAAAATTGTGGGTGGGGAACCTCAGTGGCGAAGAGTCAAAGTTCTGCAAAGGGAATCCGAAAAATTAAATGATGTAATTTTGTTTACTCGTCATTCCCGTTTTCAGCGATCCCGAAAACCAAGAAAATGACCCCCATGACGAAAAAACTGAAAATTTCATCAGCGACATCTTGAAGTTTTTTTTTTACCGAATCTTCGTTATCAGCGATCCTTAAAACTACAAAAATGACACCAATTATAAAAATATCGAAAAATTTCGTAAGCGCCAACTTAATCTATTTTGTAAATTGTCAAGAATAAAATGTACAGGAACCATAAACAAAATAAAAGTGATTTATCTTATGTAAATAAGTCAACTAAAAAGCGCGAGTGATACCATATATGAAAACGTCTCATGTTAGAAGACAACATTTTGAAGAATTGTGTCGTGTAGAATTTATATATTTAGATTTTGCTAAAATCATCAAAAGAAATAAAATTTATTTAGACTTAGATTGTTTTAATTTAGTGTATTCTTACTGTTCGTCCACCTCTTCATGCATATCTCCATCCGCCCCGTCCGTACGTCCACCCTTTCATTCGTCTATCCACGCACCCGTCTGTACAGTAACCTAGCAGAAGGGGGGGGGGGAGAGGGCAGAGGAGGTCCTCACAACTTCAAGAACAAAATACAAACATTAAGAAAAATAATAATATGTAGCTAGCACAGCTGTCTTTTTCGGGGATTCCCTCACAAACACTAGCTCAGCTCTATGTATAATTCGGAAAAACTTTTAGTTATATCAAGACTGTGAAGACACTTAAAAGCCATTAATGATACAGTTTCTGAGTGGCTATCTTTAGACCTTTTAAAGTTTATTGCAGATAGGGTGATAGTCTGAGCTAAGTCTCCCAGTGCTAGGCAAGACCACAGGGGGACCCTGTGGTTTTGCCTAGCCTTGAACCCTCTTAGCATGCTACCGAGGGGTTCCGGTCTGAGCTTTCGGTTGAAGAGAGGTGGTCATACCTTGCCTTCTTTACATGGTTGATAGAAATTCTTTGCCCCCAACAATTTGCAACTGATGAAGCTACTGATGGTTATAGAAACTTGTTGACAAATGCGCAGTCATGCATGTGAAGCGAGATTATGGAATCCATGGGATTCCAGAATCTCCGATCCGATTCCTCTTCTCAACAGAAACCTACAAGTATTTGGGAATGTGAGAAGCATTAGGCATCAATACTGCTGACATTAAACAATCGTTGAGGGAACGCTACTTTGGCCGCCTGAATAAGATGCTAAGCAGTCTTTTGTCAGGCGGAAACAAGTTTCGTGATAGGAAGGTCCGCATACTGCTAACTAGCTTAGAAACCTCGACCAACATCTGAGGAGGCTTTCGTTTCGCAGCTGGATCAAGGGCTTGATTCAGAAAGCAGTAATTCTGGACAAGGCGCGGATTGTTAGGAGGTTCCTCTTTGAAAAACCCTGACCATCGGTAGTTCGGGCACGGTTCCCGATGCCGGTATGCTACTATTTTTAAATGTTTTTATTTATAAATATGTATTTTCTTACATACTGTTACAAGCTGGGTATAGGATAAATTATCACACTACCAATTAAACACTAAAAATCTTTATTTAACACTAAACAACACTTATAACTCAATCACAAATACACAACTGACCACTAATCACTTATATATCGCATTAGTAGTTCACTTAGATCACTTCGTTCCGTAGCCAAAATCAGACTAACTCACTCGCGAGAAATCGCTATGCCCCCGTAGGGGGGCGAGGCTGGCGGGATGTGGGTTCTACCCTTGCCCCGCGGTATCATCACATGTGCCTGTATAGGCTCGGAGGGGGCGAGCGCGTGTAAAGTGCCACTCGCCAGTGTGTAATTGTCATTTTGTCCGCTAGGAGTCGCCAGCGGCGCTGGGCGCTGCTCGCGTAGCTACGGTGAAACGTTACCGTAGCGAGCGCCGTTTTTTTTGCGCCACCTCGGCGGTCTGTCACCGCCAGGTGAGACCTCCGGTTGCCCGGAGGAGGCCCAGCGGATGACGACCTGCGACGGAGGTGACTTTGTTGGCGCATCCTACCGCTAAGGATGCTGGCCCCCGTCTGCAGACGCTCTCAGAGCTAGCCGATCGCGCTCCAGACTAGGGGCCATAGTGTTTGAATTTGAGCGGCAATGTACTGTGTAACGCCGCCCATGTAAGCGAACGCCTGCCCCATAGCCTGCGCCGCTCCTTCGTCGCGTGAGTTAGAATGCATGACTAACACACTTCCGCACCCTTCGCCTATTTATATGAACGACTCATGTTCGAGAAACTTCCACAACTTCCGTGAATCTCTAGGTAGTTCCTTAGGGGAAACCCATCCTTCGAGAAAGTTCTACAACCTTCTTGAACCTTCCAGATAGCTTTATAGTGGAACCAATCCTTCTAGAGAGTTCTAGAAAGGTCCAGAACTTTCTCAAAGTTTCTAGACATTTCCATTGTGGAACATTCTAGGATTATTCTCGAATCTTCTAGACATACTGGATCATTCTAGACTCGAACGTAATCCTAGAATGTTCTCGTAAAGCAGGCAACGTAACACTGCCCCTCCTTAGACATGCTCGTCCCGAGCATCGTTAGTCCCGTAGTATCGCGCTAATCGATCTACATGTACGATCTTAGGCGCACCTTGTGGACCCTTCTGTATTCGGTAGGTGACATCGTTGACCCTGGACAATCCTGGTCACGACTCGGTATGGTCCATCCCATTTTGCTTGCAATTTCGGAGACTTCCCTTTGCTACGCACTGGGTTATGCAACCACACCACTGAATTCTCGTCGAAACCTCTCCTGTTCGTCTTCTGGTCATAACGGGTCTTCATCTTCTCAGACATCTGTTGGCCGGATTGTCTGATATGCTCATAGACATCGTTCAACTTGTAATGCAAGTCATTTGCATAATCTGTAACATTGCGTGGTGCATCAGGGGCAGTTCCAGTGATTGAATCTGCGGGCAACCGTAATTCCCTTCCAAAGTTCGCGAAGGCTGGTGTCACAGTCGTACTTTCGTGGACTGCACTACGGTAGGACAGAAGAAACGGCTGTATGTGCTTGTCCCAATCCTTTTGCCTGCTTGCTACGACTTTTGCCTGATTTCTCTACAACGTTTGGTTAAAGCGTCCCACCATTCCATCAGATTGTGGGTGGTAAGAAGTGGTTCTTGTTTTGTGGGTACCCATCATTTGGCAAGTCTCCTGAAATACTTGTGATTCAAAATTCCTTCCTTGATCACTGTGAATTTCTAAGGGTACTCCAAACTTCCTGAACCAATTTATCTGCGACAGTTGTAGCTTCATGGTTAGGAATGGCGAACACTTCTGGCCACTTTGTGAAATAATCCATGACAACCATTAAGTACTTGTTCCCACTTTCACTCTCTGAGAATGGCTCACCATTCCCAGGAGGCTCCAACTTTGTACACTTTTAATGCACCTCTGCTGCGTGTTTGGGGTCTTTTCACAGCCGCACAAGTGATACATTTACGACAACAGTCCTCCACATCTTCTCGACAGTGGATCCAGTAAAATTGCTCTCGGATCTTCATTAGAGTCCTTTTTACCCCCATATGTCCTCCTGAACATACATCATGGTAGAGCCGTAGAACATCCGGTACTTTGGCTTTAGGGACAACTATTTGTAGATGACACCTGTCCCCTCGAGCGTTTTCCCATTTACGGCACAAGACTCTATCCTGGATAACCAAGCTGTTCCATTGGGCCCAATAACTCTTCGTTATGGAACTCATCGCTGCTACATCACTCCACTTGGGTTTAGGAGCACCAGCTTTGATCTACTCGAAGATCGGTTTGATCTCTGAGTCATTTTGCTGAGCCTGCTGTAGGGTTTCCTTCCATTCATCAATGAGATTCGTTCTAAGCACCCTCACGGTTGCTACCTCCTTAGTCTCTTGCCTGGCACAGTGCTTAAAATCTTCAGGACAAGGTCTTCTTGACAAGGCGTCTGCGTTACCGTGAGTTCTCCCAGTGCGATGTTCAGTTATGCAGTCGAACTCTTGCAGTATTTCAATCCACCATCATCACAATCCATGTCGCCACTTGTCCCTCCGGATTTTTGAACTGTAATAGCCACTTCAATGCAGCATGGTCAGTTCGCAGCTGGAACTTTCGTCCCAGCAAATACACTCTTTTGCAAAAAAAAACGGACACCTAAGGAAATTACGTTCTAAGGACGATTTGAGTTATCATCGTTCTCTTGCCATGAAATTTAATTATTTGACGAACTCTGTATACTTATAATCGTGTAAATTAATACGCGTGAAGTGAAATTCGGCAATATTTTTTTTTAAAAGTCGGTCAATTCTTTAAAACCGATGTACACGGGCAAACAATAAGAAGTGGTCGGCATAAAGACAAGAAGATTTTTTTACTTTTTTTGATTAAATCAAGTTACAAATGTAAAAACCTAATAACGAGTGTGACCTCCTCTTGCCAAAATCACAACTTGAATCCTTCTGGGTATGCTTTCCACGATGTTTTTAATAACGTTTTGAGGAATACGTTCCCACTCTTCTGCAATGACTTCTTGCATGTACGCTTCCACGTCGCCAGAACGGTGTGGGCGAGCATTGTCGTCCATAAAAATGGAATCTTCCCCAAGTACAGTCAATGCAGGTTGTGCATATGGAATTAGGAATTCCATTATGTACCGGTGTGCTTTTAATGTTCCATTTTCTATGAAAACTAACTCCGTACGCTGCGTCGAATTAATTGTTGCCCAAAACAAAACGGAGCTTCAGCCATAAGGAGTGATTTCTTCGAAACACACTTCCGCATAGCGTTCCCGTGGTCTTCGTAGCACTCGTCGGCGTCGGTCCTCTCCGCACAAAGAGATTCTAGCTTCATCAGAAAACAATATTTTATTCCAGTCCTCCAGAGTCCATGAAGCACAGTTTCCAGTAAACTAAAGTCGAGCAACACGGTGCTTACGGAGTAAATTAGGACCCCGCGCCGGGCGGTAACTTCTGATATTAGCAGCCAAAGCCTCCTCCTGAACGTCCACAAGCTAACTTCTACTCCTCTTCTTCAAGGCTCTTCTTCAGGTCCACACTTGATGCTTTACGATTCCGCAACGCCTGACTTACCAAAAAGCGGTCTCTTGGTTCTGTGCATCGTTTTAGCGGTCTCTTGATACCGTTGCCAAGTCCTCTGGACAGTAGAACGACTCACATTTAGCCGCTGAGACACGTAAGTTTGCGAACGACCTTCTTCAAGTAGGGCTATAATTTTACCGGCCCTTATCGCTTTTAACTCATATCAAAAACTGGTATTTAATGTAAAAAGAAAAATTAAATTGTTTAATTTGCAGAAAATTTCCAAAGAGTTTTAAAATTTTAGTAATCAGTAAAAATATCGTTTCAGCAATTCGCGCCATTAGTAAAGCAATTTTACAATAATCAATATTTTTCTTTTGCTCATTTCAAAATTTAAATTTGGAACGTAAAGAATCATGCCAGGATGCTTCAAATGACATGCCAATACATTGTCAAATGAATAAAACCTCTTTCTTGTTCTTCTTCATTGAAATAGAGAAAAAAAGGTGCCCGTTTTTTTTTTTGCAAAAGAGTTTATTTACTGAAATGCTGCAATGTCTTTACAACGGCAGTAGCCCGTCGAGTAACGCAATGATTTCTTTCCGGTTTGGTTTGTTTAAAAATAGGTGTTTTGCACAGACGTTTCTTCAATTCCTGAAATGCGACGTCGCAGCTCTTGTCCCAACAGAATTGTCGCTTTTCCTCAGTGAGTTTGTGTAGAGGTTTCGCAATGTCAGCAAAATTCTTTGCGAACCGTCGATAGTAGGAGCAAAAACCCAAAAATACTCTGACCTGTGTCCAGTCTTTCGGAACTTGCCAATTCTTGACGGCGACTACTTTCCGTCTGTCTCTTTCCTGTGATTATTCTTTCAACTCCTCGTATGTGAGGCGCACGGTCTTATCCACTGAGCTAGCATTGAACTAATACCGAACCGCTACAAGTTAATTTCTCTATCCTGAGCCTAATTTTATATATTTATATAAATAAATATTTCTTTAAATATATATTTATATATTATACTTATATCTTATATATAAAATTCTCGTGTCACAGTGTTAGTTACCATACTCCTCCGAAACGGCTGAACCGATTTGTATGAAATTGTGTGCATATCGGGTAGGTCTAAGAATCGTCCAAAATCTATTTTATTTTTACACATAAAAAAAGTCCACGCGAACGAAGTCACGCGCAGTTAGCTAGCTATACTTCTATACTAATATTATAAATGCGAAAGTCACTCTGTTTGTTTGTATGTTTGTTTGTTTGTTACGTTTTCACGACTAGACGGCTGATCGGATCTTAATGAAATTTGGCAAGAAGATAGATTTCAACCTGAGGAAGAAAATAGGCTATACATAATCACGCTACAACCAATAGGAGCGGAGCAGCAATGTAAAATGTTGCGAAAACGGGGAAAATGTGACGCAGACGAAGTTGCGCGGGACAGCTAGTTATATTATTAATGCAAAAGTTATTATATTAAAAATTTGTTTGTAACCTCTTCACGCCTAAACCAATGAAGTGATCATCCTCAAATTCTGCATGTACGTTGTAAGGTGTACACAAACGGCCATAGGATACCTTTCATTCCGACAAAAAGTACTGATCCGAAGGAAAACAACAATAACTTTCTTATCACAATAGATGGCGCCACGTGCTATTGTCAAATTCTAAATTTAATCGAACAATAAATTTTAAATTTACTTCTTTATTAAAAAATAAAACTGCACGCGTAGCAAGACCACTGTAGAAACGAGTTTTGTCTACGGAATAATCGACATAATGACAGATAGACAATGTCAATGTGGCACTTTGTCGATTTTTCCGTCGACATAGCCCGTTTCTACGGCCGTCATGCTACGCGTGCAGTTTTTGGAGCATAGTCTGTAGTTCCAGGGCTGTGTGGGCAAAAAGGACCATGTCGTCGGCAAGTCGGAGATTCGTCAACCTCTTACTGCCGACTTTAATGCCCTTGGTTGTCCATGAGGTTGCTTTGAATTATTTATTATTCGTTTGACGAATCTATTCGATAACCTTTTCTATAAAATAACAATCCAAACAACCAAACAATCCAAAATAACAATCGATTGATTGTTGTTATAATTTATTAGGAAAAAATAAGAAAACAAAAATATAAACATATTTTTTAAAAAATGCGATATTGAAATGTAGGTACTACATACATTATATTTAAAAAAGAAGATAAAAAAGAATTGCGTGTATTGAGGTTCGAACCTAGAGATCACCGCGGAAGCAATGTGCGAAGTAGGCTAGCGGCGCGCTGGGCTATTCGTACTTTTATATTGAGTTTCGAAATTAAGCTTCTATACATTTATTGACGTCGCACATCGACGTGATTCAAGCGGGGCACCCCGCAGTAGGCGGGACTAAAGGGACTACTCGACCCCCCTCTTCATCTGCTTCACCCCCTCAAAAGCATGAAAGTTGCCTAGAAGAGCGCCTTAAGTTTGTCTATATTATTAAAAAGTAAACTAATAAAAACATGCAGAAATCTATACTGATGAATCAGACGTAGTGTAAAAAAAGGTAGTTGGTCTTGCAGCTTTTACTTGATAGAGCCTAATAGACAGCTATTTACACCTGAATCGGTTCCCCCTCCCTCCCCCATTTCAGATGAAACGTAAAACATGTAACGCGCTTTTATTCTACATGCTTCACTATTATACACTCACCCTTTATACTGGAATAAATCTTTTAAATTCAATGCAGTAATGGAAGCCTTTCGTATGTAAAGCAATGATAGGATTAAACATATATGTAGTGTAGGTAGAACAAATGGTATGAAGTAAGCGTATTACGAGGCAATTATTGAGGATGGGGCAAACTGTGGATGGAAACACTTTGCTTTTTAATAGTTCAAAAGACGTAAGGTTGAGTACTTTATTCTGCAGGTAAGTTATTTAAATTCGTACTATCGGTACAGCTGGTTTCGAGTTTGCTTTCCATTTATCAAAATTTAAATAGTGAGGTAAAAAGTTATTTCTTAAATAACTTAATCAAGTAAAACAAATTCATGATTTAATGCAGTGCAGCTACAGCTCTTAAAATAAAACAATATTTGTATGCCAGGAGTGCGTAGGTAAGTCTGAAGTAATGCTAAAAAGGCTGAACTAAAACTTCTTAAAATGACAGGCAGTAGACAATTTTAATTTAAAAAAAGGAAATATTATAGTACAGATGATTCTGAAAATTGAAACCATTAATCAGGAGTTCAAAGTACCAACAAAGCTGAGGACTACAGTATTGATGCATTACGCATGCTAGTTTCTACTACACCATCTACACAGTCTTCACTAATCTCGTCACACGTACTAGGTCTGATGGGTGTACATACATAGCCGGGCTTTTCTGTAATCTACGAAAGATTAGGCACAGCTGTGTAATTATACAAGAGAACCCGTAAAGGTCGTCTGTTACGGTAAACCGCAACTCAATATGATACGAGGGGAGAAAGATAAATGTCATGTCGTGGTGTGTCCGTGTGTTGACCACTACGTGGAGTAATCCAGTTATAAGTATAACAAAAAGACTATTGTTTCATACGATACGACCTTTGCCGAACCATTCATATGAAAAACTAAACTTTCCGGAACAGAGAATTACACATTCAGAACAATACTAACACGAGTTAAACTTTTTCTCGGAATTTCATATCAATCCTGAAAAAGCACCCTGAAACTCTAATAACTATTGAATATTACAACGCTGTAATAATAACTTCTAAAACAATGAAAATAGGGCAATGAAAGCAAAACATTCTACCTTTGTCGACATTTACGGAAAGGGCATGTCCGTACGGTATGCCGTCTCTTTATTATCCTTATTTCTATTATAACTATGCTCAGCATGAGAGTTAATTAAAAGCTGGCCTGCTCCCCAGTAGGTTATTGAAATAGTTTCCCACTCACTTGGACCACGGTACTGAAATTTCCCATTGAATAGAACTTGTACTGGCCTGGCAGCGTGCGTACTGCGTACAGAAGGAAATTTACACCTCAATTTATAACGTTTATGGCGGTATGTGAACACTGACTCACGACGAAACAAAGTGGACGTGGCATGTGCACATAAAACAGAGAAAATTATTCTTTAGTAGCTGTTTATTTGCTGGCTGTCAGAATGTGGGCAAGTTTGGGAGATTTACTCATGACTGTGTGTAAGTTTGGAAGATTTACTCATAACGAGGCAAGAGTTTTCTCAACAATAAGATAATATGTATTTTTGTAGCGCGTTTTAGGAGGTTTTTTATTATTTGATTAACAGAGTTAAATCAACAATATCAATATAGTTTTTAAATAAAGTGCAGGTTTAATAGTAGTTATGATTGGCGTTTACAGAAATTAGATGCCAGCAAGACTGTAATGTATGTATTCTGAATACTATGTTATATTCGTTCCTACAAGTGTCTGCCATAGAACGTTATAACGTACGCAAATGAAGCTTGACGATTGTCTAGACTGTTCTGACATTCTCCGACATTAACATTTTAAAGTGACTATTCGGTCGGAATATAAAGCACTATTGCTACTTGCATGTGATGCATATTGATATGAAATGCTGTCGTTTATAGTGTATGTTTATTCATAATCTCTACTACTGCTATATTAATCATAACATACACAGTGTATCCAAAGTTTGAAGGTTCTATTTATTAACAGGAATTGTTCAGAAATCTTTAGACCGAATCTGAAAATAACGAAATTATTTAATAAAGAAAAAGATACTACTAGAATAATGTAATAAGGCTATTTAAGTCCTGGCTTAGCTACAAAAAATGGATTTTGAATTTATTGAAACTTCCAAAAGCAATGAGAATTAACTTATTTGGCCGAACTGATCCATCAATGTCAAGCTAGTGATTCGAACCGGTGTTCATTCAGAATCGATTTCTATGGAGTTACTCGTTTCAACATAAGGTATCCAAATGAGAAATGTCGAGAAATATTATTATTGTTTTTTTTTATGTTGTTAGTTTAATCTTTAACCGGTATGTAATGGATGGGTGACCATCTATTATATACCAGTTGAAGATTGACGAGATACTAGATTCCTACATGCCTCGGAAATTATGTTACGCTTTTGGTTCCAGCTGTCAATTGTAGATCTTAGAAAGTCGGTGCAAGTAATCAGTGGCCCGAAAGTCTGACAACCAGTGTTACCAAGGGTTATTGTATTACGCAGTATTAAATGGGTTATGAAGGTGGAGGTCAGTAATGCAATCACTCCTTGTGGAATACTGGTATTCAGCTGCCAGTTAGATTATAGAAACCGTGGCCAACCGACCTCCAGTCAGACCTTACATCCAACCGAAGAAGTTATCATACTAAACTATATGCGTCCAATGGTCTGATTTATACGACGAAACAAAATCAGCAACATTGTGTCAATTCTTCCATTAAAAATATTGAAAGATTTTGGCTTCTAAAGTTACCCTAAAGTTTATCAAATCGTTTTTTTTTTTGTGAACTTATTCATTAATGAAAAAAAATGCATAAATTGATAACTTTCTTGAATGAGAATTTCTTGAAACTTTTTCTCTATTGAGAGTTCTCGAGAGATTAATTTTTAGTGTTGTTTAGTTTAGTTCTAAAATAACTAAACTAAACAACACTAAAAAAATCTTAATCGTTTTTAATTGTAATAATGTATAGTAAACAAATGAGCAAATAAGGTAGTACTGCCGTTAAACGTGGCAATTCTTTGGCCAAAGAAAGAGCAGTCCTCTGGTCAGGTGAAGTTTCGACCATTCGGCGAGAGATTTGTATAAAAGGAACCCTCGAGGTGCACTTGGGACCCATAACCCGAGCGTTTCGACCAAAAAAACGGCTCAAAACTGTAGTTAGCAATAAAGGTATACGTATAGTTAGTTTTTAACATACTGAATCACATCTTAACTGGTTTTCCGACACAGAAAAGAATGTATTTTATGACATCATCATCATCTGCCTAGCCTTTTCCCAACTACTTATGTTGGGGTCAACTTAATCCAGTCTATACGATTGCAGCGAGTACCAGTATTTTACATGGAGCGACTGAATGTAGTTTATGGAGAATGGTGTATAAATACGTCGTAGTAAAAATCTCACGGGGAACGCGATCCGTAATTCGGTCACCTTGCCCCAAGTTACAGCATGTTTTATTAGCTAGTTCGCCGTACATGTAGGTTACGAATACGATACCGACCGAATAGGTATTTTTACGTCTCAGTAACATGCGGTGTCGTAAACCATAATGCAGTTAAATTACACGGTACCGACACTTCGTCACAAATATTATGTACCTACACTACTGTGATGATAAGTACTGAAATATGGACTGGTATTCTTTACTACTACGTCTATATTTTTACTTGGAAATAATAATTGAAATTTTCTGTTTACTGGAAAAGTATAATAATTGTATTCAAAATAGTAAATAATGTCGCATTTATTTTTATAATACTTTTTCATTTTCTGCTGGCTTGAAATATCTTGAAATCGGTTCAAGAAAAATATGTTTCAATACAAGATTACTATCTGCTGGCAAGACCGCCATAAGATGTCATTTCCAAAACCAATACACATATTATACGAAATTGGCATTGCAATGTACGGTTCTTATTTTAATACTACAGTATAGCTTATCTCATTTTCTTGAATTTTTCAGTTCCTGAACTTGGGACAAGTGTGACAGCTAAGGCTAGGTTTTGGGTACTGGGTAAAGAAATCCTTTTCGCGCAAATTAGAATGGTCACTTCCACTAGGATAATCTTAGTAAGAGCCTGGTGTTGGGTGACCATAGTCTTGCTCCCTATTACATTTGACCAGTATCTACTTCTATAAACTTTTGTCTAGCCCTTTAACATAAGCGTGATGTTATCCCAAGTTTATGTTGTTCACTAAGTATACCTAAAACAGTACTTTCCACAGTGGAATTCTGAGAAAAGTACTCTGAGTAGAGAGCACTAAACTAAATAAACAATTGGTTCATGTGTGAGAGAGTTATTCTCAAGTAATTTATAGGCGATGTATTTGTATAGAGTACATGTCGTATGTGTGATGGTGTGGGTGCAGTCTGGCACTGGAATCAGTCGTGGCGACGGCTTGTCGCGACTGTCTCGCCGCCTACGTCCACAATATCTTCTTACACACAGAATAACTGCCGACCTATACAGAAACAAGAAATGCAATTTTTATTGCATTTCCGTAAATTAATAGCCTATTAGATTCCCGCTGTGTAAATGCTTTTTTTTTGTGGCTGATGTGGATTTGTGTCTGAGTTTTTGAGAACCTTGATATGGGAATGGAACCAGGGCTAGTTTAGTATTGTTGCAACCATAACTAAGCTATACATTTGTGTACAACTATCCAGATTAGTCGCTAATTATCAGAAATGTTTTAAAAAACCTCTTGTATACGAACCAAAACATTACTAAAACCATTTTCGACAACGAATTTAAAATAAAAACAGATGATATATGTAATTCTTGTTTCAACAAACTTACCAGAAATACATAAAAATTTTGAGAAATGTTAACTTTCAATTTGTCAGTCAAATGGACCGATAGCATAATGTTTTTATTTTTGCTCAACATCTAAACAAAAGTAGAAAATATATAGAGAAAAACAATTCTTAGTACAGTGAGCGACGAAATCGTAGATCGGGTTTCAAATCATAGAACAAACTTTTTCAGAGAACATGTAACTTGTCTTCTCAGTAGTCTCTACTGTTCAATGATTTGTTACAAACGATTAATAATTAACCAGTTACTCATTTATAAATCTGTTATGAATCGTTGCATAGTGTTCGTGTACTTTCAATGCTGACTTTACCATCTAAAAGCTTCAAAACATAAATGCATTCGTATCAAACCCTACCTAAATAATTATGTACCCTATACATAACTCCAGTTAAGTATATCGAAAAAAATAATATAGCGAATGTATTCAATCACCATTACATCATGTGTACGTGCTGTCATTTTCCGAGGCTACAGATTGATGGCGGTGGCTCGAAGCCTATCGCCTCCAAGATATGCTATTCTCCCGATATTGCGTGACGACTCACGAGGCACGATTCATCGCCCTACAAATATGACTGAAGGAATTTATTGACTTACAAGCTTCCATCGCATTTAGAATCGTGAAGAAACAAAATACGTTGAATGAATAAGAAAAAAGACGACTCTTCAAACAAATATGCTTTAATTCTTGCAATTTTGCATCAAACATAAAAGGAAATTAGATTATACTGAAGCTGAAGACGTCGCTACGAGTTTTTGTTTATTTACGTTTATTGGACATTCAATGACATCGATAAGTATACGATAGTAGTTACGTTGCCAAGTTCGGCCAAATTACGTGTGTGGCAATGTGTGTACAATTTATACTTTCAGACAGATCGAGACGCGATTGTGTCCCTCTCGGTTTGTTGTTGATAACACTAACTTTGGTAACAGTAGAATTGCTGGTTAATATCTGCCCATTTCAGTGAGATAGGTGCCGTTTTTAAATAAGTATTTTTCAAGAGTATGCCCAAACAAGAAGCTCATAGGTAAAACTCGTTTTCAATTTTACATAAACATATTGAGGGGATAATAACAAAGGAAAATAGGTAATAAATAAATAGGCATTTTTATAAAAAACATGTTGCAAGTAAGGTATGATTTAAGAACAACCACACTCGAAATTGCTACATGGCGCTACGAGTCGTAGCGCCGTGCGTAGCACTGTCTACGCATTTCGTAGCAAAGAATCTACGTTAATCTTACGATATACCTTTCATTCGAGTCTAGCCAGCAAAGAGCCTCATCGACCCCGAGATCGCAGCGTCTCTAACCAGCGTGCAACGACGTGAGATGCGAAGGGCCGCTCACCTGAGCAGCCTGGGACGCGTCCCGTCTCTCCGCCCACTTGTGGCGGTGGTGAGTACAGCAGCACGTCTGTCACGGAACGTCCGCATATCTGGCAGTCTCATGCCGTACCATCATAAAGCACCACAACACGAGTGAGCGCGGCACGCGAGTCGCATAGTAGAGCTTGGGCGCGTGAGGAGGCGCACACGGTGCTCGGCGGCAATGGAGCGCGGCGCCGCGCGGCACGACACTGGCCGCTCTCGCGCGAGACGGGCGCGGCGCCGCCACACGCACGCGCCGACCGCCCCGCCCCCGCCACCCGCCACCCGCTTCAACCCTTACTCCCATCTCGCTACTACCTACTTAGATATTATCAATAAAATTATTGTACGACATCAACTCGTCCGATAGCCGCAGCCTGTCAATTGTATCGTTTATCGAGTGTGAAATCGAGTGATTTGTTGCGAACCTTTAAATCAAGTAATTAAAAATTATTGCAATAATTACTATTTGCCACTTAATTTTCGCCGGTATTATTGCACGCTTATAAAGAACGTTTCTGGAGAAGAACATGCTAGATTTGTGTTGGTGACATTATTTCCCACCCTCAATCTGAAGCTACTTGTATAACGGAGTATACTACTATTATTGACACGAGGGGCGAGCGCCGGCAACTGTCCAGACTTTTTTCAGCAAGAAATGTTCTATAAATCATGGGGAAGTTAAACGTTAGGCGGTAACGGTAAGAGATTATCGAAGTTTTGGGAAAGAAAATATATAAGCCTTTTATTTTAAGTTTCTTCATGAAATATTCTAAGCTTTTCAACATTTCGTTAGATACACAAACTAGTCTCTTTCAATTTATTGAATTCGAAGGATTGATGATAATTATTGTTTTAGTTATGAGATTGCTTTTATTATGTTTTTGTTTATCTATTTTAATTAAACAAATATATTTAGTCGACTCTTGAGTTTGAATGTATAACCGCGCGAAGATTAGCGTCTGGCACGTGTCCAACGTGACAAGATGCGGGACCTTGCAGCGACGACGCAGTCTCGCATCTCATGTCCTCCCCACAATACCACATTTTAATCATGACAAATTCGCAACTACTCATGTTGCCAACCAGACATGTACATTGTCCCTACAAACTGCTTTCATTGAAGCACATATCGTGTTTCAGGGTTAACCATTTTCAACATTTTTTCAATACATTTGTCGTAAAGTTGTGTTCGTACCTATTATCTGTTTTGGTGCTCGGTACAAGGCCATCGGTAAAAATAAAGTAAGTACTCCTAAAAGTTTGCCTCCTGAAATAAAAGCTGGCCAAAGTGGAATGAACTAAATCGAAAAGTAGGTATGTTTTGGTATATTGAGTTTCATTACTTATCTTATGTAGGTAGGAGATAGGAGATATCAGGTACTTTCTGTCAATCTACCTATAACGAAGAAAATAAAAGTAGCGCGTTATATTGTTGGAATGTGTGTAAAGTGTAAACTGGAAAAAAGTACTAAAATCGAAAAGGTAGATATTATTCTACATACATTCATATATATTCAGTAGAACTGCGTAAACGAATATTACACTAGCAGGTTTAATTTACGCTAGAACCTTTCCCATAGTGTATCAGACGGTCAAGCATATCGATCTTACTCCAATCTTATTCAGAGGTCTTTTGTTAGCTACGCCATAGGCCATCAGATAACGCTTGAAACGGTGGGTAATCGCATGTAATGCTCAAGAATAGTGCGGCGTAGCGGCGTGGTGGATAAGAAAGCATCGCGAGTGCCAGGCCAGGCCAGCCTTGACCACTCCGGCCTGCAGGTGATCAGATCATATCTTTCACTATCGCTTTGTTGAGTCACCTTTCTGCTATAAGGTCACCAGCTCATTTACTTAGATAAAGAAAGACGAACGAGCCCCAACAACACCATTGTCGGTGTGCCCGACTCAGATTAGATTACATTACACGAAAACAAACCCATAAATATTGATTATAAGTTCCTCGTTACCAAGTCGTAAGAATTTCCATTCAATTCATTCACGAAAACTTGTCCCTTTTGCTCAGTAAGTTTAACATTATTCAGGTGTTATGAAACTGCGGTAGTGTTAATAAATTGTTGTATAAAATATCTGGAGCATAGCAATTTTAATTGCGGAAATGTCAACAAGAAACATAATTCTATTGTCATTTCGTATTCTATTTCGGTACTAAGTACTTAAGCAATTATAATAAATTAAGTGCTAAAAGTTCCTGTTCCCTACTGAATAGGGTTGAAAATCCCATTACATAAAGTACTTTAGTTAAGAAAGTTATGTGGGTCATAAGGAAACATTTTTACCTGCGCTTGGGTAAGAAAATGATAATGTTAAATGAAGGGCCTATTTTCGCTAAACCGTTAACCACTTACAAAGTTTCCGTGGCTATCTTTTACTTAAGCTTGTACTTAACTTATTTTAATTATGAAGCTAATAATAGGGACACGTACCTACTTAGCAAGACAAGCTCGGCACAAAATTAAACAAGTGCTTGAAAAGCTTTAAACAAATGAGGTATATGATATTTCAAAAGTTACTAATAAATGTCGTCTAAACATCGTCTTAATAACAGATCCTTAAATTAAAAGCAAAGCTTATTAAAAATACAGAAAGTATTCAACTTTTGCAAAACATTACAATGTTGATGCACGTTTCGCAATTTCTATAACAAGGTAGTTGAAAAAAAGGTAATTTTCTAACAGCTTGGCTCAACCTGCACAGTTACTGTGCAGGTGACTATTAAAAGTAAATGGAGCTGTTAAAACAGTTCAAAAAGAAAACTTAAAGAACTTTAAAATGAAAAGAAATATGTACAAACTTTTGCATAACCTACATGAGCCAAAAGTGGTGAAATCATAATTAAGGAGATGAGTAATAGTTACTACGTTTTAATTTGAAACACTTCTCATTTAATTTCAGTTGTTTGTAACATGATATGATAATTGCAGTCACGCGATCTCACTTCCACTGTTTATCAAATTATTTAGGAACATCGCTTAATAATTAGCATCTATGTTAGCGAAGCTAACAGCCCATAGAAACGTTATTATGTTAGCATTAATTAAACGCCTTGTTCGCATTTTATAAAAACGCCATTCAATCTAATTAAAAATTAATCTCATAACGGCGACTTAGTTTGAAACCAGCACATGCTTAAGTGGCGTAAGACGGTTTCCTGAGATATTCACATCTATGAGCAGCGGCTAGGAGACCTTAGCAACACACCAAGCCGTTCGTCGTACATTCATCAATCATGAAAAGGCCGCATAAGAACTGCCCTGGTCGGCATTTTATTTACTTCTGAAAATGTATTACTCATAATGAATAGCCATTTTCCAAATCTCTTATTTTGGACTAAACCAAGAAAATGCCATAGGTGGTAAGCGTGGTAAGTTTCGTAATTGCTAAACTTTGATCTAGGCCGTTTATGTGCGAGGTGGTACCTAAATTTAATCGATCGTTTTGGAGGGTAAGCCCACGTTTGAACAGCTTTAACAAGTTTACCTTACCTACTTTTCATGCGAGTGAATATCAAAATACCGCGATCTCTATAACGTTTGTAGTCTTTGCCAAACTTTCCGTCAATTTACGGTCGCGGGAAAGCAGTACCAAAGTCGACAGGATGATATCTATACATATAATAAATCTGTTGAAAAATCGTTTTTGTACATCGAAAATATTTCCAAAAAAAATAGCCAGGGTGTTAAAGGACAACCAACAGAAACCATTTCCAGCATTTTTAGAATTTTTGTCTGTTTGTCTGTTTATTTGTTCGGGCATCACGTAAAATGTACGAAAGCAATGTAGATAACTTTTATACACAACAATTGTGCGTAACTTGAAGTAACATTTAGTTTTTGTTTCATTGCAATCTGTGCTCTCTATCAAAAGATATATGAATTTAAAGATTTCGAGAAGAACTTTTCATCATTACGTAAGGTAAGATACATTCAACGACATCTATTGGACTAAAATACTACCAATAAATAAAATGTGCTCACAAGATTACTTTAAAAATCGACTGTACGGGGTTTTCAAAAAGTTATGATAGGAAAAGGTACTCTTAATGGCGCTGCTTTGAAGATCTACATAGCAGAGTGTTTGTTCGATTGCTTTCCTTAAATAATATTTTGGCAGTTTAACTCCGTGCTCAATAGATGGCGTTGTGCATTTGTCGCTATTTTCTGAATCGCGATGTTAAGATTTTCCGTGAAAGAATGAGTATAGGCCGAGTTACATCATTATGATTTCCCATCAATGATAGTATAGCTCACATGAGGTTACACATTCACTCTAGATCTAGATAATAATCCCAATCGATGTTTCTAAATGGTGCTTAATAAACTTCCTATTTTAATTATTAATCTGTCTGTCTGTTGATACATGCGGTATGACTGCCGCAAATCATAGAGTTCGTGGATTTGTTTTGGAATTTTATTTTATTACATGCACAACACAAATAAAATATTGCGAATGGGTTGCCTGATTAAACTAAGTCAATGCTAACTTTTTGTTAAAACCTTATGTTTTTTCCCAAACCAAACGGAAATCATTATTGAATGAAAGTACAAAACATATGGGCCAAGAATTGGTTGTGTATATTTTTGTCCCTACTACAGGGCTGTAAGGTATAATAACAATATTTTGTCTGTCATTCGTTAGTTAGTAGTATTAGTTAGTAAACTTCCACTCAACCGCAAAACTAAATTTGTTTTTCATAGCATGTTAATGAAAAACAAAGTTACTGCTGCAGTTTGATGAAAAAGTCCCATATCTCAAAAACGAATCATTACATCTTATTGAAACCAATTTTCGGTGATAGTTTTTTTTACGTTCTACAAACCTAAATATTACCATAATTTTCCTCCTCTTACTTTAGAAATTAGAGGGGAGGGGACTCACATTTTACCACTTTGGAAGTGGCTCTAGCGCAAACTATTCAGTTTAGAAAAAAATGATATTCGAAACCTCAATATCATTTTTGAAGACCTATCCATAGATACCCCAGACATAGGGGTTTAATGAAAAAAAAAAATTTGACAGAGGGTCCTCTAAAACGCAGAGACACAAGTCAGCCATGGTCTGGTCGGGAGCCCCGTATTCACATTGAGCTGCTATAACACGTACAACCATAGAAGTACATGTTTAGTAAGTATCACTATGATTAGAATATTACGGATTTACGACTAAACTCTTTTGAAAACTTGAGTAACATAAATGGTGAGTGAGGTGAGTGCGACCAAAATGGATAGATTTCATAAGTGCGCAATGAATGCACTTAAATGCGTTGAAAAACCAAACTTGGAAGTTCTGTATCTGTGCTGGTCACATTTACATTGCTAAGAGTTCCTTTAATACTTAAAACAAAGATAGTATAGTGTAGTAGTAGTATAGTACACACATCAAGTTATACATCTGCAGTATAACTTAACCTCGCTTTGTTACCAATGAGAGTTCAGCTTTATTTTGTTTTGCACATCTTGATTGGTCGCCGTGCGTACCAACGGGTTTAGTTTAGTTTGGTTTAGTTTAAACTAACAGTAAGTCAGATTATTAGTATATTATATGTAGAGTATGTTAGGAATATAAGTACTACGATTTCACGTTGCCTTCCATGTTTTCCCTGACAATGCTATAAGAATAAGGCGTCACGTGAGCGAAGCCGCGGGCACAGCTAGTAGGTAATATAATAGTTAGTTATATATATGTTTGCTCACACACTCACAGAGGAGCTTAAAAGTTTCACGCAGATATCGCATTTATTGCTACCAGTAAGTTAGATAATACTGGTACAGTTTCTTTGTATAAATTCATGATTGAAGACGCTTGTATAATTGTACGTGGAATACTTAAATTACTACGCTGCGAAAAAGTAATCTGATAGGTACACCTACCTAGAATAAAATTTGATTTCATGTAACAGTAAGTTTGCTGTTGTAACTACTCAACACAGTCTGTTAGCTATTCCATCAATCACGTCCTTCAGTCTGTAATTATGCCATAACTTAGCTGTGTAACCGTGCTCCCCGATTGTTTAGTAATTAATTTTAATCGCTAGGTACGTAGGCCCGGGTTCTGTTAGCGTAAGCTAAACCATATGTTCAACAAATAGGTAATATGACACATTGCTGGTCAAGTGGCGGTCCGCGTGACCGCTTGTATTGTGTTATTAAATGGGACCCGTTAGTTATTTGTGTGCGCTAAACTGGAAATGAGTGCGCCGATTTATCTTTTGTATAAACCAGCCGTAATTAGAAGTGGGTACTATTCATCTAGTACTAATTGTAGATGTGCATGAGATCCAGCATCAGATACAGAGGATTATCGTTTAAGTCCGAGTTACGTCATCAACACGGGGAGTGTGTCTCTTTACGGTTCAGTGAGAGAAAATAATGGGCACGTGCCTGTATTATTTTATGCACCGAATCCCTGTTACTCCAGCATTAGTGAAATTATTTCTGCATTAATGTAACAGCACGGGCATGTTTACCACCTACGTACATGCGTGTATATTAAGCACAATAATTAAAATGAATGCATGCAACTATTTGTTTTCGTGACCCAGCTGAATCAAACGTTAATAACACAGAACTTACCTACGACCGTTATATGTCATAAATGTCAAAGACAAAGTAAAGTTACGTACGTTTGAAACGTGTATCGTTCACCCAAGCTAAAAAGCCACCGCCAAAAAGCGACGCCAACACGCTTCCAGCTTAGTTAGATGAGGTTAATTTGGCTACAAGAAAGGCATCTGCGGCTGGGAGTGTTTGGCAGACCGGGGCGGATATCTGCTGGTTTTTCTGGCATCATGGCGCAGATTGAAAGCCAAACGACTCCAGCATACGTGTTTAATTCCGCAGATGGCAAAAGGATTAGAAAGCAGTGTACAATTTTACCCGTTTCATAATAACTACCTATCTGCCGAAGCAATTTAAACCAACAACTTTTTAAACTGCGAAGTTTTAAGTAGATCATAGCATCGAGATATTTTGTATCTATCTGTTGCGTGAACTTATACTTCAAAGATAGTTTAAGACCCATTTAACTCGTTGAGCGAACTTCCGTTGGAAAACACAAGTACACTTTACAATCTGGCTGTGGAGGGCAAAGCTTGCAATATTGATTCCGATATCTTAGTCGTTTTGTACTGAAGCTACATATCTGTTTTGAACAGTTGGCGAATTTGTTCTGCTTTGGCTATCAATTGGTTTCGTTTAGTCTTCACTTACTATGTACTAACCCAGAACGTAAACTTTCTAAAAAACTGAATAAATTTTTGTTACCTACAATTTTCGTCTCCTAGTTTTTAGAGGCTTGTCGAATTTTCCCACTGCAACGTTTCACCCAAATTATGACTGCTTATCGAACTCGTACTCGTACTCAACAAAAGTATTTTAACCAATCTTATCGCTTTTGGAGCCCAATATTCTAAACAGAACGAGGGCTTAACGAACCTGGTAAATGGTTTCAACAATGAATATAATTATTGTAGTATTTGGTACCTACATTGCCATTAGTAGAGACCGGATTATATGCAAATACATATTTGCATAAGTATTTGCATATTATGGCTGTTTATGGAGGATAATGCATATATTAGCTAAAATCAGCTAATCGTGCCTTTCTTGGTCTCTTTTCTTTTATTTTAACTGGAAAAAATGCAAAAATGTGCCAGAAATTATACCCGCAAAAAACACCTCTACCTACATTAAAATAGTGGCATTGCCCTAAGTAGCACGATGGTTTTTAAGATAAAGATATTTAAATTAATTAAGAGCCTTCGCTCAATCGTACTAGGTACTAATATAAATGTCGAAAAAGCAAAAAAATAAAAACCTTTTTTTTAAATTTTTATTTCGAGCATTTATGATGCATATTGTTGAAATATACTGACCGAATTATATGCAACTTGAAATCGTTGAAGCTTCAAGTTGCATATTATTCGATCTCTAGTTAATATTGTAATCAGAACTTACTTATCTTGCCTAAAGAACTTACAAACCCGTAATTGATAGGTACAAGAACGCCTCAAGCATGCATAAATCTATGTCTAGATATTGCCAGCCAGTAACACACGTAAAATTAAATTCGTAAACTTACATGATTTAGTTATTGCTTGGACACCAAGTTTATGCTCTACTTCTTCCGCTTGGCGCTCAGAAGTTTATGTGAAAAGGAGTTCCAATTAGTGATTTGGCACAGTGCTGCAGTGTTTGGTTCGAATCATAACTATAACTTATCCCGTCAGCGACCAAGACGTTGTTTTCGCGTGGGCACTCGATATCTCCACCAATATTTTTTATTTCTGAAAGTTTCTGGTTGCAATGCACATGCCAAATGCTAATTTTAGTGCTTTGGCAAGACATAAATCTATAGTTTCTTTATGTAATCGATTGTAATACTTACCTCAAAATATGGCGCTACCATTTTGTTTTAAAACTGTGTATGTACCTAAGTAATACATTTAAAACTTTGTTTATGAATATGTTACGTAAATTTTATAAAATTAACACAATCAAGAGAGTAAGAATTTAGGTAGCTACCTACTGCTTGAAGGTGTCATTGCATAACAGTGCACGTCCGTGTGCATCATTCAAATCCCACAACAATACATTTTACCCCTGACAAATATAATATTCCTGTTACTATTTCAATGTCAACGGGCGGCTTAATATCCGCCAAGTTGTGTGCATTGTCGCGATAACTGGATTGGTTCTGCTGATTGATTGGACATGCCAGGAACGGTCGCGGGGAGAGGGGCATCAGTGTCCACTTATAATGAAGCCATTACTATACCGCCCTTCCTGAGTACCTAGCTATCCTTCTGTCATTAGGAATGAAATCGCAAAATGCACCTCCACACTTACCATACCTTTCACTTGAATAAGTGCTGAAAGTAATGCCCATGCAAATGCAACTGCTTTGACAATGAGTCTGCAGGAATTTAAAGCGTTTAGGATAGAGGTTTATTCTTTCCCTATAGGTTCAAATGTGTTTTTACTAAAGACGGATCGGTGTTGGTATATATGTATGTACACCAGGTATGGGTTTGTAAGTGGTTGCGTGTTTGTTTGTTTATCTGTTACCATTTTCCTCCGGAACTAGTGTTTTAATTCTGTGTTGACTGAAATAAACAAAACAAGGAAAACGATTCATTTTTACCAAACAGAGTTTATTTATGTCTTAAGACTTTTACGAATATCACAATAGAACATCAAAGAATACATGAAACAGTACATTTTATGTTGAATAACAGGCATGAAATAGTAGATTGTTGCATCGAGCGCAAAGTGAGTCATTAATGCACGAGTGTTATGTTGGTGCCCGACCGCATGCGAGGGCACTAAATTATCACGAGTGCATTAATTACTCACTTTATCGAGGTGCGTAATCCGCTTTTCTTTCAACTACCCTGACAAAATATACCTACTCAAAATAAAAACTCAAGTTAATGAAACAAAGTTTAATTCATCTTCCCTTCAAACATACAATTATTAAAAGTGCACTTATTAAAGGTTATTAAAAACTTCATTTGCAGCTGTTTTATATTTTCTGGAGTTGAATTCATATCGCTATCGCTGTCAATTTCCATGATTTTTACCTTTTTATTTGGTAAATAAGAAATATCAAAGTTTTACAATGGTACAAAATGCGCGCCATTTGTTTTTTTTTCACCAAGTCAGTTTTATTCAGCCGATTTTTACTTTCAGCCAGTAATCTTTTTTATCTAATGCATACATTTTAGGAGACATTACACCTCTGTGGTAAATTTAATTCCAAATTTAAAATTTAAAACAGTGCAGTAATGAAAAACAGTGCAATAATGAGATTTCATATAACTTTTCTGCACTGTTTTGGTTCTAAGCAAAAAAGACATTCTTTGTGATCGGTTTTGTAGTGATTAATGATAACATTACTGCGTAGTTGAAAGAAAATATTTTTACAACTAAAGTCAAAATATGGTTACTTTTTAGACTTACGACAACAAAACGAAAACATAAAGCCCATGAATAAAATACATGCATAGGCAATAATTAGCAATACTGACTAACATAGCTTGTCTCATGCTTGGCTTCATTATCAATTCACCAAACATGTACGACCCTCCATCTCATTCAGTCACCCATAAGTTACAATAGGTGTCACCAATATTGTAATAATGTTGTCAAATGTAGGTTTTCAGTCATAATTACAGGGATTAACCACATGGCACCCAATATATTCCTATGCTCTTGTGGTTTTAGATTTGTGGATGTACATATTTCAAGAGTTTGTGTTAATAAAACCAAAACCAATGCCCGCATGCGGTTTCGCACCTAGTCTAACCGCAGATAATGTGAGCGTTCACAAGCTGTGTCGCGCAAAAAAGATTTTGACTATATATTCAAATGTGGGTATGTACTATAACATTATAAATCTCTGCCTAAAATTTCGGGGATTACAGACGTGATGTTTTGTTATATTAGGTTTCATATTCCATTGCAGGCAATAGCATGCGGGTACGAGAGGCAACAGTTTCCTAACCTTTATTATATTACACAGTACATAGTTGCCAATTCTCCTTTCTCAGTTCCACCATGCTAATGCCTAAGTTCATCATCAGTTTCGACAGCCTCGCAGCTATGGTACTTGGAAGACGTGTCAGGACAGCTGTCAGCTACTGACAGGTCATCTGACGAGGCGGCCGGAGCTTCGTGGGCTGCTAAAGGCATCAGTTCTTCGTCGGCACCGTGGTATGTGGAGTTACAGTTGCGTTTCACTGCGATGGAAAGAGGCTCCACGTCACGAATCCAGCAATCTGTGAAGGTGGGGTCTGTTAGTTTCTTGTATATACAGGGTGGAAGGGACACCGATGCACGAGATATAAAAAAACAGCTCTTCCATACATTTTGACCAATTACGAAATAACACTTTTTAATTACAAATGAAAAATTCCTATGTGGGGGGGGGGGGTTCAGAATGAGGTACTGAATACGTCCCTTACATCCCGTATTTGTTGCTAGGGAGAAATGTAGATCGGCGATATGAAGGGCCTACCTCCAATTGATCAAGTCTGACTAGATTTTCTATTAAACAAATCGTAGCTAACTTCTAAGCGCGTGTTAAAATGAAATACACAATTTTATGTGACAACCTGTTTAAAAACAACACATTAAAATACATCCGTAGCAGCCGAAACTATGTTTGTTGTTTATCCCTAAGCATGCATTCATCATCATCATTTTCAGCCCAAAAGACGTCCACTGCAGGACATAGGCCTTCCCCAAGTGTCACATTTACATTTTGGGGGGGGAGAGTTTGCTATAATCGCCACGCTTGGCAGGCGGGTTGGCGATCGCAGTATGGTTGTTACAAAAGCATAGAGAACGCTGCTGCCCATTGTCTGGCAAATCCCTTAGTCGCCTCTAACGACACCCATGGGAAGATATGGGATGGTGCTATTCTTTACGTCCGACACCATACAGAACAAAGCATGCATTAAACAAACACAATTCGGGAAAGTTTTTAAGAAAACCAAGAGGGCTTACACGACTTGAAAAGGCACCACACTAAAGTATCAAATTAATGCACAGTTGCAGCTTCTAGAGACGGCTGCCATAAAGAATTTATGCAATCCCACAGACTTCGTAGCACCGTAGCGGCTTCGTAGTACCTCTACATCTAGGATTTTACGACTGGTTTTACTGGTTTTATACCGCACCAAAAATGTTTATAAAAACTTATCCTGGCTTGAATACTTCTCCGACGTAACATTGGATATTGCCTGCAACTGAACTGAAAATGAATACTCACTGGGTCGTTTTTCAGGCGGCACGGGCTGGACTGTGGTCGGAGGTGGCAGTTTGACGGCACCACGAAGCTTCCTCGGACTTCTAGCCAGTGCATGAGATATACTCGGCAGCCTAATATCAAGATGCGAGCCCCTCTCAGTCACAATCTTGTTGTTCATCGCATACAATTTGGTAGTAATGTCCCTGGCTATGAGAGTCGTCACCACGCAAGCGAGATACGGCTCCTTCACAAACAAATACTCTAGGGAACTGCGCTGCCAGTAAACGTAGCGGCACGATGACGCGGCGACTATCGACACCTAAATGAGAGGCTTTGTTTTAGAATAAAAGAATTATTATTAGTTGGAGGGAAACTAAAGTGCCTGCGTATCTCACTACAAGAAATAAAGAAACTTCATTCGTCATTGTACTGTAAAGTATGTTATGGTTACTATCAACAGTTTTGACTTTCACTTTGAGAAATAAATTATTGTTGCTACGGCGTAGCTGACGTAAAGGCATCACGCCTACGCTCGGCTACGACGTCGTAGCAAATAACCGACCCGCTACGCGGTTAGGCACTATTTGTGGCTAACAAATCTGAACTAACTTTGAACGTTCAGAGTTTATTGAGACATTTACTGAAATCATGTTTATATTATTGCGATCTCAAGATGCAATCACTTAAAATATACTGCAGTATCAACTGTACAGTAACTAAGATACTTTTAAAACAAAACACGAGATTCGTGTAGCAATTTTAACGATCCGTTGATCTATATTTTACCTATTTACAACAAAAAAAAAGATCTAAAGCACATAATTGAACAGATATCATGAAAGCAGCACGTTATTTCACTATACGATTACGTAAAATAGTGTCGGGCGTTATCGCGGTTGTGTAAAGAAAGCTATTAGTGTTGTTGATGAGTGCCCGCCACCACGTGTGGGCGGAGGGGCCATTTTAATAAAATAGCCAACTAAATACGTGATATATTATTAAGGGGAGCGGATATGATGGCTGATAGAATTAAACGAGGACCTCGCGTGGCTGTCCTTATTTATAGGTAAATTTAATAACGTTCTAATCAACATCTGGAGCAGTCATTGGAAAGGTCAGAAAAAAGTCTGTCTTGACACTTATAATATGAATTTCCAATAATACTTACTGTTCCTATGTATTCAGTGGAATCCGGTAAGACTGAAAGCCGTCAAGAAGCTAAGTAGATGATGATGACCGGTTTTTCGTATTTAAATTCGAGTATTTACTCGAATTGCCAGAATGCCAGAAACACAAATAAACGTTATGTAACGGCCTGCCTTGATTCAAAAACAAGTGTTCTAGACAACATGCACGTTGATATTCTTTGAGAGATCCTAATAGGTGACCTACCTATTTCCGAAAGCCTCTAAGGTGACACATATTCTGATCCAGTCATCTAACAAAATATCGAACAGGTCTAATTATAGTGATGCAACAATTTTCCACAGAGATTTATTGATAAAATCTACACTTCAGTCCATAAATAGAAGTGCTACATTAAAAGTGAATGTCTACGGCTCAATGTGATTGATAGCTAAAGAAGCAATTTAGGTAAGTTCCCCACGTCTTTACGAGACTGTTTAGACTCTATCGATATTTAACCTAGTTTCTTGCATTTATAGCCACTTCGGCTGTTATACAGCCATAGGCAACAATTAGGTCAGCGGAAAGGGGTAGGTAATGCCAAAGAGCGATCAACGAGTGTGTATACCAATGGCGAAAATAATATCAGCTGGTGCGGATCGTAATTACACGAAAGATAAAGTTCTGTAGCTAAGTTCGTGTATTAGACAGTCTGTTTCAGTGGATAGAGCATATATACGTACCTTATAATCGACCGAGTTTAGCATAAGAGTTCAGTATAAATTATGTAGGCACGTATTAATGTTAACCAAACAGTGATATTTGCATCGAATTGAAAGAGACTGGAGTTATAATTAAAAAATCGAAGGTTTTTAAGCTGACCTAGTAAACCCTTCATATCTGCTCCGTTGTAACAGCATTGAAGGAAGCTTTTTACTTAATGGTTCCGTGCCTTGGGCGTTGAGTTAGGAACCGATCCCATAACTTCTTTGTCATACCTATGACTCAGCTTCGCGGCCCCTGGCGCAAATGTATCACTTAGCGATACGTGACACATTCTATGATGTAAGTACGTAACGTAAAGTCGTGATAAAACTTCTTCTTATCTCACCTGCCTCGTATTTTGTAGTAAAATCGTAGGCATATTTATAAAAAGAAGCTAGGAAAATGTCGCCACCTTAAGTGCCTATATTGTCGCTCAGAAATACCTAGGAGATATATATCTATCTAGCCGATTGTTATTATCAATATTACCTATTTTTCTGTTACCCTGACAATTTGTAAGAAATCTGTTTCTGATATTTTATTTTATTTATTTATTTATTGCAATTCCTATGAAGTTAAGCTGAATTTAAAATGTCATGTTTGCATTATGTTCGTAGATTTTTTTATGGTTTACTGCGTACCAGCTTAGATATATGTACACCATCATCGCTATTGTAGATATATGTAAGGCTATCTTTGAAACTATTTACAAAAGCGTTATCACAGCTGACACTTTGAACAAAGTAATTGGCGTGCATCGGCCAGCCAGCGAGGTCTTTCGGCCTGCCTGGACACGCGCGGGGAATTTATGCGATTTAGTTTGCAGTTGTTAATGACCTGTCCTGTGAGGCTTAAAGTGTAATGGCTGTTGGCTAGCGTATAGCGTGTAGCGTTAGATAACGGTAAAGAAAATGCAGCGAATCTTCGGGGAAGAGCGAAATAGTTTGCATTTTTTTATCTAACAGATATGAGTTTATGTATACTTCAGTTTTGGATAGAATATGTGACCCTTTGATTAAAATGTGTTGGCACTTTTTCAAAAAAGAGCTAAAGTTTTTCAATTTAAGTCGACTTCGACAAAATTTATGAGTTAGGTAATCAATGCAAAGTCTAGCTCCTGCTGCACTGAGCTACTCATAAGTACTTTTTGTGAATTTAATGTAAATTAAGAGATTAATTCATTGTAATTGTATTTATTCAAGTACAATTTAGTACCCACCTGCAATTTAAATGTTAGCAGAGGTACATAACACAATACAAACTAAATTTTAAAGAATACTGTGTACATGTTAACTAAAATATAGAAAAGGAAAAGGACATCAAAACATGTTTTCACATCGCTGTCCATTCCTATTTAAAATCTTCACATTTATGGCATCAATAAGCCAAGATTTATTCGACCGAAAAATAAATCTTAGATCAAAAGAACAACTTGACATTACCTAACCTAACCCGACCTTTACTCAACTAAAACCTTTTGTAGCATTTATTTAAATATGTTAGTAGGTTCGGAGCATTCACTACAGAGTACAGTCAGGAACTCCAGTCCCCTTGAATAATGAACTCATCAGTGGGCCACCCAACCGTGTTAGTTAGCCCCATTGCCTTACTTAACAAGGTGACGCTTTGCTCCAAAGCGTTATGGCGTGAAATAAGACTCCTTTAGATAACATCAAACGTGATGGTAGTATTTGGGAATGTAGCTATAAATGTGTCCCACTTGAGTGCAAGTGTTTGGGTGATATTGAAAGATGGCCGATGATTATGATTAGGTTCAGTGGGTAACAGTGGTGTCTCTAAGTCTGAACTTAGCATACATATAGAATACTTTTGTGCTATTTTACGTGTAAACCTATATCTACGTAACAGGTTTACCGATTGATATTAACCCTGAAATTTACCTATGTATGTCTGAAAGAATTTAAGGTCATTGGTAACTCACCTTGAACTTTTCATCAATCGTGGCTCGACTCGACTCGAACTCGGGAGAGTCCAAGAACTCACAAGGCAGAATTGGATGCAGGAACTGATGACCGCTCATAACGTTGACCTAGACACAATTAAAGGAACTTATTTTGTTTCAGCCAGCTTAATCATGGCTGCATTTAAACCCACTGCTTCTAGTTTGGGTTAAAATAATAAAATATAATATCAAGATTGATCCTAAACTCGTAGATAAGTTAAGTCTGCTAGCGGCGTTTCCTTGCGGAAATTGTTCAGGAATATTTCGTTTTCAACTAAATGTAATGCTGCATCTTGCATCCAAGGTTGGATCTAGTTTAAGCGGAATTAAAAATAAATATTCTAACATAACATTTAACCAAACTTTAGGCCTTGGCCCCCTGATAAGTTCCTAATGTAAGAGTATAAAAGTTAATTAAAGAAACTTCTGGTTGGATTTTACAACGGCTTTTACAACCAGCAGAGCATTAGCGAGAGGGGATTTGGGAGTATTAAGTTTGGGAGCAGTAAGCGGGTGTGAAGTTGCTTACAGACCGCTTTAGTTACTTGTACTGCAAAAGTAGTCGACAACTAAATGAAGTATCTTTGCTTCGATTGCCCCTAGAATTAAACTTCGGCTGCAGTCTGGATCTACCGAACATAAGTAACACTCATTACTATTTTCTTAGCTTTATTTGATTAGGTACTCATGTTTGTAAAAGCTCTATATCCATAACCATATTATGTAATAAACGTTTGATTCTAGAGTCTCTAACGTGCCGTTCTACACATTGTATTATAACGATATCTATACATATAAAATTCAATTGCCACTTGTCTGACAGAGAATCACTTGAGTACAGCTCGGCTGATTTGGCTGTTTTTTTTATGTGTTCGTAATACTCAGGAAAAATAAACAAAATCTTCTTTATCACAGAAAGTTTTTTTTTTTTTCACCGCACTTCTCGTTTTCTTCATTAGAAAATTGCACCCGTGCGAAGCCAGGGCGGGTCGCTAATTTCGAATAAATATTAGATCATCGTTTACTTATATAAGAATCTTGTTCAATATGCTGTTGTGACCTAAATCTACTAGCACGCATTTCATTCAAAAGTTACAAACGGTACACGAACTACGCCAATCTTTTTCCGACCGATCTTTTTTACCTCGGTAGCTGGATAAACTGATGGTTTGGTAAAGAGTGGTAATCGATTGACTCTAATATTATCTGAGGGTATCGTATAAAAATCACGTGCGCGTCGTTAGGTGAGGCGCGGGGGTACGAGACGTATTCATTGCAAACATAGACACGTGCCGCCTGAAAAATTGTTTTAAAACTTCTAACTCTATTGGTAGCTGTGGGAATATAAACTTTGTTTGTTTTGTTTTGCAATCTCGTCAACTTTAAGGAGGTAACTTAGCTGATAATTCTCGTCCCGAAACAATATTAAAATGGGTAGGTCATTTTTCTGTTTTTTATTATTTACGGAAATCGGTAAGTGTGAACCACCCGTGTTTCAAACGCGGCCCGTCCGATCCTCGCCCTATAAACGAGCTTTCACACATACAAATAACACAAACGCTTATTCGATATTTTCTTATTCCCAAACGACGTTAGGGGGTTATTCTGAAATTGAATGAACGAAAAAAAGCAGCGTTTATTAATAATTAACTAGGAAGCGTAATTTATGTTGATTATTTTTGTATTTTTTGACAACCTCCTGAATTTTGAAGAGAGCATCCTCTTCAAAATTCAGGAGGTTAACATAACCACACCTTGTATTTTGTGGGCCGAAAGCTAGGTGTGTAGTACTACTGGGATAAATATTTTCCAGTGTCAATCTAGGTTATAAACTAGCTGAGTGCCAAATTTCATAGTTTTTGCGTGAAAGAGTAACAAACATACATCCATTCAGCCTCACAAACTTTATCATTTATAATTATAATAGTAGAAGGATGTGGCAAAGATTTAAGAGCGTTTATACCCTACGGCATTTCATACAAACTTTCAAGTCGTTATTTTCCGAATAGACTGAACAGATTTTAATGAAATTTCCTACGCATAAGCAGTATACATAGGTCTAAAAAGTTACTAAAAAACATTTTCGAAAAATAATGTTACAACTAAATTAGACCGATTTTTAATTATCTATAGAAACAGAAATTTCACAGAAACTTCCAATTATCTTCATTTTTAAAAGACATAATTAAAAATCGGTCTAATTTAGTTGTAACATTATTTTTCGAATATGTTTTTTAGTAACTTTTTAGACCTATGTATACTGCTTATGCGTAGGAAGTTTCATTAAAATCAGTTCAGTCATTTCGGAAAAAAACGACTTGAAAGTTTGTATGAAATGCCGTAGGGTATAAACGCTCTTAAGGTTGGTAGGTATAATGGTAAATAAGGTATAATAGGTATAATTGGTAGGCTCAACATCGAGTTAGAGAGGCGTTGGCCTGTAGGACAAATAAAGCTAAAATTAGTAAAGTAGATACTGAGGAACTTAAGTATAATTAGGACGAAAACAGCGTGATTATTCAGTGACAATCCAACATACAGGGGACAGACCCCGGGCAAACTAGGATGGAAAAATGTGTTTGATGGTTTTTTTTTAGATTAATCGCTTCTAAATTAGTAAAGGATGTTTAGCTAATTTTCTGGAAATGGTTTGCTTCTTTACTTACAATCATTGCGATAAAAACACAATTTCGTACCCAAGTCAAAGAAAATGTACAAGGTACATACAATATAAATTAACGAACACAGTGGAGATCGGATGTTAAGAGAATGATTTGTTATGAGATGAATATGACAGAAGATGCTATTTTCAATGCTCTCTATTCTAGCATAGACGTACACAATAAATGCCTACTAATTCTAAAACTTATATTAAAAAAAACGAGATGCCTTACGCGGTACCAGGAGGAAAATGTATGTAAGTAAAAAAATACAGGGTTCCTACTTTTGGCGAAATTATGACCTTAATAAACCCCGGCCATCATCTACAATGACCCTTTGTATCAAAAGGGGCGTCTGTAATTAAAGGAAAAGTTGGAAAGTTAGTTAAATATTCCCTTCCTTTCCTTATTTCCGTAATATTACGTAACGAACAAGTTTAGACACCGGAGGAGTTCGTGGCTAAATAATAAGAGCCGCACGGGTCGACTTGCCGAGGTTGGTGCGTGGATGGGTGACCATAATTACATACCGAGTTTCCTCCGTGCCTCGGAAAGCACGTTAAGCCGTTGGTCCCGGCTGTCATTTGTAGATCTTTGACAGTCGTTACGAGTAGTAGAATCCAAAATTCTGACATCCAGTCTTACTAAAGGGTATCGTATTACCCAGTTACTGGGTTGTGGAGGCCAGATAGGCAGTCGGTTCATGTAAAATACTGGTAGTCAGCCGCATCCGGTTAGATTGGAAGCTGACCCCAAGATTGTTTGGGAAAAGGCAAGGCAGATGATGATGTACAAGTTAAGACACCTATACCTACCTAGAGGAAAACCTATAGCATTTTAAGGATATTTAGTTGTTAAGAACTTATTTATGAAATATCTTATAATTATGTATACTAATTATAAGATATTTCATAAATTGACAAAACAAAGATTTCTACTTCATTCCGACCACTGCACACACCCCTTTCGCGTCAAGAGTATCCTTTTTTTTACGGAATTGTATATCATCGAACCCGCTCTGGGCGGAACGGAAGGGAGTGTCAGACTTGCACTGAGTATAACACATCCATGTTCCTTCTTAGCCCTTTGTGTTCCAGGGCCACGTATCTCTTTCGAACAGTCCCGCAGGGTCTAACTTTCAATATTCAATTAATAGGATTATTCGGTTTTGTTCCATGGACAAAAAGCTGTTTCTGACTGGCTCAATGGGGTCAATTTATAAACAATCTATCTATAATGTTACCATACCTTTCCAGCGAGCAGTAGCCCAAGCCGGTCGGTCTTCGTGAGATTCTGCATGGCGTACGCTTCACCCGCGTGCAAAGACATCACGTGTGCGAAGTCTGGGGACACCATGCGTTTGAACTGCAGTCTGGAAACCTAAACCATGATTAGACTTTAAAGGGACACCTATTTAGTAGTAGACAATCTAGAGCAACTGCAGCAATAAATCACTGTGCCAAAGAATATTTTAGACGGATATCTTTCTTCCTTTGTTGCGTCCCGAATGAGCAATGAATGGTAGGATGACCTGTGTTTGAAATTTTGCTGGATTAACTACTGCATACGGGCCGTAAGGGCGTATTAATTAAGTGCTCACATTTAACCATTTTACAACGATTTTAGAAACGAAGAATGGTTGTGTAAATGGTGATAATTATGTAGGTACTCAAATATTATTTTCCTGTGTGACTCTTACGACGATGACTAATATACAGTATTATGATATGATAGATAGTGATAATTAGTAAATAATTATGAAAAATGTTGGTACCTATAATTTTCAGTAATTATTCATACATCACTTACTTTGAACGGTTCAAATAGCGTATGGTAGACTTCTTCTAGCTCAGGATCGAATTTGACAGGTCTCATCTCGTAAACCAAGTAGACAACTTGTGCAAGATTTAGGAACACGAAGCCGAAGTTCCAGGAGAAGGCATCCGGTGAACATATCACGTGCCATGCCCATATTGAGTACAGCATGAAGGCTAGGACAAAATGTGTAGTAGTTACGTATACCTACCTACATAGATAAGGAATTAACAATATGGACCCAGTAGCAGAAATGCCGTATTAAGTCTAATACTATATTAGAACAAAAAAAAGTATTATTTCTTTGAAGCATAACTCAGTCTAAAAGTTTGGTACTTACCTAAATTAAGAGTACCTACATTGTATTTGTTATTTTAAATTTAAGTTTGCATGCTGAAAGAAGTCAGCGAAATATGCGAAACTTTTTTATTTATAAGAATCTTGAATCTTAATAAACGTAGAAACATGGCATCATCATCATCGACATTTCAGCCCAAAAGACGTCCACTGCTGGACATATGCCTCCCCCAAGTGTCGCCACATTGACATTTTGGGGGGCTTTGCCATAATCGCCACGCTTGGCAGGCGGGTTGGCGATCGCAGTACGGTTGTTACAAAAAAGCACAGAGAACGCTGCTGAATAATGAATTAGTGTGCTTCCAGTACCGTTGAAGTAAAAAGTTTTTAGAGGTCGCAAAAAGTCATTTATTCTTTCTCACAATGGGAAAAGACCTAAATATATATTCTTATTCTATGTGTCTATCCAAAAAAATATGAGACACAGACTTACCAAATATTAGAATAGTATGCATCCACAATTGGCCTTTCTTGGTACTTGGAGCGCAGTACGAAGCCACGAAGAGCATGTTGGATAGCTAAACATACACCTAATTAAATCTTTAAGGTAATGCATTGAATTATTATAAATAAATTAAACTAATTTCAACGAATTTATATACCTGAAATAGAGGATGTTGTGTAGTTCTCCAAAGTGGACACCACGGCCAATACCAGGGTCCTGATTATTAATTAAGCCCATGTATTTCATTTTGTTAAGGTAACGAACGTTATTGAAATTTCTAATTTATTTTTTACATACCTGAAGGCATTGTGTAATTAACAGAACCAAAATCCTGAAAAGTGCCATTTTCACCCGGCCACGAAAAATTATATTCACCGATTTCTAGAAAATCACTCTTCTTTGCAAACACACCGTGCGGCATTTTGTTTATTTAGTAATCTAAGTAAAACGTTAAATGTGTTTTACACAAAAAAATAAAACATCGTATTGTCCACACGTTCGCGCCAAATCAATAACATCCGTTTCGTTTTCCAAACTAGCGCCATCTACACTAATGTTTGTAAAATAAAACGTGTCACAGATGTTGTAACTTTAGTTCTTAACCCATAGACAATCTTCCATTTCAAAATGCCGATGATGAAAATTCTATTTTGAGTTGCTGCACAAGTTGTCTTAAAAAATGCTGTTCGGAATTTTATACAATTATAATCATACAAATGAATAAAAATCGCATTATGTTACGGATTATGTGTCAGACCTTCAATGTCTTATATCGTTTACCTTAAAACGATGTTTAGTCGATTTTGAAAATATCAGAGAGAATAGAGATATGTTAGTGTTGCAAATGAATTTAATAGTCCAAATTTCCAAAAATCAATTCATTCTCCTGTCATTCGTATCAAGGTGTGATGTGAATTGGTGCGGAGTAAATCCACATTAAAAAACCTTAAATAAATTGCGATGAGGTAGCACACTTATTCAAAAATAACTAAACAACATCTAAGTAATATGCCTTAACTTTTTTGTGTTATAAACCTTTAAACAGTTTTCGCGGGAATGCCGAACATTAATAATGCCTGCGCCGCCAATGGTAAGTCTCGCACACTTGATTAAATATCTTGTGACTCATTAGAAACGTATGAATTCAATGCATAAGCCGTTAAAATAAAATATACATTTACGTAGCTATCACTAAAACATAAAAGTATCCAATGAAAACTGTTAGTCAATGACTGGAATTCTGGAATGTGCATGGAAACTGTCTCATAATACATATTAGCCGTGTTTTGTGAAATTTGCAAAAGCACAAACTTCATGAAACAGTGTAGGATCAAGGTTTTATAGTAAATTTAATGAAATAGATAAATATAACAAATCAAATTGTGTTTCTAAGAAACAATTTTCTGGATTAACAAATTGATTTTGTAAGGCGATTACTCTCTTAAAACAGTTTTCTCATGCTTGCCACAGGTATTTCCAATATCATAATAACAGTTTTTTATGCACAAAAGGGATATACAAAGGGTAAGGGAGGGGTTTTGCCAGATAACCAAAAATCGAACTTAGCAGTACCTTTCTTTATTAGATCATATTTTTTTATATTTATATTGTTGTAGTTACTTGTATCATTTGACTATCATGTGTCTTATTGTGATAATTTTATCATTTATCAGCATCATTTCACTGCAGTTAAGCAGCATTGCATTGCACTTAAGTATGACTGTCATAGTCACTTTCATAATATTATGAAACCTTCATGAACATAGAATATTTGACTTGACCGTCAACAAAAAAAAAAGCATAATTTTATTAGTAATAAAATTATAACATTTTTTTGCTATTATATTTCATTTGCTGCCAACACAATCTCACTGTAAAATTGGAGTTTATTCATAAACGCTGTGTTTATTTAAGTAATGATTAGCAAAATAACCTAGAAACATTATTGGATTTAAACCATATGTTAATTTTAATCCAGTGTTTATGAATAAACCTCAGTATTTTCTTTTGTTACTTTCCATCAACATTCTCTTCAGAGGCAATACTAACTACAAAATATGCCCAATTCATGTTCATACTGTTTTGCAAACTAAGTTGCTGGTGAATTGTATTCCATTCCATTTTGTATTCATTATATGATTGGCTCAACCTTTGGGAATTCATGTTTGTTAATTTGTAAAGCTATGGAAAATATACATGCCATTAAGTGATCTCACAGCATTATTGTTTTATGTGTTGCCGGGGATACTGTTGGAATAAAAATTAAAACACAATATTTATGTAACCTTGTTAAATAATTTTACATAGTACTGATTGTGTTTTTCTTTTTATATGTGTGGTGATTGCACTATGTGTTTGCACTGTTTTGCTTATGTTTTTACTTTGTGTCATAATACATGTTTAAATAATGGCATGTTCTTTAATTTTATGCATACACAATGCACCTCTATCTAAAAATAATGAATCATGCTTAATTTTTACTAATCCTATTTATAGCCACTGTAAAACTATCTGTTTTTTGATTTTACTGGTCTGGTATTTTTATAATATCTATAATTTTTAAACCATAATCGTAAACAACATAAAGAGAAATGAGGTAAAATTCATTTTGTTGTCGTCTGCTTGCTGTTTTCCCAGTTATCTTGATTAGTATTCTGTAGACAACTTTGCTACTAAGCACTGTACTTTAAAGAAACCCAAGCTAGATGTTTCCCTTTTTCCTTAAACAAGATGTTTTGCAAAAGCCATTCGGTTATCCCTGTGTGATTTTCATTTGATTACAGAATGTATGTTGCTCTGACAAACTTTAAGAAATTGGAGTCTTATCAAATGATGGTGTAACCATTTCAATCTTTTATTGAAATGGTGTAACCATTTCAATAAAAGATCTAAAGACACCGTTTAAGATTACAAATCAAGATCTTTTCACAGTCTACTAGGTAGTGAAAAGTTTCTCAATTTGTGTTGCGGCAGCTCTTCCTGTATGTGCTTTCATATTTAATTCTGTTAGCAGTTTGTTAGTTGACCAATATTAATTAAGGGTGTGGCCATTGTGTGGGTACATTTAGAATTTAGAATGTTTTGAATTTAAATTATGTCTATACATAGAAAGAACCAGGATTATGAGGATCAAAATAATTGTAGGGTAAAAAAACAAACATATAATTAACTAAATCAGCTTTGGTAGCTCTTGGGTTTGTAATTATTTTGTTTAATGTTACTATATTTTGTAGGGTACGTAGTGTACATTACAATCCAAAGAATAGTGCAGGACATAGTTCATAGATACTCACTTAACGGGTATTGTGGTCATTGACTTATTTTTCATCATAATAGACCCTCATTATTATAAAATGACTTCTGAAACAGAGGACAAATAATGGAACTCAACAAAATCAATTTCCATCATTTTCAATTTATATAAACAGAATCATGCAGGTATTATTTCATGGTGTGATTAATACTGCGAGAGTGAAGGCAATCTGTTAAAACGACAAGCCATGACAGAATTTAAAATAATACAACATTAATTTTGTCAAGGAAGTTTGAGACATGTCACTTGTTGCAAGTTGTATGACATAGTCAGTCTGTATACCTTGTTTTGGTCATAGTGTGTATATTATTATGTATCTGGCCTGTGGAAGAGGTTTTGGTGACATGAATTGTTTACTATGTTTTGTGGCTTGACAATGTATCCACAATTTTGGAATAATGCTTGTAAACAATGAATTAGTTCCTTGTCTTGGGCTGACTGTATTACAGTCAAATCATATTTGGCACCAATGCTAATAATGACAGAAGAAGAATTTAAGCTGGGTGAACTTGGATTATTGTCACTTCTTAACTTCAATATTGTCAAACCAGTACTGGACCACAACCTGCACTCAACCACCATTTAATACTGACTTGACAATTAATTTAGCTGTAATATGCTAAGTTCAAAGACTGTGGAGGATGATATGGCAAGTAATGAGGTGTCTGATAATAGGATGACTAATACAGAAGTATGGAAGAAGATGACATGGCTGCACCAACCCCAAATTAATTAGGATAAGGGCAAGAGAATGATGATGATGCTAGGTTCATGGCATTCATTTAAAATACAAAGTCTGACATAAGAACCCAAACAGGGGCCGGTGTAGCACCCAGCAGTCTTATCTCAGACTTTTTAAAATGGCATTTAGCCCAGTCAACTGAATTACATAGCTTGTTATCTGGTATCCATTCCAAAGTCACAAAACTACTTATGCAAATTCTATCTGGCCATTATAGAATGCATAAAAAGATACTTTAAAGTAAATACGATAAGATCAGTCATTATTACAATATCTAACTACACAGAAGGTACCAAAGAAGCAGGTTTATACACTTTTACATACTGTAACTGTAATATACACAGTCATTTTATCTCACTGGATAAAGACAATGCATGAACGAAATCTAACAAGATTGCAGCGTTCTTTATGCCTTGGATTGCATGCATGTGGAAATATTGAATGCAAACACAGTGCGACCACCCTTGCCCAACAGCTATCCCCGGTAAGGTATGCAGACCGTTTGTTTAATATTACAGACGAATATGAAGTCATTGGCGAGACGCAGTGGCAGATCATCGAGAACAGCGGCGATGAACAAACCATCAAAATCCGCGGCCTCATCTATTCAAAATTACGGGCTATTTTATTACACACCGTGAGCATATTACTATGTGGATTACCATACTTTGTATTGGCTTACTACCCGTCTTGCAACCGATTCAAATACATAAAAAGCAGTCTGAAAGCGGCTAATTATATTTGTGGTAAGTTGGTAGACAGAACCATCTTTCTATAGACTTGATAAAAAAATACTGCATCGAGCCGGGACCTAGTCGATTAGAAATAGACACTAAGTGACACATTATTGATTCAGTGTTCGTTGTATTTTATCACATTTTTATCTACTAATCCACGCTTCTGCTCAAGCTCGACTCGATACAGTGTACTATGAATCATCCTTTATTTGTTTTTATTATACCAACTGATATCAATCAATGCCTAAATTATTATACCTCTCTTGTAACTCTTTAACCTTGATTAAGTTGTCTAGGGCTTTTCTAACAGATTTTACAACTTTTGAATGCTAACTTCCAGTGAAATTGATATGCAAACCGATTTTCGGGTTTTCCGGCGAGCGAATTTTTTTTTGGTTTCATGGTTAATTTGCGGTTAATTTACGGCTAATTATCCAGTACTTTATATGTTTGCATGCTGCAATTGCCATGCTAACTCCAGAAAGGTCTTTATTATTTGATTATTTTTTAGTTATCGACGGCGATGGAGTATGGTCCACAGAAAAAGTGCTTTCAATTGAACTGAGCATAGCCAACCAACCAGATAACAAAATGCGGTATTTTATGTTCAAGCACAACCGTTTCATTTTTGTTCACGATCAAGGAATCTTTACAAATGTCAATGCAATCAATGAGAAAATGTCTATTCAATTACTGATGGAAAATATGTCTGGTTTAAACAAACGGCAACAAGGCGAATTGTAAGTTCAAAATAATCACTTATTCACTTAGCGAATTTACGTAATCAGTAGTGAAATACTAATTAGATATATTGCCTAATTACGTAATTATATTTTTTATGGTTTATTAAACCCGTTTGCAACATTCTTGCAATTTTCAGGATTAAACTGTATGGCACAAATTCAGTAGAGGTGGACGTCAAAAGTTACTGGACCTTGTTCAAAGACGAAGTATTCAATCCGTTCTATCTATTCCAAGTTTTCTCTATCATACTTTGGTCGTTGGATGAGTACTATCAGTATGCTACGTGCGTTTTCTTCTTGTCTGTTGCGACCTGCATGCTGGCATTAGTTCAAACCAAAAAGGTAATATATAATTTTAATATAAACTACGTAAGGGCCATCCACAAAATAACGTCACACGAATTTGTGAGGTCTGGTTACATTTGTGAGGTGAAACCCTAGTGTGATTTCCTATAGTTAGCAATTTTACATAATATTTTTAAAGTAAATCGTTCCGTGTTTTATTACTTAAGAGCGTTTATACCATACGGCATTTCATACAAACTTTCAAGTCGTTATTTTCCGAAATGACTGAACAGATTTTAATTAAACTTCCTACGCATAAGCAGTATACATAGGTCTTAAAAGTTACTAAAAAACATTTTCGAAAAATAATGTTGCAGCTAAATTAGACCGATTTTTAATTATCTATAGAAACAGAAATTTCCAATTATCTTCATTTTTAAAAGACATTTCGAAAATGTTTTTTAGTAACTTTTTAGGCTTATGTATACTGCTTATGCGTATGAAGTTTCATTAAAATCTGTTCAGTCATTTCGGAAAATAACGACTTTAAAGTTTGTATGAAATGCCGTAGGGTATAAACGCTCTTAAATATTATATTAGATTTTAATTTTGATGTCAAGAAAATTTAGGACCACTCCGACCCCTTAACATGTGACGTAATTTATGGATGGCACCTTATATAATTTTGTAAATATAGTGTGGCTAGGAAATTCTTGCCAGTAAACATTCTAATATTAAATTTTATCTGAAAAGGGATCATAAAAAAGATCTTCTTCTAGTGACCCATAAGTCTACCAAGAATCTTACGATAAGTACTCTGTTGAAAATCCCAAAAACACAATCTTAACTATTCTCACACCATAAAAAGCTTTCGTCCGTTCAGCCAAGACTAGCTAAGAATACCGTAATGATGACAATGACCTACAAAAATATTCATATAATTACAATCATTATTCTTCCAAACAGATGAGCGTCCGTCTGCACAAAATGGCCGGCTCGACGAGTGCGTTCACCGTAACCGTGTTGCGACCGGGCCGCATGGGTCGTGAGCAGTGTGTGGTGAACGCCAGCCGACTGGTCCCTGGTGATGTGCTGGTGCTGCCACCTGACGGATGTGTGATGCCATGTGACGCCATGCTACTCACCGGCACCAGCATCGTTGACGAGAGCATGCTTACAGGTACGGCGTTTATGGCACTTGTGGACTGAGTGCTACGCGATACTGTGCCGTATGTCTGCGATCTTCAGTGCGATGTTGATGTGTGTGCTTACAAATTATTGCTAGAATCTAGTGGTTTAGATATTTCTGTATAACAATTGTTACTTGGTGGTCTGTCCCTGTCCAAAAGATAAACAAGCATAGTAAAACATATTATAGATAGCATATTATTTAGTTAAAACCGAGAAAAGGAAAGGGCCTTTTTTACCAGTTTTACATGACTATTAAGAAAAAAATCTATCTAAAGTCTTTGGTATCGTAATGAACGAATAAACGTCTAACAGGTGGCGTTCTGTAGTTTCTGCCTACCCTCATGGGAAAAGGCGTCAGTTTATGTGTATATGTATGATTGAATAAACCTCGTATCAGTTCTGTTGCCGAGCCCGATCTCCAACTAAATTAATACGGCAGACACGACCTAACCGGACCCATTTCAATTTAAACCGACTGACTACCAACAATGCTTGTCACAATTACACACGCATTCCAGCTATAGAACAAACAAAATTGACATTTATTAAGAATTGATAAATTGTCAATTAAATTGTATTGGTTTATGAGTATGATTCATTATTTTGTATTGACACATATATTTGTGTTTACTCTTATAAACGTAGCCACGTGTTAGGTGCGAGTTTCAATACTACTGTTTACTACTGTCCATATTATGTAACAATTATCACATTACAATTTACATAATGGATTAATGTAAACAATTCGTATAGATTACTTTCATCGTTATTTATCTGCTAACACGAGTAAAATCGCTTCTTAGGAAACGTTCGCATACACACGTCGCGTCGCACAACGCGCCTGGTCACCGTAAATGTGCCCTAAGGCAGTGGCGAAGGGTGAAAATATTGAAAGGGGAAGCCGAAGAAAAAAATTTGAATTTGAATTTTGTTTTTCTTCATCGCATTTTTCAATTTTCGTTTTGATTATGCTGATAATCAAAACGAAAATTGAAAAATGCGATGCGCAACCAGAAAACTTCGAAAATTACACCCATGACGAAAAAAACAGAAATTTAGGTCGCGCGTCGGCGCTATTTTTAATTTTGGTGTCTTTATCAGCGACCGCGAAAACCACGAAAATGTCACCCATGATAAAAGTACCAAAAATTTTCGAAGGATCCAACTTGATCTTTTTTTCATAACTTATGTAATGGAACGATTAAATGCACAAGAACTACATAAAACACTGTATAAAAAATAAAAATATAATATAAAAAACCTTTTTGAAACAAGCTTTTATGAATATGAACTGAAAAGAAGAAAATAAATCTTTGAAAAAATTAAATGTAGGATAATTTTCACAAAAGCTTGTCGCGTTTAGTTTTTATAGCATTTACCATTCACGCGACAAGCTTCAGGTATTATGTTTATTCATAAAAAGTGAACGCGTAAATTTACAAAGTTTCATATCCGTGCTATTAACCGCTGAGGAGTTCCCTCGTGAGGAGACGATCCTGGCGGTAGCATGAGTTCATGATACAAATCGTGATTATCCATCAAATATGAACTAGTATGCAACGTTACGTGTCTGTGCTATTAAATGTTGAGGAGTTCCCTCATGAGCAGACGATCCTGGCTGCAGGATAAGATCATGATAGAATTCATGTTTATCCATCAAATATGAACGTGCATACAAATTTTCTTGTCTGTGCTATTAACCGTTGAGGAGTTCCCTTGTGAGAAGACAATCCTGGCTGCAGGATGAGTTCATGATACAAATCGTGATTATCCATCAAATATGAACTAGTATGCAACGTTACGTGTCTGTGCTATTAAATGTTGAGGAGTTCCCTTGTGAGAAGACAATCCTGGCTGCAGGATGAGTTCATGATACAAATCGTGATTATCCATCAAATATGAACTAGTATGCAACGTTACGTGTCTGTGCTATTAAATGTTGAGGAGTTCCCTCATGAGCAGACGATCCTGGCTGCAGGATAAGATCATGATAGAATTCATGTTTATCCATCAAATATGAACGTGCATACAAATTTTCTTGTCTGTGCTATTAACCGTTGAGGAGTTCCCTTGTGAGAAGACAATCCTGGCTGCAGGATGAGTTCATGATACAAATCGTGATTATCCATCAAATATGAACTAGTATGCAACGTTACGTGTCTGTGCTATTAAATGTTGAGGAGTTCCCTCATGAGCAGACGATCCTGGCTGCAGGATAAGATCATGATAGAATTCATGTTTATCCATCAAATATGAACGTGCATACAAATTTTCTTGTCTGTGCTATTAACCGTTGAGGAGTTCCCTTGTGAGAAGACAATCCTGGCTGCAGGATGAGTTCATGATACAAATCGTGATTATCCATCAAATATGAACTCGTATGCAAAGTTTCATGTCTGTGCTATTAAACGTTGAGGAGTTCCTTCGTGAGGAGACGATCCTGGCGCTAGGATGAGTTCATGATACAAATTGTGATTATCCACCAAATATGAACTTGTATACAAAGTTTCGTGTCTGTGCTATTAAACGTTGAGGAGTTCCCTCGTGAGGAGACGGTCCTGACTTCAAGATTAAGTTATGTTTGTCATAAGAATGTAGTGTTCTTAGAAACAAAGGTGTGTGGAAAATTTCAGCTCAATCGGACATCGGGAAGTGGTTCTAATTTAACTTTCCATACATACAAACATGGTCGTAACTCGATAAACTTCGGCTTACCTAGTCCCTACAAAACGCTGCTGATAGCCGCGAAATCACGTGTCCGCGTCCATACAAATTTAGTTCTGAATTCTGACACCCGAGCTCCGGCTTACTTTTGGCGCCACATGTTGCTTTCTTTGTTGACATGAAAAATGTTGTTTTTTTTTTTAATCCGATGTATTTAATGCCTGTACTGTAATGTGAAAACCACATATGTGTACATAATTTACTAATTGACTACAGTAGACACTAGACATTACGTACATTGCCTTGTTCCCAAAGGTAAGCCGGCAGGAATCGGCTTCTTAGGTGCCTTCGGGCCTGCCCTAAGGCAACGTCACTACTACAAAGCAAATGTATCAATGTCACAGATTCTAGTTGGCTGGAGTTCTTAAAGGGTTATTTTCATACTATAGACTCCTATCGACTCCGACATTGGGAAATTAGGTCAAGATGGGATGGACATTAATATTTAATATTGATGCATGTGTTTAAAACGTGTCATGCTATTTGCTTGCTTTATCAGATTTTAAAAGGGGGGGGTGACATTTTATATCCCTCTACCAAATTATTATCTTTACACCTAAATGTACTAGTTAATATTAGGTACAGCTTTGTAAAATATCAATGTTTATTTTAGGTGAAAGTGTGCCAGTAATGAAAGGCCCCCCTTGCCCATCCGCTGAAATATTCTCAACTGACGCACACAAAAGACATACCTTATTTGCTGGCACTCATGTTATGCAAACTCGATTCTATGGCAACAATCAGGTACAAACTTTTAAAACACTCATGAATGAGGCTTTGGCAGTGAAATAATAATTATTACATTATTAATATTATAAATAAAAGAAATGGAAAAGTAATAATGTTTTATTTTCAGGTTTTAGCAAAAGTAGTACGCACTGGTTTTTACACCGCCAAAGGAGAGCTATTAAAAAGTATTCTGTTCCCGAAACCCTTTGGGTTCCAATTCTACAAGGACGCTATCAAGTTTGTCATATTCATGTTCTGCATTGCCGCGATTGGGATGGCTTACTCTATCTGGCTTTATGTTCTCAGAGGCGTAAGTTGTATCTTATAATACTTTCATAAAATTAATCATAAACAATTAATATTTTAATCAACTAAACCGATCGAATCCATTGCTGGACGTAGAAATTTTCTGGTTGGAAAAATAGTCCATTTAAATATAGATAATACATATAATAATTAATAAGCACAAGTTATTATGTATTAACAAATTATTCTATTGCATTTCTTGAGTAGAAAAAAATCTGAATGAAGATTTATTTCACCCTCTTTAAGTTTTCTTCAGACATAATAATAAAATCAAGTTACTTGACGTGCACTCGTCATTTATCGCAACTATATATCTAGAATATAACGTCTCTCCACAGAGTGCCCTAGGAACAATAATCCTCCGCACCCTGGACATCATCACAATCGTCGTACCGCCCGCGCTACCCGCCGCCATGACAGCTGGCATAGTGTCCAGTCAGAATCGTCTACACAAGCAAAAGATCTTCTGCGTGTCCCCACCCAGGATCGTCGTATGTGGCAAGATACAAGTTATGTGCTTTGATAAGGTGAATATTTTTCACATATTTATGTTAGAAGGTATTTAATAAGGCGTATTGCAGCGGTTCAGTGCGTTTTTAATTTTATTTCCAACATTTATTTTGTCCTGTTTTCCATCTAGTTTTATGTTCATGCTGTGGTCTGATATAATAATTGAAAGAACACACGTAAAATAGCCTTTTATAGCATTTTGTTTTCTGTTGTATCCTTCCTGCTATCATCAAACTGGGGATCCCAGTTTGATGTATATAGATATGATGTATATTTGATCTAGATAGTTACATAATATCATTAATATGTGATTCAGATCAACATAGACTCACTATCCTTATATTCCAGACTGGCACCCTAACTGAAGACGGTTTAGACTTCCACTCCGTAATACCACTACGCTCCGGTGAAAAGTTTGGTGAACGTGTCGTAGAAGTTAGCGGACTACCTACGACCAGTCCGCTCATACAAGCGCTGGCGTCGTGTCACTCTCTCACCAGCATTGGCGGTCAGCTGAAAGGAGATCCTTTGGACCTTAAGATGTTCGAATTCACACAATGGGTGAGTGCTAGTTGCATTACGAATTCCTGCAGTTGTAGTGTAGACAAAGGGCCCCAGCGGAAACCTAGCTTTTGCTTAGTCTACGCCGTTTGTATGTCTACACTATTTGTATGTTTACGCCGTTTGTATGTCTACGCCGGCCGTTTGTTTTCACGCCCCTTTAAGACCCAATCGGGTTTCTAGAGCTTAGAAAAGTACTGTATTCGATCATTTGTAATGTGTCGGCGGCATGCGGTAAGTGTAATTGATTATTATGGAATATATTCATAATTTTACACGTAACTTTTAACTGCACTACATGAATCATCAATCCTATAATATTTACGAGAACACCGCAGGGATAAAGTTCCATAATAATTTAAACAACATTGATGATGTCATTAGTTCCCACAATACATTACCAACATCTGTACCAGGAAATGAACCAGTTAAACATTGATATGACAGTTATCTGATTGTAGTTAGCATCTGATAACCGACAAGGTACTCGTGATTTCTATCTCAAGTATCTGTGCCCTTGATTTTGACACATATTTTTTATTCTAATATTAATAGATATTACTAAACATTTAAAACTTTACCTCCTGCCCTACCTACTTACCCTAGCTACCTACCTATCTTACCTCACTTACCCTACCCTACCCTACCTACCTACCCAATCTAACTAACTACCTACCTACCTACCCTACCCTACCCTACCTACCTACCCTACCTCACCCTTTAAACATCATCTCGATTTTTTTTTCTTTATCCAAACCTTATCGCGACAATAACAAAAATAAAAAAATAGTATATTTCATTACGAGTTCGGAAAACCTGTCATTGCAAAGAGGTCCGACAAATGTCTACCCGAGCCGAGGCGCAGCCGAAGGTGAGGGTTGACAGTCGAAACAAGTTGCAATGACGGTTCCGCACGTGTACTACTATTTTTAATACAGTTGCGAAAAAATGAAGCAATTTAATAAAGAACATTTTTGGAAAATGGGGCCAACCGTAAAAGAATATAAGCAGAGATTTTTTTTTGTTTTCTTTACCCATTCTGGGTAAGCAAAGGGAACTATGCCCAGTCTTTAGTAATCATACAGCCAAGTCTTCAGTAGATTTTTTTTTTTGTATAAACTCCTTGTTTGGTTTTTTCTTTTTAATAGACATTATTTTGACAGTTGGGAAAGAGAACGCACGAGTTCGGAAAAGGTAAAGAAAAAGCTCGAGTGTGTAATAGCCCACATCCCGAACGCTATAAGTCCCTGCAATACGCCACTTTTTGAGCAACTGTATTAAAAAAGAATTATCCAATATTGTGTAGACGTTCGAAAGTTATGCGCCTGACACAACATTTCGGTGATTCATTTTTATTTATATAGGGTGATTAGTAATTAGTGACCGATACCTAAACACGTGATACTACTCATGATAACAAACAACTTTCCTTAAGAAACTTTTTTTTATACTCATTCACTTCTATCACAATAACACAACAGCCATATGAAGCCGCTGCTGGCTGCAGCTTACGGAGCGGCTTGCTAACCGTGCGGATGCTCGGCCTACCCACTGTTGCACGGTACGATAGTAATGAGACAGAATGGCGACACGCAGCTAACAGCTGATAGGTCACAGGCGCGCGCGCGTCAATTTCATACGGTTGTTGTGTTGAATAAAGATTATCATTATCGTCAGCCTATAATGTTCCCATTGCTGGGACACAGCCCTGCTCTCTAGGAGAGGGAGTGGGCTGTAATCCACCACGCGAGCCCAGTGCGGGTTGGTAGATGTCACATGTCTTCGAGTTTTTAGATCTAGGACATGCCGGTTTCCTCACAATGTTTTCCTTCACCGTTTGAATAAATATTTTTGGTGTTTAATTAATAGCGTGTTAATTTATCCTATACCCAGCTCGTAACATTATCATGAGTACAATCACGTGTTTAGATATCGGTGACTAATTACCAGTCACCCTATGTAGATTTATAAAGGTTCACCAACACCTGTGTACAACGTATCTCAAGTAGGTATAGGTTTTTAGTCTTGGATTAGCACATTTACCAATTACTGGTTTAGCTTTGACAAAATAAGTGTAATAATAAGAAAGAAAACAAACGATATAATTTATCAATGAATTGATTTGTTCAGTTCTGATTTTTTAAATTTTAACTACTAACTCATAAGGAAGCGTGTTGTTCGAAGTCTGTATGTAAGACGTTCCAAACGTAAGGACTTACGCGGAATAATAAAAACAAATTTGTACTAATTAATTTAGTTTTTACCACTTACGAATGAAATGGATACGTTACGGCTAAAGATAAATGTGAAATAAGTTAAGATTAGCCAGCTGTACTAGACAGTGGGCGAAACGCAACAGGTGCCTCTATTCGGCTGGCTAGCGCTACATCTAAGTCGCCATAATGAACGTATTTGTGTCATCTAAATATAGTTGTTTTTTTTTTCACAGATCCTCGACGAACCAGGACCAGAAAACACACGATACGATAACCTGACACCAGTTATTGTGAAACCCGCCACAACTGCTAAAGAAGCACAGAACTTAGATGACTTCGATCCTTTCACCATGGAAATTCCATATGAGGTACCTAGTTTCAATTTGTTTGCTGATGAATGGAAGATGATAATGTTAAGCGTATGCGGTTATGTGAAAGGACAGAGTGATGGGGATGATGCTGTTCTAAATAATTAACAAATTAAAAGGAAAGCTACTATTTTCACAAGCATCATCATTAGCCTATAATGTTTCCACTGCTGGGGCATAGGCCTCCTCTCTATGGGAGGGAGTGGGCTGTAAGCCACCACGCGGGCCCAGTGCGGGTTGGTAGATGTAACATGACTTCGAATTTTTAATTCTAGGACATGCTGGTTTCCTCATGAAGTTTTCTTTCACCGTTTTTGAGGGCAGTGCTGATGAATAAATTACACAAAGTAATGCGCCTGTCTGGGTTCGAACCCATGGCTTACTGATCGTAAGTCGAGGCTGTCACCACTGGCCCACCGCAGCTCTCTTCACATGCATGATCAAAGTTAAACCAAATATTTCTGTTTATTTGGGGTTTTACTGTTTTAATCACGTATTTATTTCGGGTTTTATTAAAATAGTTCGACCTCGCGGAAGGTCCCTAAGTAATCTCTCTTATTCTAATTAAGAAATAATCTATGGTTTCAGATCGGTTTACTGCGGCGGTTCCATTTCTCATCGGCTCAGCAATCAATGGGTGTCATAACTAACGTACTGGGGCAACCACAGATGGTTTACTTCGTGAAAGGTGCTCCTGAAAAGGTAAACGATTTAATGGCGTGTTGTTGTCGGTACTAACGCCAGCTTTTCAATACAATTCCCACAGACAATTTCAGTAATGTTTACCAACAGCTACCTGCTGACAATGTCAATGAAACACCAAAATATGTATGCTGGTCTATGTTACGCTTGTGTTTACGTAATTTATGTTAACTGATGTTATGCTGCCTGAAATAAGGATCTTATAAAAGTTTTTAAACTGACATTGATATTTACCATGTTTGCTGCACTGTTGCAAGCACCATGATCACGAATAAACTCTAGTGCCGAAATATAGGGAACTCAAAATAAAAATTAAACATGGTAAATGTCCCGTTTTTAGTGTTAATGATAAAGGATTTTATATTTTTGTTATAAAGCTTCTCCTGTGTCATTCTAAATGTTTTTTTTTTAATCTTTCTAGGTTGCCTTGATGTGCAATCCAGACACACTCCCAGAAAACTTCAGTTCTGTTCTAAACGAGTACACCTCCAACGGTTACCGAGTAATCGGTCTAGCACAAAAGAAACTCGATCGCAAGATAAAATGGGTCGACGCACAGAGGGTCAAGCGTGATCAGCTCGAGTGCGATATGGCGTTCCTAGGCTTTCTAGTCATGCAAAATAGCCTGAAACCAGAGACGACCCAAGTGATAAGAGAGCTTCACGCGGCTTCTATGAGACTGATTATGGTGACAGGTTTGTGATGCTTTTTCATTCAAGTACCCCATTTCGAGCCATTTTACCACACAACTGAAAACTTGTGCGGTGATCGCTTGTCGTGGTATGGGCGAGTGATGCGGAGAAATGAGGAAAATGTCGTGAGGAAAGTTTTGAGTATGAATCTGGATGGGTATAAGAGTAGAGGAACCCGATGGATGGACTGTGCGAAGGATGATATGGCAAGAAAGGAGGTGTCTGATGAGTTATCGAGTAATAGAGAAGTATGGAAGAAAAAGACATGCTGCGCCGACCCCAAATGAATTGGGATAACGGCAAGAGCATTATGATGGCCAAATTTCGATCCGTTTGAACAAAAAAAAAAGTTTTGTAATAACCACACAGCCAAGCTCTGGTGTATTTTAATCTGAATTCATAAGAGTCTTATGCTAAAGCTCATGTGTTCTAACATCTTATCTTACTACTACATATATAAATGAGAAATCTTGTAAGGATGGATGTATGGTATGTATGGAAGTATGTTACTCTTTCAGCCAAAAAAATACCGAACGGATTTGGATGAAAATTGGCAAACAGATAGCTGGATTAAGAACGTTTACGGCACTTCATACAAACTTTCAAGCCCTTATTTTACTTCAGAACTAATGCTGTAACAGAAATATTGTAAAACCAAATGATTTTAAAAGAGTAACCATGGAGTTTCTTGCCGGTTCTTCTCCATAGGAAACGACTAACCCGAACAGAGCACTTTTTTGCCGACGTTTTATAAGTGCCCCTGTAGGCCCATGTTAAATAAAAATATTTTGATTTTTTGATTTTTGATTTTTTTTCCTAAATGTTTGAACCGATTTTAATGAAACTTCGTACTCAATTTGTTTGTATGAAATATTGTAAGTTGTAAACGCTCTTAACACGTATGATACGTATTTCGGTGTAACGATCCCGTGGGACAATTACCGAACTCCATGCGAGCGAAACCGCGGGCTGCATCTAGTGCCATCACAAAAACAAAATAATCAGTTAGTCTATAGATAAAAGCGTCGGCCAAGGCCAATCAGTGACTTAAGAAAGAGCTGATAAAAGTAGAAATAAACTTGTCTTTCCTAAGAACAATAATTTTATTTTGTCAGGGGATAATATAATGACTGCTATGTCGGTGGCGCGTGGGTGCCTGATGGTGCAGCCGCAACAGAAACTGCTACTGATCAGTGCGGGCCAGCCACAGTCCAACGACGCACGGCCGCCTTTGACTATGGAAGTAAGTTCTTAGAATACACTTATAGCCTGCGCAGACGACGGATTTTTGTCCGCGGACTTTTTTGTCGGCTAAAATAGATCGCTTACAACTGTATGCAGTAACGCAAACGAGGGAATCAAAGTACCGCGTACAAAAAGTCCCCCGAATAACCGAGGACATGCAGAGAGCGGACCGGACCAAAGTACAGGGGAGTCCCCGAAAAAAATAGAATTCGTGTGGCTAGGCGAAGCAACGCACATGGCGGACTTTAGTCCGCGTTGTGCGCTCGAGAGTGACGAGATCCGATATACTTGACCATCAAAATATACCGAAATTGAAATCGTTAGTCCTTACTGACCGTTGTTGATCTTTGATAGATTTTTAACCTTCAAATGATCGTAGATCTTTACTCTTGCAAACGTAACTTTGATTTGAATAGAACCGAGATTATATGAAAGCACATTTCAGGTAATTGGCGAAGGGGCACCACCTAAACTACCAATAGATGTATATGTCTTGGCATTGGAGGGTAAAACTTGGGCTGTGATTCGTACTCATTATCCGGAACTGATGCCAATAGTACTGACTCGAGGTAAGACAACTTTGATTACTAATTCAAATTCATTTATTTTGTGAACTTAAGTATTAAGTATGTGATAAAATATATAAAATCAGAAGCTCTCTATGTTCCGCCATTAAGCATACAAATTGTTTCTCAAATTAGATACTTACATGAAATTAACACAACTACATGAAATTACATAAAAGAGCCATTAAATAACAATACTTTAGGTTAAATAATTAAAAAATGATGAAATAACATTACATTAAATGTCACCTAAGTCAATATAAAACTTACCGTTCCAATACAGAAGCGCGCGTCACACAACTTTGTCAATTTCAAAGGGCTGTGTCAATGTCAAAGGTTTAGATTTTAATAAAGACGTACGCGCATAAAATGCAACTAGCTTAACACAAAAAGCTTTGTACAGAAATACAACTAACTTCCAAATAACCTCTAAAAAGCACAGAATAACTTTTGTTTCGGAAGTCGGTGATGTTTGTTATGTTACTGACACTTCGTTCATTTGTCTTCTGTCACCGACTTCCGAAACTAAAGCCGTACACACATTAACAAAAACATACATACATGCGAACATAAATAACCTTCTCCTTTTTGGAAACCAATTAAAAATTGGTCTTGACATATTTTTAACTTTATAAAAAACTACTCTTTTAAATTGAGGCTTTCAACCATTCCCAGTGAATGGTGCAACCTGCTATTGTTTCAATGCTTCGGTCTTTCTGATAAACTTTTCCCTTTCAGGCATGGTGTTTGGTCGTTTCGGTCCTGATCAAAAGACTCAGTTGATAGCTGCACTACAAGACGAAGATCTTGTCGTGGGCATGTGTGGCGACGGCGCGAACGACTGCGGCGCCTTGAAAGCTGCGCACGTTGGCATATCACTCTCTGAAGCTGACGCCTCGGGTAAGAGTTGATACTATTGCAAAGTTATGAGTATTCTTTCTTTCGGTTTTGTTGTTGTTACGGCACTACAAAAAGTACTACATCAACATAGTAGGTACTACAGCGCCATTTATGACACAAATGAAGAATTAACAGCCCGGAACCCACCAGACACAACGCCCGTGTGGTCGGAAGATCCTCCCTTTTCTATAGGGGATGAAAAAACTTTACACCCTCTTCATACCCCTATATTTTATTGTTGTTTATCGGTTACATTTCGGGGAGTGTGCGATGGAATTGCATGATCTAATTCCGGCTAGCCCGTTTCATCATCGAACTACCAGACGTACGGCGATGCGCCATCGGTACATGATGGGCATCCCACCTATACGCACTAAGCGTTTTGGGAATACTTTTATAATACGTACCGCTAAGGAGTGGAATTCCCTGCCGGAGTCTGTGTTTCCCGATAGCTACAATCTAGGGGTCTTTAAGTCAAGAGTGAATAGGTTTCTTCTAGGCAAGCGTGCTTCACCGTCGACCACATCATCGCTTACATCAAGTGTGATAGTGGTCAAGCGCGAGCCTATAGACAGTAAAAAAAAATCGTCAATAAAAAAATTAAAGATAAAACCATTAGACAGTGTTCACCAATGCAGAGAAGAGCAGAACGGTGTGGATGCATGAAAGATTCGACCCCTCACAGGAAGGACGAGAAACGCGACTTGGATTTGAGTCAATGTAATTGGTCGATTCCAGAACGACCGAAGCCGAGACGAGCGGAAGTTTTGGTGAAAACCTGGCCTAAAGGATGTCATCATGATATATTACGCTTAAAGACCATAATTGCAGCAACTCTTCACCAACTGGACTCAAGAGTATTAAAATATCAGCTTTATTTCATGTGACCCTAAGTTGCATTTGTAATGTACGAAGACACGTTGGCAATACGTTGTCCAAGCGTCTTCAAGAGTTAATATTGTTGTATTTCACATAGTCTAAAGCTCACATTTCAATGCTTTGAGTATACTATGTGACAGTGTTAGTCATAAAAGTCCTAATATAATCATCATCTTCGTGCCCTTTCCATGTTACTTGGGGTCGGCGCAACACGTTTTTTTCTTCCATTCTCCTCTGTCAACCGTCACGCTATCATTTACTCCTTTTTCTTTCACATCATACCTCACACAATCCATCCATCCTTTCCAGGATCTTCCTCTCCCCTATCTATCAACATTTATATTTACCCCTTTTTTAGTCACATGCTATTGGTCCTTCCTCATCACATGCTCCATACAATGACAGTCGATTCCCTTTCAACTTTTCTGTAACTGGCGCAACTTACAAAATTCTTCTAATATACTCATTCCTTATTTCTTGTCAAGCCACACATCCACCTCAACATACTCATCTCGCTGCGTGACTTCTTGTCAAGCCACACATCCACCTCAACATCCTCATCTCGCTGCGTGACTTCTTGTCAAGCCACACATCCACCTCAACATACTCATCTCGCTGCGTGACTTCTTGTCAAGCCACACATCCACCTCAACATCCTCATCTCGCTGCGTGACTTCTTGTCAAGCCACACATCCACCTCAACATCCTCATCTCGCTGCGTAACTTCTTGTCAAGCCACACATCCACCTCAACATCCTCATCTCGCTGCGTGACTTCTTGTCAAGCCACACATCCACCTCAACATCCTCATCTCGCTGCGTGACTTCTTGTCAAGCCACACATCCACCTCAACATCCTCATCTCGCTGCGTAACTTCTTGTCAAGCCACACATCCACCTCAACATCCTCATCTCGCTGCGTGACTTCTTGTCAAGCCACACATCCACCTCAACATCCTCATCTCGCTGCGTGACTTCTTGTCAAGCCACACATCCACCTCAACATTCTCATCTCGCTGCGTACAACCTTTTTTATCCACCTTCTTCATAGCGCTGGAGGGGTGTGTGAAGATGGATCGGAATGCTGGGCTGTGAAGAAAAAGTCCTTATGTATAATGGGAACAATAAAATTATTCTGTAATTTTTTCTTTATCTTTCAGTGGCGGCTCCATTCACAGCTCAGGAACAGAACATCAAATGTGTGAAGTTGCTCGCTTTGGAAGGACGTTGCGCTCTGAGCACCTCTTTCGCTATCTTCAAATACATGGCTCTTTATTCGCTTATTCAGTTCTTCTCAATCCTTATTCTGTATAACGTAAGTATACTTTGTGTTTTATAATAAAATTACATAAATATGATGATATATTATGTTGATGGAGGAGGTGATTTAAAATTACTAAATGTACTTATTATTAGTTAAAACAACTTCCAAAATTATAAGAAAATAAAACCGGTGTGTGGTTCCACCAAACTTTTAAACTTTAACAATGTATAGGAAAGCAAAACTTCAGTTCTGACTGCAACATTTCAGTTTCAGTTGCGATCTCATTATTTCAGTTTAATTTTCTGATATAAATACATAAATATTTATGATATTGCTGACAAGGACTCATACGAAATTTTGCAGCATGTGTGTATTAGTATGTATCCAGTACGTGGAGTAGTACAACCGCTCCCTCTAACAAAGAGGAGTCCGTTACCTCAGCAGTAGGTATAACACAAGCGCGACTGTTGAGCAAAAGGTCTTGGGTAAGATTCCCGAGTCGGCAAGGTATTGTTAAGTTTTTCTATCAAGGATTTCTCAGTAGCAACCACGGAGTTTTGCTCCCCCCTCCCCCCTTTTTGAATTTTGTAAAAGGCCCCTATTACATGGGCGGCAAAATGTGGGTGTACTATAAGGTACCCCTCTGCGTAACCCTTTGGGGATTACAAACATGATGTTATGTTAAAAGTATTATTTAACCAGAGATGTGACTTATCTAAGATACAAGTATCTGAAATACAGATACAAGATATGTATTTCCATCTTGTATCTAAGATACTTAAAAAAAAAAAAGCATTTTGTATCTTGCATTTAAATATATTTTCTTTGGTATCTTAGTATTTTATAAATACTTTTTCTGATAAAATACTTTTAGTAATATGAGTAGACATTTATAAAATAAATGCGTACAACTGAACGTGTCATTATTACAACAACAACATTCTTTTATTTGCAGGCAACTTTGGCCCATAGATATATACCTTACAGACTAACATACATACTATTAAATACAATTTATGACGTTTTATTAGTCCAACAACACATTGATAGATGGTATACATATGCAAGCACTAATAAAGCACTACAAGATACATGTCAGTGTAAGCAAGGCAATGAACATCAATGAATATATTTGAATACGCCCTCCGCGAGATGAAAAAAACTACAGACCTAAAAACTGCATTAGTAACGTATTACGCGTACGCCTACGCATGGCTGAAGTACGGTGTCATATTATGGGGCAACAGCACTGACGCGCCCACACTATTTACTCTACAAAAAAAAACTTATTAGAATCTTAGTAAATTAATAAAAAAAAAAATGTCAATCGTTTGGTTAAAATAAACTTATTCATTTAAGAAAATCTTGTTTTCTTACAAAAGTATTTTCATCTTAAGAAGTATTTAGAAGATACTTATTTTGTATCTAGTATTTCAGATACTATTCTCGAAAGGATTTTGAATCTGGTATTTGAAATACTTAATTTAAAAGTATCTTGTATTTTGTATTCCAGATACTTTGTACAGGGTATTTTGTACATCTCTGTATTTAACCGTAATGATTTTCCCAGTTCTACTCGATCCTCGGCAACAACCAGTTCCTGTACATCGACCTGGTGCTGACGACGCTGCTGGCGCTGTCGCTGGGTCGCGCGCGGCCGGGCCCGGCGCTGACGCGTACGTCGCCGCCGGTGTCGCTGGTGGCGCCCGCCAGTATCATCCCGCTGGTCATGCAAGTCTTCATGGTGCTCATCTTGCAGATTGCCGCGATCTATCTGCTCTATACTCAGACTTGGTAAATCGGAATTCTGTTAATTATGAAATATGACGTTATCGTATCAGACATACATGTAGGCGGGTTGTCGATGACCGAAGTAAAATCTTCACTTAACTTATAAATTATTAAAAAAAAAAACTTACAATTGAGAAACGTCTTAACATCTTAATAGCTCACTTGCCATCGTTTTTTTCTTCACCTTTCTGCCTCTCACGCACACTTTCCATTCACTCACGGCTGCATTCATATTCTAGTTATTTTTCAAAATTACGAATAACATCCTACATACATGCCTAATTGGTTGTGCACTGAAAAGCATCCTGTATGACTTCGCATAATTGTGTCTCAGCAAGTCATTGAAATCAATAATAGGCTAAGAAGTCCTCGATTAGCAACCACTTACCATAAGACCCTGGGGTTGCTAACCAGACAATGTGGAGTTCAATGATAAGCATAAATCTTTTATTTGCATTAAACATGGTGTTAAATAAAATAATAGTTCAGCTGGTATAAAATAAAGCATGCAAAATTTGCCTTACATAACAACATCATTTTCATAACTTGTGAGTTTCCTGAACTTTCACGCGTTGCTTCCGAACAAACAGCGCTAGACAGGGAAAAGCTTATATTCAGCAGGGAGAGTCTATCAGCTAAACACTACACTGACTGTCTATGAGCAGGGCCTCTTGGGATTAAACATATTTGAAGTTTTGTTTTATATAAATGTAGTCACGCTAGATAAAATAATAATGACTAATACTTTATCTATATTTCAGGTTCAAACCTGTTGAAGGTGGACCCGACGTGGAGCAAGTGCAATGTTGGGAGAACACAGTCCTCTTTATATTAACGGCGTTCCAGTACTTAATCATGGCCTGTGTGTATGCTAAGGGCTGGCCTTTCCGTCAACGTTTCTGTACTAACTGTAAGTGTATTATTTGATATTATTACCAAGGTAGCGCTAAAGTTGACGTATGTGTTACTCTAAAATAAACTTTATTGTAACTGTTGTGGATTATGTTTTGAATTGGCGAAAAAACAAAAATATTTGGACTACACCAAGACTAGTGGCCACCTTTACTAGTCGAAGGAAGCAGCATATATTAATTTTCCTTTATGACATCTACATCAGTAAAAAACACTTGTCTTAAGGGTGGAACATACATGTTACACTCGTGTTCCTTTTCCAAATGACGAAACATAATTTTGCGACATGAAATGTGAACAATGGGAGCAGTACATTGACGTGTTTATTCCAGGCATGAATCCCTCCATATTTCTGAATTGACAACATTCCTAATGCTTTATTAATATTTCCAGTTTATATGGTGATAACACTGGTAACACAAGTTATCTTCGTGACGTTACTCCTGTTGTGTCCATGGAGGTCGCTTGCAGATTTCATGGAGATAGAACCCATGGACCCCGGAGACTTCGACCAAACCAAGTTCCGCATTTATCTGCTGATAATACCCGGCATCCATCTCATATTGGCTATAGCTATTGAGGTGAGAATGCTTTGTGAACTACCTGATATTATATTTTGCCCTTCGCTCGAAAGTAAGTCAGAAATTATCTCACGGAAGCGTTCGGTCAGTCCCCTTTATTACCTGACCCGTCTTTCAAAGCTAAAGAGATAAGCCAAGTGACAGATGGGTCAAGAAATGCAGGGCACTGACTGTACTACGGGGTTAAAAACGCATCCTATGACCTAAAACAGGTCATGTGTACCAAATATCATGGAAATCCGCCATAACTACAGTCTCCGTATTACGTAGTGTTAAAGTCGTCATTTCTTGAGTAAGTTCTCTTCTTCACGTATATCTTTTTCTAGAACTAGGACAGCGATAACTGCTAACACTTGGCACACACAGTAGTATTTTTTGCGCTTGAATGACAGAGTAGAGCCTGCTGGTACACATTTGTGTAATTTTCTGTGGAAATTTTATCTGAAAACAATATCGTTATTTTAAAAGCGTTAGTTCCGATTAAGGCCACGCGCTAATAGAACTATGCAGCACTAGATATCGTTCCGTGATCTTTTTAGATTTTGTCAGAGATTTTTTTTTTGTTGGTATGTTTACGTAAAGTGTTTTGTTCGCAGGCCACACTGTCGGACCCCGACACGTTCTCCCGCCTGGCGCGCCTGCTGCGCCGGCGCTGCGACAAGGCGGGCGCCGACGTGGGCGCGCCGCTGTGGCCGCGCGACCACAGCGACCTCGCGCAGCTGTGCTAGCTCGCCCGGGACACGCACACGTTCGCAGGCCACACTGTCGGACCCCGACACGTTCTCCCGCCTGGCGCGCCTGCTGCGCCGGCGCTGCGACAAGGCGGGCGCCGACGTGGGCGCGCCGCTGTGGCCGCGCGACCACAGCGACCTCGCGCAGCTGTGCTAGCTCGCCCGGGACACGCACACGTTCGCAGGCCACACTGTCGGACCCCGACACGTTCTCCCGCCTGGCGCGCCTGCTGCGCCGGCGCTGCGACAAGGCGGGCGCCGACGTGGGCGCGCCGCTGTGGCCGCGCGACCACAGCGACCTCGCGCAGCTGTGCTAGCTCGCCCGGGACACGCACACGTTCGCAGGCCACACTGTCGGACCCCGACACGTTCTCCCGCCTGGCGCGCCTGCTGCGCCGGCGCTGCGACAAGGCGGGCGCCGACGTGGGCGCGCCGCTGTGGCCGCGCGACCACAGCGACCTCGCGCAGCTGTGCTAGCTCGCCCGGGACACGCACACGTTCTTGTATGCCAACCGCTGTGGAGTAGCTAGCGAATGGACTCGAGTAAGGACTGGATTTATTTAAATGCTTACTCAAAAGTATAAAGCTCACCAAAAAACTAATGTGATATATCTGGAGCGAGTTATTAGAATCAAAATGTTGGTGGGTGAGCATTTAAATACTTACATGAATCTTAGATAATTTACTCGTATTGCCACATAAATAACAATCTAAGAGCGTTATGAAATCTAAATTAACAAAGGGAATCCTAAATAAACTTAGTTTTGCAATGGAATTTGAACTTTATCTTGTATGATGTTAAGTTTGTATTCCCAAAACTTGTCAATTATCTGAGATTCTGAATTAAAATATAGGTTATGTGAGTTAGCAATCCATTTGCTCGCTACTCCATGCCACCGGGACTATCCCGCCCCATAGTTACCTTTTAACTCCGTAGTGATAGTGTAAGAGGCGCCGAACAATCAGCTCGGCCCTCCCTTATGTTACTAAATTATAATATTTATTTTTTATCGGTCGGCGGACAATCTTACCTTAGAGGTTTAGTTGGCTGTTACTTAATTTTTAAGACCGAATCTAGTAAAATTATACTATTGCCGTTCGATATTGAACGTAGGCGCTCTTCTCATCGGCCTCTGTGCTGTCAGGGTTGAACTAGAGTTGCATGCGTTTGACACTTTCATGCATTTTATACTACCAATAAATCGTCGTCGTCATCCATTCAGAGATAACTATAGCATACAGTTAGCCTAAAAACGCTTTCCGTAAACACACGCCGATCAACGCATGCAACTTGTTGCTCAACCCGAATTCTTCGTTGTGTCATCTTGTTACAATAGGGCAAAACTGCAGCGTGAGGCACGATCGCCACAATTTTCGTCGAAATTTCAACCACACTCTCAATCTTTGCGGTGTGCATGTGTAATACCGCAGTCTCTTGCGTTGTGTTGCCGCACTGATGTGGTTTCAACTTTATGACAAGTTTGACGTGACATCTGCTGTGATAAACGAATTCTCGGATACTTCCAGCACTGAATATCATTCACGTATCATCATAGCATTTCTGTACTATTTTGTTTTAAAAGTAGTTATTTCTCTGTTTGCAATAGGTACTTTATACGGCTGTTAGTAAAATCTTCATTTTATTGATCTACTTAATGAAATATTTTGATTTTACATTATTTATTTATAGTTTTTGAGAGGTTGTGTAATTCTGACATTTTAATTTGTACTTAGCGAAAAAGATACTTAATTCAGCCTTCACTGAGTCTGTCAAGTATATCTTTAACGAGCAAATATGAAGGAGCCAAATATTGTATAGCTCGGCGTCGGGATAGGGAAGTATCTTGAGATAATTTAATCATCTTATCAGCTGTAGTGCGTCCAAAGCCTGATTTTACTTCAGGATTGTGACTCCCATTTGAATGGGGATATGGACACCAAAAATGATGCAAAATGGAGTTGGATAGAATAATTAAACCACATGTGTATTTGAACACAGTTTTATTCGTTTGTCGGGCTGAGCTTAGCTAAGGAATTCCGAAAAACAAGTAAAATTCAATATTTAACACTAAGTTATTCGTGGCGCGAAAATTCTAAAAGTAAATTAATGATAAAATATATCTGTTAACGTCGTGCGGAGTGAGAGAAGGTACCTAAAGCGGGTGTAGATTGTTTAACACTCGAATAACTTTACGTTCCGCCTAAATGTCATGCCCCATCACCAATGGAGGATGAAAATGATCTTTTATCACAGAGGTAAGGCAAGTTACAAACTTACCTTTGATCTCAATCCTCCCCTAACATTATAAATTATAAGTAAACTAGGTATTCGACGAATTTACTAATATTTGTATTCAAGAATGGGACAAAGCGGAATTTGTGGGTCTAAACTATATTTTTATGCCAATCACTCGTATAACGTTTTAGTACTTAATCGATAAATAGGAGTGCCAAATAACGCTTGACAGACTCTTTCCAAATCCGTTTAAAGTGTCACCTGTTATGTATTAAATAGAAACCTGCAACAGTACAAAACTTGTTAGCCGGCGTGTTAACTAAATCTGTGGCAGAAACCCACAGTTCATACATAAAATACACGTCAACAAACTTATTGTGCAGGCGGGAAAACACAGAACTAAAATAAATGTGCCCAGTTTGACATATCGATACAAATTTTCTTAAAAAGCAACGCCACATTGAACTGTACACTTAAAGTGATCATACTATACAGAGATTCATGGATCTTTTACGCTTAAATGACAAGGGGACGTTTTTAGTGAAATTGTATTGAATAAGGCGTCGTTAGTTCCGATTTTGGTCACACGCCAGAAGATCCTTGTTCAACTTTAGTTATATATCCATTATGCATAAGTTACCCGTTAACTAAATTTCCTGCTTAACTAGTTTGTCCTAGGCTAAACTACGGCTCACAAAAGAACGATCATAGAGCACCCCGTCTAAAGGGGTTAGATTAGAACTGTGACCACCACGCGCGAGCCGAGCAATCGCCGCATCGGAGTTGGGCGCATCGTAATTTCTTTGGGTTAGTGTGTCCTCACACGATATACCAGTAAACCGGTTTGGCCTAGGAAAAACTTCTTTGCCCTAAAATCGGGGTTTGTCGGTAACACATATTTACACCCTAACTTTTCATTAGATTCTTCAGAAAACTTCATTTCTCATAGTGGAAAAAAAATACCTATTATGTCTTCATATAGTCACAAAAAATATTTAGAAACTAAATGAGTTTCCCTAACTTATTTTTTTATTCATAGTAATATTTACAGAAATCAATTTATTAGCAAATTGTCCTTTTAAACGAAATCATAGATTTAGGAATATAAGTTGAATCCTACTTATTTTATTATTGTAAATATAGATAAAAATATGAATTGAAATTACGTATGTTTGAGGATGCGCGATCATTTTGAAATAAATGATATGTGATTTTGCATTTCGCTCGTACTTCACACACATTACTTAAAGATTTTGCTCAGTTTTTATTTTATTTATTTCACTTGATCCCTGTTATGTTGAAGAATGCTCTTAAATCTGATAACAATATTGTTATTGGAAAGGTAAACTTAATCAAACAATGGTAACAGTTTGCTGTATTGTATTATTATCGTAAAATACATTAAAACGTGCGCAAATCGTGTCAACAATTTTTATGAAAGTTACTTACGTACTACTTTAATCTACCGTGTTACTTAAATTAATTTACAAATTGCTCTTTATTTTATATATTATTAAAGATTTCTTAACTTTAATTTTTACTCCTTAAAGACATGATGTCCGAAAGATTGATGGATGTTTTGTCTTAAGATTACTAGTATTTGTGCGCAGACAGTTTTAGGATACAATATGTTTTTGAATAACTTGATCCAATGTAATTTTGTCATTTAACGCCCATGCTCACGCCGGTCGCAGAATTCCATTTCATCGTTTGAGATGTATTTCACTCGTATTCTTAAATAGATTTTCAGGAAGCTTCTTCTTTGATATACGTATTTATTAAACGTAGCATACATTTCAAACAATAGTCAAGTAAAGTAAGATACACATATAATCCAGTGAGCGAGTGAGCATTCCGATTTCTGTATAGTGTAAACCAAAGGAACGTCAAATACTGTTTAAAGCTCTGGCCAAAAAGAAGCGAAAACGACGCGGTATTAGCGACAATCTTCGCTTGCGTCGATTCGGCTACTGGTTTCGTCCTGGTTTGGTCAGAGCTTAAACGTTTTTACGTAGAATGCAGCTGCATCGTAATGTAACGTAATATATTCAATGCAGCAACTTTTAACATAATTCAACGTACATAGGTTAATCATGATTATAACTTATTATCTCGTCAGTGATAATGCAAGTCATACGCTGCACGCTACACTAGAAGTATTAAATAAATATTAGCTCATAGAAGTAGCTCCTTTTTTAAATGGGTTTGAAAGGTATTATAATGCCAAAGTTGCTAAGATTCCTTGGAAGAGAGTAAGAGATGGCATTGTAGGTTTAAAATCTTATTGGATGAATAGAATTTTCAATTTTATGTGTCTATGATAAAATGTGTAATCAATCATCTAACAGTAAGTAGAAAAGTAAGTTATACATCTGAAAATTTCATTTTACGAATATTGCGATAAAAATACAATCAGCATTATTAATATCTGATATTTGGAACGATGCAATAGTATTATGATTCATTCATTTGGTAATTACCGCTAATGAGTGAACTGCGTGAGTAATAAATTGCCAGCCAATTTATTGAATGCAATATTAGTAATATTTATGTTTGATTAGTCAAAAATTTCATTCCTAATTGTTTAGTACTTAGACGTTTGGTGCTGCGTATGATTTAGTACCCTTGGTTTTTAGATAAAAATAAATTGTATCGAATACATACACAGGTCACACGAAATGTTTCGGAACTTATATTTTTTTGTAAACTTGTTATTTATTGAACTGCATTATTGTGTTCGTTTTTTTTAGACTTTACTGTATGTATGTTTATATTTCACGAATTTTGGAACTTGTTGACTGTTTTTGTGTCCAAATATCACAATAATGTAGTTCGATATAAATTTTACTAACTGCGACATTAGAATGGATGTATGACCAAAAATATTGGAATAAATATTAACTGAAATACATTATTGTTTCATTTCAAACACTTTATAATATTCCACATAGTAAAGTTGTCACTAGGGTAAGTAAGTGGGGTATGAAGGAGGGGGTGAGTACTCTGGCGGCTGTACGTTCTTAGTGCGCACCACTACGGGACGGGCGCTGCGAGGTGCCGGGGGTTGCCTCCACCTATAACCAACACGTATGTTACTGGTAAACGACCAACGGTGTATCATAGTTACTGGAACAACACTCACCATCATATTAATATAAAACAGGGATGGCTCCCGAAGGCCGAACACAAACGATCAAAAATATTAAGTAGGTGACAGCCAAAAGCACCTTTGTACACCAAGGTCACTGTCTCTAACGTATGTGAACAACACAAAAGTTTAGCATAGCATTTTTTTCTGTGTATTTTAAAACCTTAGTCTCATAGCACATTAAGTGCTGCACCGTATCGGTATCTGCTCATCTCTATTTTTATTATCTGGATCCCGATCCGTGGCTTTTGAAGTAGCGTGTAAAATAACCGAAACGATCGCGTTGTGACGATGCTGATCACGCAGAATCTTAACTTGTTAAACTAGAAACTATAAAAAAACTGACCAAGGTACGAGGCTCAGATCATGCGGAGGTTTAGGCTTAGCAAGTCTTTCTGCTCGTTCTTGTCGCAACACCTCCCCATCTCTTGCGGCCGCGCACCATGCTCGCAGCGTGAAGTAGTACAAGAGCTCCACCCCAGAAAGTAAGGAGAAACCCAGGAACAATCCCGCTATGCCTCCGAATGATACTGAAATTGTTGATAAGATATATCTTTCTCTGGTTTTTTATCTAGCTCCTTGAATAACGTAAAGGGTGTGAATAGACCCTTCACGAAGCCGAAAGGTAATTGTTCACCCCGTCATTGCAATTTTTTTTTGTTCTGGACCATACCTGGGAACCTAGTTACGGAGATAATGGAGGTCAAAGTTCCTACCTTTTCACAAGTTGTTTTTTTTTTCAAACTGAATTTTAAGGTTATAACTTTAAATACCTCCATGACCTGTTTACTATTCAATGCATCAATTATTGCGTAGGGCTATTAGTTTAATGTACAGAATGCTTCGTGAAGGGTCATACCTGTGTTTGACACCACCTGAATCGCCATCGAAAAGTCATGGATTGCATAAGATATAGTGGTTGAAAAGGAGAAAGGCAATCGTGCCTATCTGTGGGGCAAGATGCAGGCTAGCAAAAAATAAGTTTTTATTTCATGATTTGACTATAAAAAGAGTATAATTTTGAAGATAACCTTTACAGATTTACAATGAAAAACATAATTTTAAATCTGGCAACAATTATTTTCTGGTTGAGCATTTGTTTTTTATGTTAGTGGCCTGTTTCAACATTAATACAGTGAATGAAAACCACAAAAGGAAAGTCCTTTATTACAAATACAGCTAATTGGAAAACCAATACATATAAATTATCTGTTATTCTACGGTAGTCTGACTCACCCAGCAAGTCGACCCAACCGAAAAGCACCTCCCGTTTGTAGCGTACCATCGGCCATGACACGAACTCTGTTTCTAATAGAGTATTTTCACTACTTCGAATAGAACTGGAAAGATAAACATTTTTTTTGGAGAATCTACCTCACTACATTGATTTTTTTAGGGGTATGTTAGTACAGTCAAAAGAATAGTTTGACTACAGCTCGTACTTTGGTATCTTTTGTGCCTTCCCACTAGCGAAACATGCACATAAAATCAAGCTGCCGATAAGATAAAAAAATAATGAGAGAGCGAAGTAAAAATTTCAACATGTGTTACGTGCATTTTTCGCCAGAAACGCACAGAACATAGGACTACAATATATCTCTGAATAATGCTTACAAAAATACGTCGTCAATGCGTCTCTCACCAGTCCTGTTAGTAGATACGTCACAGTGACGTATTAAGAGGACTGTTGTGACGCATAGGAAAACTTACTTAGATTAAAAATAGGGTTCGCGTCTCTGTGTTCACAACAATAGCAAAGATTTATAATGGGATGAGTAAACCCACGCAATACTTACTCGGCGTCAGAGAGTTTTTCAACTTCGTACACGGTGTGTGAGCATCCAAGTTCGCAGGTGCAACGCGAAACGTCTGTTATTGCAGCCGCATGTTTTGCTATACAGCCTAACTCCCTAATTGTGCATTGCTTGTAGCCTTCTGAAAGACAATACGTGCAACGGTTATATTAGAAATCACCAGAATATCGGTCTGATCTATATACTTACCAGAGGGCAAAAAAATACATTATAAGTTCAATTTAAATTAGCTAGTGCAACTTCGCAGACTTGATAGGTAATCGATTTCTAAACACGATAAAACAAAAACGAAATTGGATACACCTGACATAAATACGGAACCAAATGTTTTTGTTACAATTTTAATAAGTAGATTTACCTACAATAGCAAACGTATCTGTGCAAAACTGAATCGATATTGACCGTCACCTCCCCACATGTTTAGTAGTACTTAGGCGACCGAGTGCTGCTCGGATGAAAATTGAGAAAACGAATTTTCACAAAAATGAGACAGCTAGATCGATTTTTCGCTCCCATTTCAACTTTCATCGGAATCGTTAGAGCCGGTTTGAGGTACGGGATTACTAATACAAGTTGTATATATACATATGTAGGTATAGGGCCATACAAATATTGCTGATTCAATAGTAGGTATAGATAGGATATTATAAAAATAACGTACTCAAAGGTGGATAAAAATGCGGCACACATTTACAGAATGCCCGACTACGTTGCATACGACATTGTCTCATACAAGCCGAATAAGTGTAAATATTTGAGGTTTCCAAGTGTAGTTCGTCAGCAAACACACATCTTCTTTGACGGATGGACAGCTGACGGGCGTCTTCAGTTGTGTAAGTGTGTTTTACAGAGAAGGAGACTTTCTCGACTCGACGGTCCCAGGAGTGCTGAGGGCTTTGCTCTAAGCCGGCCATTTCTTCGGTAGAGTGAATAAATATCTGAAAAAGCAATGCCATTAACAGAGTTTTTTTGCTGCGCTCTTAATCCTTAACTGGTCGCGCCTAAATAGTTACGTTAAAGTCGCGTGGGGTGCGTGACACCCATGTCATATACAACGTGTAACGTTAAATGCGCAAAACCTGAAAATAGTTTGATCAGAATAACGAGCAGAATCAATTGAACCACTTTTTAATATAGGTCACATTTTTCAAAAAATCTTTATAAAAATGTTGCCCTGTCTAATTTTGTTCATAGTTCAAGCCATCACGTGCGCTAACCCGCCAAAATAGATAAACAACCACAAATGTTTGTCGTCCAATTAAAATTTTCTCATACGCGGGAAAAAAGAAAGAAATAAAGAAACGATCAGAATTGCCAGTAAAACTAAAACAGCACATAAAACCTTTACGTTTTTTTAAATGTTTTTTTTTCTCTTAGAATTAGGTCAAAAAATCATTTGGGGTGTCTGAGGTTTTGCGCATTTAATGTTACACGTTGTCTAAAAAACATGAAATACCTACATACAAAATAAAAATTATTCTCGATACTTGATCATATAGGACACGTGTTTTTATGAAGCTAAGTGAAACTTGCAAACTTGTTGAACTCGCGCAAAATGCCTAATTTAAAAGTTCTAAATCTTCTAAGTTGCGCTGCGACCAATTAAGGATTTAATGCTTTATGTTGTATAGTGACAATGCAATGCCGCATTATGGCAATGAGAGATAATAACGGGAGAAAAAAAGATAAAGAGTAACTACTAAAGGAAGAAACTAGAATGAAATAGTATAACACACGTCAAATGTGGTGTTTTTCCGATCAGAGTTAAACATGAAGGACCATTTAGCGTCTGTCTCGTGGATGAACGCTTCATTAAACTGGTCAGCTTGAGTTTGCGATTGCCTGAAACAAAGATTAAAAAATGTACCAAACCAAGTACTAGTAGCATTTGCTGAAAGATCTGCAGTCAGTGACCTGCATTACTTGACCCCACAAAAAAGGAGGTAGAGGGGTCTAGTTATGTAGAGCCACTGAGTGTTATTAACATGAAAAACGTTCATACCATGGCCAAACTTTTTCAGCATGTTTCGAGTTGAAAGCATAACAGAATCCCATTTCAGTGAAAACAGGCATTAAAACGTCGCAACACTCTTCGGAATCTCCCTTCCATTCGCAGTCGTAAAACAATGACTCACAATGACGGACTATCTGGAAACATCAAAACATACATTTGTAACTAATATGAGGTGCGTTCCTTCGTATTGATTTCAACGTCTACCTAACGCTTGTATTTTTTTTGTAGATATATTGTCATATAATTTTTAAAAGAAAACCTCACGATTCCGCAACTAGGAAATCCTAATCCTAACAAATATTATAAATGCGAAAGAAAGTTTGACTTTTTGTTACCTCTTCACGGGTAAACCACTGAACCGATCATCCTGAAATTTTGCATATACGTTGTCAGGTGTACAGAAACGGACATAGGGTACCATTCAACACGAAAAAAAGTACAGGTGGCCTACCATGACGTCTTCAAACATTATTGTTTTACTCCTTTTCTTGTGTGGGAAAGAGATAACGCTAGACATCCAGTATAACTCCGTCTCTTTCCCACTCTGGAATAAGAGTAAAACAATACTGCTTTAAGACGTCATGGTAGACCACCTGATCCCAAGGAAAACAACAATAATGTTCTTATCATAATAGATGGCGCCACGTGTCCGTGACGGTCATTGCCAAATTCTAAATTTACGCGAGCGAAGCCGTGGGCAAAAGTTAGTTTACAAATAAATCAAGCGATAGGTAGATGTTGAAATCATTGATTTGAATGAAATTTAAATGTAGGTACGCAAACAGCAAACCCTTACTTCCTATAGACCTGCACATATTTTTCAATGAATGAATCGAACCCGTGTCCTGACCTGATACGTATCACAAGGTAATCCCTAAGCTACTACGTCAACCCCGAAGATTGGTTTTTAGCATAATAGTCTGATTGAGATATTTGGATAGGTATGAATTATCATTACTTCAAACACGGCACTTTTAGGATTGTTTGCCGGTGCAGGCTCGTCGCTATCAGTCTTTCCCACAAGAGCAGGATCTGAGAGGAATTCCGAAGCTCGATCTTCTATGGAACGATAGCTGAGAGTCGCCAACCAACGCAACATCTCACCAGCTTTGTCCGGGGGCTCCGAACCCCAAATACTGGAAAAAATATACAAGCAAACAGATCATTGCAAAATGCAGATCTGGCATGCAGAATTGCAGACCCTTCATTTGAACTTAGTTCTTTAGGTGTAGCTTTTGAATTAGTGGACTAAAGAAACGATGAATGGACTGACTGTGCTAAGGATAAGATAGCTAAAAAGGAAATAAGCGACTCATGAAGTCATGAAATGCAAACTAATAGAGCGCTATAGAAGAAGAAGATATGATGTGCCGTCACGAAATACCTAAATTGGGATGACTGGGAAACAATGAGAAATGAACATACAGTACTAATTTAATAAATATTAATACCTTCCAATGTAAGTATCAAGTAATTCATCATCAACAGGGTCTATATCGCATATCGTCACAGCCGGAAAAGGCACATCCCAATTATGAAAGTCTGTATCCAAACCTGTAACATGTGAATGTATTTAGGATCTCCTTACACTATTGTACTTAATACCTTAATTTGCGTAGCGTACCTACTTAAAATTTGTCAAAACCGCTTACCCGTAATTGTAGGATTAGTCTGGAACTTTTCCCATAAACTGACTATAATGATACAAGTGGTCACTGCACCGACGGCAGTAAAACTGAACCACATAAACCTGTAATATGGAATACAAGGTGATGAAATTGGGTAGAGATCGGATATTCGGATGCATATTTAAGTACCTAAAGTTTGAGTGTTGACTAGTAGGTATGGAGCGCGCGTCAGTATGGGAAAAAGAGTTAATTCAAAAAATAAAAACAAGTCTAGTTACTTTTTCGTTTAGCTCCAAATGAGTTTTGTCAGACATATTTACCATTTTGTTTTAGCATTCGACATTTCAGCAAAAAAATACGAATTCAAATAGTTGTTGTATTTTTCTCCTTGTTATTTTCAACAAACTTGCCAGGTTTTGAATAAATTTAAAATATTCGTTACGATATTTTGAGTAGGTACCTACTACATTTTATACTTACTAAAGAATTATGAAATTTTGCAATCCCGCGACAAAAATTGGCATATTATAAATAGCCGCTTCCATACTTTTGTACCTTTTGCCAGGAAAGAACGTACTCTAAGTAAATATGCATCCGAATATCCGATCACTATTGATAAGTCTTGTAAAATCTAACGTACAAATTACCTATTGTCGATCTAAATCTTAACCTGTCGTCGACACACAAAACGAATGAGAGGAATTCAGAAGAGGCAATCACCTCCAAGCATAGTAAAAAAGGCTGAAGTCGTTCACGACCGCGGCGCATTACTAGCTTCCTACAAATAGTAGCTGGTTGAACAGAACGTATATTGTAGAGTGATTGTAGATGAGTCAGCTATCACGTGTTTTATCTATGCGATTCGATAGACTCAGACACTGGCGGCTTATAAAAAAAAAACAAACGCAGCAGCATCTTATCGACGCAAAGATAAACAATGTTTTGTACGTGATCTAGGTCATTATACTAAACCATTTGAAGTTGAATTCATAGACGATGGGTATAGGCGCTGTAAGATTAAAGGAATTACTCACTTTTCACAAAACGGCCTGTCTTTTTCAGCAATGTATCGTACTCCGTGCAATGTTGAATTGTTGAAGAACTCCGTCGTCTGATGACGTAGACTTGCTGCCAACAACGATATGCCACTAACATCTGAAGGCGACCGGTTCTTTTTAGAACCCGAATTATCATTTTTGAAGTTGTATTCAGGGTACACTCTCATGTCCTATCACATTTTCAAGTGAACTGTTCACTTTGTGTACATACAAGATCGGCAATAAGCTGACTGAATCACGCAACAATGATAACATCGAAACTATCGATCAGCCGTTGCGTGATGTTATGATGGACTTTAATTTCCACCATATACTACCTACTAACACGGTTATAATGTCCATCGATATTTAAATCCATTAACATTCTAAACCGTCAGTTCACCTAATGTTAGATAGTTAAATGAACTTTCTTCTTACATACTTATGTTTCAACCTGCCGAGACGCGTAGAGATAATTTGGAACCTACTTAAGCCAATGTGAAATTATATTTGGTTAACGTTTTATAGTTATAGTCGTATATCTAAACTAATATTATAAAGATTTGATTGTTTGTTTGCATAGAATATGCTCCGAAACTACTGGTCCGATTTGAAAAATTATTTCAGTGTTAGATAGACCATTTATCGAGAAAGGCTATAGGCTACATATCATCACGCTACGATAAATAAGAGTGGAACAGCAATGAAAAATGTTGCAAAAACGGTGAAAATGTGACGCAAACGAAGTTGCGCCTGACAGCTAGTAGATCAATAATTTTGTTACAACTAACTGTTAATTATTATTACATAGTTTATTGAGTGATCCGATGGAATGTTTAGGTTTTTGTAGAAATGTTTAAAAGTCGATGTGTTGGGTATTTGAATGCTGACGTTTTGTAACCGTCAGGTGAAGAAGTTAAAGCGGAAAACTCTAACCAAAATAAATCCGACATACCTAGTGCAACCATATTTTTATTCTGGACCATCGTAGCTGACCACCGTTCTACAAAGGCTATAGGCTATATATATATCATCACGATACGACCAATAGGAGTGGAGCAGCAATGAAAAATGTTGCGTCGGACAGCTAGTTTACGAATTTTTTGTGGTATTAATATTTTTTTTTTCATCATTTTCCACAGTAATTAAAGCTTTTTCTTTCACATGGCCTCTTATGGACCCCTAAATAAATCTGAACTACCTAGACAACTAGAAGCAAATTAGCTGTACAGTTGGTGTGTAATGTGTGTGTCATGGAAACTCATAGGTAGCTTTAAGTTTTATCGATGAAAGCTTTTAATAATTCAAAGTGGCAATTATCCGTTATACCAACAAATGATAGTTTTAATAGCTTAGGTAATAGCCACATACATATTATAATATTAAAATGTATGCCTAAGCTATTAAAACTAGCAGCTTAGGCGTGCTATACACATGTGTGCACATCTGTCCGGAATATAATTATCTGTCATGTGTCACGTTCGTTATTTGGAGAAGGTCGTGGCTAATTAATTGCCGCCGCTCTGATCAATCTTCAGGTTAAGCCATGCTTCCCTAGGTTTGTCTCTGGGTGGGTGACCACTCATCACATACCGAGTTTCCTGCGTGCCTTGGAAAGCAAAGTCGTTGGTACCATCATCGGTCTTTGACTTGACAGTTGTTACAGGAAGTCAGTGAATAGTCAACCAGTTTTACCAAGGGGGTATCGCATTTCCCAATATTAACTAGGTTGTGGAGATCAGATAGGTAGTCGCTCCATGTAAAGTACTGGTATATTCAGCTGCATCCGGTTAGACTGCAAGCAGACTCCAACATAGTTGGGAAAAGGCTAGCCAAATGATGATGTCACGTTCGTTATTTCAGAAGGGCGGCACGGTTGTCCAACTACATTGTACACTGTATCAACTTCAAGATACAGAGTTTCGCTAAGGGTCGGTACGTATCTGACGGAATGCGTTGGGCGTATCGTAGTTATTATGATCAACGTAGGTACTAACGCAATGTGTGTAAGGTTGGATGTTTTTACTATCTATTTGTCTGTTCTGTCTGGCGTTTTGCAACCTAATTCCCACTCCATCATTAAGGTTTGTTTCATTCCTTCATTTTTCTGATCATATAGTAGGTCGTTGCCACACCTAACCGCAAAAACAGGAATCTCACACAACCAAATCTATATGTCGATTATCATGCGGCATACAAAGGTAACACTACTTTATGATTCTGGCCTCCTGGTAGTCTATGAGACCATTATCCCCTTATTATCCTTGTTTCTCATCTCCCACTTGTCATTGTCAATTTCCTAATCCTTATTATTGTCCCTATCAGTGGGGACAACGGGAAAAAAATTGGGGCGAAGTAGTGAAAACAAAAGACGATTTTGAGATTTTCTGTTGACCCCACAGGGGGATATTACAGTGGGTATAGTGAGAATATACACTTCGATGATGCGCGACGTATCTTCCGTCAGATATCTAAAGGCCCATAACAATCATCTTTAGGCAATAGATGTATTTTACTCAAATTATCACATAATAAGAGACCAGTCGCCTAGCATGCAACCTTGCGGGAGCCCATTACTTTTGAAATTTGTTTGACATGCGCGAAAATTGGCTTAAAAGCACGATTTGTCTTTGGAAAAGCTGACTTTGAATACTAGTCCTCCTTTTTGGATAGATCCGACCTACTTGTAACGTTGCAATGGCTAAGATAATATGTCTCAAAAGCTCCTGAAAAGTCTATATAAAATCAAAAACCGTTCTCGTGCTAATTATTTTATTACCATTAACATCGGCTCGACTCAAACTACAGTTACTTATAAATTATGTACAGAACGCATACGAGTTCAAAGTGCTAAAATAAAAATTAACTAAGAACAACAAGTTTATAATATAGTTTAAATTCGTAACCTCTTCTGATAAACACAATGTGATTAAATTCAAAATTGTGGTGAGTAAATCTCAAGATGAGATTATTATTTATATTTCAAACTTAATAATATTCTTAAAATCTGAAACTCTGATCATTAAACCCTGTATTCGTTAGAAACATATGTTTGAACTGAAAAGCATGAATTCAAAACATTTGCATGTTGCCAGCTACACTGCTGCATTTCATAATGTCACTATTGCCAGCAACATGTTTTCAACAAAACAAAATTGTTGCTGAACCAAAGTTCCGCAACTGTGTTTCGCAATGAATACGCAGCTTAAAAGAAACAAGGTAGAAAAATAAAATACAAATTCCATTCAAATTGGAGCAGTTCAATCTCAAGCCTCTATATAAATTGTTAACAGCATAACTTTTCTGGTAATTTTTTTAATGTATTAAGGCTCAGTACTTGAATTAAGTACATCCTTTTGGATTGAGGACACACTCTTCGTATCTTAATGAAATTAATAAACTTATTTTTTTTATTTTGTAGTAAGTTTAAAATTTTTGATTTTGTAGTATAATACTTCAAGAGTTATAAGAACAAAGGTGGCCTCTTTAAAAAATGTTTGGATTGAGGAGCCACGTCAGAGCTAAGAACATCATGGATTAATATTTATTATAATTGGGTATGATTTGTAGCATTTGAGAGTAGTTGGTAGACAAAATGTAAGCTCAGTTGTATTAATATTTAAAAAGTTAGCATACATTTTATGTGGCTTCTCAGCCATCACGTACGGACTCGTCATTTTTCAAAGAAGCAGTAGTTCAATTAATGCGTAATTGCTTTGTCCTTTAGTAGAAAGTATATTAGATTTGTAGGACACGAGTTGGTAATTAAAAATGAGGGAATTGCGACATATGGCACATTCATGGACACCCTATAAAGCAATTTGTTAGGAAATTAAAGGATAGCTAATAACTTCGTAGATATTTTTTATGGCAGGATTATAATATGTACAATTAGTATCAATTTATACAAAATAATGATTTTTCGATGCGACAGTAAAGAGACAAATACATAAATTCGTAAGATTTAACGTGGGAGAAAATGAGATAGGAAGCATTATACAATGTATCTTATGTTCGTGGTTCTATTTGTGCTATAGCCTAAATTATATTTTTAAGGGTTGGGGTATGTGAATGAACTACATATTCGCGTGTAGTTAAAATCAAAAAAATAATTCATATTATTATACAATAAAACAATGATCTACGATTTAATTATTTATTTCTTTATTATTGTTAATATATTGTTATTTATATATTTACAGTAAGTAGTTGTAGGATACATTTTTTAATTTTTATATACTTATATTTTTTTGTATTTATTATTATTTTAGATTTGGATATTTTTCTTTCATTAATATTTATTTATAATAATATATATTTATTTTGTGTGTTTTTTTATTAATACTATTTTTAAAATCATGGTTCTTATTAGTTCCCATAATTTTTTCTTATATAAATCATCTTTTAATATTATACATATTTGCTCTGAGTCTGAATAAATCTATGTAATAAATACGTATAAAATGTAAAATAATTATCAAACTTTGTTTCCTTAGGATCAATATTAAAACCTATAATTATCTTCTTCCCGAAATTTCACATTCGTCTCAATATCTTGAAGCCAGAAATTTTGGAAGGTTTCAGTTCTACCACGTGTGAATTGCACAAATGTCTTTTTAGGGTTCCGTAGCCGAATGGCAAAAAACGGAACCCTTATAGATTCGTCATGTCTGTCTGTCTGTCTGTCCGTCCGTATGTCACAGCCACTTTTTTCCGAAACTATAAGAACTATACTGTTGAAACTTGGTAAGTAGATGTATTCTGTGAACCGCATTAAGATTTTCACACAAAAATAGAAAAAAAAACATAAATTTTGGGGTTCCCCATACATAGAACTGAAAACCAATTTTGTTTTATCATACCCATACTTGTGGGGTATCTATGGATAGGTCTTTAAAAATGATATTGAGGTTTCTAATATCATTTTTTTCTAAACTGAATAGTTTGCGCTAGAGCCACTTCCAAAGTGGTAAAATGTGTGTGTGTCCCCTCTAATTTCTAAAGTAAGAGGAAGAAAGTTCTGAAAATATTTAGGATTGTAGAAGGTAAAAAAAACTATCACGAAAATTGGTTTCAATAAGATATGATGTTTGGTTTTTGAGATATGGGACTTTTTCATCAAACTGCAGCAGTAACTTTGTTTTTCATTCACATACTATGAAAAACCAATTTAGTTTTGCGGTTGAGTGGAAGTTTACTAACTAATACTACTAACTAATGAATGACAGTTCAAAATATTGTTTGGGGCTTTGGAACCCTGTGTGCGAGTTAGACTCGCACTTGGCCGGTTTTTCATAATGAAGTAGTTAAGCGTTAAATCAATGAACTTCTTTTAAAATCGCGCTATTAACATCGTCGCTAAATCATCATACTTATATACAATGTACGTACAGTAAGGATTAATTTAATTGTATACAACCATTATTTCATAATCGTGGATAGAATGGCTCGCACAGGCCGGATTTGGCCGGATACATAACAATATAAACACTCTTTGTCCAAAACAGGGTAATCTCACAAATATGTAAACAACAATCGTTCAAAAACGAGGATAAAAATCTAAAACGCTACTAGAAATAAGTATTTAATTGAAAATTCGGAATCATAGACGATCTATTTACTCTAACGCGCAAGACTGACATATAATTAATTTTCATCACAATGATCACGTCTTAAGGTAGTCTCACTCACTGCATAGAAGAATTAAAGTGTCACAGTTTTAGATTCGACGCGCTAGCTTTCGTTAGGTTCAATCATAAGTGAACTTATATTGCAAAATATTTACGAACGGTTTAGCAGTGTGTGCGAAAAAACGATCATTACCACTATTTCGATACAACTGAATCGATGTTACGCATACGAACGTTGACAGTTCAAGCAAATGCTCCTCGATCAGTTAATCGATTTGGTGCGGTATTGTAACGCAATGCTCAAAAGTTAATTTCTTTCATTGTTGCATGCGAATGCTCCCGTTCCTTTAGGCTTCGTCCTAATAGAACGCGAATGCGTGATCATCGTAGGTTCGCGCGAATTTTACTCGTACGAACGCGCGATTAAACATATTGAACTCGAATAGGTGTCTTAACTGACAATCGCACGACGCGGTCGCGCGACTCAAATGTTTCTAAATCTATTCGCATGAACTTAGTTCGCACGAACGCGCGATCAAACATATTGAATTCGAATAGGCGTCCTAATTGAAATTCGCGCGATAATTGCGCGTTAGGACGATGCCTTAAAGGGCTAAGCTTCGTAAGATAGATTATTTGTATATCCAATACGGGTCATACAAAAAATACAAAATACGGATCACCGCGCTTCCTCTACCAATTAAAAAAAAGAATCACGAAAATCGTACCCGTAATCACAGAAAAATCGGTGAACATACATGAAAAAAAAAAAGATTCTGGTCGAATACCTACATAACCACCTCTTTTTTTATAAGTCCGTTGGTTATCCTTTATGAAGTAAGGCAAGTCATTGAAATAAATAGGAAACAAGAAAGGATCAAAAATTGTGCCCTGTGTGACTCCCATTGTTACTATAGATCCGGGACATATTTTTCCGTTGCGTTAACTCTCTGCATCTTAATTCTCAGGTATGAGGTAAGAAGATCTAGAGCGCTGTTCCGGATTCCTTAGTGGCAGATTACCTGATTAACGTTTCATGAAGAACCAATCGAATGCCTTAGACAAATCTAAAAAAATGCCCAATGCATCGTTTTTATCTTCCCCTTAAATATGTCCTAAAAGTTCAACATCTGTAGTTGTGAGTAATCATTTGTCCATAGCATTTATGATTTCTTAATGATGTGGGAAAACATCAGTATAAATATTGTCTATAGACATGTAGCACTAGTAGGCGTTATTCTTATGGGCTTCATATAAGTTTAAGACATAGTAGGACTGATACGGACTTATGTTTTTAGTTCATGAATGTTTTCTATTGACAATGGTGTTACAAATCCCTAAGAATATTATAAATGCGAAAGTCACTGTTTGTTTGTTAGTTACCTTTTCAGGACCAAACGGCTGATCGGATCTTAATGAAATTTGGCAATAAGATAGATTTCAACCTCGGGAAGGACATAGGCTATATATCATCACGCTACGACCAATAGGAGCGGAGCAGCAATGAAAAATGTTGCGTAAGCGGGAAAAATGTGACGCAGGCGAAGTTGCGCGGGACAGCTAGTCTTGTATAAAATTTCATCCATTACCTTCTCAATGCAGTTATACTATCCCGAGGGTAGTATAACTATATACTCTTTATATATTAAACTGCTCCAATTCTATACAGGCTATTTCAATAATGCTTTCAACAGATAGGGTCACAATGTCCTTTGGGTCTTTCAATTTAATCTGTTTTGTTTTACTAAAATTTGTTAACCACCATGAATATCATTTACTCTGTTGAATGAACTACCAACCTGGTGATGACTAAAACTGATAATGAACTGGTGGCTTTGAAGCCAATGTCCTCCTATAATACAAAGAATATGAATATTATTAAAATTAAAATATAAATATTATAGTTTCGGGCCGGACTCCTCCGAAGCGGAAGCGAAACGAGAGGAGAAGAAATGTGTTGTAAACCACTAATAGAATTTCATTATTTGCACTTGGTCGTCTCCGCTTAGCTTCAGTGGATACGGTTGAGCAAAGAGGAGAGATGTCTCGTTGTTTAGGCCAGCCTTTGCATTCGGCGGCCAAGCGCACAGCGAGACGAGATGATACGTGAGCGGCGTGCGGCGAGCAGTGTTCTATGAGCGGCGTACAGTGAGCGATGCACATCTCCTCTTCTCTCCGCTTTGCACATCTTCACACAGCTTCGGGGGATATACCCAAAGGTCTTAGGGTGTTACCGCACCAATCGATCTAATCGTCGATCGATGCTATCGATCGATAGGTGTGGTAACACCCTTTGGCATCTCCTCTCCTCTCTGCTTCGCACATCACTCGTCTCCACTTTGGTGGAGTCCGGGCCTTAAAGTCAAATGTTACAAATAATACTATAATTAACAGTGAAAACGGGATATTTACTAAGAGTACCTATTTGTTTCGATTTGCCGCTATGCCGTTTTCAGTGTTATTGACCATGTCAGTTTAAAAAATACTATAATTATTAACACTCAAACGGGATATTTAGATGTTTACTACGAGTACTTGTTTCGATTTCTCGCTATCCCGCTTTCAGTGGTAGTGACCATGTCAGTTTAAAAACTTATCTTACAAAAATTAATTCAGAAATTAAACTAAATTGAATGGTACTTTGGTTTTTTTTTGAGTTTACGTACATGTTATCTCATGTTAAAGACCACTCATAGGATTTATCTTATGGGCCACCTTACTGGTTACATCACTATCTGAGCTTATTAGTGGTTCGATTACGATTTCAAGATCCTGCAAAGCGTCGTCCAGTATTTTTATTTTTCCCAGTAGATTTTCCGCTTGAAAATTATATCCTGGTTCAAGCATCTTACCGGTTGGATTCAGCTTGAAAAGTTGTTCCGCCTGATAAGCACCAAATAAAATGTATCTGAGAATAGTTGACTATAATCATGGTATATCTATCCGGAGGCATCACCTTAATGTTTTAGAAGTTATGGGTAGGCTAGTAATACATCGAAAAAAAAATCGGGAAGCCTGAATCAGACAAAGATTTTTTTTTACACGATTTTATAGAGTCACCTGTTACTATGTAAACATTTTAGAAGTTAAACTCGACCCACTTCCCTGTTTCCGATTGAGCTGAAATTTTGCACACATGTTTAGTTTAGATGACAATGCATGGTAAGCTTAGTTACATCATTCTAAATACTAGTTACTGTTATTTGTTTAAGCATTCCCATGTTAAAGGTATCAAATGAAAAGGTTTGCTGAAAAGAATACGAAAGAACGTTTTTTAATAGTTTTTTTTTTTAAATACTATAATATTATTTCAATATAAAAGCAGAAAAAATACCTATTTCACGTTTATTTCCCTTCATTTTATAACATGCATCAAAGTAATAATAAAAATTAAAGTAGTAAAAAAAAAACAATTTAAGTACCTACGGAATCAACCATTAATGGGTAGATAAATAGAATTTTAAGAGTTTCAGCATCGGTTGCTGCTATCAATGCAAACGCGGATAATAAAAAGTACATCAATGACAATTTATATGATAAAAAGAAAAAATAGGTTATTTATAATTGTCAAAGGTGTCATAATTCACGTGCAAATGTGCCTCCTTAGGCTTTTCGTCACAATTTTTCGCCAACGCCTTCCTTTCCTTGTGTAATTCGAATTTTGCTTCCAACGCCTCACCAATTGGATTTAACTGGAACATTGTTTCCCCCTGACGATTTCCAAATTAATTTGTTATAATTTACAAAAATTGGTAACTACTACTGACTATTTTTCTACATACCATGAAAACCTGTTGAATAAGCGAAGCCTTACATTGCCAACGTCTATCTATTGGCATTGGCACCATAACTCTTGCATCGTTTGCTTGCACAATACGTTGATTAAGTTACGAGTAGTTTGAGAAGTCTTTTGGAAATAGGTACATTTTTATTCTCTTTTATGTTAACATTGCTCCTGGGAGGAGCATGATATCAAACACATAAAAAATATCGATTTATCACACGATTACACGAACGTAGTTCTTACCTGCTTCAATATGTAGCTTATGGTGTAATCTACAAATAAACAGAGCCGAGAACTAAACGTGGATGCAATAACCTCCACTTTTTGGAAGTCGGTAAAAAGTGGGCAAGTATAATAATAATAATTCACAGTTGACAACGTATACATATAAATATGTATGGCTTAATTTACTTACAAGAAAGTCTACCGGGTCTTCAGGGCGTAATTTGGCAACTTCAAGCAAAGCAGGAGTTAACGTCGGGAAAATATGATGGATTAAGTAATTGCGCATGGGCTCGCTCGCCGCCGCCATAGCTGCTTCCTCTTCTTCACGCATCAAAGCGTACAATTCGGTCTAAAAAACAAGAAATAAAAACATCTTTTCTATTTAATTCGAAAGGGCAATTTAACTAGCTCTAGTCTAATACTCACCCAATATTCCATCTTCTCTTCGCGTTCATGTTTCATCTTTTCTTCGGCTTCCTTTAAAGCAGCTGATTCTTTATTTTTTAAAGTAGCTGTTTCTTCTTTTTCTTTCTTTTCAGCAGCTTCAATAAGTGCTGCGATTTAAATACAAGAAAATTTAATAGAGCGTATTTTAACGTTTAAGATGTAAATCTGAAGAAACAATGAAGTATAACTGCTACTGACCAATTAGTTTTCCGTAGCGGCATGGACGCCCCATACGCAGTGCTACAGCAGCGTAGGGACCCCTCATCGAATAATCGAAATGGTCTTTAACGGGTACTATTAGTGGGTGTATATCCAATTCGTCGAAAAAGTTAAGTGGTGTATTATCCCGGGAATCACCAGATCGAAATTCGCTCAATCGCTTCAGTATTGACTCCTCATCCAATCTATCATATCCTTCAGGCTGGCGCATAGCTTTCTCGCAAATGAAATCATCGTTAGCATCTAGTGATACCACAACGTCTGCAATAACATAAAAATAAATTACAATGGACTAGGTACTTAGTGATTTAAGGTAAAGAGAGAAAATTAATCCTTCTTACCTGGTAACATCTTTTTGAGCACATTGTTATACAATTCAATATCTTCTTCGAAGGGTTCCTCATCATTCTCTTCTCTGACCTCAGTATCTTGTTCATCGCCTTTGTCAAATACTAGATAAGTACACAAATTATTATTTTAATAACCGATAATCAAAATCTTAACTTCATGTTTTCAAATTCGGCTAATAATCAAGCACTTTTTAGATTATTAAAAATTACATTACATAATACCCAAAACGCGCCGTTAGCCACTTCTTAGTTTTTCAGCCGAGAAGGAAACAAATTTCCCAGTAACACGTCTTAAGGCATGGCGAGCAGAGTTAATTTGTCTAGCATGTCTACTTACATTGTTGAGCTTGTCCTATGCTCATGGGGAACCCGTCTAGCACCCATCCTCTATTGACAGCATCACGACTTAACAGCTTTTGGCGCAAATATCTGGGGAATTACAAATCAAATAAAACTTTTTGATCAGTTTTCAAATACTTTAAAAGCAAATTGCATTCGTTAAATTCAAAATATTATTTGCGAGAAGTGAACCATTCGTAAAGGTAGCCATAAACGCTAGGTTTTGCATGATAGTTTTAAATGTACCTACATGCAAACCTTTATGCAAAACCGAGTTCCATTCCAAGGATAACGGTACAGTTTTCTCCTACACAGGTTTATGCACAGTTTGACTGTACAGGCAAAACCTGCGCTTGCATAACCTATCGTCTATGGCAGGCTTAAGGGTGTTAAATACCAAACCAATCGATCGATAGCTGTACCTAGTAGAAACTATCGATCGACGTAGACTAATCCATTCTACCATCGATCGATAGACTGGTGTGGTAACACCCTAACTGACTGCCGTGCAATTCTCTAACGGACGTTTTTTAAAGGCATTGTCCTCCATTCCTTCCTAATATTTTATTACTGTTAGCCTACGTCATCCCATTGCTGGGCAAAGGATCCATGACTTCCTGCTTTTCCGATCCAGGGCCAATATGGACCACTTGCCCAAAAAGACGTTAAGCTGAAGTGGGACTGAATAGCCGAATGCCCAACGACCTGTAGGCCAAAATAGCCACTCGAAAAGTGGGGCCCTGACACAGTCGAAGAGGCGTCGCAGTAGAATATGGCGGGAAGATCTGACAAGACCAAACCTTCTTAATATTAACTTTTTCCCAACTATTATATATATTTACTACTTACATATATTGCGGTCGGCTTCCAGTCTAACCGGATGCATTTGTATACCAGTATTTACTTTATATGGAGTGACTACCTATCTACCCTCCACAACCCAGTTAGTACCGGGTAATACGATACCCATTGGTAACCCTGGTTGTCAGACTTTGGGCCACTGACTACCTGTAACAGCTGTCAAAGATAGAAAATAAGAGAAGAGCCGGGACCAATGGCTTAACGTTAGGCACGGCGAAAACTTGGTATGTATTGGGTGATCATCACTCATCTTCGGAACAAGCACAGCTTTACCTGGATCGACCGGAAGGGCTGTAATTACTTGGCGAAGAGCATTTCAATAAGAAAACGTTAGTAAAAAATTACGCTATAATTTCTTCTTCGCCAAGCTGGCGACCCGACTGCAAGATAGCCAAGGTTTGCTTCGTTGCGTCTCGTACGCCCTCTTCCTCGTCCCCGACTTCGTCATCGTCAAAATTGTTGATATCGTCCTCTTCTCCAAATTTAGGAACGCCGAGTGCAGCCGTCTCGCCGGTCTCCCAGTGGTGCAAACGCCAGGTCTGAGATAGATGTAACATTGTTACGTCGACTGCTTTACGAGACCATTCCATATTACGTTCGAATCTAGAATGTTCCACTATGGAACTGTGAAGAAGATTCGAGAATAATATGACATATTATATGATGGTTAAACAACGATGATTTAAAACGCATTTCCAGTATTAACAAACCTCGTATTATAGGTAGGCAGGTATAGATTACAATGTGAGGACAACACACACTGGAAATAAAACTTAATATACCTATTAATAAATTTTTCGGGTGTACTTGAATACTTATCCGTAAAATTTAATAGTTCACTAGATTGATTTATACGTACTTATATAAATGATTGATTGCATATAACTGCATAGTTGTGGAACTTCCATCGTACCAGGAACAAGTTCTCTTAATAGAAAATATTTTTTCGCGTAGATAGTCTAATTTAGACAACCTCTCCAAAACGCATATTATAGGTAGGAGTCAAAGGTTGCCTAAATGTTTCGTGTAAAAAGTGCATGGCTGTGCGCGATGTAGGTAAGTAATTAAGTACCACATTGTGCGAAGAACTTGTCCTTGCGCTATAGCGAACGTTGAGCTATTCGAAAAACGACACACTAGCTATCGATTACAATGGGCACGTTAACATTGTTTCTATTGATAAGTTTATCAGCGTATTATGAACAGCCACATCTGTGTTCCATGACATTCTATAATATGTATGATGCACATACAAACAAACAAAAAAAATAACTAACCAAATCGGTCTCCAAATCTTGAGCCACGGTTTCTGGTGAGATGTAGACGAGACCATAAGCTTCACAAATACTTTTTGCCAAAGTCGTTTTTCCGGAAACTGGAGGGCCGTAAACGACAATCTATGGGAACGTAGATAAATATGTGTAAGTATAGCGGTGGTTTACCTTGTACCAATAAACAATTAGGTAGCTAAACCTTTTTTATTATGTACGGTCAGCAGCGAAAGTCGCTATACATATCCAAAATTATAAGACGTCTTAGTTTTAGAACGATCCATATTAACAGACTGGAGTAAAAGACATAACAATATTTTCATCAATGCTTACATATATTCGCAAAACAATATTACATCAGATCACACTGATCAGCACAAAACTTGGTGTAATATTGATAAGTGTTAACCGACTTCAGATGCCGACTTTACCTACCTTAAAAGGTTTCAATCCCCTCTCTTCCTTAAATTGCTTCATAAGAGCTGGCACATTCTCCGCGAAGGTCAACTCAGAAACCCACGGTATCGCCAGTGTCTCAACAATGAAAGTCGGCTCCATATTCAAGTTAAGAGTCATCAAATCGTATATTCGTTGCTGTAATTTTATAAGTCACAGTAAAAACGTAGATAAGAACTTAGCTAGGTAAGTATAATCAATCTATAAGATGAAGAAACTTAGGGACAGGTACCTAGCTCATACAATTCACAAGAAGCAAAAGAGAGGCTACTAATCTGCCTGCCTAGCCTTTTCCCAAACTATCTTGTTCTTTCCTATTTATCAAACAGGCAGCAAAAAGTAAATGTAAATGGGGCGACATCCTCTGGGTCTATAGTCAGGATGGGTGTGCCCCAAGGTTCAATTCTTGGTCCTTTCTTATTTCTTTTTTATATTAATGATCTCCCATATATGATGGCCAAATTATCGGATATAATAGGGATGTTTCCACAGTCAAAAAAATATGATAATATTTAGTCCGTCAGTTAGATTATCGAAAAATATTGTACATGTATTTTTTACTTTATCAAATTAATAAAAATTGACGAAGATAAAACGCATCAAAGATCAAGAGTGGGGGCTTTTGACGTCACCGTGTTTTAAAAAGTGTACGACGTCGTGACGTCACACGAGTTTTAAATGCACTTTATCGTCTTCATTTTCTGTTAACGTAAAAAAAGAAAAAATACGTGTCCAATATTTTTTGGAAATCTATAAGACGGACTAATTAGATTTTTTATGTCAACTACACTATTCTGTTTGCTGATGACACTTCGCTAATTTTTAAAATTCATAGGAAAGATACGGATGTCATACATGTCAACGAAAGCCTAACTGTTCTCTCGAAACGGTTCGCAGCTAACAATCTTTTACTGAATACGAACAAAACAAAATGTCTAAAGTTCTCTTTACCAAATGTAACTCAACGTGACCTTAATTTAAATCTTGACGGCAAAAAACTTGATGTTATCGCGGAAACTGTATTCTTAGGAATTACTATCGATTCAAAACTGCAGTGGGGCGCGCACATTGGAACTCTTTCGGGGAGGTTAAGCTCAGCCGCCTATGCAGTTAGGAAAATAAGGCAGTTGACTGATGTAGCCACAGCTAGGTTAGTATACTACGCGTATTTCCACAGTATTATGTCTTATGGAATTCTGCTGTGGGGATCGGCAGCAGACGTTGATTCAATTTTTATATTGCAAAAGAGGGCAGTCCGCGCGATCTATAAAATGGGTCCGCGCGAGTCCCTCAGAGAAAAATTTAAAGAGATCGATATACTGACTCTGCCTTCACTTTATATCTTAGAATGTATTTTATATGTCCGCAAAAACCGAGGGCTTTTCAAAATTAGAAGCGACTTCCATAATATAAACACACGCAGTAAACACGAAATTGTGATACGCAAATTTAGATTAACAAAAACTAGTAAGTCATTTCTTATAAACAGTATACGCTTTTATAACAAGTTGCCTAAGTCAGTTATAGAACTGACCGATGGAAAGTTTAAAAATTGCATCAAACGTGTCCTTATTAAAAAAGCATATTACAAAATTAAGGACTATGTTGAAGATAAAGAAGTTTGGCTGTAGTTCCTTCTGCTCATGCGGCTTCCCTGGTAGCTCATAAACGACACAAATATGTGGATGTCTCTAACTATTCCGAATTTTATTTATTCTATTCTTTTTTTCTCAGATGTTTTAAAAAAGTTTTCAAATCATTGCACCGTTTATTCATTGTGCAGAATAGTTACAGTACTGATGACTACATTTGTGTCAATTGTTTAATTAATTGTTCTTAGTTTTATTTTTACTTTTGTATAGATTCTTTTTCATTCATATTTTTTGTGAATGTGTGGACATTGTAGGCTTTGTATTTTTTTTTTTTCAGTTTCATCTTTTTCTACCTTTTGTAGTAAGCGATGACTTATTGTCGGGCCTACGCTGTCCTCTCATACTTAGGTACTAACGCTGTAACATCCAAATATTGTAGAACCAAATGATTTTAAAAGAGTAACCATGGAGTTTCTTGCCGGTTCTTCTCCATAGGAAACGACCAACCCGAACCGTGCCTGTTCTGTCGACGTTTTATAAGTGCCCATGTAGGCCTATGTAAAATAAAATATTTTGATTTTATCTTGGGGTCGGCTTCCAGTCTAACCGAATGCAGCTGAGTACCAGTGTTTTACATGAAGCGACTGACTATCTGACCTCCACAACCCAGGCTATTTAAAGTACCCTGGGTATATAATAAAAAATAAATTATCAATGACCTCAACACTTACATCAATTTCTGGAATCAAAAAAGCGTCCTCAGGAGGAATACATTTGAACATTCCAGAGCCAACTGTGCGTCCAATTGGCTTCACTATCTGCAACAGGAATGCAATTATCGTAGGTGGGTACATTCCACACTGTAGTTAAAGAGATAACAAACTGCATTGTTTCTTACATCTCTTTGTTTCGAAATGTTCTGTTCCACAGCCAATATGTAAAGCTTCTTTGGGAAATCAAGAAGTAGGCTGTAGACAATTCTGGAAGGGATGTTAGTATACTTTAAGTACTTAGATAAAACAACTGTTCTACTAAGAACCTATGTGCGTCCCTATTTTATTAATGCTTATGATCACCTGTATTAGAACTTTAAAATAAGTGAGAACATAATACATATAACTGTTTTGGGTTAAAAGTCGGATCTGGCCCCTTATAGGTACACAAACGCTCGGTTCGATTTCGATTCGATTAGTCCTATGTCTATCTTGTTTTGGCATTACGAAAGCGAGCGAGATAGACATACGACTTTCCGAATCGAAATCGAATCCGAGTGTTTGTGAATACGAGGGCTGGTTAACTTACAGGATTTTGTTGATAGGTAGTACATAGCTAACCAGTAAGTTGATATGATAAAAATATTCACAGTAGGTACTCACTGTGCTAAGTCCATAACGTTTATCAAAGGCACCACATTACTCCCTCGACCGATTAAAGCCAGTATCGGCTCGCATTCCCAAGCCTTTTGGAACCAATAAAAGAGTGCGTCTTGTTTGCCGCCGTATGTCACGCCAGCAGCAACTACCAGTGCTCTGTTAACAAATAGTATATTTCATTACGAGTGCGGAAAGCCTGTCATTGCAAAGAGTTCCGACAAATGTCTACCCAAGCCGAGGCGCAGCCGAAGGTGAGGGTTGGCAGTCGGAACAAGTTGCAATGATGGTTCCGCACGTGTACTGAACAACTATTTTTAATACAGTTGCGAAAAAATTAAACAATTTAATAAAGAACATTTTATGAAAATGGCGCCAACCGTAAAAGAATATAAGCAGAGTTTTTTATTTTTTATTTTCTTCAGCCATTCTGGGTAGGCAAAGGGAACTATGCCCATCCAGCCAACTCTTCAGTAGAATTTTTTTATTGATATGTAATGAAACCTTACCTAACTCATTGAATCAAATCATTGAATCTGATATTGAAACAAATTAGTAGTTTCTTTTTAGAAATATTTGCATGAATCATAAAAACTTCTATAAGTTTTTTTTCAGTAAGAACTTCTTGGTTGGTTTTTTCTTTTTTTTAGACATTATTTTGACATTTGGGAAAGAGAACGCACGAGTTCGGAAAAGGTAAAGAAAAAGCTCGAGTATGTAATAGCCCACATCCCGAACGCTATACGTCCCTGCAATACACCACTTTTTGAGCAACTGTATTAAAAATACATTTCACCGTCACCATCGGTCTGCAGGCTTCCTGTGCTCAGTGTTTTATGTATACAGTCACTTGCCATACATAATATCTGCATAACTACTCAGTTATCCGTTTTATTCATCATGGTCAGCCCATAAAGCGTCGTCTATCTAGCCTTTTCCCAACTATGTTAGGGTCGGCTTCCAGTCTAACCGGATGCAGCTGAATATCAGTATTTTACATGGAGCGACTGCCTATCTGACCTCCACAACCCAGTTAGCACTGGCTAATACGATACCCTTACGATGGACTACTTATTTGTTCGTTGGGGAGAAATGACCGTTCTTGTTTGGCTGCGCCATTGGTTGCAGCATTGTTTTTGCATCCATTGGTTGTTGCAAATTGTCCATCATATGTTCAGCGCTTAACGGACCACTTCTGGATCCATCTCTAATCACGATGCCACTGAGTTAGATCCTCGTTCTTTCTAATCCATCTAAAAACCAGTAGGTAGGTACTGAGCCCGAAAGAATCCTTCCCGGTATAGATATGGTTTTACAACATTTTAAGAAGACATATAGGGCTGTATGGCATTGTATAAGACATAGGTAGGTACACCACCGGCCTTTAACGACACCGAAAAGTAACGCGGAAAGAGATAATATTGAAGTCTTACCCGATTATCGGTCTAAATTTTCTAGCCATGCCAATCACTTCATTTTCAGCATCATAGTGTAACTTATAATTTGGATGGGGTTTTCTTTTCCGGAAATCGGTTTCTATGAAAGGCATGTCTGGATTGTCCTGCGAATGGATTGAATACGGGGTGTAAATCACCTCATCACGAAGCCGTCAACCAAGCATTCTGTACATGAAACTAAGTAACTTTACGCAAAAATTATTGCTGGGAAACGAAATTTTTTTCGGGGGTGTAAAATCATGTTTTGTGGTAGAACTCAATGTAACGCACTCAAAACATTGTGCTGATAGACGGATTGAATAGTACGAGGGTCGTGGAGGTGTTTAAAGTAAAAATCTTCCATTAAAAACTTGTATTTAAAAAAATACTTGTCAAGAAGTTGGAACTTTGACCCCTAATATCTCAGTAACTAGAAGATTCCCAGGTATGGTGTAGAACAAAAAATGATCGCAATGGCAGGTAGAACCAGTGCCTTTCGGCTTCGTTAAAAGGTGTTTTACACCCTTTATATTGTATGACTGTGATCTATTTTTTTTAAAGCGCTGCCCCACACTGGAATCTTCTTCTTTAATGTGGGTGCGTTTACAAGCATTTAAACTCACATAAACAAAAGGCCAGACCCAGAACAACTATCTGTAGGCCTTACAAGTACTTGTTGGGATTGAACCCGCGACACGCAGCGCGGCAGTCAATCGCTTAGCCACTGCACCAACCGTGCCGTCAAATCCATAATTGTTACTTGGCCCGTACGTACTTTAGCTACGCGTTATTTCTGTCACTGCCGCACAACTATGAAATTCCCAAATAGAAACGGTAACATGATTACATGATTAAGCCAAGGACGATCTGATAGAACTCTGTCTAGGATCATTAGAACAGTGGTCTCAACTACGAACTACCCCATGTGTAGGCACGGCATTGGGTTCCTTACACATGTGGACTTACCGGATCCAAGGGTTTAGTGCAGGCCCAAGTCATGACGGTGGATATCAGTATCAAGTACCGCTTCTTATAATCCCCGGCAGCACCGATGCTTGAGTCACCGGCGTCAATGCCCGGGTCCGACGTTAGTGGTGGACTCTGTTTTTCTAGCAGCTTCCGAAGAACTGTCAGAATGTGAATATAAATGCAAATTAGAAATACGACGACAGGTGGGACGCTGCAAGTACAACTAATTCCGATGACAGTATTCTGAGAAAGCAAAGCGAAGCGTTACTGCGTATCCATACAAACTATGCTCCATCTGCTGTCTTACTCTTTGTACAACTCCACCTAATATTTTTTTCCTTGAGGAATCTGTTCGAAGTGAGTGGTAAAGCCGTTGACATGGCAGAAGTTGGCATGGTCGAAGCTTATGTGAAACATCAGGAGGTGTCTACAATTTCATATTTTTAATGATCCACGCATAACTAAACTCCCCGCCACGAGAATATATAAATTTTGTAAACACATTGAGGAGTTCGCAACCTTTGGATCAAATGATAACTTAATCCGCGAAAACAAAACAAGCAAACTGAAACGCATTCTAAACTCGAATGGCGGCCCAAATGTTTACGTTCCAGAAAGTCAAACGCCAGGGACTTAAAAACACCTTCATAAAGGTTACAGAATTATAAGTGTTACATGTTAAATTAGTAACAGAATCAAATATGAAACACTTATAAATGTGTTTTCAATGTGATAACCCAAAAAACTTACAAAAGTGTAATCGTAACAGATATAAAAGTGTTAACAGTGTTAATAAATGTAACAGGCAAACGCAGCGTACGTACGTGTCGTACTGTGCAATTACTTATTAGTCCGGGGAATTTACGCCGAAAATTAGGCTAACTTTGCATTAATTAAAAACAGCGATTTTTTTCATTGAATGTGTAGGGTATGGACAGGAGAGTATATTAAGCTGTATCCCGCGAAAAGTTCACCTCCGCGTATATGTTTTTTTTAAGAAAACGTCTAATATGTATATAACTTGGTGGAAAAAAATATAAACAGGTATGTTTATTTGGAGTATTTGTAGAAGAGATTGAGTACTACAAGTAGATCAGAAAATTAAACATTTTCGTCCACGGAAGACTCGTTTTTTTTTAAAAATCTTATAATTTGACTTCGTACTTAAGGCAAAAAAATTAACAGGACAAAAATAGTGCTAAAATGATTTATATCACCATGTCTAACTATTATTATGAAAATTAAACAAATTCTGCTCCGGACTTCACAGAAAATCAAGAAAATCAAAAAATCTTAAATACTACTTACGGCAAAAATGTAACAGGATTTAAATTCATTTAATAATGAGAAATATATAAATCCAAACCTTAATCCCCCAAAATTAAACAAATTAGAGCGATAATTAATATTGTCAAAGTAAAAATTAAATTACGATGCACGGTGTCAGCGCTAAGCAGCGTGCGGCGTACGGCGTGTGCTAGTGTGCGTAAACAAGATAAGCGCTGCGTTCATTGTGTGCGTATGACTGTGTTGTTGTTTGAGTCGGTGTTTTATTGAGTTACGCGATTGTACACCTTATTTCTATTACGGAAAGATCAAATTTCTATGAAAGTGCTGCGCCAAATACAAGAATAAAGTTTGCAGACGTATTTTACGTAAACATTAATTGATTTTTTTTCACGATTTGCTTTAAAGTGTTTAATTTTCGTGTAAATAGGTTAGAAATAGCCTTTAGATGAAAGTTAAACTAAATTAAACCCTGTTACCTTTTTGCCTCAACCGCTATTGTAAAAAAACTGGTAATAATAACTTCCGGTAGTACAATTTGTTTAATTTTGTTTATTGGCGGTGTAATATAAAAACCGCTGTTTATATTTTTGCCTTAAGTACAATCCAAAAATTTCGTAAATGTTTTTTTACCGCAATTTCCGTGGACGAAAATGTTTAATTCTGAAAAATATATTACTGTCACCAATTCTTTACCTAAAGTAACTAAATTTGTCCTGTTAACTTTTTTTCCCATGTTTTTATTCACAAAAACGTGTTTTCGTCTTTTTCAGCTTGATTCGGTCTCGGAAAATGTTTAATTTTTTTTTATTATTTGAAGAGCTAAGGTCAAGTATACGATTCAAGAAAAAAAGCGCTGTTTATATTTAATGTAGGGTTCAAATCTAAAAGCCCCGGACTATATACCTAAAGCTATAATTGACTATTTGAGTTACTTATATTAACACTTATTAACGCATAAAAAAGGTTACAGTTTGATTCGGTAACACTTATTAACACATATAAAAGGTTACAGTTTGATTCGGTAACATTATTGTATCTGTAACATTTAAGTGTTTTTCTGTTAAAACTGTTTTAAAAAACGGTGTTAAAAACACTTATTACGGTATTAGTTTGCGTCCATGCGTGTACCAGTAGGTACTACAAAACACTAGTCGACAAAGCTTTATATCGCAAACATATAACCCCAAGTGAAATTGCTCGTTAGTTTCGTACTACACGTACCTATGTTACTTTGAGTTGATTGAATTTGGGTTTATTGGAATTAGGGATTATTTGTTGTTGATTGAATTGTCGCTACGTAACATAAAAGAAGTTCTTTGGTTATAAAATTTATATCTTCTCGTGGCGCGGAGTTTACTTGCTTTAAACTTAGTATCTAAAGGAAACTAGATTAAATTGCCTTACCTTTTATATATTCCATTGCAATTCTAAGCTCTTCTCTATCGCAACTGACATCCAATACGACAGTGCCACATGTGAGCATTTGCGGGACACATTCTTCTTTCGTTATAATCCTGGCCACGTTATCTAAAGTCTTGATTTTTGGGTTGGTTACAGTCCCTAGTAGGTTTTGCAACAAGGAAACAAAACGGGCAATTAGTTTTATGAAAATAATATTCTTTCCCCACCACCTTCGTCCCGTGAAATTATTATAAAAATATTACTTTCTTACTTGAATCGGATTCTGTTAAAATTTCAAGGGTTTAAATTTATCTTGCACGGAACCCTAATTCTTTTTCTAAAAAAAGTCCAAGCTAGTCCATAGAAGATCAACTATCTGCCAGTAAAAGCTCCGTCAAAATCGGTCCAGCCGTTTCGGATCATCATCATCATTTCAGCCTCCCCCAAGTGTCGCCACATTAACATTTTGGAGGGTTTTGCCATAATCGCCACGCTTGGCAGGCGGGTTGGCGATCGATATCCGCCGTATATGGCCGTTTCGGATATTATCCGGAAAAAAATAAAAAAACCTATACATACCTACATAGACTTTCATTTGCATTCAGTAAAAATCTGTTATTTTAAAATTACAAACAGACACTTCAATATTTTTTAATTGTATAAATAGATACCTACCGTTATAACGGCGGTTAGTGCTTACTTGACTATGTGTGGGTCTGGGATAGGTGACCCACGTGCACAGAATATCTAATAAACTACTACTCGCTGCCCAGTTCCCGCGGCTTGGTAGTTTATGGACGTGCGGATGCGGAAGGAAAATGGAAGCTTTGCCCTGCTTCCATACATTAGGTGCAAGGTAAAATCAAATATCTTCTGTATGGTGTCGGCGTAAAGAATAGCACCATCCCATATCTTCCCGTGGTTGATGTAAGAGCCGACTAAGGGACTTACCAGAGAATGGGCAGCAGCGTTCTCTGTGCTTTTGTAACAACCGTACTGCGATCGCCAACCCGCCTGCCAAGCGTGGCGATTATGGCAAAATCCCCCCTTCTTGGGGGAGGCCTATGTCCAGCACGTGGACGTCTTTCGGCTGAAATGATGAAAATCAAATATCCAAGGTACTTACCTATAATTTCAAAAGGTTGTTCAGGCTCAGGAAGTGGTAAAATAGCGTCTTCTCCAAAGAGAGTTATTGAAGGAGGTGCCGATGCTGCATTTTTCGTGCGAATAACTTTCGATACTTCCCCTAACAAATACGTTCCATGATAGGAATCCAAATTGTTTATAAAATATCGCTTGAATGAAAACACGTTTTCAACATGCTCCGACGACTTTACTGAAGAAAATTGATCAGTAGATATTTTCTTCTGATGTGCATTATTTTTCAACATATTCGCGTTTCTCAATTCCCGCAGGTACTTAAATGTTTCTAATGCTTCAGTTTGTGACATATTAAATCTGACTTGAAAATGGAAAACATATAAATGAGTCAAAACCAAAAAGGTATTATACGTAATTACGTTATCATCAGCCTACAGCAGTCCACTGCTGGACGTAGGCATCTTCAATCGCTCGCCACTTAACTCGGTTCTCGGCAACTCTCATCCAGGTGCTACCAGCCACCCTGCGAAGATTGTAGCTCCACCAAGTCTAACGGCGTCTCACCTTACGCTTGCCGATTCGCAGTCTTCACTCAAGAACACCTCTACCCCAACGGTCATCGATTCTACGGCTAATATGGCCGGCCCATAGCCACTTCAGCTTACTTATTCTGTGGACTGTGTCGGTTCTCTGTCGGATCACCTTGTTCCGGATGCGATCCCTCAGGGACACTCCAAGCTTAGCTCGCTCTTTAGCTCGAGCGACCTTAAGTTTATGGACCAACCGTACCGTCAGTGTCCACATTTCAGCCCCGTAAATCATTTTAGGCAGTCTTTAGGCTCTGTGGAATACGCGACGAGAAGACCCGCAGCACAGCTGAATTCTTCTGTTAGCCTCCCTCTCAAAGTTATTCTTACCAAACTGCAGGATTTGCCCGAGGTAAATACCAGGCCCCTCAGAAAGTATTGCGAAAAAAAGTTTTTATATATGGGAGACTGGCCAGTTATTATGTTTTTCGAAAATATGATTATTTATAAGTAAAAATAAGTAAGTTCCAATTTCAAAATTTCCCTCCACATTTTTTGCGAGTTAATTCAAAGTATTGTGTCTCACTGAAATATGGATCTGCGCCGGGAACATTTTAGAGCTATGATTTTATACGATTTCAAGTGTCGCCTGAAACCGGATGAATCGTACGATAGACTTCAAATGGCATTCATGGATGAAGGCCCTTCCAAGGCAACCGTGTATCGTTGGTATAACGAATTCAAGCGCGGTCGACCAACTTTGGGGGATGACGAAAGAAGCGGTCGCCCTTTGACGGCTGTTACCGAAGAAAACGTGCTAGCAGTGAAAAATTTAATCCAAGACAATAGGCGAATTACATATCAGGAGATTCAACACATATTGAAGATTGGATCGGGAAGCGTTCACGAGATTCTACACAGCCATCTTCGCGTGAGGAGGATAGTATCACGCTGGGTGCCGCACAACCTCACCGATGCTCAGAAGCAGGCCCGGGTGGAATGGTGCCGTGATATGCTTAACAAATTTGAAGCAGGCTCGTCTCGGCGTGTTTACGACATCGTTACAGGTGATGAGTCCTGGATTTATCAATACGACCCAGAAACCAAGCGCCAGTCGACTGTTTGGGTGTTTCAAAATGAGCCAACGCCTACCAAAGTGAAGCGATCTAGAAGCGGGGGTAAGATTTTGATCGCTAGCTTTTTTAATTTGACTGGCCACTTGGTATCAATTCCCTTACGGGATCAAAGAAGCATTAATGCCGAATGGTATACTTCCAAATGTTTGCCAGAAGTTTTCTCTGTTATAAGCAACAAGCGACCAAACACAGGGCTCCGCGGGCTACTGCTCCACCACGACAATGCACCTGCGCACACCGCACTCAAAACGAGGGACTTCCTGGACAGCACGCCAGTCAAACTCCTGGGTCACCCTCCTTACAGCCCTGATCTAGCACCGTGTGACTTCTTTTTATTCCCAAAAATAAAAAATCAGCTCAAAGGGATACAATTTTCGTCGCCGGAAGATGCGCTGGCTGGGTTCGAGCAGGCTGTAAACGAGGTGTCTGCGGCGGACTGGAAAAAGTGTTTTGAAAACTGGTTTAGGCGCATGAATCTTTGTATAGAGGCTGGTGGAAAGTACTTTGAAAAGATTTAATAAAAATATATGTACGTATAGAACAATTTTTTTTAGTTTCGCAAAACTTTCTGAGTGTCCCACGTATATTCTCGAACCTTGAGCGGATCGCCATTGACAATAATAGGTCCTGAGATGACGTGTTCGTTGAACATAACCTGCGTTTTGTCCAAGTTCACCCAGACCAGACCAGTGCGTTTTTAAGAATCAACTAGGCCAACCAGCAGGTGCTGCAAGTCGTGCAGCGATTCAGTCATTATGACGATGTCATCTGAAAATCTCAAGTGTGAGATGTACTCGCCGTTGATGTTAATGCCACGTCCTGCCCAGTTCAGCGTCTTAAACACATCCTCCAGTGCGTTGGTGAGCAATTTCGGGGAGATTACGTTACCTTGCCTCACCCGATTGACGCAATGGGATACCCTCCGTTTGCTGGTTCTGAGTTTGGACGGTCATTGCGGCGTTTTCGAAAAGACTTCTCATCTCTTGGATGTATCTTCAGTCTACTTGGCATCGCTGCAGAGACTCCAGAACTGACCAAGTATTGATAGAGTCAAAAGCCTTGTCATAGTTCATAAATGCAAAACACAGAGGCCGATTATACTCTTCGGATTTCTGTATAATCTGCTGCATTGTGTAAATGTTTCCTATGGTGCTGAATCCTCCTCGAAACCAGGCTTGCTCCGATGGCTGAAACTAGACCGGTCTTCGCGCTACAAGTTTCGTGACGACTCCTGAAAACAGCTTATACACGTGGCTATGTGGCTAGGAAGCGAAATGGGTCTGTAATTCTTTAATAGGGTCTTGTTCCCCTTTTTAAAGAAAAGAACGACCACGCTCGTTCTCCACGCTTCTGGAGTTCTCCCAGAGAATAGTTCCGAGTTGAAAAGCTCCCAAAGCTCTCTTAATACTTGACTTTCTCCCGCTTTCAGAAGCTTAGTTGTTACCCCATCCTCACCAGGGGCCATATTTAAGCTGTCTAAGAGCCGCCTTGATTTCATCTAGACTGACTTTTGGCAGGTCTTCTGAGAAATGGCGGGTTAACGAGGCTCTAGAATCCTCATTTTCGGGATCAGGTCGAGATGTATGCGATGCGTACGGCTGGCCGTAGAAATCTTCGACTTCCGAAAGAATCTCCGGCTTCGAAACGACGATATCCCCACTAGGTTTGGTCAACTTCGTCGGGTGCCTCCCAAGTGATTGGATGAACACCTTCGATCCCAGATTTTGCTCTATCGCTTTCTCTATTGAGCATGTGTTGGAGCATCGAAGATCGTGTCGTTCCAATTTCCTAATTGTTTTATTGAGTGAATGTAGTTCTGTCGAAGTGATAGGTGGGTTTTCACCTCGTTCCGTCATAAGCTCCAGAGTCTTCTCCGAAAGTTTAGACACCTTGCCGTAAGTCGCATTCAGCAAAAAACGCGTCCCTTTCTCCCTGTGGACGAGCGCCTGGTCAACATCATTGGTGGTTTCCACGGCCGTGAATTGGTTCTCCAGGTCTGACTGGAACTGGAACGCTTCAAATCCTAGCTTAGTTTGGAGTATATTTGGGTAGAGCCTAATAGGCTTCATCAAACGGGCTCCAGCTTAAAGTTGATATTTAGAGCGCCACGAACAAGTGTGTGATCGCTACCGGTATTGAACTTGTTGATCACCGAGACGTCTCTAAAATGCTTTTTATACGTTACGATGAAATCTATCTCATTTTTCGACATAGTGTCGGAGCTTCGCCACGTTCGCCACGTTCGGAAGTTGACAAGCATTTGCCACCTATCATTTCTACTGCCAAACCCGTATTACGTACATACCTACCTACTTGCTAACTAACGGACCAACCAATAATACTGTTACGTCGTCTGCTTTTCGAGAACATTCTAGGATTACGTTCGAGTCTAGAATGATCCAGTATGTCTAGAAGATACGAGAGCAGTCCTAGAATGTTCCACGATGGAAGTGTCTAGAAAGTTCCAGAACTTTCTAAAAGGATTGGTTCCAATATAGAGCTATCTGATCTAGAAGGTTCAGGAAGGTTGTAGAACTTTCTCGCAGGATGGGTTTAACCTAAGGAATTACCTAGACGTTCATTCACGGAAGTTGTGGAAGTTTCTCGAAGAGGGGTCGGCCATATAAATAAACGAAGGGTTAGCGGGAGTAGTTAGTCTGATTTTGGCTACTGAACGAAGCGATCGAAGTGAACTACTAGTGCGATATTTAAGTGAATAGTGATCAGTTGTGTTTTGTGATTGAGTTATAAGTGTTTGTGTGTTGTTTACTGTTAAATAAAGATTTTTAGTGTTTAATTCATAGTGTTTTAATTTATCCTATACCCAGCTCGTAACAATACCAATAACCCATATAATTAATCAATTAATTATCCTTTATCCATGTAATTCGTTAAGGGGATGTCAGGGAGGTCATTTGCAACCAAATGTTTTTGATTTTGAGTTGTTATCCCTATTCAAATGTCAAACATTTGCGAGTAATATGACGATATACGTTTTTTTTAAAAAAACCGAATGTGTATGAAATAATTGCATCTTCCAGGACTTCAATGAGACAAACGACAGAGCTGTCTAGGTCGCTACATACTGGTCAAATAAAATCGGAGTCGTCGATTCTAGGAATACTGTAATTCTGTCTCTGCTAAAACTGAAAAAAAAGTTATGTAGTACCGAATGTCTTTGTCTCATACCCTCAATTTCTTATTATAAAACACAATAATATACATACTTAGTTATCGGTTACAAAAGCTCATTATTTTTATAATATCTGACAGACTCTCATACGTAATCCACAAAAATGAACAAAATAGCATGCCAATTTTTAAAAAACCTTACCTTGAAGTGCTTCAAAACTATTATCCAGGAAATGTCAAACAATTAAAAACATTCAAGATGGCTTTGTGTTGTTTGTCTATATTGGTTCAGAAATTGTGTTCACTGATCTAATGAATTATGGCTGCGTCCAATAAGTTTGGTTTATCCAAGGAGATGACTAAACATTTTGCATATGGTTTCTAATAAATAAAATTAACTAATATATAAAATTACCATGGCATGCGTTGCAATACACTTTTTCCTACCTACCTTAGCCTACCATACCTATCTGCCTACCCTACCCTACCCTACTTACCTTTTAAATCTTCCTTGAGCTTGTACAAATCCAGCCATTCTCGAGTTTTAGTGCGACTAACAAAGGTCATTTCATTTTAAAATATCTAGAAAGTTTTTTTTTTTTAATTTTGTATTTTTTTGCGTTTTGTAGGCTCTTTCATACGTAATCGTGAAATAATATCAATGAGTTTATTTTTTTGAGAAAATGTGTAACATTTTTGGCCTCTATCATCCAAAATAGTATTTGCACACGATATGGGTGACATTTTCATCTTTGTTTGCTGGTGATTCAAAATATATATCTAAGTTTGGTAGTTTTTAATAAAAATCCTACTTATCAGTATTAATAATTACGATGAATTGTGCAAAAGTAAATTTAAATTTAGTTTTTTTAACACCAATGCACGTTTTATTTTTGCTGAAATGAGAATGGGCCATTTGTGATTGTGATAATAAATGTGTATGTGATAAATGGATAATACTACTACTTAACAAAAAAAAACGCATGATATGGAATAAAATAAATATTTTATTACAATCCAATAAGTAGTATCATAATATTGTAAAATTATGCAAATAACAATAGATATATAGTTCATTATCAGATAAATTTTTGTCTTACATCTAAATAAACTTAAACGACCGTAGCAAATAGATGCATTGCATTATGAAAAATAAGTACATAAAATTCAATCTGTCATTTCTTCGTTTTTTTTTTTAAATGAAACGTTGCACAGACAGATGCGGTGGCAGTTTCGGGTAGTATGAAGGTGATTGTCGCAATTTTTACCCCGTATCTGAAATCAAACTCTCCGCCACCGCATCAGTCTGAAAAACGCATTTATAAGTACACACATAATAACAATACATCAAAACAAAGAGGGTCGATTTAACTTCCTCTGTGTACAAGAACAAACTGCAACGACTTATCATGAAATTAATATTCCTATGAGTCTAATCTAATTACTATATTAACGGTACGGTAGATATAATTTTGATATGTGTAGGTCGGATACGATGGAAACCTTTAATTTGTGTCTAAATTAAATAAACCATAGGCAGTACATAGGCACGACTTGAATGAGCTACATACGTAATTTCAGCTAGTGAAATCTAAGTGGGTAGCTATACTTCCAATATGACATAACCGTACTTTAGCCGCACTTTGACTATCAGCCATAAATTTACCCTAGATGTAGCCGCACTTCAGCTACTCAGTTTAACTTTACCCTAGGTGTCGACACTTTAGCTATTCACCATAACTTAATCCTCGGCGTAGTCGCACAACGGCTAATAATTAGCCTTAAGCTGCCCGCCCACGTCCGACAATCGGTGACCGATTTTTTGTAGGAGAAAAATAGAACACACTGATAGCAATAGTGCAACGCACACGTCCTACAAAAAGTTGGTGTGAAATCGAGGAATCGGCCCGATTATCTGTCCTACAAAAAGTCTCACGTGGGCGGAGCCTTAAGAGCGTTTACACCTTACGGCATTTTATACAAAGTTTCGAGTCCTTATTTTCCGAAATGACTGAACCGATTTTAATGAAACTTCATATGCATAAGCAGGATACATAGGTCTAAAAAGTTTCTAAAAAACATTTTCGAAATATCTTTTACAAAAAAACATAGTTGGAAATTACTATTTCTATAGATAATTAATAATCGGTCTAATTTAGATGTCTCTTTTTTCTAAAATATTTTTAGTAAGTTTTTAGACCTATCCTGCTTAAATGTGTATGAAGATAAAATCTGTTCAGTCATTTCGGAAAATAAGGACTTGAAAGTTTGTATGAAATGTCGTAAGGCGTAAATCCTCTTAGCATAACCATAACATCAATATTGATAGATAAAATCATTTAAAAAATACTATATCGTTGGTCATAGCGTTGTGACTGCTTTGTACATACATTTTAACTGCAGACTTAACTATTATATGTAAAATTTAACGATAAACAGACGATTACTATTCATCGAGATTCGATTTATACTTATCGATCATTATATTGTTCCCAAGCACCTTGTAATATTCGTTAATTGGCACGATATTTGTAATATGAAAAGACTTAGATATTAGTACCAACATAATTATATTAAAATAATACCTATGCCTTTATACGGTAAATGTAAATCTAAGATATTAAAAAAACTTCATTGGACTTGTATCTCTGTCTACATGTTTCAAATGAATTTACTTATTAAATTTTATCAATTCCAAATGTTCTTAAAATGACACAAACAACATTTCCTATTTAAGGACGCTTTTACATTTTTCTACAAATAACAGTGGTTTTCCGGTACCATTTTGATATACATGCAATCAAAAATGTGAAGATATCATGGTCTTAATTTATAGATAATATATTCATCTCCAGATTGGAATAAAAAAAATGTAAGGCGTCATACAAAATTTGCTAACAAATACGTTTTTCCCATCACAATAATCGCAGAAAACTAAAAAAAGTAGGGTCCGAACAGGTACCATTTTAGGTAAATTTACAGTATATTTTATCTTCAAAATTATATTTAATTGCGGTTTATATAGTCCTTTAAACGTTAAGCTAATTATTTTGTATCTAAATCATTATATTTTTCAATTATTAGCTAAAATAAAAACACTTGTCAATTTCTTCATACATTTTGCACTCTCGGTTCATCATTCCGCGCTCAGAAGCGCTCGTAGAAGGACGGGTGTATCGCTTTCTTGCAAAAAATAAATACGATAAAAGTAATAGAAAAGATTGTAGTGTGCATGCGTGTGAGTACCTTTGTCGTCGTCTATCGCGATCGAAAGGAGTTGATACTTTTTCGGACAGAAATAAAAGCAAGTACGAGTTTCATACTTCATTAGAATGTGATTTAGAAATTATGTTGGGTAAGATCAGGTTTGGGATGGGTGGAGTTAAGCAGTTGTTGACAAGTTTGAAAAAAGGATGGGTGGTTGTATGAAGCTATTAGTAAGGTCAGGATTTGGATGGGTAAGGCATGGCAGGTATATGTCTGTGGTGAGGTTCGAAAGTGGGTGGGCGGGAGGAGTGTTATAATTTTAGTCGGTGCGTATGTATATATGATCATTAGGGGGTCAAAACCAAAATCCAAGCGCCGATAAAAATTTGACAACTTTTCGCCATGGGTGTCATTTTTATAGTTTTTGGGATCGCTAATAACGGGCATAGGATCAAAACCAAAATCCAAGATGGCGCCGACGAAAATTTAACATCTTTACGTCATGGGTCTCAATTTCATGGTTTTTGCGGTAGCTAATAACGAATAAGGTGTCAAAACGAAAATCCAAGATGGCGCCGACGAAAATTTAACATCTTTACGTCATGGGTGTCATTTTCACGATTTTTGGGGTAGCTAATAACGAATATGGGGTCAAAACCAAAATTCAAGAGGGCGCCGACGAAGGTTTGATAACTTTTCGTCATGGGTGTAATTTTTATGGTTTACTTAATTTTACCCTGTATTATTTACCAGGGAGAGCAGCTTAGATGTCTCGTTAGATCATGATGCAGTAATACAAGCAGTATGAAATTTCAATTGAGTGTTTTTTCAAAGTTTATTCTATTTTTTTTAATCTTAAATCCACACTATTATATTAGTCGCGTTTTATTATCAGGACAAGGAATGCGCAGTACAGTGTAAGACAAAAGGCAAGAGAATCGTTGAATTTGATTACCTCTTTGAGCAGATAATCCAAACCACACTTCTCTTTTCGATTGCGGTGTGAAGCAGTAATGATAAATAAAGAAAAAAGATATGGCCTGCATTCTAAATTTGAACTTACTTGCAAAATGTGGTAAATAATGAATGTAGGTCTATGGACCTAAGGGACCATAGTTCTCACATACGCAAAAAAAAAAAAATGCATAATAGCTCAGGTTGTAAATAGCACTACTGTCGGTGTATTTTTGTAACATGCTTTTATTCAATATATTATAGATTTTTACTACTTCCGTGTCTTCTAAATTTTATCAAAAATGTTAAACTTACACCACAGTCTTATAGAAGATAATTCGGGAGTCAAGATTTATTTTATTAAATATTTTTACTAAGTTACCAGGCTAGTATGTTATTATCTCATTATGTAGGTAATACTAGTAAAATTTTAGATAATAATATTTTATATGTTCCATGTAATAGCAAATGTTTGTTATTGAAGAGTTCCATTCTCTATCTCCGAACATCTCAGACCCTAATCTATACTATTATTATATCTATACCAATATTATAAAGCTGAAGAGTTTTTTTGTTTGTTTGCTTGAACGCGCTAATCTCAGGAATTACAGATCCGATTTGAAAAATTATTTCAGTGTCAGATAGCCTATTTATCGAGAAAGGCTATAGGCTATATATCATTACGCTACGACAAATAGGAGCGGAGCAGCAATGAAAAATGTTTAAAAATCGGGGGCTTTATTTTCCTCTTGAGAGCTTCCGCTGCGTGCGCTGCTTAAACGGTTAAACTTTCGCAAAAATCATGTATGACAGACTTGTTTCCCTTTAAAAGATCTAAAAATGGTCCGCGACAGCATAATGTCTATCTTTTAAGGTTGACTCACTATAACTTTTTATGATAACCAAATTTGTTTAAAAAATAATGCATTATTTTTTATGGTGTTTTTATAAACATGATATTATTCTTTATCCAAATAAATACGTTATCCATCACAAATATTTAATGTAAAACAAAATTGCCCTTTGCATCATTCGATTTCAATGATTATCTATACTATCTATACTAATATTATAAAGCTGAAGAGTTTGTTTGTTTGTTTGAACGCGCTAATCTCAAGAACTGCAGATACGATTTGAAAAATTCTTTCAGTGTTAGATAGCCCATTTATCGAGGAAAGCTATAGGCTATATATCATTACGCTACGTCAAATACGAGCGGAGCAGCAATTAAAAATGTTGTGAAAACGGGGAAAATGTGACGCAGACGAAGTTGCGCGGGACGGCTAGTTATACAATAAAACCTTACCGTAAAACATGCATTTATCAACGAAAACTCCATGAAAATCGGATTAGTAGTTTTTGAGAAAATCGTGGATATATACGGGGCGAATAGAGAACATTTATTCGGTTGAAAATATTATCCTACTTATCACGACGACGGTACTGACTAACAGCAAATGCATTTTCAAAGTTCCAAGTAACCTTCCGGAAACAATGACAATCAAATTAAAAAAATAATATCAAGGACCAAGATGATTTAAGTGATGTATAAAATCGAGCGCTCAAAATCTACCTACGAGTGATGTTGCTGTGTGCGACTTTAGATACCTAAATTTGAGCTTGTCGAAAATGTAACAGCGTCCTTAAGTACTGAAGTAAATGCTTAGCTAACAACACTAAAATTAATGTAAATAAATGTGGTTTAAAATATTAATATATTGCAATGCTATTTTATTTTCCTGTTCTAACAAGTAACCAGTACCTACAGAGAAATATTGATTTATTGTATGTAATGAATAGTTAAAATACTCATATACACATTTAATATCTTGATTTAAAAATAGAATTCATTTAAAATTCTGAGAGCATTTCGAATGGCAATTTTATAAACTATGGCACCTATCTTGCTAGTTGTTTCATTTCCTAATACTGATATGTTGTACTTAATGCTAAGTGTTTAAGTTGTTCGTGTTACAGAATGGTTGAATAAGGACGGCATCAAAAATACTATCACTATTTTATGCAGAATATTTTTATAACCAGTGCCTATTTCTGTTTAACTTATATTATTATACCTCATTAAAAGACCAAATTGGTTGGCCTTGGTTGGTCAGGTTGGAGGCTTTTGAGAAAGAAGAGATCATTTTAAGCATTAAAGTTGCCAATTTTTTTATTACCAGATAAAGTGTTGCACTGGTTAAAAATATTCTGTATAGGTATAACATACAGGTAAATAAAAGGAATGTATAGATAGATACATCATCTCTAGATATAAAAATATTAGGTTATTAATATGTCAAGAATAAAATCTCTTAAAAATAATTATGCTCAGAGCTCAGACTCATTGCTAAGAGAATTGTAAAATTCTCAAATGCAACAATAAAATGCTAAGTACAATAGTAAAGTACATGGAAATATTCAATTATGAATAAGGTACATAATTTAAGTATCGATATCTACTTAGGACACCCAAGCGGAATGAAACCTGCTGACCCATTTGTTTAATATATTGTGGTAATAAAGGCATCATCTCGCTTTAGGTTTACGACGAAACTTTGAAAGCGAAAATTCATGTCATCAAAAAAATAATTGCAATAATCTAGGAATGTATTGTTTTTCTTTTGCAAACTATAGTTTACCCTAGGTGTAACTAGTTTGTTATAAGTTATAACACACTGGACGGACTAATTCGGCCTAGGGCAAACTAGTTTTTTCAAAAATAGTTTTGCATAATGCATGCAGTCTCAGAAATTCCGACGTGGGAAAAATATTGGATATAACTGCTTTATTATTTTAACTAAAGTAGAATTAAGCTACTTTTTTTCAGATTTCACTTTCTTACTTTTTTTATATAGGCGATTTTGTAAGGCACTACTACATAATAATTAAATTACTTTAAAAGCAAAACATGCAATATTACGCTACATTGTATTTTTTTTTAACAATATAATTTGTCTTAAAATCTACCTATTTTAGCTACAGCTGTGTAGTAATAACGGACTTACGATGAATTATTGTAATTTCCTTTTCCCCAATTCCTGAAGGTGAGCTCGGCTCGGATGAGACAAGCCACGGTGACAGAGATGACATAGGTTGCACCTTGGGAGTAACATCTTCTTTTTTCTCCACTGGCTTAGGGGATGCCAATTTTGCTTGATTATGAGGTGGTTCCACCACTACAATTGATACATATTGCGAGTTGATGGGATTTGTTGGCTCATTCAATATTTTTGGTGAAGGGGTAGATGGTATGGCCAGATTTATGTTAGTCGACTCATTTATTACCTTCACTTCATTTTCTCTAGCTTTCAAAATGTTGTTGCATTTTAATTGGCCAGGTGGCAGAGCTTTAGTAGATGAAAGATAACATTTTGTCTGGTTGTTAGGGACTTCCTTGTCACTAGCCGAGTCCAACTGATCTCTCTTTGCTTCATTTTTGGAGTCATCATTATTAAGTTTTTCTTTAACTAAGCTCATAAGGAGATCATTCAGTGGGTTTGATTCTGTAACTGGTGAACAGCTGCAAGCAGGTTTATTAATCACAAGTTGAGTAAGATTATTCTTCTTTTCTTCATTAAGAGATTTATCCATTTTGAATAGCACTTTGTTACTTATAGCATCATCTTTTGACATCAACACTTCTTCAGCTGGTTCATCATTGAGAAGGTTTTTAGTTGAAGGTTCACCAATCTCAGGTTTGTGCTCAGTATCAATGAGAGTTGACTTCTGAGACTTAGCACTACTCTTTCTTGATAGAGTATCAATTTCCGGTACTAGCACTGCTGTTGGATCTGATGATGTGCTAGGAAGGTCATTAGCTGCCTCAGATGGTGCAGTCTCTGGTTTTACTACACTCTGTTTCTCTCGTTCTCTCAATACATGACTCTGACGACGCGCAAAACGTTGACTAGGTCGTCTTTCAAACTGTACTGTACGTCGGGCGCGATTTTGCTGAGTGGTCTGATATTCAGTTTTACCCGAATATTGGAATCGAGAACCCATTCTGAAGAAGTTTTGCCGAGCAGAAGGTCCTTTCACCGGTGCTCTCAAGCGGAAGAAAGTGTGGTGTTCCACAGCACATTTCCAAAGATGTTTACAAGCTTTTTCATTGTGCAGTCTAAACACAAAGGTATGCTCTTGTTCTCGCCCTTGGTCATCATCTTCCACCACAACAAGAGTAAGTTTCTTTTTCTTAAAATCCAACTTACTAATCTTAGGCCAGAAGAATAAACCTATTTTTTGAGGTCCTTCAAAGACGAGAATGCCTGTTGGTGTTAATCCTAAGTGATACTCACACCCATCTTTGCCCAAGACAATGTGCATGTCAACACCATACATTTCAAGCCACTTTGCTTTGTTCAAATAGTTTACTTCAGCTTGTGCAGGAGTTAGACCTTTACATTTCTTATACTCTTCTAATATTTCAATCTCCATTTCTTCAGTTTGATTTGGTACAAATCTAAACTCTGACACAGTTGCAGGAGTGTGAACATTTTCATCAAAATCTCCTAGTTCGGACTGTAGGGCTAGTGCAGCTAATTCAACTGCTGTAGAGTGTGGGCACTCGAGCTTGCTCTCTAATATATCTTTCTTCAATTGCAAGAAAAATTGATATCTAGTTAATTCTTCCCTTAGGTTATTGGGTTCAGATGAATAAAATTTGACTTTAAGTCGTAAAGTGTAAGGCGGTCCTATTTTGACTTGTTTTTTAATAGTTTTAGTTGGATCCAACCAATGTTTAACATTATGGGTATCAGTGAACTGCAGTCCAAAGTAATCCTTTTCAATCAAATCGAGAGAGTAAAAAACTTGCTCATAAAGGTCATTTGCACTGGCCTTTTTAGATAAGTTGATAGAAATATCTGTGTCATCAAGTAATAGTACTTTACATTGTATCAAATTTTTGTTGCTTGATGCCTTCTGGGTTTGTTTATTGCGATTTTGACTGGATGAACGCCCTCTTCTGCTCAGAAAGCGCAACATCCTTGCTTAGGTGACACCTGAAAAAAAATAACTGAGTAATAATGATGATGATAAATTGATTCATCAAATCTGGGTAAATATTATTTATCGTAAAAGCTTTTGTGAAAACATTGCAAACTGAGATTTATATAAATTTTGCTACCTAATTCTTGTTTTCAGTGATAAAATTTACTGTTGAAAACTTTAGTTTTAAATTGCAAACCTAATTGAATTACTATCAATGTGTTTTATTACGTCTAATACAGTTTATCTTTATCAGTATTCAATAGCTAACATTTTGAAAGTTAGTTTGTTGAGCCAACAGGACAATCAGTCAACACATTCAAAAGCTTACTTGGAACTTCGATGGTAATAAGGTTGCAAACAAGTTTATCACAAGTGTTTTGACATCATTCCATTTCAATGGTTACTTAGAACAAATCAGTAAAAAAAGTGTATGAAACTTACGGAATACAAAACAACAATAGTTTTGTAGCTCAGTTAAAAACACACACACACACTACAACATGAGATTTTTTTAAAGTTTCTAGCACTCTCAAAGTTTACTTAATCTGAACTCACAATCACTATTATGTATTATCACAATCCAGCACGCCAATATTACGCCAGGCAGCAGGCAGCGCCACCCACTACACTTCAAAAATCACAGAAAACATACATAAGCCACAAAAGCTAGTGATGAGCAAACTGCTACGTCAGTCAAAATTACATTTTTAATAAAGAATCCCATTCACTATTTACAACATTTTGACATGCGAGACAGTTCGAAGGTCAAAAAGAAAAACCTTGGTAGCGAAGCTTAAAAACATAACCTTTTCACGGCTCCTGGCTCTCGTGTAAAAATGCATTTTCACGTGAGTACCACTACTGCGAATGAGTTATCATTTAGGAAATTAAGGTCCAGTAATCCAGTTTTTTTCATGACCCACTCGCCCACAAAATAGCGAAAGCCGAAATCATGACGAATAATTCGTGAATGGGCAGCTATGCTATGTTCCATCCATAGCTAGTCGATTTTTGACATAACAATTAGTATTAATCAATTAGTATTAGTAAAAATGTTACTAACTCAGAAAAAGTATTTCAGTTAGCACTTGGTGTTTTCACTTTTAGAATTTACCCTTTTTTATGGTAAATATTTTATAAAGTATGGGTGATTTGCATTCAGTAAAAAGCTGTTATTTTGAAATTCCAAACAGACCTTGACACTTCAATTTTATTTATTTGTTTTATATAGTGTAGCAGAGCGTGGTTTATATAATTAAATACATATTTTATGATATCGTCTCAACCTTTTATTTTTGACATCAACAAGACAGTAACCAAGATAAACAATAAAACTTAAACTAAGAACACTTCTCTATGACACTCCCCCTCACGAAGACCTTAGGAGGAAACTGAACTCAGGTTTGAGTGACTCCGATCATTTTACACAGTTTCATCAACCTCGGCTGTGGCAATGTCTTTGTTAAAAGATCTGCCTCCATATTTTCAGTGGCCTTATAATTAATCGATACTAGTTTCTTTTGAACACATTCTCTAATGAAGTGCTCCTTAATACTTATGTGCTTCGATCTTTTTCCAGTTATTAAATTGTTGGCCAGCTCCGGGCAGCTAAATTGTCATTAAAGATTTCAACAGATTGCTGTACCACTCCAATGTCCTCCAATATTTTTTTCAAATGCAGAGCTTCTTTGGTAGTTTCTGTCATAGCCATATACTCCGCTTCTGCTGTTGATAAAGCCACAACTCTTTGCTTTTTTGTTTCATAACTAATTAAGGCACCACCATACTTAAAAATATATCCTGTATAGGAACGACGGTCAACAGTACAAGCTGCCCAGTCAGCATCAGCCATACCTACAAGTGTCATTCCCGTTTTCTTATATCTAATTGACATATTCTTCGTCCCTTTCAGGTAACGAATTATTCTTTTGGCTGCTTGCCAATGGCTTTGACCATAACAGGTATTGTACTGGCTAAGATAGCTTACAGCGAACATAATGTCTGGTCTTGTCGCTATAGCTAGATACATTAACGATCCAATAAGCTTCTGATATGGATAATCCTTATCATTTTCATTTAAATTTTTCTCTAACTTCAGTGCAAGTTCCATTGGTGTTGACACGGGCTTACAGTCTCTCATGTTGAATTTTTTTATTAAATTTTCGACATAAGTCTCTTGTGATAAGGTCATCTCTCCCCCTACATGGGTGAATTGTATGCCCAAGCAGTGATGCAGAGTACCCATATCTCTCAAATCAAAAGCTTTTTCTAATTTGGATTTAACTTCCTTCAGCAGTTTCTCTGATTTGTATGTCAATATCAAATCGTCCACATATATATTGGCAAAGATCTTTTCTCCGCTTTTCTCTAAAATGTACAAGCAAGGATCTGCTGTAGCATTTTTAAAACCAATTTCCAACATTTTATTATGTAACTTTAAGAACCATTGTCGTCCTGCCTGTTTCAATCCATATATAGCTTTCTTTAGTTGACATATCCCATTATTTTTGTACTTATTTATGTCCATTACCATTTCTTTTGCTCTTTGCACTAATTCTTTGTCATTTTCATTCGTTATAATAATTTTCAAGTACTTATCCAGATTTTTCGGCTTTTTCATATAACTTAGTTCGACTAAATCACCGTTTAAAAATGCAGTACATACATCTAGTTGACATAATTTCATATAATTTTCTATTGCATGCGCAATTACTAGTCTAATTGTACTCAGTTTTGCTACTGGTGCAAAAGTTTCTGTATAATCAACGCCTTCTTTTTGATTAAAACCGCGAGCTAAGAGTCGCGCCTTCCGTCTATCTATTTCTCAATCTGCGTTGTATTTATACTTTAAAATCATTTTACTGTCAATCAAATTTTTACTTTCGTTTCGATGTACAATCTTCCAGGTATTGTTTTTCAAATGAGATTTAATCTCGCTTAAGATTGCATCATCCCATTCATCACTATTTTCATCAATTTCACAGAGACATGATTGTTCAGCATCCATATCATAATCTTTGTGCCATGCTGGTGGTTTTCTTTGCCGTTTTCCATTACTGAAAGTAGTCTCTTCAATTTCATTATTGATTGACATTTCATTTACTTTGTCTGTTTCCGTAGTTGCATCTTCAAATACTTCATCCATACTTGGTTCTGTTTCTGATTCATTACTATTTTGTAAATTCAAGTCTTCATTGTCTTGAATACGATGTTCTTTTGGAAAAAGTACTATTTCTATTTCATTTTTATCAACTTCATCTGGTTTGTGCTCTTCTTTTATTTCACTTTCGTAAAACATACTATTTAGAACTTTAACATCTCTACTAACCAACACTTTTTCCGTTTTTAGGGTTCCGTAGCCAAATGGCAAAAAACGGAACCCTTATAGATTCGTCATGTCTGTCTGTCTGTCTGTCTGTCTGTCTGTCCGTCCGTCCGTATGTCACAACCACTTTTTTCCGAAACTATAAGAACTATATTGTTGAAACTTGGTAAGTAGATGTATTCTCTGAACCGCATTTAGATTTCCACACAAAAATAAAAAATAAAACATAAATTTTGGGGTTCCCCATACATAGAACTGAAAACCAAAATTTTTTTTTTAATCATTCTCCTACGTGTGTGGTATCTATGGATAGGTCTTCAAAAATGATATTGAGGTTTCTAATATCATTTTTTTCTAAACTTAATAGTTTGCGCTAGAGCGACTTCCAAAGTGGTAAAATGTGTGTCCCCCCCCCTCTAATTTCTAAAGTAAGAGGAGGAAAATTCTGAAAATATTCAGGATTGTAGAACGTAAAAAAAACTATCAACGAAAATTGGTTTCAATAAGATATGATGTTTAGTTTTTGAGATATGGGACTTTTTCATCAAACTGCAGCAGTAACTTTGTTTTTCATTAACATACTATGAAAAACCAATTTAGTTTTGCGGTTTAGTGGAAGTTTACCAACTAATACTACTAACTAATGAATGACAGTTCAAAATATTGTTTGGGGCTATGGAACCCTGTGTGCGAGTAAGACTCGCACTTGGCCGGCTTTTTTGGATTGTAAACGCGATACGCTTTGTGATTTTCCGAATATCCAACAAATATTCCAGCTGTTGCTCTGGCATCAAATTTTCCGCTTCTCTTTCCCTTTTTTAGAACAAATGCTTTAGTTCCAAATATATGGAAATGCCTTACAGATGGAACTCTATTTACCCATATTTCAAATGGAGTCGCATTATTAATGCTGCTGCAAGGGCTACGGTTTGCCAAATAGTTAGCTGTATTAATAGCTTCGGCCCAAAAAACTTCTTTCATGTTAGCGTCGATCAACATACATCTAGCTTTGTCAAGCAATGTCCTATTTTTTCTTTCTGCCAAGCCATTCTGCTCTGGCGTATAAGGTGCAGAAAGTCTTCGTTTGATTCCAGCTTCTTTTAGGTATCTATTAAATTCTTTATTTATATATTCTGTCCCACTGTCACTTTGTAAACAAATTATCTTTTGTTTAGTAAACTTTTCGGTCTCATTTTTGAACTCCTTGAATTTGGATAGAGCTTCATCTTTTCTTTTCATCATATATACTCTAGTATATCTTGAATAATCATCGGTGAATGTGATAAAGTATCTAGCACCACCCTTTGATGATTGTTTCATGGGACCGCATACATCAGTATGTACGATTTCTAGTTTTTCATTTGTCCGTTGCTCATTTCTGAGTGTGTTAAATGGCAGTTTTGTTGCTTTGCCTTTAGCACAAACTTCACAGTCTTTGACTGTCTCATTTTTGTTGAATTCCAAACCTCTCATATTCTCCTTATCAAGAGCTATACGCATTTGCCCCTCATTGAGATGAGCTAGTTTTCTATGCCATTGCTGCATTTTGTTCTCTTCGCAAAAATTGACTTTCACTTTTATGTCTTCTTTAACATAATATAACCCATCTTCATTTCTTTCGGCTTTTAACAATATTACACCATTTCGCTTCACTGTTGCACTTTTCTGTTTAAATAAAACTGTTGCACCTTGGCCTGTAATTTTTCCTACTGACATAAGGTTTGTAGTTAATGATGGTACATACAAAGCTTCATTCAGTTGTAGGTCGGGTCTTTCCTTGATGTTAAGTTTCACCAGACCATGGCCTTCAATCTGTGCTGTACAGTTCTCTGAAGCTAACTTTAAATATTTTCTGTCTTCTTTTTCTAAATTATGAAATCTTTCCAATTCATGAGTCATATGTGACGTGCAGCCACTGTCAAGACACCACTTGTTTATTTTTGCTTTAACATCATTTGTATTTAAACAGGTTTCTTCTGAGCATAAATTTGCGCTACTTTTATTACTTCTTTTCACTTTTGACCAGCATTCATTAGCCCTATGCCCCTTTTTCTTGCATTTAAAACATTCAACAATATTTTTCTTATATGTTGTTCTACGCTGTTTACTATAAAGAGCCTCTTGTTCAGGGTTTTGTTCACTTGGGCTAGCTATGTTTCTTCTGGCTTCAGCTTCTTCAATAATTTTGGTTTTCAAGTTGTCTGGATCAGGATCATCTCTGGATTCTATAGCAATCCTAAAATTTTCAAAAGATTGAGGCCAGCTGTAGAGCATCATAATGCTAAGTAGATCCTTGTTAATTTTTATATCCATATCTGATAATTTATCGACAATGTCCATAAATTTATTCAAATGATCTACTACATTATCACAATCTTTCATTTTTCTCAGTATTAATTCTTTCAAAAGACTCGCTTTTCTTGCAGGACCTTTGCTGTTGTAAATACTTTCGAGTGTGTTCCAGACATCTCTGCTAGTTACGCAATTCTTCACTTGTTTTAGTTCACTTGGTGAAATTATTAGAAATAATTCCGCTAACGCCAAACCATCTTTTTCTAAATATTTATTTAGATCATCATCATCCTTAGAAGGCTTCTTTATTTCGTTAGAGACGTATTTCCATAGGCCTAGTTTTAATAAAAGAGCTTTTGCATGGATTCGCCATGTGTCATAATTTTCTCTCTTCAACGGCTCAATGTGTACATGACTCATTTTTACTCACGTTTTTACTGCGCGTGTGCTGGACGTATACTGGGTGTCTCCTGGGCTTTTCCTGGGCTTCTCCTGGGCCCATAACCTGTTATATAGTGTAGCAGAGCGTGGTTTATATAATTAAATACATATTTTATAATATCGTCTCAACCTTTTATTTTTGACATCAACAAGACAGTAACCAAGATAAACAATAAAACTTAAACTAAGAACACTTCTCTATGACAATTTGTCTGTATGTATAGATAAGGTTGCACAAATAAAACGTGAACATAACAAGTCTTAAGTTAATTCTTTCGCAGAACTAAATAATGTGCACACACTTATGCTTAATCAGGCCCGGACTTTAGCCACATCGGATAGTTATCGGATAGTTTTTGAGACCCTTTATTCAAAAATAGGAATTACTTGATCAACCTAAATAGAAAAGATAAAAACCGAATGTTTCCTGAGAGTTCGCAAATTTTAGATTTCGATTTCTTGAAAACTTTGGCATGCCTTATTTGCTTTTTTGGGGTGGGGTTATTGACAAGGGCTGGAGCTCCTTTTATTTCAGCCTCAGTTATATAGACCATTGTTTAGTTTAGTTTTGTATCGGTGGACCATGCGAATCTTCTACGTCATTTCATTTTTGTGTGAACAGATAGATGATCTGTTCACACAAAAATGAAATGACGTAGTCTCACTAAAACTCGAGAACGACTGAACCTATTTGGCTAACTTTGGTTTTGAAATATTTGTACAAGGAAGGTTTAAAAGGTAGGTAGGGTAGGTAGGTAAAAGTGCATTGCAACGCCTGTCAGATACAGCTAGTATCTAATAAAAAGGGGCTTTTCAGTATGGTCTACGCGTGTTAGCGTGTGGTAGTGGTACTGCCACTACTCCTTGGCGACGTCCATGACTGTTTATGCTTTGAGATAAGACCTATTTCGTACAATTTTGGCTTCAAAAATATTGTCCCAAAGTGTCAATTTTTTTCCTCACTGAGAGAAAAGTATGGTATGAAAATATTATTTTATGAAAAATGTTGTTAGGGTGTAAAGACATTCTGCTCAGACATTAATAATTAAAATAAAAACTGGCGCGTCTGGTAAATTTTGTATAACTAAATAAATTGTTTTCCTTAGTGTAATTCTTTCTTGTGGTTTACAGCTTTATTTCCGCCTGCCCTTGGGCTAGCTAAGGGTCGGGCTGGCCAGGCCCCTAGACGCGGGCATTTTAGACCTAGATGTAGATCCAGGCCTGGCCAGCCTATTCAAATCAATAAGGGTATCATTTAAGCTATCACCAATTTAATTAGTTTTGTGTTTCTTAAATAATAGGGTTTGTCCTCAAAATAGTAGATCTGTCACCAAAATGTAGTCACCAAACAATGCAAAATCAGTTCCACAATAAATCACCTAAAATCCTGAGACATAAGGTCTAGTACCAAATAAATGTTTTTGTATGTATTATAATAGGTGTGTCCTAATAAGTATTTAAGCAAACTAATTTAAAGAGATCACCAATAAATCATATTATGTTACTAGAAAAACTAAGGCGTTGTCGACGTAGCCCCGCTACGCGGGGCTCCTATTTCTGTCTGCAGGGTTTACAGTAACCTAACACGAAGGGGATGTCGGGGTCTTAGTTCGCTCGCTCCGCTCGCTCACTAGACCCCGCCATCCTCTTCGAACCTAACCTGTCCGAGTCGGTGTGCCCAATGTCTCGTATAAAGCATTTCTTCATAGAAATAAGGAACTGATCTATTTATTTGGTGACAGATCTACCATTCCGAGCACAAAGCTATTATTTAAGTAATAAAACTATTATTATAAGAACGAAGTTTATATTCATCTAATGCACTACAATTTTATTGGTAATCCATCTCTTATTTTACACATGTATCAACATTTATTTGATAATTCATACCTGGGAACACTTTTTGTTTATCTGAGAACGAAAATATTTCGTGGCGATAGATCTATTTACTAGGTGATACAACTTTGATAACAAATATAAATTTTGGTGACAAGAAATATAGTTCCCAATCAATAAAAACGGTTCCAAGTAGGGTACTTAGGCAGGCACTGGTGGAAACACTGGTTTTCGTTTTCTTTTAACCGTTTGCAACACTAATCATCAAGAAAGAGGCAGCGCTGGCGGGGGAGGGAATTGAAGTTTTTGAAGGGGATCCTGATTCTAGTGATTCTTCTGTCAGATACACTAATCTGGAAAACTTTAAAAGAATATTTTAATATTCTACAAAGTGGTCAATATACCAGATAATAAACCGTAAGTAAAAAAATAAGTAATATTGCGAAAGAATTATCATCTTACATGTATTCACGTTTTCTAACCAACAAAAGTCAGGTTCTGTGATTTCGTTTCGTTTCTGCTATCGTCATTTCATTGCATGCCCTGACCGTATTTGCGTACAGCTTTTTTCATTGTATTTTTTATTTCGGTAGGTTCAGATATCGTTGCTCTATATATTTATATCATTTTATTGACAAACCATCAACGTATGTGCTAATATGATTACAAAGCTCGGAAAACAGCAATCTACTTAAAATTTATAATGGTAGAGGAGGAAAATATCTCATACCGATCATAAATATTATTCATGGAAAATGCATGAGAAACATACTCTTAGCAAATTTTCAGCAATAAATACATTTTGATAGCTTATAAACCGATAACATTACTGTTTAAATACACTAATACTACTTTCCTGTATATTTGTTGTTTTGTATTGTTATAAATCGTTTAAGTTTTTATTAATTGACTAGTATGTGGTTCCTCTCACAGAGAAGGGTCTGCCTGTGTATTAGCAATGGAAACATTAAAGTCTGTTTATTAATATTATGGGGTAGGTACAGTTGTTACCAATATTTTAATGAACATTTATAGATGCCTGTAGCTGACGAAATCCAGTCCTCATGGGCTGATGAGGTTGAGATTGACCAGGGAGCTCTTCCACCGCCATCTGAAGTAGTTGAAAATGGATTGAAGATTGTAACGGAATATAAATATGACAATGACAATAAGAAAGTCAAGATTGTCCGTACTTACAAAATTGAAAAACGTGTAGTATCAAAGGTATTTATCTGTGTTTAGTAAACATTGGCATCACAACATTTCTTTTCTCATATGAATTGTAATTGAAACTCCAAAGTTTTCAAAAGTTGCTAGTTTTATAAAACTTATTGTTTTTTCATTTTAAGAGGCATAAAAAATGGTGACTATGTTGAATTATTAGTTTTCAAAAGACAACCAAGTTATATATAAGTTATATCTGAGTATTTTATGGCTAAGATAATGTGGAAAATATTAGCAGATATCTATGGCTTGTCATAGTCCATAAATACATATTGTAATGATTATAAAGGCAGATGTGCCCATTCATATTATGTACCTTTGTTTAATAAGTTTGAATTAAATTTCTTTTTTGTAGGACACATTCACAATGTGTCACATTGCGAAAGTTTAATTATCCAGGAAAAACTTCCTAAAGTTCCAATAATTTTCATCTGTTTCTTTGTTAACATAACAATTTTGACATATTTTATTAAAGATAATTTAAAAATACTAACTTTTAGGTTGTTTCGTGTCACGATCAGATCAAGTGACCGCGAATATAAATCGTCATAACTTTGAATATTGTAATTTTAAGTATTATTACTGACCCAAAAACTTTGGATTCTGGAGCGAGCGAGCTCGGTACTTTGGGCACTCCGACTCGGACAGGTTAGGTTTGAAGGGGATGGTGGCGTCTAGGGAGTGAACTAAGGACCTGCCATCCCCTTCGTGTTAGGTGACTTTAAACCCTTTAGACAGAAAGAGAATATGTTGACTATGCCTTAGTTTAGTGCTGTGGTTTGTAGTTTGCTTTAATAGGAAAGAATAATTTGTACAATTTTTAGTTATATTTATTTTATCTGGTGTTATGTTAAACATAATTTTTCTGTTTGACCGGAATGAGTTTTTGAGTTCGGAATATTTAACCTCGACCTTGAAGATGTCTTTGATCTTAAAGATGTCCTTGACCTTCAAATGGCTTGAAAACAAATATAGGCCCGCCCTGTGGTGGTTTCCACCCTTAATACACCCACTATCCAACCAATCTCGAAAGAAACTTTGTTTTTATTTATAGACCTTTGTTTTTTTGCGTTTTCCCGATTTCAAAATTACATTATGAAGGGCGTAATCTAACAAAAAAAAAGTTACTATAAAAATAGCGCGGGGCATAATGAGAAGTGCTTCCCTTTACTGTTTCTAACAATGTGTTTCTAACAAATTCTAGGACATTGCCAAGCGTAAAACTTGGAGCAAATTCGGTGACTCTGCCAATGACAAACCTGGTCCAAATCCTGCTACAACGAATGTTGCTGAGGATGTCTACATGCAATTCATTACCAGCAAAGAGGAAAGCCAGCGCCCTGATGATGGTGATCTGGATGGTCTTAAGGTATGTATCTCATGAAAAAAGCTACATCTATTTAGTTCAGGCAAAGTTATCATATTTTTTTAACTTAATTCCCTGTCATTCATTTTTGGCATTTCACAATGTGTACTTAGCTGAAAATGTAATAAGATGAATGAATGCACTTTGGCAAGCAAAGCAAAATTTAGAAGATGGAAGTTTTAGGAAAATTCATTACTTACTTAGACTAATTAGTCTGTGGTGAAGCATTATTAGTCAAAAATATAACATTGAAAATAATCTCTTAAACCATAAATAAGTTAGATCTACCACATAAAGTGCATCAACTGACTAATCTTCATATAATATTTTAGCCTCAAAGCAGCAGTGTGATCTTCAAGTGCAGAACATGCCAGGGAGACCATTGGACCCTGAGTTGTCCATTCAAGCACACGCAAATGGCTCAAACTAAAGCTAATGAAGCTGCCAAGGCAGCCGGCATTGGTAAGGATTGGTACTTCTAATAAATGATCAGCTCAGTCTTTTTGTAGGTAGCAATTATGTTACAATACAATTCTGTATTGATGTTGAATAATGTGGTTATGTAAACCAAACAGATATCTCTCCCTGTCTCTGTGTCTCTGAAATGACAACACATTGCTATGCTTTTGGTACTTACATGACAAGGTGGCAGTGTGTTCTTACTATTAGCATATGCTGTACTTTTCTTTATCACACAATAACGATATTCCGAAGATCGTCATTTTCGAAAAATCATAGCAGTTTTTTTTAATACTGCAAAAAATAATTCAATACCTGTTTATTCACAGATAATAAAGCCACACCCACCAACAAATACGTGGCGCCATACTTGCGCGAAGGAGGCGCGGGCCGCGGTACCGGGCGCGAGCCCCCAGGTGCCCGTCGCGATGACGTCGCAGCCATCCGTATCTCCAACCTTAGTAACTTCGCGGTCGAAGCTGATCTTGACGACCTTGTTAAGGGCTTCGGACCTGTACAGAAGCTGTATCTCGCTAAGGAGAAGGTATGTCACCTTATAAATTCGGTTTTTGTTTTTATGACCAAAGCACGCGTAGCATGGACCACTAGAAACGGGCTATGTCGACCGAAGAATCGGCAAAAAGTCAGATTGTGTATCTGTCATTATGTCGATTTTTACGTAGACAATACTCGTTTCTACAGAGGTCATGCAGCAAAAGGCGTGCCGTTACCTACCGTCGCATGCCGACGTGGCATTCTTCAATGCTACGAAGGGAAATGCCCTCTGATGCCTTGCGGTCGATCTCTAATCATTTGAATCTGTATCTTGTTCCCACTAGCTACATTTGATATGAATGTACGTACGGTAAAGATAAAATGCTCTTCCCTGCCGTCTCAGGTGTACGCTGGCCTTTAGTAGGCACATAAGTCAGCATGACCCACGTTGCGTATGTTTGCAATTACTGTTTTTAGAATTCCGTACCCTAATGGTCAAACGGGACCCTATTACTGAGACTTCGCTGTCCGTCCGCCCGACTGTCACCAGGCTGGATCTCATGAACCGTGATAGTTAGCCAGTTGAAATTTCTACAGAATATGTATTACTGTTGCCGCTATAATAACAAATACTAAAAACATAATAAAATTAATGGAGGCTCCCATACAAAAAAGTGATATTTTTTGCTCGTTTTTATAAATAATGGTACAGAACCCTACGTGCGCGAGTCCGACTCGCACTTGGCCTGTATTTTATTTATTTATTGGTTTACGATTGTTAAACCAATAAATAAATAGACCGGCGCCGCCGGTTTCGTGCGCCGGTCGGGCTTTTCCTTACGTGCGATTTTAACGTCCGGCCCACGTTGACGCTATCATACAAGTATAGGGTTATCGTAACGCCCGACTGGCGCCGGTCTCGCTCTGTAATAGGCCTTAGGCCGTGCGCTAAAACTCACGCAGATGTGGGTACGAGTGCACGCTCGCTCGTTTATTGAAAAACTCGTGCGAAAAGTTTTCTAGGAATAACCTTACTGCCCGTATCCACGCACTGTTATCATAAATTTCCTTTTTTTTGTTTCAGAGCACTGGTCACTGCAAAGGATTTGCGTATGTTCACTTCAAGTTTCGTGCTGATGCTGCTAAAGCTATCCAGGTATTAAACGGACACGGTTATGATCACTTGATCCTCAATGTGGAGTGGTCGAAGCCCCCACAGAACAATTAACCATGTAACGTCATAATTTCCATATTGTATACTTGTAATAAAATTCTATGAAAAAAGTTTAATTACCATTTTTTTTATTTTACCATTGTAATCTATACTTAATATTATAAAGCTGAAGGGTTTGTTTGTTTGGTTGAATGCGCTAATCTCAGGGACTACCTACAGACCCTGATATAACCAAGATTTTGTAACAATATTTTGACTTAAAAGGGTGTCTATGAAGTTTCTTGCCCTATCTTCTCCATAGAGATCTAAGCTTTAGAATGGGCAACTACAGTACTTTCATAAGTTTATGCCTTGTGACTGGGACTGTAAGCATGGCGTTTTTTTTTTGTTTTTTTAACTTTCAAAAGTGCCTGTAATGGTCTAATTGAAACAAATGCTTTGAGTCCGGTTCGAATTGTTTTTTCTTTAGTGTTGAATAGCCCATTTGTCGAGAAAGGCAATACGTGTAACATCACGCTACGACCAATAGGAGCTGCTGAGCAGACGAAGTTGCGCGGGTCAGCTAGTCAAGAATAATTCTATAAATATTTAGATTCTAGATGACTAAAACTGTGTTGCTGAGCAGTATCTACCAGACATTGTGATGTACCTTGCCCCACGCCGACGAGGAACCGAGTGCTCGATCAGCGATACTCGCTTAACGGGTAATGAGACTGTTGCTTGGTACAAACATACCCGTTGTTTGATATATGTATACCTACTCTGGTACATACCAGGGAGTAATCGCACGTCGCCGGCGCGCACTCGCGCAGTCGCTCATGGCACAGCACTTCTATTCGAACTGGGTAGTCGCTGCATTCCAACTCAATTTTAGGAGCTAGCTTCACTCTAATCGCTAGCAGTGGGACAGGTGCTCTTGCAGCCGACAACCCACCCGAACTGACCTACCTACTGTAGTGTAGGTAGTATTAAGGTAGGTATTAGTGATTGTTATCAATTAGTCACACCATTGTTTATTTCATAGTTCTAGTAGCTGCTGCCGTTTTTTCTTTATTGATTTGAAAAATAGATGTTGGCCGATTCTCAGACCTCCCCGATATGCACACAAAATTTCATAGAAATTGGTCAAGCCGTTGCGGAGGAGTATGGTACTAACATTGTGACACAAGAATTTTATATATAAGATTTAACTGAAGGCGCCTTCAAATTAGCTTCAATCAACCTTGCGACAGTAGTTGGTTGCACCGTTGCAGTTGGTATTTATTTCTCATTTTTCTCAAGTAAGTTTAGTGTTACTGGGTACGAATGGGAAATAATAGTTTCTTTCCTCCCCAGTAGTGACGATTGGAACTTTTTATTTCCCACTCGTTCCGTTATAGACCGAGAGGCAAAACACAGAATTTGGATGCAATAGCGAGCGAAGCGAGCTCTGGACTTGGGCACCCCGACTCGGACAGGCTAGGTTCGAAGGGGATGGCGCCGACCGATAAGACCCCGACTTCCCCTTCGTGTTAGGTTACTGTAAACCCTGCAAACAGAAATAGGAGCGGGGCTACGTCGACTATGCTTTTTAGGCGAATATAAAATGTTTTGATGTCTCTCGGTCTTTAGCGGAACGAGTGGAAAATAAAAAGTTCCAATCGTCACCACTGGGGAGGCACGAAACTTTTTTTTCCCATTCGTACCCAGTGGGGACGACGCGGTGGGGACGACCGGGAATAAACCGATCAGGTAACAAAGTTGATAAATCTCGTTCAAGTACAATACAGTCAGCAATAAAAGATTATTAACTCTCGTTTCTTTTACATTTTTCCACTTCCTTTCAGCGTTTAATGTGTGTATAGCTTGGAGGTAATTCACTTGTAAGTTCCATGTTTGATCAGTTTTTGTAGACAGATTTTGCTTAGTAATATTTAATATGTAAAAAACTTGAGTGTTAATTGACATTTGTTGCTGATCACATTAATGTAAAACTCGCTTTCCACCAGAGTTCATTAAACACCTCACTCAAGTACTTGTGAAATATTCAGGCATTTTCTGATTGACTAGGTTAAAATGGGGAAATATTCATTAAAAGCAAAGAAAATAGTTAAATATTTTATTTGAAGCTCTTAGTGAAAGACTAGACAGACTTTGAAAGATAATACAGTATAGACATGCTAGAAGGTGCATAAACATAACATAGTAAGACTTAACCACTACCAAATATGCATTATGTGCTGAAGACACTAGGCCAGTTTATGAATCAGATCACTGAGTTAGCCAGAGAGAAGTTGTTACGGGCTGCATTGGCTTGCAAAATGGCCTTGTGTCCCCACATAAAAGTAAAAGCTCCTCTGAGATATTCCTTTAACCAGTTTTACAATCAGTAAAGCAACAGTTGAAAAATGAGATATATTTATATATCAATATCATATTTTTCATCATCACTGTTTGGGCTGTATGTCTCATCAGGTAATGTAACTTCACCACAAAACATAAGTTCTACATATTGGAAATAATCTAAAGCAATATTAGTGAGCATTGCTCCAGTAGTAACTCCTAATACTGTGCCTATAACTGGTCTTTGGCCAACTGAACTTCTTAAAATGGCCCATAAAAAAATTGATCCCAGTGGCCACAAGCAACCTCCAAGAAATGCCCATGAAAAGCGCCTAGCCGGAGCTGCAGCAGCCATGTGTGGTCTTGCCCAGAGCCATAGTCCAGCACCACCACCCGCAGTTAAAAATAAAACATCTGTGACATCTCTATGTGGGAACAATCTGAAAAGAATAGACAGTAATGTAATGCAAGCAAAAATATGTTGAATACAACATAACTAATTAAGATAATCTAAATAGTATTCAATGTTTACATACCTGACCATAAGATGAGGGTTCATCACACTTACAGACAAAGTTGTGTAACTAACCAGACCTTGTAATGGTAAATAATAGTACAGTACATTGTCTTTATTAAAAGGTGGCAACTTCACATTCGCCACTGATTTATTTAGAAGATCAACAGTTTTTGGTACCGATCCAGACAAATTTGCAATTTGCTGACGAACGTTCCGGTAAATCTTCTCCAGAATATCCATTTTGTTATGACTGTAAATCAAAACAAGATGCACTCTATACTAGTACAGCGGTAATAAGGTTACGTCGGTGCACATTATTTGGCAACTGATATGGTTTGCGAAGTTATTTATACTATAATTTTATTCATTATAGACTTGTAGCACACACCAAAAGTGATTGCAAAATGCAAACACAGATTGTAATTTGCAATGAAAGCTGAAGCGAACATCAAAAATGGCATTGGCATGTGACATTTTGACAGCTGTAGAGATGTCCATATCGCTGATTTCGATAACATGTGGACTAAAACTACTACTACTTTTTTGACGTGACCAATCGCTAACCAACTCAATGAGGACCGGACTAAAACACTATGTTCCAGATCCAGGCTCAAATGCTCCTAAATATTTGCTTCATAAATAATGATAGCAGACTCAGAGCGCCACTAAACCGAATAAAATAACCTGTAAAGGACGGCAATCAAGGTGTGGTGAAAAAGAAAGGAGTGTTATGAAACTATTGGTTTTTTACTTTAATTAAATTGATAATCGACTAAGCATAACATTGCTGGGGAACCTTAGATGATCAATCTGGCAGAAGGTACATGCCGTCGTATTAACTAAAAACCGGCCAAGTGCGAGTCGGACTCGCGCACGAAGGGTTCCGTACCATTATTTATAAAAACGAAAAAAAAAAACATTTTTGAATGGGAGCCCCCCTTAAATATTTTTTTTTCTGTTTTTATTATTTGCTGTTATAGCGTCAACAGAAATACATAATCTGTAGAAATTTCAACTGGCTAACTAACTATCACGCACGGTTCATGAGATACAGCCTGGTGACAGACGGACGGACGGACAGTGAAGTCTCAGTAATAGGGTCCCGTTTGACCCTTTGGGTACGGAACCCTAAAAAGGTCTCAAAACCAAACACAGTAGTTCTATCTTTTATCTATCAATGAGTAATCATCCGTTTGTGTTACGTTTTCTACTCTTTGTAGTCTTCAATCTGACCAAAAGAGATTGAGCACCTAAGCCACATAACTCCTGAAGTATAAAATAATCTATTTAATATAATATATCTATACAAATAAATAAAATTGAAGTGTCTGGTTTGTAATATTAAAATAACCGCTTTTTACTACATGCATATGAATGTATATACGGTACATATACAAAATAACATTTTTTACCATTTTTGTCTGTCTGTTTGTTCCGGCTAATCTCTGGATAGGCTGGACCGATTTTGACGGAACTTTCACTGGCAGATAGCTGGTGTAATAAGGTATAACTTACTTCTATTTTAGAAAAATTCTAAAATTGTAAATAAAAAATCTTATAACTTTTTTGTTGAATTCCACGCGGCCGAAGTCGCGGGCACAGCTAGTCGGCTAATATTTTTAACTTGTTTCAATTCTGTAAGGGAGCTTATAAACAGTATCTTAAGATTTTAGTGGACCAGCCTGTTGAATAAAAAACAGTTTGAGTTGAATTAAACACTTGTTTTTATTTTCATCAATTTGGTAGGTATTTTAGCTGCTCTAACTTGGTTAATTAAACTTTCTCCTAAAGGACTAGATGCTTCTAAATCTAAAGTACTAAAATCAGTTACTGGTGTTATATCTAGACCTTTTCTCCACTTCTCCAAGCCATTCCAAGCTATCATAACTCCATTATCTGTACATAATTTAGGATAGGGCCTATAAATATTATAGCTAGTTTCATTGCATAACATTTGTAAAGCACTAAAGATATAATTGTTACAGGCCACTCCACCAGATACTACTAACTGTTGTCTATCTTCAGGTATAAGATTATTTTCTTTGCAAAATTCCATAGCTCGCTGTGTTCTATGCACAAGGTGTCTGGTAGATGTCATAAGCATAGCAGCACACAAATCATTAACTTCTGGTATCAATTCATGAGCTACAGTTTTGTGTTCTACTTCCTTTTTGTGTAAATGAAACATAACGGAGGTTTTAAGGCCATTGAAACTGAAATTACAATCTTTGTATTCAGTCAATGGTAAAGGTAGTTTAAACATGTGGGGATTTGTTGCTTTAGATGCTGCTGCTTCCACAGCTTGGCCTCCACAAATCTGGGAATACTCCGGAACATTTCTTAACTTCATTCTTCTAGCCACTTTATCAAAAATTTCACCGGGAGCACAATCCATACTTTCTCCTAGCAATTGAAAGTGGTCAACATCTTGAACAACAGCTAGTAAACAATGTCCTCCAGATATTAACAGAACTAGAAATGGAAATGTTATATCATGGTGCATTCTTGCCACTAGTGCATGCGCTTGCATGTGGTGTATGGGGATTATTGGTTTATTATAACGCCGTCCCAAATGTTTGGCATATTTCATACCTACAGCAAGACTGAGTGGTAGCCCTGGTTTCAGTGTGACAGCGATAGCTGAAATATCTTCCATAGATAATTTGGCTTCTTGTAATGTTTTAGTTACCGTGGGTTCAATGTATTCTCGATGAAGGTCTTGTGCAATGTCTGGTATGATTCCTCCATTTCTTAAATGCATTAGATTTTGGGAATGACAAACTTCTGACAATAGTTTACCATTTGAATTAATGATAGCACAGCCAGTATCGTCGCAGGAGGTTTCAATACCCAGAATATTCACATTTGGGTGTCGTCCGTTGCTGTAGTCCTTTGGTTTGAAAAAATAATGTTTACTCATTTTATTAGCAATTTGTGAACAGACTAATCGCTTTATGATATTCATGATACTTTCTGTGTATTTCTTTTCTAAATTAGATACCAGTTAGGTATTTTTTAAATAATACTTCCTTGATATTTCTATTCACAAGCTCAGCTCAGTAGGTTATTTTTATATAATTTGTACCTAAAAAAAACACTTAATTGTTACACGTACTTTCATCACTAAATATTACTGGCCTTTAGGGAATATTAATATATGATGTACCTTTTGTATCCAACAAAGTTACTCACACACAAAGTCCTGAGTAAAAATAACTAATTTATTTTAGGTTTGAACATAACCTATAAACCAAAACACAACAGAATGACAGGAGTCATAGATAGATTCTGTTATATCATTATGTTTGGTTTTGGTCATAAGCAAGCAGCATTAGACTATTATGCCTTTAGTCAATGCACTAAACTAATAAGCGAGTAAAATAAGCTAGTTTTTAGGGTTCCGTACCCAAAGGGTCAAACGGGACCCTATTACTGAGACTTCGCTGTCCGTCCGTCCGTCCGTCTGTCACCAGGCTGTATCTCATAAACCGTGATAGCTAGGCAGTTGAAATTTCTACACATTATGTATTACTGTTGCTGCTATAACAACAAATACTAAAAACAGAATAAAATAAATATTTAAGGGGGGCTCCCATACAACGAAGTGATTTTTTTTCTCGTTTTTATAACATTACGTATACGCGGCCAAAATTACATATACGCGGTATACAGCGTAACCGTTTAACTTTTAACTTTTTTATGAAAAAAAGACCTCATTTTTTTTAATTGTTTATAAAAAGTTAAAAAAATATAATAAGGTACAAATTACTAACGCTTTTAAATCAATAGACTTCTTTGGAAAAAAAATACTAATAAATCACGAACAGAGAACTTATAATTGTTGCAGGTTAAATCATATGCCATAGAATCCGCTATCTTTGTGAATAAATATTTTGCAAGTATGTATAGGCAAAGATCTATGCCAAAACATAGCATCTGGTATTAACTAATTTATCAAACTCCTAAATAAAGCCCCATCACACATAAGCTCAATGGTACTTCTTCACACCGTCTATATTCCCATTCTTTTACACAAGCTTGAAGCTCGAAGAGTTCGTGGAATACCACAAGCACATTTTAAGGATTATCTTTCTGGTAGAACACATAAAGGGAAACTTGAACACATTGTTGGTGGGGACGCAAATATATCTTACGGCGTACCACAAGGAAGTGTACTAGGACCAACACTTTTTTAAATTTACATAGACAACCTCACTCTGAACACTAGCAAAACCAACTTCATTTGTTTTAATATATACTCTTCTTAGTCGCTACGCTCTTGACAGAGCGGTCGTGGTCGTCATTAAGTGTTGTTACTATTTGCGGCAGATGTAATACGCCTCACGATGTCCCACCACCTCGCCCGATCAAAAGTCATCCGGGTACATTCGTGCACGGGAAGGCCACAGCAGACTTGATCTGGTCGGTCCAACGCATGGGAGGCCTTCCACGCGGTCTAGTGCCCTCCACTTTTCCTTGGACGACTAACCGTTCTATGGACTGACTGTCTCGCCTTAAAAAGTGTCCGAAGAAAGTGAGTATTCGCGACTGTACTATTGTGGAGAGACGCTGCCTGATGTGAAGTTCTTGGAGTATCGAGACATTTGTGCGGAATTCGGTCCACGATACTCCGAGCATTCTTCTCTCTCTCTATCTCTAATATATACAATCAGTCTCAAACAGATAAAGAGTTTAATTTAAGAATCCACACGTACGACATTGCTTGCTGCAATTGCCCTACTATTCAACAAGTTACCCAAACAAAATATCTGGGAGTTATTATTATATGACCAGCGTCTTTCATATCATTCTTAACTGGAGCAAGTCATGAGTAGAGTACGAAAAGTCCTCTCGATTTTCAACGAGCTGAAATATGTTGTACCATGGAGAATAAATGTGAATAAAATAATGACAATCAAAGAAATCTATTAAATGAAATTTATGTATCTTTGTTCCAGTCTGTTTTAGCTTATTGCATAACCGTATGGGGTGGAGTAACGAAATCTAGTTTTATAGAGTTGGAACGCGCTCAAAGAGCGATACATACGGTGATATAAAAAGAATATTCTCCACTGAAAAGCTTTACAAATTATGTAATCTGCTGTCAGTGAGAAAATTGTACATCCTTATCATCCTCAAAATGCACAAAGTTATACCATATGATCCTAAAATACTAGAAAAGATAAATAAACACTACATAGTAAACGTTCCCACAACAGATTATGCCAGCAGACAATATATGAAACGCTCAGCCTTTTTATACAATAAAATTAATAAACTAATATTATATTTATGTTAAAAAATATATATATGCCTTCCGTACATTGATATATAAATATCAATGCTTCCGTACAATTGTTTTCTTAATATTTTGCTTCATAATAGGTAATAAGATTGTTCTATCTGACCATCTCCTCTCTGGATACGCCGAATTATTAATACGCAGTCAGGTTCGGTAGGTAGGTACCTAATTATTTACATATTTTTCCAGGTAGACAACATGATCCGAGTCGCCTGGTGTTCTTTTGTTTATGTTATGTGCATAATTTCGTGAGGACGGGGTCTTTTTGTAATGTGATGATTTCGCTCAGTGTCGCCTTGCGCTCTGGTTGCACGATTTAAGCATATTGTAGAATCATGTTGAAGTTTTCTAAAAAGTTTACCTGTTACGGGAAAAGAGTGAGATTTGTATCAAATGTAACATTTATTGGGGAGAATAAAGAGGTACAAAATGAAAGAGGTCCTGTGAGGAAGTTCGAAGAGATCCCGGGACCCAAGTGTTATCCTGTTGTTGGAACCTTGTATAAATACACGCCTTATATTGGTAAGTAGTTTTAGTTAATTCTATAAACGAAGAATCTGTTTATTTTATCTGCTCTTGTTGTGTAGTGTAGGTACCAGTTAGGTATGCCAGTTTTCACTAACACTGAGCGACACTTAAACGAATATCTAAATATTATTGCATTGTTGGAATTTGAAATTGAATTGGAAATCTAACCGAGCGTTAGGTAGGCATTTATTCAGATGTCGTTTAGTGCATTAGCCCCACGTCATAGCTATTAGGTATAATAGATTACCTATTATTGTAATTTGTATTGTATTCTATTGCGTCAAATTAAAACAACATTTGTTCATTCGTCCAAACCAACACTGCTTACCTACGTCTGTTAATAGTCGTTGACATGCAAGTGACAAAGTTAGACGAGTAGGTGTGTACATGTACGCCAGTCACCAATCAAGCTAGAAATAACCAGTTTATGCGGATCTCTTATTGTATTGGAAATCTATACGAAGCGAGGCCATGTCATACTGGAAATGTACACATAGTTACGCCTTGCGCCTGGTTGCACGATATAAGCATATTGTCGAATCTTGTTGAAGTTAATCATCTCTCGCCATGTGTACTATGTAGATATTCAGTACCTACCTCCTACATATTAGTGGTACCGTGACGGTGTAAAAATGTGAGAGACTGCTATATTTACTTTTACCTTTCGGAAAGGACTTCGTCTTCCTGATTCTAACAATCTTTCAGGAGACTACAATTTAGAAGCACTTGACAAAAACTCTTGGCTTAACTGGCGACGTTATGGCAGCCTGGTCCGCGAAGCCCCTGGAATCAGGCTGCTCCACGTATACGACCCTGAAGACATAGAGGCGGTGTTCCGGCAAGACCATCGATACCCAGCGAGGAGAAGCCATATCGCCATGTACCATTACCGGCTGAACAAACCACATGTCTATAACACTGGTGGATTGCTTGCTACGTAAAGTATTTTTATTTCTTAACATAATAATAACCTGTAATCTCAAAGGATTAGGCAGAGGCGTACCTAATAGCACACCCACATTTTGCCAGTTATGTTTAAAGTCCCATGTAATGGAAGGTAAGCCTTTTGCCATCAACCAGGCACGAATCCAGATTGCGTGGTTGCTACTGCTAACACTTTGCCTGACCTACGAGTTTAGCTCCAAGGACCTCATGCTAGAACAGCGGTAGAATGTTAGAATGATTCGAGCAATTCAAACGTTTGTGGTCTCTTAATCCTCAATCCATATTTCTCACCGATAGTTTTGAGTTAAGCCAATTAACACGTTTCTACATTTTGTACGTTACAGGAACGGTCCGGAATGGTGGAGACTCAGAAGCACATTTCAAAAGAATTTCACTAGTCCTCAGAGTGTAAAAAATCATGTCGAAAGAACAGATAACGTAATAACAGAATTCATACAATGGATTAAAGAGAAGAACGTTTCGCATAATGAAGACTTTTTGCCGTATTTGAATAGACTGAATTTAGAAGGTAATGCTAGGAATGAAATAGGACTGACTTTAATTTCGAAAAACTGAAAACGCACGTATTACTTATTATGTTACCCTCAAGGTTTTATTTTTCAGTTATAGGCACTGTCGCGTTCAATAAACGTTTTCAAAGCTTTTCTCCTCAAGAACAGGACCCAAATTCAAGGAGTAGTAGGACTATTGAAGCAGCTTTCGGGTCCAATAGTGGAGTAATGAAACTAGATCAAGGATTTCTTTGGAAACTGTTCAAGACTCCTCTTTATAAGAAACTTGCCGATTCACAGGAATATTTAGAAAAGTATATCAAGCCGCTGACCTTAATATTTTTTATCTACCTGAATTGATCCTCACTATAACCCATGTTTTCTTATAGGGTATCCACTGAAATCTTAATAGACAGAGCGCATTTTTTCGAACACGCTGACGTTAACGACCACTCATTATTGGGATCTTTTCTGAAACAGCCAAATCTGGATTTAAAGGACGTGCTAGGAATGATGGTTGATATACTAATGGCTGCTATCGACACGGTAAATATGTTTCGAATAATCGATGATCTTTTAGAGATACTGAGTAAACATGTTTAACGTTACATTTTGTTTGATTTTAGACCGCATATTCCACAAGTTTTGCGTTATACCATATTAGTCGAAATCCAGAAGTGCAGCAGAAAATGTTCAATGAAATTTTTACACTTCTTCCTACAAAGGATGCTAAAATAACTCCCGAAATCATATCAAAAGCTGTTTATGTAAAAAGTTGTGTCAAAGAAAGTCTAAGACTAAATCCTGTATCGATTGGAGTGGGCCGTTTAACTCAAAAGGACTTCATATTGAGAGATTACCTAATTCCAAAAGGAGTAAGTATTCGTATCGAAATGATTACAAATACAAATAATGAATCTTATTAAGTGATAATTCAAATAATTGTGTCTTTGTTTCAGACAGTTATAGTTACGCAAAATATGCTAGCGTGTCGACTGCCGCAGTATGTGAAAGATCCGTTAAAATTCAAACCCGAACGCTGGTTAAGGGGCTCTGAAAGTTATGAAAACATGCATCCTTTTCTTAGTTTGCCATTCGGTTTTGGGCCTCGGTCTTGTATAGCAAGAAGATTAGCTGAACAAAATATAAGCATTATTCTGATAAGGGTAAAATATATTCCTTTTCTATACAATTATCTAAAAAAATATCTAGTTCAGGATAATAAATATATCTTTTGGGTTTCAGCTGATTCGTGAATTTAACATAAAATGGACGGGCGGAGAACTTGGTATTCAAACTCTTCTTATAAATAAACCAGATAAACCAGTGTCTTTGTCCTTTACTTCAAGAAATGAGTAAAAAATAATTATGAAGCGATAAAATTTATTATTTTATATTTTTTTTAGGCGTACTCAGTGATTGAGTGTAATCTAACAACTGTCGATAGGTTTGGGTTGGGGTTCATGAAAAATATAATAAAAATCTTCTTAAATCATCATTCTCTTTTTATATTTTGGAATTTCCTCTACAAATATGATTACAAATAACTGGGTCCTTTTGGAACGTTAGAACGGACATAAATTTTAATGCGTTTAGGAGGCGCATTCTTTTTAAAAGCCATATTAGGAGCAATACGTTTTTCAACAACTTCATGTGCGTAGGCGGTGGGAAATAGGAACTGATTTTTATTTTCCAAAATATGAGACTTCATAGCATTCAGGGAAAGTTTTGGGAACGGCGTTACAGGTAATATAAAAGGATGCTTCTTAAGTAAGAAACGTTCTAGAGAAGCTGGTTTTGGGAACATTAATTGTTTAGTCTTTGGTCCACGATTAGATAGATGAGAAAGGAAAGGAGCATAACTGATAACTCCTAGATTATTTGAAGGCTTTCGAATAATATTGTAGGTAACGTTTCCTTGACTCCTACCACAGGTTCTGGATTTTTTTGAGAAACTTCTTCCAATACATAGGAATTAGTTATTTCGGGTTCCTGAAGAGTTGGTCCTGTATCTCTATGGATTCTTCTAATAGTATTGGTATTTCTATTTTGATTTCTTCTGTAGCAACAGGAAATTTATTGTTTTCCAATGCAAAGGATTCTGCAGTTTCGTTTTCTACAAAAGATTCCAAAGTCGGAGCTGAGATTTCTGCAAATGAACCGGTTTCCTCCAATAAAACCGATTCATCTGATTTTACTTCTTCTATAACAGGGATTTCAGGCATTGGAGGTAATGGTGGTAATGGTGCTTCTGGAATGACTACAAGTTCAGAATTGGCAGGTTTGGGCTCAACGTCAATTATGGTCGGCTCTTGTAATACACTTGTTGACTCCTCCAGCATTACTGATTCTTCTTTTTTCAATTCTTCTTCAACAACAGAAGGGAAGCCGTTAAATGATAACGGCGGCAGCATCGGCGCTTCAGGGACGACAAAAAGTTCTAGAGTCGCAGGTTTAGGCTCAATGTCGTCATTGATTGACTCGGGTATTGGCAATATAGTTGGTTCCTTAATGTTCATTTCTTCAACAATGCGGATATCGTTTGGCGAAAGTGGAGGTAACACCGGAGCCTCTGGCATGATTATAAATTCAGGAGTGGCAGGTTTGGGCTCAATTTCAATTATGTGTGATTCACCCGTTGATCCCTCCAATATTATTGATTCCTTTTTTTCCATTTCTTTTTCAACAAAGGTACTAATGTCGTTAAAATATAATGGCGATAGCACTGGAGCTTCTGGAACATCAACAACAATCGGTTCTGGTTTTGTAAATGTGATCGGGTCTTCAACTGTAACTTCTTCGACAATATGGATATCATTTGCTGGACGTGAAGGTAATACTGGAGCTTCTGGAATGACTACAAGTTCTGAAATCTTGGGGTTAGGAGCAAAGATTGGCTCTGGCATTGGCAACGATATCGGTTCTTCAATTTTCTTTTCTTTAACAATGCGGATATCGTTTTCCGGAAGTGCAGGTAATATTGGAGCTTCTGGAATGATTTCAAGTTCAGTTGTAGCCACTTTAGGTTCAATTTCAATTATAGTCGGCTCTTGTGATAAATCTGTTGACTCCTCTAGTATGATTGATTTTTCCTTTTTCATTTCTTTTCCAACAAAAGATGGTATGTAGTTAAACGATAATGATGGTAGTACCGGTGCTTCAGGGATGACTAAAAGTCCTGTTGTGGTGGGTTTGGGCTCCACATATGTAATAATCGGCTCTGTGATTGGTCCGACGGTTATTGTTGGCTTTGAATAAAATATATCTGTTGACTCTTCCAGTATCGCCGATTTCTCTTTTTTTACTTGTTCTTCAACAATAGAAGGCATACCGTTGAATGATAATGGTGGTAACACCGGCGCTTGTGGGATGACGAGAAAATTGTGCGTCGCAGGTTTGGGCTCAACATCAACAACGATCGGTTCTGGTTTTGTCAATATGATCGGGTCTTCAACTGTAACTTCCTCGACAGTATGGATATTGTTTGCTGGAAGTGGAGGTATTACTGCAGCTTCTGGAATGATTACAAATTCTGAAATCTTGGATTTAGACTCAAAGATTGGCTCTGGCATTGGCAACGATAACGGTTCTTCAATTTTCTCTTCTTCAACAATGTGGATATCGTTTTCCGAAAGTGCAGGTAATATTGGAGCTTCTGGAATTATTTCAAGTTCAGTTGTAGCCGCTTTAGGTTCAATTTCAATTATAGTCGGCTCTTGTGATAAATCTGTTGACTCCTCTAGTATGATTGATTCTTCCTTTTTCACTTCTTTTCCAACAAAATAAGGTATGTCGTTAAATGATAATGATGGTAGTACCGGTGCTTCAGGGATGACTAAAAGTCCTGTTGTGGTGGGTTTGGGCTCCACGTATGTAATAATCGGCTCTGTGATTGGTCCGACGGTTATTGTTGGCTTTGAATAAAATATATCTGTTGACTCTTCCAGTATCACCGATTTCTCTTTTTTTACTTCTTCTTCAACAATAGCAGGCATACCGTTGAATGATAATGGTGGTAACACCGGCGCTTGTGGGATGACGAGAAGATTGGGAGTCGCAGGTTTGGGCTCAACATCAACAACGACCGGTTCTGGTTTTGTCAATATGATCGGGTCTTCAACTGTAACTTCCTCGACAGTATGGATATTGTTTGCTGGAAGTGGAGGTATTACTGGAGCTTCTGGAATGACTACAAGTTCTGAAATCTTGGGTTTAGACTCAAAGATTGGCTCTGGCATTGGCAACGATATCGGTTCTTCAATTTTCTCTTCTTCAACAATGCGGATATCGTTTCCCGAAAGTGCAGGTAATATTGGAGCTTCTGGAATGATATCAAGTTCAGGTGTAGCCACTATAGGATCAATTTCAATTATGGTCGGCTCTTGTGATAGACCTGTTGACTCCTCTAGTATGATGAATTTTTCGTTTTTCACTTCTTTTTCTACAAAAGAAGGCTTGACATTAAATGATAATGATGGTAGTACCGGTGGTTCAGGAATAACTAAAACTCCTAATGTGGTGGGTTTGGGCTCCACGTTTGTAGTAATTGGCTCTGTGATTGGTCCGACAGTTATTGTGGGCTTTGAAGAAAATATATCTGTTGACTCTTCCAGTATCGCCGATTCCTCTTTCTTTACTTCTTCTTCAACAATCAAAGGCATACCATTGAATGATAATGGCGGTAACACCGGCGCCTCTGGGATGACGAGTATATTGGGAGTCGCAGGTTTGGGGTCAACATCAACAACGATCGGTTGTGGTATTGTCAATGTGATCGGGTCTTCAACTGTAACTTCCTCGACAATATGGATATCATTTGCTGCAAGTGGAGGTAATACTCGAACTTCTGGAATGATTACAAGTTCAAGATTATCAGGTTTGGGCTCAACTTCATTGAATACACCTGTTGACTCTTCCAGTATTACTGATTCGTCCTTTTTGACTTCCTCTTCAACAATGTAAGGGATACCGTTAAATGATAGTGGTGACAGAACCGGTGCTTCTGGAATAACTTCAAGTTCTGAAATGGCTGGTTCCTCAGTAATTAAAATCGGTACGGTTTCTACAATTTCTGAATTGTTTTCTTCCTCCATAAGACTATCCGACAGTGCTTCTTTTGGTTTCAGAAACGGCATAAGGATTTCCATTAGTTTGTCTTTCTCGAAAACCACTTTCGTAGCATCTTTTGCGCAAGAATGATGTTGCTGTATCAAGGAAATCAAAGATTCAATGTGATGAGAAATAGAGCTTGATGGTAAGTTGAACCTTGGCTTAAAGTAAAAGTTTGCGCCTTGGTGTACAACGCCAGGTTCGAGATTCGATTTAAATTCTGTGGGCACTTCACCAGGCTCTGCATTAAAATTTTCATTGACAGTGATTTGAATGGGCTCATAGCTGATTGCTGCTGAGATTGCCCCCTTAGCTTGAAGAGTGCCTATTAAGGCAATAAAGATTGCCGGTGTAACCTGAAAAAAAAAACATTAATTGTTAATATTTTGTTATTTTAAGATCTCTGCTAATTCAAATTACAGATTCTTGCAATACAAATATTTATTCGTGGCACAATAATTTAACCTGGATTGACATCAAAAGAAATAGATGAAAATGTATTAGGTAGTATTTTGTGTAATAATGAAATGTGTAATAAAATACAGTTCCTTAACCAAACAGTTAACACACGGTACAAAATAAAAACAAAATAACTAAATTTTGTGGACCATTAATAATTACTTCAAACTTGTTTTGGTATTGGTTTTAAAATGTGGTACTCGTTGGGAATAGAAACAAAATTCGGAAATGAACTAATACCAAATGGTATTAGCTCTTGGTATTGGATGGGAATAGATCAATAAATTCAAATACGGCTACTCTGATCACGATAAAAATTACACATACCGAAATAAAACTTACCATGTTTATCCGACTAAGATTAAATTGAACTGACCTTACAAATACTATTCACGCATTATATATTCGCGAAAATCAAAAGAACTAATTATAGTAAAGTATTTACTAGTAAAATTAGAGACATTAGAATTCTTAAGCTAATTATCTCATGAATTCCAATGAACACATTTAAACCGCACTTGTATACACAAGTTTTGCAAATGATCCAGTTATAGGCCACTATCCCTCATTAGGGAAAAGTTTTATTTCGAAACGTTCTAATATTTAAACAGTTTGTAATGTGATATCATCATCAATCACTACATTACTGATCCTACGAAACAATATCAGTTAACACTTATAAGTATCATTATGAATAAGGTGAGTAAACATTTTAAAAAGCACGACGTGTGTTCATGAACTGATAGTAAAATATTTTCTAATCCTGCTTTTTCTACTTCACAGTTGGTAGCATTCTTCAGCATTGTCGCCATTACATCAGTCTTGGCTTTACCACTGAAAGAGCACCCTTATCGGAATCTACCGGCACTCGAGCAGGAGGAGGTTCACGACAAGTTCGGTCAGTTCGCTCTGCGGTACGTGACGGCTGAGGGCACCGTGGTGTCGGAGCGCGGCCGGCTCGTGCCCACGCCGGACGGCACCGGCTACGTCATGATCGTCGAGGGAGAAGTCTCATACATCGGTGACGATGACCAGGTTTACGTCACCAAATACACCGCCGGTCTCGATGGATACCATGTTGAGGGCAATCATTTACCAGTTGCACCTGAGGTCCCTAAACTGGAAGGAGAACAATGATTTTGACAGTGATTATCAATAAATATTTACTAGAATATCTTGTCTTTATTGTAAATACTCTTCTTTCTTATAAAGGGGTAAATAGAGCCTTAACGAAGCCGAAAGGCACTTGTCCTCCCCTCATTGCGATATTTTTTTTGTTCTGGACCATAACTGGGAACCTTCTAGTTCCAACTTTTTCACAAGTTTTTGTTTCATATACTAGTTTTTAGGGTTCCGTGCCCAAAGGGTCAAAAGGGACCCTATTACTGAGACTTCGCTGTCCGTCCGTCCGTCCGTCTGTCACCAGGCTGTATCTCATGAACCGTGATAGTTAGCCAATTGAAATTTCTACAGATTACGCATTTCTGTTGCCGCTATAACAACAAATACTAAAATCAGAATAAAATAAATATTTATGGGGGCTCCCATACAAAAAAGTGATTTTTTCGCTCGTTTTTATAAATAATGGTACAGAACCCTTCGTGTGCGAGTCCGTCTCGCACTTGGCCGGTTTTTATTTTTTAACTGTACTTAAAATACCTCCAAGACCGGTTTACTATTCAATGAGGAGTTTTCCCTGATTTAATGAAATACAGTAAAGTCATCCCTCTTTTCAAATCCGGAGACAGTAAAGATACTAATAATTATAGACCTGTATCCGTGTTGCCAGTTTTTAGCAAGGTGTTTGAAAAGGTAATGCTTAATCAAATGCTCAATCATTTTAACACCAACAAAATTTTGCACGATCAACAGTATGGTTTCACCAAGGGACGTTGTACGACTGACGCCGGTGTAACCTTATTCAAGCACATATTTACAGCGTGGGAAGAGTCCCAAGACGCCATAGGAATATTTTGTGACCTCTCGAAAGCATTTGATTGTGTAAATCACGACACATTACTTTTGAAACTTGAGCATTACGGACTAGGTAAACTTGCACTTAGTTTGGTAAAATCTTATTTGAGTGAAAGGCAACAGCAAGTTCAAATAAATGGTGTTAATTCACAGGGTTTAAAAGTAAAAATGGGGGTTCCGCAAGGGTCTATATTAGGTCCTTTCCTCTTTCTAGTATATATTAACGATCTACCCTATTTATTAAAAAATCAACCTCAAAATATGGTGTTATTTGCTGATGATACTTCCTTAATTTTTAAGATAAATAGACGGGCCCAAAATCTAGATAACGTTAACAATGCCCTACTTCAGGTCCATAATTGGTTCACAGCAAACAATTTAGTATTAAATGAAAAAAAAACTAAATGCATAAGATTTTCATTACCAAATGTTAAAAGTAGTGATTGTAATATAATATTGAATAATGAGAAACTAGAATTTGTCGATAATACAGTGTTCCTGGGGATTACGCTTGATTCAAGGCTGCAGTGGGGTTCTCATTTAACATCTCTTGCGGGGCGGCTAAGTTCAGCAGCATATGCTGTTAGAAAAATCCGTCAATATACCGATGTAGATACCGCGAGATTGGTCTATTTTAGTTACTTTCACAGTATAATGTCTTACGGCATTTTGTTATGGGGACGGGCTGCAGACATCGAGTCTATTTTTATTCTGCAAAAAAGAGCCATCAGAGCCATATATAATCTCCGTAGGCGCGATTCTCTAAGGGAACTGTTTAAGGACATTAACATCATGACGGTACATTGTCAATACATTTATGAAAACATAATGTACGTAAGAAAAAATCTGCATCTTTTTGGTAAAAGAGGTGACAGACATAATTACAGTACTAGAAATAGGGACCAATTAGTTCAGCCAGGCTTCAGACTCGCTAAAGTAGACTCATCTTTCATGGGGTACTGTTTAAGATGCTATAATAAAATTCCACAAAGTATTCTTGAACTGAGTGAGATGAAATTTAAAACATGCATTAAACGCACACTATGTAAGCAAGCTTATTACAAATTGGACGATTATATCGCTGATAATAATGCTTGGCTCAATGCCGGTCCTGCTCCACAAGGACAGGGGCGCATGAATTGATAGCATTAAATAGTATTGTTGGAGCTGCTGAAGATTGTATAAACTAACTTTGCATTGTATAAATTCAATTAATTTAGTATTGTATAGTCGCACAGCCCATATTGTGTGAGCACTATGTACTAGAAAGCTATCATTTACTGGAAACCTACGTCTTTTATTGACTTCAATGTGCCCTGGCGGTTAAGAGTATGTCATGCTCACTTAAATGTCACGCTGATGGTGGCGCGTGTGTCGGGTCATTTAGTTCCCTTCAAAATGGTTGAGTTGAATGATGGCTGATCCATGCGTGATGTTCGTGAACGGGCGCTGTCAGTTGTGCCTGGTCATCTCTTAGTTGCCTCGGCTTATTTCGAACTATTTATTTTATTTTTGAATTGTCTTTTTTTTGTTTTTACTGTGGACACTTTTAACGTGCACGTCTTGCTACATCGTTCTCACATAATTTACCATCTCAACATGAATGATGTAACCAAGATTTTTGTAACAAGCTATTAATTTAAAAGAGTGTCCATGGAGTTTCTTGCCCATTCTTCTCCATAGAGATCTACGCTTTGGAATGGGCAACTACAGTACTTTCACAGTTATTATGTCTTGTGACTGGGACTGTAGCTTAATATGTTATTGTTGTTTGACTATTCAAAAGTGCCTGTAACTGGCCTACTTGAAATAAATGATTTTGATTTGATTTGATTTGATTTGAATGCCATGGAGGCATTCACCAATGTTTTGAATGCGTTACATCAAATTCTAAATTAAATTTTTTCCCCCCAAAAAAAGTCATTTCCCAGCAATATTTTTTGCGTAAGGGTACTAAGTTTGATGTACAAAATGATTGGTTGACAGCTTCGTGAAGGGCATGTATACACCTTATATAATAATATCTTCTCTCAAATGTAGGCTTTAGAACGTAATCATAAATGGTAAATAGTTATGTCACACTAATCATTGAAATTGATCAAATATATATTGAAAATTCAATTTAGAAAACCCCCATCAGAAAAAACCTCTCAGTACCGTAGACCGCTTACTACAAGCACAAAACAAAGCGGACACCCGACGCTAAGACGCTTGGATTAATTTATTTTTGGTTTTTAGAGGTTTTTTCTGTAGCGGGTTTTTATACGTCTTGACTGTCCCACTCCTGGGCATAGGTCTCTTCCCATTCCTTCCACTTGTCTCGGTGTTGCACCTTTTCTCGCTAATTAACGAAAACAAGGAAAGTTTTAAATTAAAAAAGCCCATGGTGACAAGTGACCAGAATTCAAATTTCGAATCGACTAGACCCGTAGAATTTGTTTATATCCCTTCATCATCCAGAAAACTCTCGAATAAAAACCTTTCAAACGAAAACAATTTTTATCAAAAAAGGTTCATCTGTTTAGGAACTACGATGCCACAGACAATCACACAGATACTCAGAAACACACGTCAAACTTATAACAACCCTCTTTTTTGCTCGGGGGTTAAAAATGTAAGTGATTATGTTCAAAATAACTAAGTTCTCTGATAGTAGGAATAGTAGCAGTAGTTGATGTGTAACAGCCAGCCATAAATACACATAGAGCATGCTACATAAAACTAATTCTATGTAGTATTTTAATTAGTTTTGATAAAACCAATTGTATGTGACATTTTTAATCAAAATTGATTAAAAATAATATAGATGTTACATATTGGCTTTATGATTTCGTAGTCAAGCACACATCTTGGGTTGCACTTAGATTTTTAAGTTTATTGGGTCATCCTAACCTAAATTGTTATGTCACGATCACTTTAAGACATGGGTACATGAGCACTGGCAGCAGAGTGCAAGGGGGTGCACTTGCACACCCCTGTCGGGAAAGAAAAGACATACGAAAGATTTAGATTTTTCTACCAAATTATTTTCGGAATAAAAATTAAAGCGTTTTAGGTTGCTGTCTAAATTCGTTCATTGCCTTGTTAATAAATTGAATGTGCGCCTCTACTCTTTTCTTGTGAACAGAGCATGCACAGCATCCACATACTCCTCGAGACTGGGGTTCGATGCGAAATCTCGGCGGGCGACTATAGAAAAAATGAATCTATCCGAGGCGGAAAGCTAAAGGTTTTGAGCTCGCTTCGCTCGCTGAAACGTGATTCGTTCCTTGCGTTCATAAGCTTGGAGATGTTTTCTTGCAACTGAAGATACACCCTTGGAAATAATTCTGCCGGCGCCAATGCATGGGTAGCATATACTAAGTACATATTATGTCCTCTACATATTTTTAGTATTCTCTTAATCAGGAAACTACCTACATGTAATTGTAGGTTGACATTAAACAGGAATAACTCTAACACATTGGCATTATTTTATTAAGGACTACCTTCACCCCGCGACTTCGTCAGCGTCGAAGAAACATATTTTATGGCACGCGATGATAGCGTAGCTTTCAAACTTCACCTCTTTATAATATTTGTGTAGATGACAATTATTCCTACTGAGAACAGTAGACCATGCGAGAGTAATGACAGCAGCACCAATTCAGTATTAGCTAAAACACCAGAAGTCAAGGCTTCTGCCTTAACTCCAGCTATGGTTTTAAGTCCTAGGTTTTTGGTCCAAGGAATATGCCATTTAAATCGGAATCATGATGTAGGTATTTTCCTTCTGTTCGGTCATACGTGTCGTGGAAAATATAAACCAAAATCAAAACCTTTAGCTTTCCGCCTCGGATAGATTCGTTTCTCTATAGTAGCCCGGCGAGATTTCGTATCGAACCCCAGTCTCGAGGCGTATGTGGCCTGTGCATGCTCTGTTCACAAGAATAAGACTCCAAATTCTTTCTTCTCTTTCTCTATCAGCGAAATGACAAATGATTAGTAAACGAATTGGTGAATTAGATGTGAAGGTAGAATATAATATCTACACTTAGGATACAAATCGGAAAAATATTCATCTTGCTAAGGTATAAGTGAAGATACATTAGATCAAAGGGTTACTAGAAGGAAACATATTATTGTTGCTATGATTCTTTCGAGCTAAATGGAGTTGTGTTGGCAGTTTGTATTGTAACCAATTATTACCATATTGTGGAAATTTCTATATTACAATTCCAGTGTTTAGAAGCAAAGATAATAATTAACATTGATAAAACTGACCGCAATCATTATTTTGATCTTTCTAAGATGTTTTAAATGGGTTTTCAATTGTATAGATCATTAACAAGAATCAACATCTGGGTATAAAAGGCATGTATTAGTCCTACAAAATAATATCATAGAATCACCGAGAAGAGGTAAGTTATAAGAAATTTTTAAATAATCATTTGGCGAGGACCGTTGAAAAGCATTTAGTGGTTATTCTGACATTATAATGAAAAACCATATTTATTTACAGATGTATTTCCTTGGAGTTCTTTGTCTACTGTCAGCGGCCGTGGCTTTGCCAACGCCGGAACAGCTTCACACCAACTTACCGAAGCTCCCGCCACCTCCTCAACTCAAGTCAGAGGAGGACGACGGCATGGAACAAGTCATGGTGGACTCCCCGGGCCAAATACCGGAAATAGCCATTGAAGAACCTGAAAAATCGGACGAATCCAAGAATCTATCAGAATCTGCGGAAAAATCTAAAGAAGACGTTGACAAACAACTTGATAACACAATAAAGGAATTTGAGAAAGACTCAAAAGAGAAGGAGTCAAAGGAATCCAAATATTCTAAAGAAAAATCGAAAGAATCTAAGGAATCCAAAGAATCTAAGGAATCCAAGGACTCCAAGGAATCCAAGGAATCCAAAGAATCCAAGGAATCCAAAGAATCCAAGGAATCCAAGGAATCAAAAGAATCTAAGGAATTCAAGGACTCTAAGGAATCCAAGGAATTAAACGATAGACCAGATGAACCTCAGGAAGAAAAGAAAGAGAAAGACTCAAAATCTGAAGAATCCAAAGAACGCGAAGGGTTTGATGAAGAGGGACCTGTAATAGTACAAGTTATCAAGGGACCCAGGGATATTTTACCTGACTGGCTCACGAGCTTTTTCCAAAACATTCATTTCCCAAGTTTGCAGTGGCCATTCAGACGGTCGGAGTATCGGAATGGTGAACTGCCTATCTACATAGTCAAGGAAACTGATGTAGACTTCGACTAATGTTTAATAATAATCATAGACCGTAACGACATTACAAATCTTTACCGTGAAAGATTTTAATTTATGTTTACTACAGTTTCCGAAAAACTATTTAAATACGTGGATTTGATGTCGTCCCGGTAAATGTATCAGTCAAAATTAATATTATTTTTTTTTATTTCTTTGAATAAAGTTTATTTAAAAATATAAAGTTTTGTATAATATTCTGATGCTCATGCATGAAATACACACAAAAAAATAAAAATACACGAAGTACTGGAGCGTGTGATGTTTCTGAGGTGATATAAAAAAGGGGGGATAAATGATAATTAACGGTTGACATGAATGGAACAAATAAAAAAGGGTTGCACTCCGGGAGTGCCGGCAGGAGTAAAAACTTGAATATTGACGAATAAATAGATAGATATAGTTACCTATAACTTGTATTGCTGGAGAATCAATAAACTTTTACCATTATACCTGTGTTTGTATGCATGCTTATATATAACGGCGCTGAATACCATTGATAACTAATTAAGCTATTAGCACATCCATAACAAAAATGTGTATGTCTGTATTACAACATAAAGAAGTCATGCGTTGTTGCTATAGATTAAAACAAGTATTACTGAGAATCAATATAGCTTTACCATTTAGGGCGTCCACTCCTCTAAAACTCGCGCAAACTCGTTTGAACATTATTTGTCATCCTCAAGTCATCCACAAACTCTTACACATAGTCATCCATTCTACTAGCTAGTCCGACAAACGCCTAGATCCTAAATTTAAATAAAACTGATTGATATTTCAACACTGATTGATTTTGATGTGCCGTGTTTCTCCGAGGCCATCGATACTTGGGAACTCGCTTGCCGGAATACTGAGAAACCCGACAATCCATTTTCCCAGAGACGGTGGAACGAGCCGCTCTGCAGAATAGTTCAGGACAATTTACTCAACACGTCTGCTACTACTGCTGAGCGTGCGCGACTGCTGGCTGTGGGTGAGTGGGAGTGAGGTCTTTAGCTTCACGCACTGCCGTCGTCGAGCATAGGCACTTTGTTCGACGACACGACCTTCCGCCTCGCTGCTTCTTTACGTCTTGGTGCCTCCTGCTGCACTCCTCATCGCTGTCACTGCGGTGAAGCTGTCAACAGCCTCGGACACCACGTCCTGTCATGCAACCGAAGTGCGGGCCGTTTTGCGCGGCACGCGAACATAAATGGCATCATCCGTCGAGCTCTTGTTACCGTCGGCGTTCCAGCTATTTTAGAGCTTGGCACGCGACGATGGCAAAAGACCGGACGGCATGTCGTTGTTTCCTTGGAAGATGGGTAGGCCTTTAGTGTGGGACGCAACATGCGTCGATACTCTTGCGCCATCCCATCTTCCAAGCTCATCGTGCTGTGCTGGCGCTGCCGCTGCGGCTGCGGAGAACCTCAAGCGGCGTAAATATAGTAACCTTTGTGGTAACTATATCTTCGAGCCGTTTGGGGTTGAAACTCTGGGGCCGTGGGGTCCGAGTGCTCACAGCCTTTTTAAGGAACTTTCGAAACACCTAGTTGACGCTTCCCGTGACCCAAGGGCTGGGTTTTACCTTGGCCAGAGGCTAAGTATTGCCATTCAACTTGGCAACGCCGCCAGTCTCTTGGGCATGTTACCAGCTGACAGCGTTGAGGAGGAGTTTTTTGACGCCCTTTTATAATTTATTGTTATTTTAGTTTTAGTTATCTAGTTTTATGTTTAGTAATTAATTTAGATTTAGAAATTAGTACTTTAATTTGAATAACTTAATATAATTCAATAAAAATAACAAAAATAAAATTAAGATTTAAAAATATAGATATTTTATTATATTCTTCTTGATACCCACTGACAAGTATAAATGACATAATGAACTGACATGGATGTCACGTTATAAAGAAAAAATTATTTTATATTAACACTTCAGAACTAAAACAATCCGCCTTACCAATTTTACCCCTCTGGAGAAACCGATGGTTTTGTTTGTGCTTACCCAAACTCAATAACAGATGTCATAAAGTACTTACATCATAAAGTTTTCACTTCAAAAACGTGTTGCGCCGACCCCAAGAAACAGGGGATATCGACAGGAAGGTGATCATGTTTCTGGCGTGGTTGAGTCTTCGTGAGTTCTTTAGTTGGCTACTTTAGCTATGCTATGTGTATGCTATGCTAGCACTAGCTAAATAAATCAAGAGTTTCAGTTGAGATACTAATATGAAAGATTTTTGTAATAGTACAAGCATAGCTCGTATAAAAACCCTGATATTAGTCATAGTTTTTGCAAACACAGTGATGATGGGATTATAAGGATATTATTAAAGAAAAAGATCTAAGTGGTATAATTTTCTGAATTAGATTTATTTAGTAACTTCTATTTTCCGTAGCCATCATACCAAGGTGACAATGTAGGAACTGGTGGATTCGGATTTTCCTTTAGCTGGGATACTTTTGGCACAGATGATGTATGCATGTCATTAATATCGTCCCAGCTGAATTTGTAACTACCTCTATACACGGGTCGAGGACGGGACGGAAGTCCAATAGAACCTTGCACATCTTCAAATTTTGGTCTGATTTTAGCCAAAGAATTTTGGTCCTTGTGATTTAGAAATGATTGGTCGTGTGACATTGGCGAAAGCTGAATAGGTTTCTCTGTGGAGGCATAATTTGTTCGTGCTTCTACTTCAACAGGAGCTTCTGAAGTTGAGCGAGAAATGTGTAGTCGACGATCAGGATGTCTATGAGAGATAGGTCTCAATTCATAAACCGGGGACTCTCTTATCTCATTCGATTGTGTGACAATTGGAGATAGTTCTGTTCGAGCTTCTTGTGCAAGATGCGCTTCTGAGGTTGTGCGTGAAATATGTAGCCGGTGAAAAGGGTAACCATGAGGTCTTTTTTCATGAGCCGGAGATTCCGAGCGATCGACATGTGATTCTGGAACGTCACTAATCGGGATCTCTTTCATCTCTTCCCATTGTGTATCTAGCGGAGATAGCTCTGTCTGTACTTCTACTTCCACAGGAGCTTCTGAACTACTACGTGAAATATGTAGCCGGTGATCCGGATGTCTATGTAGGGTAGGTCTCAGTTCATAAACTGGAGAATCCGGGCGATCTAAATGTGATCCAATGACATAATTCGAGATTTCTCCTATCTCCTCCGACTTTTCGACAAATGGAGATAGCTCCGTTTGTGTTTCTTCTTCAACAGAAGCTTCCGACGTTGTCTGTGAGACATGAAACTGGTTATCCAGTTGTCTACGGGGGATAGGTCTCAGTTCACGAGCCGGGGAATCCTGGTGATTTGAATGTGATCCTGCAACGTCATTTATCGGCATCTCATCCGTTAGTGTGACAGGTGGAGATAGCTCTGTTCGTGTTTCTACCTCAAGAGGAGCTTCAGACGTTGTCCGTGAGATATGTAACTGGTGATTAGGACGTCTGTGAGGGAAATCCGCATCGTCATTATTCGGGATCTCATCCGATTGTGTGACAGGTGGAGATAGCTCTGTTCGTGTTTCTACTTCATGAGGAGCTTCAAACGTTGTCCGTGGGATAAGTAACCGGTGATCAGGATGTCTATGAGGGAAACGTCTCAGATCATGAGCCAGGAGCTTTTTCAACTCCTTCTTTATTTTCGCTGGCAACGCTGTCGGGAAATGCGGATGAACCGCAATGAACGGTTCCCGTAGTTTTGGTGCTGGTGGCATCGGTGCTAATGTTGATGTTACTTCTTTCTCTTCATGCTTGTGGTGATGCGTTTCTGTGACGGGTATAGGAATTTCTGAAGGACTGTGATTTGTATTCTCTTTGATGTCCTTCTCATTTACAATTTCAATGTTTGGCTGCGCTTCTGTTGTAGTGGTCGTCGTATGTGGTTGGTGATGGTGGTGCATGTACTTACCAATTTCTTCTTCTATTTGTTCAATTTCTGTTACTTCATTGGTTTTCTTTTGTTCATAAATAAAATTAATTTTGTAGTGAGGGTTTGATAAGTGTGGGCTGTCGTAGTACGCCATACGAGCCCGAGTTTCCACATTTTCATTTAATATCTGCTGATGGGTATGGGGAACTAAGTCTTTTGCAAAGCTTTGTGATACAAATAAAACCCATATTGTTGTCACGAGCATGTTCCTGAAAAGTAGAAAACAATTTAAGAATATTTTTCACAAAATCACATCAAATTATTTCGAGAGAAGTACAAAGTTGTTAATAACGAACTTTACCTTTTGGGTACCTGAGTAACACTGATGACAGTTCTGGCACTGGCCTAATTAATAAAACTGCTCATTTATATAGAGCAAAACCACAATTACGCAAACAGGACTAGTTTACTATGTCGCAATACATTCCCAGGTCATTTGTTAAACTACTTTTGAAACGTGTGCTAAGAATTCTTACCGTACTCGTTAGTACAGGTACTTTCAAAAGGGAACTATATTTCTTGTCACCAAAATTTATATTTGTCATCAAAGTTGTATCACCTAGTAAATAGATCTATCGCCACGAAATATTTTCGTTCTCAGATAAACAAAAAGTGTTCCCAGGTATGAATTATCAAATAAATGTTGATACATGTGTAAAATAAGAGATGGATTACCAATAAAATTGTAGTGCATTAGATGAATATAAACTTCGTTCTTATAATAATAGTTTTATTACTTAAATAATAGCTTTGTGCTCGGAATGGTAGATCTGTCACCAAATAAATAGATCAGTTCCTTATTTCTATGAAGAAATGCTTTATACGAGACATTGGGCACACCGACTCGGACAGGTTAGGTTCGAAGAGGATGGCGGGGTCTAGTGAGCGAGCGGAGCGAGCGAACTAAGACCCCGACATCCCCTTCGTGTTAGGTTACTGTAAACCCTGCAGACAGAAATAGGAGCCCCGCGTAGCGGGGCTACGTCGACAACGCCTTAGTTTGGACCTGTGGTTTGGTGATCTCTTTAAATTAGTTTGCTTAAATACTTATTAGGACACACCTATTATAATACATACAAAAACATTTATTTGGTACTAGACCTTAAATCTCAGGATTTTAGGTGATTTATTGTGGAACTGATTTTGCATTGTTTGGAGACTACATTTTGGTGACAGATCTACTATTTTGAGGACAAACCCTATTATTTAAGAAACACAAAACTAATTAAATTGGTGATAGCTTAAATGATACCCCTTTCAAAATTACTGAATTTGGAAATTAAACCACATGTTGTTAACAAATTATTTATGTAGGTACGAACTTATATTTAAACAATAAAATTAGTATAAATACATGCTGTGTAATCTTTACATAATAATTAAAAAGGAGTAAAGTAATTAGCTAGTATAAGTTAAGAATTTTGTTGAGAAACGATTACATTTAATTTAAAATTTTTACCCACAGCATTATAAATAGTCATTGCAACAAGATGTCATTGATTTCTGACAAGTATTTCTCAAAAATGACAAATTATTCGCAATAACAACACTTTAATAACATGCACCCGGCTTAATTTATTAACCCTAGAAAGATAATCATATTAAGTTGTACGTAAAAGATAATCATACGTAAAATTGACTCCTTAGTTTTGAGTGGCTGATAAATGAAGATTTTTATACTGATTTGAGTAAAACTAAAAAAATAAGTTTTCTACTGCTGTAATCAATAAAATATAATAATATTTACATAATTATATTTTTTTTTAATAATAATAAACAAGAAAATTACAAACTGCTTAATAATCAACAAAACTTAGGAACTTATTTTTTCTTCTAAATTTTTTTCATAATCATACCATAAATTCGTATTTTTATATTATATTCTAAGTAGTAGAAATACTATAATTGAATAATAACATGAAAATTGTATAAAATCCGTCATAATAGCTAAGGCTAGTATTCGACGAGAAGCCGTTGAGCGAGTCCCTTGTTGAGAGGTTTCTTCCTCCAGGGGGTCAATTTCACAGGGAGTTGCTGCCTCGCCTTCCCTCACTTCATCCACAACACCTTTTTCCTCATTGTTCTGGGCAGCATCCTCGCTCTCGTGATCATCAACTTCGCTTTCGGTGTCAGCACAGGGCGGCTCCCTTCACCTTCTAAAAGAGCAGTCAGGATGTGGTCTTCATACAAATTTCAAATCCCCATTATGCTGTAGCAGTACCAGGATAACTAAACAATATGAAAAATAAATAAAAATAACTAATACAATAAATAAACAACGAAAATAACAATTTCACCAAATATCGTAAAAGTCACGTAAAAGATAATCATACGTAATTTTGACTCCTGTGACTATAGTATCTCAAAATTTCGGGCACTTACCTCAATGATGCGATGGCACACGCTAGCTCCCAGCCTCGAATGTGATGTCTGAAATACACGACGCCGGATTCGCAATAGTTAAAAAGATACGGCAATATTTCGTTCGCGTGGGAGTCATTTTGACGTAGATTATCTTTCTAGGGTTAAGTACGTGTGTCGATAGTTACAAAATCATTGGTTAACATGAATACACTAGAAATCGTTTTTACAACTCTTAAATGTAAGTACATACGTTTGTCGCAGACTGTCGATCATAAGGTAGTTAGATCACATGCTGTGCTAGTAATTCTTGATTCTGGTTACTGATATATTTTAGTTACAGACTCTAAAAGGTTATACCAGAATCATTAAGTCGTACAACTGCGCCTACGCTTGTCCATTTGCAAAGAAATCCATTTAGATGACATGAAGAAGATGAGTTCAAAGACCTTATGACTTTTATAGACATAATGACCAGAGACTGTCCATCTTTGATACTTTAACGATAATTTTAAATAAATTAACGGTATTTTTTGTATTATTTTAATTTTAGGTAAGATTAAAATATGTTGTTGCAAATAACACAACGTGTCGTCACACTAACACAATTTTTTATAAAATATGCTAACTGTAATTTAATTAAATATTAAGTTTATGACATGATGTTTACAAAGCATACAATATTAATTACCGGTATACTGTACCTACATAAAGTACAATGGCACTGAAAAATAAGAAAGCAATGATTTTTGTCTGTGAAAAACCAGTCACAAACAAATACATTTTAGCTATTTGACTTCAATAATTTGTCATATGACCCAAAAACTTTTGCAGTACAATAACTCTTACTTACATTTATCAAATTAATGGCTAAGACTTGTTCGCTTCGTTCGATTAGATCGTTTTGTCTCCTTTATTACATAAATAGTTCATGGGAACTAACAATACTGATGAATAAATAATTAGGTAACTTCAAATTCTCACATGTATGTACACACATTTGCTAAATCAATTCACGGGTCTAGGGTCATATGGGGTCGCGTCATGACCCACGTACCTATTGTTTTTGCGTATTTGGAAGCCTTCGCCGGGCGCTGTGTTGTAGTATATCACTCGACGAATACCGAACGGATCTACATAACCGAAACTTCCAGTCCTCTCGTTGGAGTTACCGCTCTCTTCCTCATGGTACTGCTTTGGAAGGTAGTACCGGAATCCGTTTCTTCTGAAAGCTGAACCGTCGTATGTCGGGAACTGAGGGGTGTAACCGTCACCGATTTTGACTCCAGCTTGTTGTTGCTGCTGTAGCTGCTGCTGTCGCCTCAGCCAGGCATCGGCGTGTCTGTACGAGTTCGGATTATACACATCGTAGCGTTTGCTGTCGCTGGCGTGGTACTCATCGTCAAGGGTATTAGTGTTAGAGGAATCGTATTCATATGGACTGCGCGTTGTCGCAGCTTCGCTGGCTGTGATAGGTGTCACTGTTGGCCTGAGGTCATAAGTCGTTGTTGACGAGTCGATCGAGTTAGGTGAAACGTAAACTTGTGGTGTCGCTGTCGGGTGAGGGTACGACGGTGGAGGAGGCGTCACTGATACTTCTACGGGGTAGGTGGGTGGTCCGTATGAGGAGGACGGCGGTGGGACTTGAGTCGTGGAGGTATACCGCGGTGGCCCACGATACCGGTGGACAGGCGCTGGTGCTGGTGTGATCCCGTATCCAGAATCTGTTGGGGCAGTCTTAGCTATCTGTAACGACTCCTGAAACACAAACAAATTCTACATTTAGCATTGCTATAAACATAAAGTTAAGACACATAAAAGTTTTTTGCAATAAAATAACCTTTTCATTTTGTTTTCCACTTTTTTTTGTTTTTTTTTTTGGTAAGTAATAGGTTATTTTTTTGCAAAAAGTTTTTATTTGACCCTTTTCAGTTGCCGTATCATCTCACACAAATCTTTATCAAGTATCAAGTTTACATTGTAACTAGAAATTATGAGCACAGCATCCAAAGTACACGAAGAAGAAAAAGTGCATATTATAGAGGATAAATCATAAAGCACCCAAGTTATGGGACCACCGTGCGAGCTTCCTTCTAACACATGAAAACATTATCACGAAAATCGGACCAGTATTCACAGAGGAATCGGTGAACAAACATAAATCATACGCAATTTTGTTTTTGGATGGTATGATGGTGTTTTATATTTTTTCCAGCAATTTTGATATATATAAAATTCTCGTGTCATAGTTTTCGTTGCCATACTCCTCCGAAACGGCTTGACCGATTTTGATGAAATTTTGTGTGCATATCGGGTAGGTCTGAGAATCGGCCAACATCTATTTTTCATATCCATAAAAAGCCCCGCGAACGAAGTCGCGGGCAGCAGCTAGTTTTGATATAAAAACAAAACTACAGAACCGATTTTGATGAAACTTCTATGGGACCAAACGGAAAGTAATTCCTTTCAAATATTAAAATATTTATTCGGTTCATAAATAACAGAGTTATGAGGTAACAAACATACAAAAACACAGTCGATAGGTAAATTCCTCGATTTTAGAATGAGGTTAAAAAGATAAATGATACGTACTGAAATTGGTCGGTTTTCTCCAACGTAAACAGTTTTAGATTTGTAAATCCTGTAGCCCTGACTGTCAGCGATGTAGTCCTGAAGACGCAAATATCCGTCAGCTCCCACCCAACCTGTTGTACCTGTAATGTAGATAATTGTAAACTGTATTTTTAACTGCTGATTAACCTGCAGGATCCTCATAAAGTAAGTAGGTACACGACCACACACTACATACGTGTTATGATAGCAAGATTCCAAAATAAAAGGTGGAAACATTCAATTTCGTAGTCACCTTAACTCTTATATGACGAAGGATATCCTTATGCTGCGGAAATATATAGAGTGGCAGTGACAGCATAGCTATTTCCGGAAATCATACTAACAGTTACGATGAAATTGAAATTCGACAAAAATATCAGTTTTCGTGCCAATACCCAATTTAATACAGATATGGTCCGTCACGAATTTTATTGTTCAACAACAATTTAAAAGATTTTTTTGTTGATATCCTTATTTCCTTAGAAGGTAATTGCTATTATATATATACATACATTTACAGATATCCCGCCTACATAGAATTGTAGAGCTGGGACAATGAACTACAAAGTATGTGTAGGTCGACAACATTTTCATATTGACGATGGAGCTTCACAAGTAGGCTGCTCTGCTCTATATTTATTGTGAACTTGATATTCATTCCATATTAATGGTATCAATCAACTAAACAATATGTAACTTTGCAGATTTTTTTGTGTTTTAGAACCTGCTGATTCGTGACAAAGAAGAATACTTAGGTACTATCTCCAAGTTTGTGGGTACTTGATCTTCTCTTACATATGTATGCACGAAATATATTGTTCGGTGGTTGGTTGGCAAAGGAACTGGACAAACTAGCAGTAAAATCACAGCTCATCCAGTGATGGTGAAATCACATAGGTAACCACCATGGTATCGACATTTGTTGTTAAGAATGAAAATTATCTAAAAGTAGTTCAGTATTTGGTCTATCCAGGGTGACAGTGAAACTAGACCTAATCCTTGAAAGAGGGGATATCCAGTTTTTACCCCTAGTTACCCCTTCCAAGGAGGTCGAGTTCCCTGTAAAATGACATTGAAAATTTAAATTCTTCCTTACCAACAACAGATCCATCTTTCAGTCTCCTCTCCTTCCTGTACTGTCCATTATGTGTCTGGTACAAGAAGTATCGCTCGTCATCTTCATCCGTCTGAATGTGGAACTGGTCGGGGTCCTGCTGGGGGCTGTACCCGTCCAACGCTGCTAGGACGCTGCACGCACACACCTGTAATAGAAGACAGACTCTTTGTTGTAAACCTTAAATTTAGATACACATATATAAATTTTATATTACTAAAACGAGCTTCAAAAGGACTATAGTATGACCACTCTAAGTTTGCAGTTCAAGATTTGCGTTGCTTGTCAACAAAATTTCCATCGATCTGTCAAATTAACAAGATGTCATGTCTCTGACCTGCCCTGCTAATCATCTGTCCAGCAAGTTCTTGTCAACCCCTGTATTGTCATCTTTATAAATCTCTCGGTCAAGTTCGAGAATAGTTGATTTTTTTGTCTATAATAATATATTTATCTAGCTTCTGCCCGCGGTTTCGCCCGCATGGAGTTCGGTAATTGCCACGTGTGCGTTACCCTCGCAAAATAATGTCGAAAATAGTCATTTACCATTGCCCACGGCTTTGCTCGCGCATAAGTGTAAGTATAGGATAAATTGTTGTGTCAAAATCTGTGATTTTCAAAGTAAGAAGCCAGAGAATTTATTCTGGTTAGAAAAAAGTATTTAACGGCGTAATTTTTTTTAAAATTGTAAATGACCTAAATGGGTTGAACCATAATTTATTTTATACATGTCTTCCGATGCCGTAGATCAAAGAAATCAGACCATTTTTGTTATTTGTTTCCACCCCTTTCTCCCGTTTGGGGTTGAATTTCCAAAAACTACGAAATTCGTATTCATTTATTTTTGCTCAGAAAACACAGCCAGAAGGCGGCGTAGACCTCGTAAAAAATGGCAGGACGCGCTAGACAAGACCAACCACCAGTGGGCCACATTGGCCCTGGATCGAGATAATTGGATGCCCAGCAGTGGGATGACGCAGGCTACAGTATTGGTATCAGTAACTTTAAAAATTTTACCCCTCAAGGGTTGAAATTTGGAAAAACCCGTTCTTAGTGGATACCTACTCTTCACAAAGAACAGACCCTTCAAATTTCAGGTCTCTAGGACGAGCAGTTCAGGCTGAGCCTTGATATCTCAGTCAGTTAGTCAGTCAGTCAGTCAGGACTTTGAATTTTATTTAAATAGATTCATACTCGAGCTAGATTTGCGTAGGTATGCGAGATAAGGGGAACCAGGGGCACAGCTAGTCATGATAAATTACTGGGTGTGGGTAAAACAGATGATAGATGATGATGTCAGATGAATATGTGCAAAATAAACTAAATTGTGCTGCGTTTGCAGTGATCTTATTATTTTTAACCCCCACTAAAAAGAGGGGTGTTATAAGTTTGACGTGTGTATCTGTGTGTCTGTCTGTGGGTCGTAGCTCCTAAACGGATGAACCGATTTTGATAAAATTGGTTTCATTTGAAAGGTGTTTTAAACGAGAGTGTTCTTAGCTATGTTTCGAGAAAATCTGCTCAGCCGTTTGAAGGTCATCACCTCTTTTCTATTTGATGAAGGAATATAAACTCTTACGGATCTGGTCGATTCGAAATTTGAAATCTTGTCACTTATCACCATGGGCATCGCCAAGAAGGGGGGCGCAAAACCCCCATCCCCCAAAAGCTTGGGATTTAAAAAAAAAAAACTTTCCTGTTTTACTTTAATTAGCGAGAAGATGCGCAACACCGACAAAAGTGGAAGGAATGGGAGGAGACCTCTGCCCAGGACTGGGAAAGCCAAGGCTAAGAAAAAATAATATAAGTACAAAAAGAGTAAAAAAAAAAACCCGCGACAGAAAAGAACCTCTAAAAACCAAAAATAAATTAATCCAAGCGTCGTAGCGTCGGGGGACCGCTAAGTAGACCGCTTAACAAAAGCACAAAACAAAGTGGGCGCCCGACGCTACGACGCTTGGATTAATTTATTTTTGTTTTTTTTAGAGTTTCTTTTATGGTTTTAGGGGGTTTTTAAAATTTTTAAATTAATTTTTTCTCACGCTTTTTAAACTAATATTATTTTTTTAGTAACAAGTGTTGCGAATTTAAACTATGAACTATTGGAACCTCTTCCAACTAGACCACATTTGGATAAATGAGTCTCGTTTGAGAAACAGTATAAATTATCGTTAATACACAACTGATACCATTATGTGTAATTTATTTAAGATTTCAGAAGTCTAGGTAGGGCAATAAGATATATACCTAACTCGCGGGACTAGTATGTACCTAGGTACCTAATTGTAAGATGAGTCATCATCGTAAGGTACTGTAACTACATGTCTCACGAAATTGGTTCTTCGCTATGTAACCAACAACTTTAACCTTGTCTACATAATTCAAGTTAAACATCCTAGGAATAATAAACATAGTATGAATATAGGTTTTTCAATCAGATGCTAGCAAGAAGTATGTTATTGTTTTATAGAAAATAGTCACTATTGAGTCAGTCACGTATGTATAAGTGGCCTGTCACGCTTTTTCTCTTTATTAAACCCACAGTTATCTATTGTCTTTATCATTAATAAGTAGCATAGTGTTGTCTGTGCTTGAATTATAATAACAATATAGTGTTGCTTATTGTGGGTTAAGACAAGGTCTGCAGTAGTGCATTACTGATTAGTGTACAGTTTCAATCGCAGGTTAGACGAGCGTGGGACTAGGGATTGTTGGTAATAGCTGTTTATGAAGTGGTGTCAAGGACCATTTGAATAAACTTGTATTAAAGTTATTGCGTTATTATCTTTTGAACACGTAATAATTGAGCATTGTCACACATGAATTACTGTAATACAGGGTGTGGGTCAAACAAAAAGATGTACGCTAGTGTTGGGATTTTATCCGGATAAATACTCAAAATGGATAAATACTCAATAAATGTCCGTTTTTACTCGAGTATTTATCCAAAAAGCGGATAAATACTACCTATAGTTTTAGTTACGTTATCTTACGTAAATGTTGTTATTTTACAAGCAAAAGGATTGAAATAAATGAAAATCGGAAAATATAGATTTGTACCGTGCTTTATTAATCACTTTAATAATAACAAAAAGCCTGTAATACTCAATCATGGATATTTTCGTCAAGCACTGTCAAAGTTAGATAAAGTTATTAATTTGTGATAAATCACAAAATTAGTTACTGAAATCATTGTAATATTAAAAAAAATGACATAATAAGTAGAGAAAAATACTAAAATAACAACAGACCCATACAATCATATTTTTTTTCGTGATAAAATATACATTAGTGCGTTACTTTAATCACTTTAACAATAAGACAATATTGTAATAACTATGGCTTCACTGCACTTATGAATATTCTGCCAATAACTGATATTTTCTTAGATTAACTTCTATCACTATTAGACGCTTGTTCACCATTATCAGAAAAGCAATTTACAAACTGGAACTCACTTCCCGATTCTCTCAAATCCAATGATTCTTCATCAGTATCTGTCTGTACTGGACATGGTGATGGAAAGTCTTCGTCGTCACTGTCGCTGTCTGCACTCTCTTGGATAGAAATAAACATGCAACAATCTACACTGATTGACACAACTGTAAATTGTATTGTCATCTAATTCTAAGTTATGTTCGAATTTACAAGTTTCTAGCTCATCGGGAATAAAGCAGGTTACAAATTGGTAAGAGTTTGTAAAAGTATTTTTAATTACACAATAAACATAGGTTTTCAATCACTATAACACTACCCAAGTAACCATTTGGATTAGCACAATTCAAATTATTTAACTTACCTTGACACGTTATAACACAACTTCAAAAATAATAAACGAGCTCGTAGATATTATGTTGTTGTAAAACTTACATGCGTGTGCGCTCTTTATGACGCAAACTTGGGCGCGTATTGCCAAACTGTATTTTACCACAGACACGGGTTGCTCTGTGCTCGCAGGTAGTTTGCTTTAATGAATGAAGAGCATAGTACATACTGGCACAAACAATATCTGTGTTGAAATACATTTTGCTTAAGAGTATTAGAGCCAAATACGTACGAGTACAGACAACCATAAAGTCATTTTAATGTGAAACTAAAACCAAAAATTGTACATTATGCAATCCTATTAAAGCAAACTCCAAACCACAGCTCCAAACTAAGGCGTTGTCGACGTGAGCCCCGCATAGCGGGGCTCCTATTTCTGTCTGCAGGGTTTACAGTAACCTAACACGAAGGGGATGTCGGGGTCTTAGTTCGCTCGCTCCGCTCGCTCACTAGACCCCGCCATCCCCTTCGAACCTAACCTGTCCGAGTCGGGGTGCCCAATGTCCCGAGCTCGTTTCGCTCACTCTTGCATGCTAAGTTCTCTTTAATGTGTTTCACTACACTGCCAAATCCTGTGCTCTGCAGTCGTACGTAGTTTGCTTTGAAAATGACGAGCATAATGTACACTAATACAGAGAATGTCTGTGTTGAAATACATTTGGCTCTTTAGTGTAACGACCACTAAGCGGTCCAGGACAGACTATGGATGTCTGTGGTAACATACAGTTTGGCATTACGCAACCTGGACACTATGCGGCGCGGGGGTGGAGGGAAAGATAAGCAAAACAAAAGAAACGGGACAAAAGGTGGCTGGGATAGGGTATAGTAAGAACCACGTTGTTTCGTTTTGACATCAAAAGTAATAATGTAATAGTGTAGTACTGCCCACCATACACTAAAGTGCAGTAACAGCAAAATCACGATTTCGAGTAAAACGCATTTAAAGTTAAGAATTGATTTTAAACAATCAACAGAATGTATAAGCAAAAAAATTTGAATGCAGAAAGGTTGTAAAGGCATAGGTTCACACGTTAAAGCAATAAAAAAAAATATATCTTAATAACTGAATTTATTATGGCCATTTATTCTTTTTGGTGCCTATTACTGCATAGCCTTTTTTGTAAAAAATACCATTTTAAACTTAGTAAAATGCAGCAAAAAGCCCTATTACTGCGTTTGGATCAGTTATTTTGTCAAGAAACCCAACTAACATGCAGTAAGGTCAAAAAAATACTGCATTTTAGTTAGTTTTTTAAGAAAAAAGTGTTCAATTTACTAGTGCAGTAAGAAAAATAGCTAGTTCACATTTTAAAGACCGTTTGCTAACTGCACTTTAGCTAGGAATAATCATATCTGTGTCATTATGCTATCCAAACTAATCTGCAGTAATGCTGTATTTTACTGCGTGTTAGTCAGTTTATAATGATAAAAGAATGTTAAGTATTCACAACTAAAATGCGACAAGCTTTGATTTTACTGCATTTTAGTTGGGAGTTCGTGACAATAAATTGTATTTTCTTAATTTGCAGTAAAAATAGCTTGTATGGCGGTAAATTTTACTGCGTATTAATTTTTTTTAAAATTTTTTTCCAGAAATATAAAACTATCTAAAGAACTGTAAAATTATATTGCTTACTGCATTTTAGTTATGAAACCTAAAAATTTAATCTGCAGTATAATTTATACTGTATTTTAGTTGGGAAATCACGCCAAATTGTTAATTTTTTTCGTTTGCAGTAAGTGAAAACTGTTAAATAAAAACCATTCTAATAGTCTTAGAAATAAGTAAGTTAATTCAATAGAAAGCTTAAGAAACCCGCTTTCAGAATCACTAATAAAACGAAAAATCACAAAAGGGCTGTTACTGCTCTTTAGTCTCTGGTGGGCAGAGTATTTTAAAAAGCCCAAATAACAATACTAGTCATTAAATTTAAAAAAATAACCATCCGATTCGCAAAAAATATAAATATCCATCATTTTGAGTAAATATCCGATAAAAATGGTTAAAAACGAGAATTTATCCATTTCGGATAAATACTCGAGTAATTATCTTCCGAGAATTTATCCACCGCCCATCACTAATGTACGCTGATAACAATTGGCTGAAAGTTCAAAATAATAAAAAGTTACAATTAATTTTACAATGAGTTGTGACAATGAATTTTATTGTATGAGTTGGTCATTTTTTGGAGCTATGTTCACGGTGGCCTTTGTAATGATATTTGCAGTGTGTAATGCTACCAAAATGAAATACTTGAAAAATATATAGATAGATCTAAGAATCAAAATGTGTGTAGGTTAATTACATGCGGGAAAACCCTCAACCAGCACTCTTAGTACTTATCCGTCACTAATAAGACGTTACAGCGTTTACATGTTTCACGCGATGTTTTTCCTAGTCAGGTAGGTATGTTCCTTTCCTCGTGTTGTGCACTACCCGTAAAATCGGGCAACTGAGAGACAATGGTTCTGCCACGAATTAGAGACGAATCAGTAATTTGTTGAACAATAGATGTTAACTCAGCCCCGAAGGTCGAGATGAAGCAACAAAATACATAGACCTCCCATTAATATGGAAAAAACACAATGAAAGTCAAATAAGTTTCAGACAACTGGTTTACATGGCGTAAATATTCCAGTATCTGTCGTGAGGCTGAATACTGCAAGTCAAGAGCCAAGATTTCAAACGAACAATTTACATCAGGCTAAATAAGGTAATAATAAAACATTTAAGTAAAGCAGTGACGCTTGTAAAATGATGCATTCTTGGGGCGCATCGTAAGCGCATGTTGGGAGTGACATCTTCCGTATAAGGAAATGTCCAACAGCGATGTTAGAAGGACTAACTGAGTAACCATGTCAGCCTTACTCACGGGTAGTGCCATGGAATATCAATGTTTGTGTTGCCTACTTGCCTACCGCAACAGCCTCGGGACATACGTGGGCCGAGAACTAAAGGCCTACGCGGAAACGTTAACTTGCATGACTAAATAATGCAAGGTATTCAACAAAAACTAAACCACGAATGTTCTTATTTGTTCCGAAGTAATTGGCTTTAATTTCCGCCTAAATTCTTTATTTTAATTGGCCAGTATCGTTGACATTACGGATTAGACAAAGCAGTTCGGTGCGGTGCAGTAGTGGTTGCATGATTTATTAGCATGTCAAAAATGATGACTAGTCGTTCGTTGATTTACATACCAATCTCTCTTTCATCAAAAACGTCTTTTGTCCATTATTTCATTATTATAGCAAAGGAAAGCATAACATTTAATTTTAGAAATTAATAAAGCTACTTGTCTTAAAGGTGTGTCAACGTCCTTGTAACCTTTGCTCTATAAAACCTAGATGGGGGAAGATATTAATAATCGTAACTTATACTTAGTTATATCTTACATGACTCATACCTAAAGCCTTACGGTTTATTCACTTTTCCTATTTTTTTACTTTACTGTTTTCACCGTCTATTTGTCATATTTCTGGTTTTCATTTTAAACTTTTTCTAAAAACTCTGATTTTCTAAAAACCTACATCATAAAACCGTCTTAACGTTTAGATACAATAAGATATACTATGATCGCTGTGCTATTAGATCAATGTTCATTATGTCCATGCTAATTTTATGTTCCACATAAATTGTATTATTGTTCAATAAATATTTATTTATTATTGTTGATTCTAGTCAACCCACACGTGGGGTTTTCCCAAGTTTTCTTAAAGATTACACTGTGTCCTTATGTCTTGATGAATAGTTTTCACTTGAATGATGTCATGTTCCACATACATATAATACTTGGTCTTACTTCATGCAAAACCAATTTTTACACTTAATACACAAATGAACAAACGATCCTGGTATGAATGCTGAATCGGCTTACTGGCCAATGGCAACTTTGGGAGGCCTAATGACCTCATGAAATGCGTAGGACTGTAGTCAGTCTCATCGAGAGGACGATGCCAGAGTCTGACTCACGTCATCCAATGCACAGCTTCATCACAGTTCCCCAGACTGAGGCTGAAGAGATCTAAAACCTCACTTGTGTGCGTGGGGTTCTGACCCCACTATTAGTCGAACCAATAGCCGCACCTCCGCAATGTGTTACCCGGGATAATGCAAGGACTCTAACGGAACTACAGCGAACATGGATAAGGCGTTTACAAGTTATCATGTAATCAAGAAACTCACACACATACATAATCCTGAAAACAGTAATTTTTTGGACAGTCGTGTAAAAAGTGTTTTAATAAGAAAATATTAATGATGAATACCCGGATACACTTAAATAATTTAATTATACCCTGAGTACAATAGATGCATCACGTTGACATCATCTCTCAACTAATTATGTAGGAGTCGTATTGTTATATGTAAATGTTGTACTGACACATAATAATTATACAAAACAGCAAAAACAGGAATGTGGCGGAACAGAAAGATTACAATGACGAATTATACATTCATATTTAAAATACAGCATCAAGTTATTTACGAATCAATGAAAAACTACTGTCAACGTATATTTTACGCTGTTCAGGATTTGTATAAAGCAATGAGACAGTTGGTCTACGTTTCTATCTATCCTTTCTATACAGCGTTGAATGGAGGTCATCGAGCGACAGCAGATACTTGCAGAATTGTCAGTCGAGTAATAAGGTGTTTTGGGAATTGAAACTGTGCCCGGTAAGTGGGGTGTCTCTTCTCTTTATGGCTCTTAGTGGTGTTATAGAACTTGATAACGTCACTATGGCCGCTCTTAGGCAAGTATCCTTAGCGTTGAAAATAAGAAATCCAGCGACTTTCTCATTCGTTACATAATAGGATTGTAAGAAAAAATGCTTATTAAACTACGACATTTATGTTCCCCTCTAATTCATTATACAAGTTAATACATTAAGGAATCAACTTGTAAAATATAGGTTTAATGAATACCTTACCTTACACAACAATTAGTTCTTATTGCTAATTAGATATCTACTACTAATCAGGTTCATTAATGGCATTTTTGGCAAATTACTAATGATTGTGTAGTATATAAGCTCGTTCCTTTTGGAGAAATGGTATCAGTTTGCAATTTGAGCAACACACACCGTATCTCATCATCACTTCAAAAATAATTTCTTTCAACATGAAATTCGTGAGTATTTCTTTACTTGTTACTTGGCAATGTTCAAGGAAATGTCTTCTGATTGTAGATTTTAATACTTCTTTTATCTTTTCCAGTTTGTGGTAGTTCTGTCGCTCTTCGCTGTGGCTGCAGCAGCACCAACAAGTCCTGATGCTACCATCGAAGAACGGCGGAGGATGCCAGCACTGGAGCATGAGGAGATTCATGACGAGTTCGGTCAGTTCGCTCTGAGGTACGTGACGGCTGAGGGCACCGTGGTGTCGGAGCGCGGCCGGCTCGTGCCCACGCCGGACGGCACCGGCTACGTCATGATCCTTGAGGGAGAGGTCTCATACATCGGCGAAGACGGCCAGGTCTACGTCACCAAGTACACCGCCGGGCTCGATGGAACCCACGTCGAAGGCAACCACCTCCCAGTGTCTGTTACTCCCGAACCCGTTCCCGAGCCCATCGTCGCTGAACCCATCGTTGTCGCCGAACCAGTTGAAGTAAAAGCTGAACCTTTTAGATTTGTTAAGGTTGAACGGTTACATTAAAATTTGAAAAATCACCTCAATACTCTTTTTACTGACTACCACAAACCCTAAGCTATACACTTTGTCGTACTCACACTACAGTGCCTATGATCACTGAGTCAATGTTTTGTGATCAATGCATGTAGGTATCGATGCCTATTTTCAACGCCAATTTGGCATATTTTTTTGACCCTAGGGAACTATTCTTCTATTAGCCATACTTTATTTCTGTTCTTGACTTCTTCAGCATTCTATCATCGGGTGGGTTGGTCGGTCTATATCGGGTACGTGTGAATAAAAGGCACATTCGGATAGTTCAGATGAAGCTTGGTGTGAGAAAAAGATAAGGTACGAGCAAATATAAATAAGAACTTTTCGAGTTGTGCCCGATTCTCCTTCCTGGGCATAATTATAATGAGTAGGAAAAGAAATCAACCACTATATTTTCCAAATCGATAAAACAACTTTGCACAATTAAAGTAAGTAACAAATAAGCAGTAAAGATACTAAACATTTATTTTTTTGTATGTGTTGGTACTTATTGTGGTTGTCAGCACGGAACTGCTATTAACCTTGTTCCCCGTACTTTTATAAACTGAAACAGTTTTGAAAAAATATAAGAAAAGCGTCAAAAATTTGTGCATACCCAGATTGTAAGAAAAATATAGCTGTAGCGGTGAAGACAGTACAACGTACTTACAATATAAAATATCCGAAATGAACTACACGTTTTTAAAATGAAATGTGAAAGCTAAAACAATAAGTGCTACACTTGTGTGGGTCGACTTGGTTCGGCACAGCCGAGCAGCAAAATCAAATAAATGTATATTAAGGGTGTTAAAATACCCTTAAGGAAGCTGGGAGCTGCTTGTTTTTCTCGTCAATGCTGTTACTTTTTTATTCTGGACCATACCTGGTACTCTTTTAGTTACAGAGATATTGCAGGATAAAGTTTCAACTTTGTCACACTTTTTTTTAAACACCAATTCTAAATTTTATAACTTTATTTTAAATACCTTTATGACCCCTTTATTATTCATTGCATACATCAGTACCTACAATGTTTTAAGTATTTAACATTTAGCACTACATTAATTTGTAATTCGTAACAACAACAAAAAAAGTCGTTTCCGAGCGATACCCCCTAGTTTATGTACAGATTGCTTGGCTTCGTGAAAGGTCCGTTAAAAACCTGCATACAGCATGTTTCAGAGTGGGCACATGTAAGGATGTGGTACCACTGGTATAGACCATCAAAGTGAACCACTTACTCCATGGGACCCACATCGTAATCATCATCTGCCTAGCCTTTTCCCTAACTATCTTGGGGTCGGCTTCCAGTCTAACCGAATGCAGCTGACTACTAGTATTTTACATGAAGCGACTGTCTATCTGACCTCCACAACCCAGTAACTGGGTAAGACTTTCGGCTTCTGGCTACTCGTAACGACTGTCAAAGATCTACAAATGACAGCCGGGACCAACGGCTTAACGTGCTTTCCGAGGCACGGAGGAAACTCGGTATGTAATTATGGTCAACCATCCGCGGACCAACCTCGGCAAGCACGGCTTGACCTTAAAGATCGACCCGTATAGCTGTTATTATTTAGCCATGAGCTCTTCTTTACCCACATTGTGAAATAATATTCAGCTGTCCCATACAATACCTACTCGAACCAAATGTATGGGATCGCTAAAATAACAATGATGGTCTCATGGAGAAAGTTTCTCTCTCGGATATAACTATAATATGGATACTCATTATTATTATGATCAGGAGAATCGGCTGCTACTAGAAAACTTGAAATTTATATTGCTCATCCCTTACTTATTCCGTTGTACTCACACCAAGCTTCATCTGAACCTTTCGAATTTGCCTTTTTAAAGAATAATTAAGAATAACAGAATTTAAGTCTGACTAATACAATATCGATCTCTAGGGTAGTGAGTGCACATGCCAAGTAGTGTTGAACAAAATTTATTCGAATGAGAATTTAATAAATTGTTGAATAAATGAAAAAATAAAAATTTCATTTTTTTTTCGAAGAAAATTTATTTGATTTGTTAATCGGTTAATGAATAACGGTAAAACAACGAAAAATCCAATAAGAAAAAAGACTGAGCAGTCTCGGCAACACACGTGTCATCCGTAGAGTTCAAATAATTGCTCTTAAAAAATCAATAATTATTTAAAATAACGAATAAAATCACGAATACTTTATTCGTAGATAATTTATCACCAAATAATTAATTCGCGAATAAAAATTTATTCGAATAATGCCCAAGTCTGATGCGATGTGAGCGTTGGATACAGCGATTGCTGAAATGGGGTTTGTCTCCAACGATCCCGAGATGATGTCTAATGTTGTAGACAAAAAAAAAACAGGGATACGGTGGTCATAGGCATTGTATGAGAATGGCATAGTGAATAAGTTTAAGGTTTGGGAAGACAAAGAGTTTTGGTGATTTTTCAAATTTTAATGTAACCGTTCAACCCTAACAAATCTAAAAGGTTCAGCTATTGCTTCAACTGGTTCGGCGACAACGATGGGTTCAGCGACAACGATGGGTTCAGCGACAACGATGGGTTCAGCGACGATGGGTTCAGCGACGATGGGTTCAGCGACGATGGGCTCAGGAACGGGTTCGGGAGTAACAGACACTGGGAGGTGGTTGCCTTCGACGTGGGTTCCATCGAGGCCGGCGGTGTACTTGGTGACGTAGACCTGGCCGTCTTCGCCGATGTATGAGACCTCTCCCTCAAGGATCATGACGTAGCCGGTGCCGTCCGGCGTTGGCACGAGTCGGCCGCGCTCCGACACTACGGTACCCTCAGCCGTCACGTACCGCAGAGCGAACTGACCGAACTCGTCGTGAATCTCCTCGTGCTCCAGCGCTGGCATCCTCCGCCGCTCCTCGACAGCAGCATCAGGACTTGTTGGTGCTGCTGCAGCCATAGCGAAGAGGGACAGAACTACCATAAACTGTAAGAGACAAAGTTACTATTAATATCGATAAATACAAACCAGTACCTTAAACATTGCCAAGTGATAAGTTGAGAAAATACTCACGAATTTCATGTTAAAAGAAATGATTCTTGAAGTGATGAATGTTGAGACACGATGTGTTTTGCTTAAATTGCAAACTGATAACATTCTTCCAAAAGGGACAAGCTTATATACTACAAAATCATTAGTGTTTCGCCAAAAAATCTATTAATGAACCTGATACTGATTAGTAGTTGTTGATTAGTTATAAGTGGGACAGGCCAATAAGGGGAAATCTGAATCCATAAGAGTTTACGGGAAAATATCGTAGAAGACTTTACTTCTGTTATGGTGATTTTTTTTTTTAATTTTTGATTTTTTGTTCAAATGTAAATTGACCATAAACATTTGTGAAACCGACAATTTGTTTGACTGATAGATATTAGTGGAAGTTGAGATGGGTTAGACACTATAATACTTTGCACTGAAAGGTACAAAAACGACTGCCTTTGCGCCTTTTCTACTAGGTGGTAGAGAGATCAGATGCCTTGTTAGCGTAAGTTGTTGAGAAACTTCCGCTTCCCATACAGTGAACTGATCCTGACACTATCCATGAGACCAAATTCGTAATCACGTAAACAAAAATCTGCTCTCTCATATTTTTTTTTTCAATTTCTACATGATTCAAATGTATGGGATAACTGACTGATATTACCTACTATAATGGTCCCATGGAGAAATTCGTACCTCATACATCCTTTTTAGGGTTCCGTAGCCGAATGGCAAAAAACGGAACCCTTATAGATTCGTCATGTCTGTCTGTCTGTCTGTCTGTCTGTCCGTCCGTCCGTATGTCACAGCCACTTTTTTCCGAAACTATAAGAGCTATACTTTTGAAACTTGGTAATTAGATGTATTCTGTGAACCGCATTAAGATTTTTACACAAAAATAGAAAAAAAACTATTAATTTTTGGGTTCCCCATACATAGAACTGAAAACCAAAATTTTTTTTTTTCATCTAACCCATTCGTGTATTGGGGTATTTATGGATAGGTCTTTAAAAATGATATTGAGGTTTCTAATATAATTTTTTTCTAAACTGAATAGTTTGCGCTTGCGCCACTTCCAAAGTGGTAAAATGTGTGTCCCCCCCCCTCTAATTTCTAAAGTAAGCGGAGGAAAATTCTGAAAATATTTAAGTTTGTAGAACGTAAAAAAAACTATCAACGAAAATTGGTTTCAATAAGATATGATGTTTAGTTTTTGAGATATGGGACTTTTTCATCAAACTGCAGCAGTAACTTTGTTTTTCATTAACATACTATGAAAAACCAATTTCGTTTTGCGGTTTAGTGGAAGTTTACAACTAATACTACTAACTAATGAATGACAGTTCAAAATATTGTTTGGGGCTATGGAACCCTGTGTGCGAGTAAGACTCGCACTTGGCCGGTTTTTTATACATGCTGTATGTTCGAGAATTGCCGAATGGGATAAGCCCAGTAATCGGCTTCCTTATTTAATTAATAAGGTTGAATTTAATGTGAACCCGAAAACTTGCGACCAAATAGTGAACTCTATCACTATGAATATGGTAATCTAACAAGCTTTATCTGAAAGAACAGATCTCGAACCCCATGATAGCACAAACATCATCGCTTTGAGTTTGGTAAGCCGATTGCGAGATTAAATACATTTCAATATATTTTTTTGTTATTCCGCGGACACCACACTAGTGCAAAGGAACTTAGTGATCTGTCGTTACTGCGCCCTGCCTTGTGGTATCTCTTTTAGATGACATCATCGGGTCTTAGATTCTAGCATAGGTACATAAAATTTAATCTAGTTGAAATTACTATACCTACTTATGTCTGATCTCAAAAATGCAAAATAACCTAAAACGCACGTCTTGTTTTATCTTTCGACCACCTTAGGCTGACTGGAAGAAAATACCCAAAGGCATCAAGTCCGCCTTTGAACCTTTTCAGTGCAAACAGAAAAAAACAATGAATTTAATGTTGAACCCATCTAAGATTAGATTTGCACTATCTGAAGCATGAATCTCTTTTACTAAAATAAATTAGTTAAGAACAAAGTGTTATTGAGGCGCAAAATGCCTCTAAAAGATAAAATCTTAATCCGAGCTATATCAACATGAGAAATACTAAATAAGTAATTGTAGCGGTGTTCCCCTATTTCGCCAGTAATAAAGTCCCATACTATTGGGGGTGGACCCAAGAATCAAACAGTAATTTACATTCACCAGCCGAACGTGCAACCACTGGACTAGCAAGGCCCACCCTTCGGAGAATGCTGGAGTGATGTTATGTTATATGTGTATTATTTAGTTAATTGTAATAGGCGGCCAGTCAACTGTGAAGTCAAGGTTCTTTATTTATTTTTACCACCAGAATCAACAATGTGGAAAAATAGAAACAGTAAAAATGGATACAGCTTCAAATGTTAAAACAAAAAGACATCACCTATTCAAGAATTCCAGTGCAAAATCATTGTATTCAGACCGGTAAATGGCTTGTTTCTTTTATTCTGGGAGTGTTTATCGAATCGAGATAAAGATCTACATTACAGAAGTAACTAGGTATGAGGTAATATTAATTGTAGTTATTGTGTCACAGAGTGCTAATGCCTATTAAATTATCATAAAGCAATTCCAATAATCGTTTCCAGTCCTTTTAATACGAGTTAAAACATTAGTAAGGCAACTTGTAACTTGTATTAATATTGTAATTGAACTCATTACTAATTATCCACTAATCAGGCTCATCAATTGCACTTTATTGTAATAATTTCGAAATTCTAATCGCTTTGTAGTATATAAACATGTCCCTTTTGGAGAAATGGTATCAGTTTGCAATTTGAGCAATACACACCGTGTCTCTAACATCATTTAAAAAATCACTTCTTTCAAAATGAAATTCGTGAGTATTTCTTTACTTGTTACTTCGCAACATTCAAAACATTGCTTTGTATTTATCGATAATAATCGTTATTTTATCTTTTCCAGTTTATGGTAGCACTGTCCCTCTTCGCTGTAGCTGCAGCAGCACCAACGAGTCCTGATGCTACAGTCGAGGAGCGGCGAAGGATGCCAGCACTGGAGCACGAGGAGATTCACGACGAGTTCGGTCAGTTCGCTCTGCGGTACGTGACGGCTGAGGGCACCGTGGTGTCGGAGCGCGGCCGGCTTGTGCCCACGCCGGACGGCACCGGCTACGTCATGATCCTTGAGGGAGAGGTCTCATACATCGGCGAAGACGGCCAGGTCTACGTCACCAAGTACACCGCCGGCCTCGATGGAACCCACGTCGAAGGCAACCACCTCCCAGTGTCTGTTACTCCCGAACCCGTTCCCGAGCCCATCGTCGCTGAACCCATCGTTGTCGCCGAACCAGTTGAAGTAACAGCTGAACAATACAAATATAAACTTGTCGGTAAACGGAATTAAAATCTAAATTATCTACTAAAAAGTTTTTCACTATCCTTCTTACACCTACTAGCGTATACGCTTTATCATACCTACAGGGTGACTGATCACTGAATCACAGACTTGATTTTGGCCTACAACCATATATGGTCTAAAAAGTACTGGACTTACAACCTGACTGTGTTGGCGTCAGTGGCGCCTGGATTAAAACACCCACCTGGCGTGTTTTGAGACCAACTGGCTTATTCTGTTAGGGTCACTTAAACGATCCATTTAACGATCGATCTTTAGCAGAATTTGTTTACTATCTTGCGTCTCAATTATTCTTCTTCTATGGTACTGTCAAGCTTAAATACCATGATATGGATTCGACATAGTGTAAAAAAAATAGATAGATAGATTACAATAATTACAGACTTCCGCAATATATATTTTTTGCTTTCTGTTTTTGCTCGTTTAATAAAAGATTCATGGGTATCAATTTACAATTAAAATATCAATCAACAGAATAATTTGTGACAGAATACGAGATATGAGATCAGCATGCTCTCGTACTGAGGTGTCAGTGTGTGGGCGACTTATTATTTATCCACGTATAATTGCTAAGCTGAAGGCGGTGGCACTACGCACTCTTGCATGCTGGGGGTCTTGTGTGCCTGGTCGCCTGGTGGTGACCGTACAAGCCGTGGGTGTCGTCAAAGGCGTCGTGTGGGTTCTGAGGGCGCACAAATCCGCATTCAACGAAATACTGATAACCTTGTTAATCACAGGTAATTTACATTCCTTATAAGACCTTCATTAGTCGCCTACAAAACCCAACTGATTTGATATCATAAGAAGTTTGGATGACGTAGCCAGTGAGTAGGTGTGTCTCGGAGTCATTAGAGGCTTACTTAAATTATTTTTCTGTACCACAGTCGGACTCATATGTCTAGTTTCGTTTTTTCCTCGTTATGATTGCTAATCTCTGCATCATCTGGGTTAGTGGGTTTGTATAAATTTGATGCTCTTGTTGTATTACAGAGTTATTCTGCAATTTGGCTACTGGTTTTAAGTAGGCTGGCTAAATAAAAATCGAATTAAAAATTAATATTACGCCACTCACCATATGTTTGGCAGCCGATTCCGGGCTGCCGAACCATAGTTACGGAAACGATTAGTCAAATATTATAAGCTCTTTATGAGTTCAATTTAATTTGGGTTAAGTATCTTAACTCACCATCACACATGTGTCGAAATCTTCAAATGACTGCTTTGGACATAACAAAGGTTTCAATTATCAGAAAAGCAGTAAAGAGATTAACTGCAGGAAGATTGCCTTTAGGTTCAAAGTAACTGCGTTGTTAAAAAGCTCATTAGACACTGTCCATTAAAGCTGCATGTGTGTATTTGACTGTGCATATGTGACACCGGTCGCCGCTGAGTCGCACACTGCACATACATTCCTTACCGTATACAACTAATGCTTATTATAACTGTAACGTATTGCTGCAAGCCCTGCATATGAACGAACGTCGCTATAATCCCGCATTCTAGATTTAAAATAAAGGTTTCCTGTAAAGCCAGCAATAATGTTGCATACAAAATTAAAATTAGTATGCAGAGCTGTCGGATACCTGGATTTAAACTGAGCATATAATCATGTTTGGAATTTAGATAAACTTGCGCCTAGAATTGTCTGTGGGTGTTTGTGGTTAGTGCAATTTTAGGATGAAGTTATTATGATGGAGATGTGAGGATGGCTTTCTGCCTTGCCTTGAAACAATATTTGTAATATCATTCACCTATGCTCAATGTGATAGCAGATAGCAGATGTGAGTGGCAATGCCGGGAGGAGAAAGGAAAAAGGACTTACAGTGACCCTATTAGTGGAAGTAAGATGCGTAGTAGGTACTCGCGAAATGGAGTATGTAAGGATCGTAGAAGGCTTCTTGCAGTTCTTGTCCACCCCATGGAAAAACGGCGTGAGTTTATGTATTAAGGAATATGTATGTGCTCAACGCTGCGTATAAAACTTTCAATTACTGCCTATCGCTGTCAGCTCATATTAACGTAGATCACGTTACGTTATTATTATGCACGTAGTTAAAAATGAGCGAGCATGCATGCTACATCTTCCGCACGTCTACCCGTCCGCTGCGTGCGCGCAGTTCCGTATAAACAATGAAAGTGATGCGCGCGCGAGTCCAAACTCGCGATCGAGCCACAATGCGAAGGTTCTCACGCGACGAAAGTTAGTGACGTAATCACGCGACAACGTTACGGCGTACGCGCACCTCTACTCTTCATTATCATTTTCGATAGATAAATTCTCCCTGATTGATGGGGCAGGCTACCGGTGATCTAAAGCGGATCGCTGGCAAAAAAATGTTTGAGAATTAATTTAGGAATGTTATTGTTATTTAGGTACTCAGGTAGGTTTTGGAAGTCCAACATTTTGATGTGATGTTCTAGATGGATAACTAAAATTTTATAATATCGTTTGAAATCCGTGAAGTAGGATATACTTATTTTTTGCAACAAATGTTAATTAAGTTGTAAAAAATGTTAAAAGTTGCTTGTTGTTTTTAATTTGTTCTGTTAAAATAATTTAAACAATAATTATCCAGTTAGTTAACAAAAATATGGAAAAGTTAATACGTTAATGTTACTTTTTGCACGGTAGGTATAATTATTTTACTCCATTGTACTATTTCGGGATTCATTCGTGAGAAAATCTGAAGCTAATTAAGTAATTTAGTAATACAAAGTCATTAGCCATGACTTTTACATTAAATAAAAATTATTTTAATCATTAAAAATATGTATCCAAGTGAGATCTAAATTTTTATCCTACTACCCAACTGTACTACCTACTTAAAATTACTAATTGAATTAATGAAGCTACAATTTGCATTAGACATTTCCTATAAATTATAGTAACAAATCTATCTCTATTTTACGCAATAAAATCTTTATGTTGCGATAAAAAAATTAGTGCGTGGGATTTCGTTACCAAGTACGTTTCAAAATATTTTGTAAATAAATTTAATATTTGTTGTAAATAACGTTCCGAAAGAAACATAACCATTTTGCTATAAAATACTTATTGAACCATTGCTGCATTGCTGTATTACGGGAACATACCTTGCATTAATTTTTTGAAATATTTTATAAAGTAGGTATGCAGTAAACGCTGGACTTAAATATTTCAAGACTTGATTTATTACTAGGTCGTTTAGTGTTAAGTTCTTTCGAGGTAATATATCTAGGTATTAAGTAACCATGTCAGTCCGGCCCTCACTCGCTCACATGGATCAGTCCATTTCGTTCCAATTTGCTAATTTCTGGTTCCGCACCTCAGTAATTTTATATAACGAGCGCAAAAACTTGTCTTTTAATGGCCATAAATAATATATAAGTAATTGGATAGCAGAAATATGCAACAGAATATAGATTTATTTACTTGACCCACTTTTAGCATGTTTTTCTGATTTATTTTGAAAGTTGTACCTACTTATCTACTTTTTTATTATTTTGACATGTAAATCCATGTAGGATAATGAGGACACGTATTTATAGGTATTACGGAGATGAATAATTAAACCGGTAAAAATAATCAAAATAACTTGTTTTTTTTTCTTTGTAATAAAGGACCTTCTTAATATAATCCTGTTCGAAAATGTTAAATGCAGAAGAACTACATAAGACACACTTTAAATAAGAAAAATCAAACACTGAAAAAAAAACCACAAGATTTCAGCTTCTTCTAAACTAGGCCGAGATGTGCGTGATCGGAGGTGCGCAAGACTCGAACGCTAACTAAATTGACATGTCCGTTCGGAAGTCCAATACATTAGCATGTATTGCATCGCCGTTACACAATATGCCCATTGCACAACCCACCGAGACACTTCGGCATGTGCTGAAATGTTATGTGCTTTCTAATTGTAATCCTGCACTGGTACACAAACAAAAATCTCAAGTAGTCGCCTTGAATTCTAAGTACCTGCTTGATTAGTTTTGGTCTAGTTTATCCATGTGAGTCATCGTTGTTTAATTATTTGGCTGGGTAAGTAGGTTACATATGCCTGTACTTCGAAGTCGGAATAAAACGTTCTTCTTTAAGATTTATATCTCTGTCAGGATTAATTAATTCGACAGATTGATTCATATACATTATTTACTAAACATACCTACAATAATAACAAAAGTATGTACCTACCTACATGTATCAGAAGCAGAAAAGAAAAAAATAATTTTCGCTACAGAATTTTCTCAGTTGATTTCAATAATTTCAAGTCATGTATCTTTCACATCAATCAAGCGATCATAAAATTGTTTTAGAGGGAATGTGGACCTCGTAAATAAGTAGGACTTTCCTGAATATTCCAGAAATGTAAGTTTATTAGAACATGCTTAATTTCCCAAATATAATTGGTACTCCTCAGATCATGAAACTGAAAGACTTGCTGATTTTTCTGAAATTTGGCGTATTGCTATTATAGTATCGTCAGCATGGGTGGCATATTGGTCCATACTTCCATTGTCATATTGTGTAAAATCACGTTTAAAAATAGCGTACGAATTAATTTTATTGATATTGGTGCTTATGAGTTTATGATCGTTAAACGTAATAAAATTTTGAAATAACGTCATTTTTTGCAATGTGAGTTGTCGCAAACAGCGGTTAAACGCTATTTAACGCTTTATTGTTACTTCATGTTGCTTGAGATTTCGTCGGCGAATATAAAGTCGCCGTGGAACACTTTGTCAGGGGTTGGTGAAAGTCTTTCCTATAACCCATACCCTTACAAACTATTAGGTGAATAGTAAACTGATATTGATTTTCATCATCATCATCATTCTCTTGCCCTTATCCCAATTAATTTGGGGTCGGTGCAGCATGTGTTCTTCTTTCATATTTCTCTTTAATTCGTTATCTCTGATATCGATTTTATGTTTCCGAAATTATTTATCTCGTTTCAGTTTTAAAGGAACCAAGAATCAAGGTTACCGACGTAGCCCGAAGAATTGCCAAACTTAAGTGGCAGTGGGCAGGGCACATTGCTCGCAGAACAGATGGCCGATGGGGCCGAAAAGTTCTGGAATGGCGACCGCGAACCGGGAGACGATTTGTTGGTAGGCCTCCCACTAGGTGGACCGATGACGTGGTGAAGGTTGAGGGAATCCGCTGGATGCGAGTCGCACGGGACCGGTCAATGTGGCGACACTTGGGGGAGGCCTATGTCCAGTAGTGGACGTCTTTTGGCTGAAATGATGGTGATGAGTTTTAAAGATGTGTTATCTGACAGTCCTACTAATAAAGATTATGGAACATAAAGATTTAAATTGTAGCCATTACTTTAATCTAATTATTTTGTTTTGCATAAATTCACGTGAGAATGTGGCAATGAGCCAAGTTATTGTAATATGTTGATTATTTCTGTATTTCCCACCTTTCTCCTTCATAATTATGTATGCGCCTTACGTTTGCACGTGCATAACAATGTTACTCGACTTGACGTAAAGTTAAATGGTATGTCTGTCAAACGATATACGGCGCTGTCTCACTAATTATACAAATGTTATTTATATAATTCATTATTTATTCTATTCTATTTTATGTACGGTATGAGTGTTGGACAGTGGGCACTAGACAGGTTGCGGAATCAGGCCATGCTAGGGCGACAGAATGGGGGAACCACGCTGACCACTTTCACCCCGTTACGTTGTTTAAATTGTTCATACACAAACACTGTATTGAAAGCTACCGTAAGCCTTGTACGACAGACGTTTCTTTATGAAGGATGTCACATCCGTAAACTTTGACGTAGATCGTGACCTGAGGTCTTAAAATGTTTGAATAAAATTGTGTCGAAACACGTTTGCATCGTCTTCCGATGCATTATTTGATAAACATGTGAACATTGAGTCATTTTTATATCTCATTGTTTTAAACTTTCACGGTTTTTATCTGAACTTATACTATCACTTATGGGATATCTTCCAAGATTATTTATTGTTTTGAGTTCCCGATATTTTGACGCTATTCCAAGCGCCATGATCGTGGGATGTCTGGAGAATACGGGTGGATGCAAAATAAATAATTTTTTCTATATGTGTCCAAATTAGAGCCAAAAGCAAAGGTTTTAACAGATTTCATGACCATATCGTATTACTGTGCACTCATAAAGGCACTGATGCTAATACTAATTACCATAAGATTGAGTTTCTGAATAATGAAGCCAATTGCCACAGTTACAAGATATCGTGATCAGCTCACAGTTCCTTGCTGTATCAATTCAAAGCACTGGGTACATAAAAGGTACTACAGTGCTACATTGCCACAATTTACCAACATTGCTCCGAGATCACAATCTACACCGCACTGTTGGCTAATAAATCAAATGGCTGGTGGAGTAACCCGTATGGTTTCGGCTTTTATTGACGCCAATGACAAATGATTTCAAATGGTTAATTTGATGGTGAAACAGTGTAATTTTGTAGGTCGTAGTTTAAGATAGGTATACGGATCATGATTTAAAGATGCTAATAAGGAGATGCTATCGATCTATACCTGTTTCGATGTATGGCACATATATTGGATTAGTTGTTATCTGCAGAGCAAGTATGCTATTTGTGAAATACGAAGCTTTCGTAGTTCAATATCATCATTGTTCAGTTCAATATCATTAGTTACAGCACGGATGACAACATTTGTGTCACTAATTTGATCTAGTCTTTTTGTGATATTTTCTATTTTTTATTATCTATAGGCCTGCGCTTGACCACTATCTCACCTGATGGTAAGCGATGATGTGGTCGACGGTGAAACACGCTTGCCTAGAAGAAACCTATTCACTCTTGACTTAAAGACCCCTAGATTGTAGCTATCGGGAAACACAGACTCCGGCAGGGAATTCCACTCCTTAGCGGTACGCATTATAAAAGTATTCCCAAAACGCAAAGTGCGTATGTGTGGGATGTCCACCAAGTACCGATGGCGCATCGCCGTACGTTTGGTAGTCCGATGATGAAACGGGCTAGCCGGAATCAGGTCATGCAATTCCATCGCACACTCCCCGAAATGTAACAGATAAGATGGCAACTCGGCGACGATGTTCAAGGCTCTGGAGCTTAGACTTGACCAGTGCCTCATTGCCAATTAGCCTCTTGGCCCGCTTTTCAATCGACTCAAGTGCATCAAGCTGGTATTTGGCAGATCCGTCCCAGAGATGAGAACTGAATTTATTTCTTGTTGTTGTATAGACTCTTTTTCTTATTTACCGATTGTTTATAAATGTGTGGACATTGTAGGCCTTATAGATTCCTAGGCCCTTGGTAACTTTTTATTTCGTTCTACGTTTTGTAGTAAGCAAAGACTTATTCTGCCGCGCTAGCGATAAGAGCAGTAAGTATGTTTTGCATAGTTTTGAGAAATTGGCGCGTAAAGTTTTTATTACAATTTTGTTTTTCCAGACTTCTTATTTTAAGTTATATTAATTGTAACGATTGAAACGTGTAGCCCAAATAAAGCGCTTTTATATTCTTTACTCGTTAAAATTTTATATATATTAGAATAGTTGTAAATGACGAAAATCCTTTTATATCTAATGTTAGTTGAAGCAACTGAAGTATCGATTGCTCAGAATAATAGCAGTAAGTAGTAAGTTACTGCTGTTATTATAAGCAACTCATACTAGGTTTAGGTTATAGCTTAGGAATAAAAACAAAGTGTTAGATAAAAAACGTTTCTGTTTATTCATATTTATTTACTTGCACCTTATATTAAATAACGAGAAGTTTCACTAGGTCTAAGTTAATTTGGTGAAATAATCTGAGAACAAAACAAATTATTATACAAAAAGTCAGTTTCTTTCAAAGTCTTATAAAATAATTATAAATTCTTATTGGGCTCCAGTCTACTCCTGAATACTTTAAAAATATATAAAATTGGCAAGTTTAGCCGTATTTTAACGTAACAAACCAAAAAAAAACAGTCTTTCTGCGTTCACAATTAGAGATTAAACTAAGTTAATATACCAGAATTTAAAAAATCAAACTTATCTTAAGTAATACAAGATCTTTTTTGGTGTCATGAAATAACAAAATACATAAAACTATCTAGCAAAATTTAATCTATATCACTGTCATTATCTGAAACCGGTAAATTTAACCAAAACCCCTTTCTGTTATCTGGCATTAATTCAAATAGTTCCATTAAAATCTCAGTCTTCGTGTATTCTGGAATTCCTCTGGGTATCAATTTTTAACTGAATTCAGGAAATGTTTTTGATTTCAGGTACTTTAACTGTAAGAAGTCTAGAGTTTGTCTTTGTTCGTCAGCATGGTTAGTTTTGTATTGCAGCGTGAACTGGCCTCGATTTGCAATTTTAACCATAATAACTTTAAGGTAGGTTTCTAGGTTGTACTTTCCTGATTTTATGTTGTGAAGATAGGTCGATATAATTGTAAAAAATATCGTCTTCCATTATTTTTACAAAGGTTTTTCAGCAGTTCGCTTGCTGCACTGCATCAACGAAGTCATTAAAGCAAACACCTTATTTTTTCTCTGTAAAGCTGGTTCCACTTGATGGTGAAAACTGTCTGCGGATCTCAACTCAAAAGCTAGCCCAGTTTTTATTTTGTGCAGATCATTAATCCATTCATAATACGATATGATCAACATCACATTTATGTAAAAGAAATGCATTTAGTGTCAAGATAATATCTTCCTGTTTTCTTCCAGTTGCACTGTCGTACCCGCTGCAAAAGGCACGTTATCTTTTTTAGACCTTAAAGGTAGGAAGGGCTAAAACCTTTCTCCCTAGCACACCTACCCGATTCAAATTCCCGTAGGAGTAGGCAAAATAACTCATAAATTAAAATCATTCTTGCATTATACCAGCGGCAATGGTATGTCGAGTTAAAAAGCTGATACTTTAAGTAAATTGAAGTCTCAAATTCAATAATATATTTTAGTTACAGTATAGTTATTACTGCTTAAGTGATCAAGACCGAATATGAACTATCCTTGCTTAATATAACTACAGTACGATGATTTACTGCAGATATATTCTAAGTATTTAAGCCTATTTAAGGCATAATAAAAACACACCTTTCTTATTATATCCACAGTATGTTTAGTTAATGCCGATATTCTAAGCAATTAAGTTCTAATAAAAAACAAACTCTACTTATTATATCCACAGTACATTTAGTTACTGTTGATATCTTAAGTGATTAAGGTAAATTAAAAATATGCTTAACTTATTATATCGACAGTATACGCAGTTACTGCACATAATTTAAGTAAAAGTCAAACCTAAATGATAGAACTTTCCTTGCAAACCTAGGGTAACTATACTTACTGTTGTTATCTTAAGGAAGATTTCTCATTTATTGGACTTACTGCTTTTATCCTTAACGAAATATACCGGTTCCCGATAAGCTATTGAAACAGCTGTCAGCACATCTTGTAGAGCTCATTGCGCTGATTCGGGATCAATATTTAACTACTTTGGACAAAAAATGCACTTACTGCTGATATCGCTAGCACGGCAGTATTGTCAGGCCTACGATATCCTCCCATACTTTAGTACTAACGCCGTAACAGAAATATTGTAAAACCAAATGATTTTAAAAGAGTAACCATGGAGTATCTTGCCGGTTCTTCTCCATAGGAGACGACCAACCCGAACCAAGCACCTTTTTGTCGACGTTTTATAAGTCCTGTGGGCCTATGTAAAATAAAAACATTTTGATTTGATTGATTGTATATTTTAAAAGTGCTGCTTTTAGTCCTTTCAGGAACAATGGTCGTCAGTACGGAATTATCAGGAAGCTACATAGAACCTTGGTGTAGCTATGGACTCTACATTGTTATTCTAAATAATACACGTAGCACTAACGTACCTAATTATTATGCTCCTAAGAAAATAATATTTTACAAAGAACCTGTTAAAGCTTAACCAACTGCAAAATTAGTTGAGTATTTGTAAAAACAACATCGTAGTTTTACCAAAGTATCGAGCCGTGACCTCGACCGCAAACGCTCATATGTTGTTACAGACGATACACGTACGGTGTTACAACTTAATTCTACAATAGGAAGTTATAGTGTGGTTTACGCATAATGATATATGCATGCGATTTGTCTTGACAGCCAACGTGCCGTGCCGTAATCATTCGTTCATTCGTTCTCTCCGGCTGACATTGAGCAACGTACACACTTGTGAACGAAGCCTTGAATTCAGATGAGTGAATTTTGTGAACAAGGCTTTATATTGTTTGTTCAAACAGTGACCTATAGCTGTTTCTCTGATAACATTGTTTTGTACCAGATATGAATATTTCACATATCCCTCTATGGTCTGTTTGTTTTAATATCTCTGCCAGAAACTAAATTGTGTCATTGTTTATGAATGCGGACGGTAATTATCATTCTAAATGAATAGTTAATGATTTAATCGCTTGGTATAAAATTACAGGGCGTCTATTACAAACATGCTGTCCCTATGACAGGTGATAATTTATGGAAAACATGTGGTGGTGCGTGCATGCGTAAACAAAACTATTGATAACACACTTAGCTATAACAGACTTTACGGAAACCTAAAAGCTCTTCCTACAACTAAGTTACAAGCTTACCTACATAGAATATAGGTTCATATATCACTATGTAAGGTAACGAATCGTTTTACGATTTCTCACATACTAGATATGAATGTGCCATGGTTAGATAAATAATTATGGTTATTGCAACTAAGCACATCTGTTTTATAATGCCAGAGCCTAATTTGACTCATACAATAAAAATTTACTTGTATTCTAATATATCACCGAATCAAATGCCAAAAATAATTATTCACTGAAATAGAAGTTAATTTAAGACTATAATCTTTTACAATAATCAATACCAACAGTGGCATATCATCATTGAAAAAAAAAAGAAACAGCATAAAAACTGACCCCTTAAATGTTACTTATATTTACGGTCTTAAAATTAAATCTACCTATCTATCTATCGAAGTCTCGATCATGATTTAGTTTTCAATTAGTCTTTTTAAACATTTTATTGCTATTCTGGACTATTTCACAAATCAACTCACATCACGTGTGGTTATCAACATGGACACAATTATAACGTCATACAATAGCTTGATGCTATCGGATTTCATGAATAAGAATAATAAGAAGAACAGCAGCATTGCAAAGCTGCTATTTTGGCATTTTACTCCACATGGACGAAAATGGGAAATATTGGGTTACGAAAACCCGTTGTTCACAACTATATATATGAATTTTGAGCTATAAGCACTACATACAAGCAATAAATTGCTTTCCGTCAGCCTTCCGTAAAGTGATTATTTTCTTCCAACGGATTCTAGGCAATTTTCTTCATACTTTATTAACTGGCGAAATGTGGGTGAACTAATGGGTATACTTCTGCCTAACCCTTCGAGGATTACAGGCGTGATGTTACGTTATGTTCATCAGCTATAATTCAAAATTACTGTAGCTATTTACTTAGCATTTGTCACGTGTCTTTAGCGTAGCTTCTCCTTGTCAGTCCACATGCTAAGTAAGGTGGGCGCTAATAAATTGCAACTGTCATGTAGTACCTACTCTTATTTGATTGCACGTGGGTACTTTTGGCGAAGACCTTGTGATAATCTATTGTGCGGTCTCCTTGGTAAGGCGTTTGCGCACGAACAAGCATGGTCGCGGCAAATGTGCTGTTATTTGTCTTGTTCTTATCATTTAAATAGTCCATAGAGATGGAGATAGCAAATGGCAACAGTCGGATCTTTTGGTTTGTGCCAGCGTTGGTTTTATACGGAGGCTACAAAATTACAGTCTATTGTTGACTGGCTGACTAGCTCATCATCTTCCTGCCCTTGTCTCATGTTATTTGGGGTCGTTACAGCACTTTTTTTTCTTCCACTCTCTCTCTCACTTTGTTTCATATTATTTCTCACTAAATCCATACATCTTTCTTTGGTCTTCCTTTTCCTCTCCAACCATCAAAATTTATATTTATCACTCTTTTAGTTATTCTGTATGGTGTCAGACGCAAAGAATAGCACCATCTCATTTCTTCCCGTGGGTGTCGTAAGAGGCGACTAAGGGACTTAGCAGAGTTACAGAGTATGGGCAGCAGCGTTCTCTGTGCTTTTGTAACAACCGTACCTCGATCGCCAACCCGCATGCCAAGCGTGGCGATTATGGCAACCCCCCCCCCCTTCTTGGGGGAGGCCTATGTCCAGCAGTGAACGTCTTTCGGCTGAAATGATGATGATGACTCTTTTAGTCACATGTGTTCCATCTCTCCTCATCACTCATCATTTTTAGCTGCTATATATATTTTTTTTGCTATTATATGCTAAGAAACAACAGGAAAGTTTCGGTAAATAGTAACACATTGACATACACCCAATAACTTATAAATAACCACACAATAAAATTCATTGTTAGAAACCCATATCATCTAATCATCATTAAAGCCTTATGCGGTCTTTAACATACATTATGTGAATAGTGGCTACGTCATGTCCACACGTAATTAGTGATATAAACACTGTATTGTGAGTTCTTTGAGTAGTTGCGTTGCGTGTGGTGTGGAGTCTCTCTCACTACATATTTTTAAAATTCAAAAGCCTTGGCAGAACACCGGATATTTGTTTAAAAAAAAGTATAAATGTGGGGCCAAAAACCTGGACAAATCCAGACATATTGTAACCCCATTTGAGAGCTCCACGATGTGCAATGTGACCCACCAGTGCCCACTTAACTGCAGGCCTTGACTTCACCGATAATAAAAACCATGATTTTCTATCCTATTTATTACAACGGTGGTCAATGAAATGCTTCATTTGATTTCATGTAAAAACTTAGCGCCGAATCCGTTCTCGATGACGATGACCTCTATGGCTTTTAGTGTTCGTTATTTTTAACTGAGACATGATTTTTACGATCTGCCAAAGAGATAAAATAAACATGATATTTTCCTTGTTACTTATGTTGGAAGGAACTGAACAAACATAATTATGTCTACTTTAGCCCGGGATAGAAAGAACTGGGAGATACTTTTACTCAGCAGGGCGAAGGTGTGGGCTAACAGTATCCTATACTAATATACACTTACCAGGTATAGCTGGTTGTGAAACTATATTTATAACCAAGGAATTCCTTAAAATAAAACAAACAATGTCGTTTGTTCCGCCACCCAGTAGGTAAATGCTTCAAAACAAACCATTTTTTGCCATCTGATCTCATTATGCACATACATTTCTATGATAATGAGCTTTCCTAAGGCTTGTGTCTAAGCTCAGAGGTATGCGAACCAAGTGAATAGTAGTTTGACATGTAGGCGACCTTGCTTGCATTCTTTATGTGTCCCTAACTTGCCCAAACTTTACCAGCTGCTAGGTGACAGGTTTTGTTTGCCAAAGAAATCGTAGGGATTTAGAAAGGAGAATTTCAATGTTTAGAAAAAAATAACTGTACAACAGGGTTTTTTTAGTCTGCAAATATCGAAACCGATTAATAAAATACAGAATTCATAAATAAATAACTGCATTATAATTTTATATGCAATTTTGTTCCTTAAGATAAAACTTAATCAATATTGATGAGTTCATAAAATTACTCATAATAGGAATTCAGAACACTGTATTGTGATATTATTTTTAGGGTTCCGTACCCAAAGGGTCAAACGGGACCCTATTACTGAGACTTCGCTGTCCGTCCGTCCGTCCGTCCGTCTGTCACCAGGCTGTATCTCACGAACCGTGATAGTTAGCCAGTTGAAATTTCTACAGATTATGTATTTCTGTTGACGCTATAACACCGAATAATAAAAACAGAAAAAAATAAATATTTAAGGGGGGCTCCCATACAAAAAAGTTTTTTTTTGTTTTTATGAACAATGGTACGGAACCCTTCGTGCGCGAGTCCGACTCGCACTTGGCCGGTTTGTTATATTTTCCCGCTAGCGTCCATGGCTTGTCGCAATAGACTAATTGTAACCTAGACCAACATGTGACGGTCATCGATATAAATTATAGGGACAACTGGCTTCCAAGTGCAACTGTAATATTAATTGACCGGTAAGAAGGAATTACGTGTATTATTCTAATCAGTTGCCATAAATACGTTGTTGTATGTTATTTATCGGATGTGAATTGTATCAATCACTAGTTAAGGTGTGGTGCAAACAAATTAGTAGCATAAAATAACTACTAATTAGTATACACCGTGGAACAACAACAGTTGCCATTGAAGCTGTTTAATGGCTATATAAAGTTGTATCAAGGAATAACAGTAAAGGTAGCTACACGCTAGCCTGGTTTACCTGTACAGGTACACCCGTCAGAAAGCTAGAGCTTCGTAGAGGACATACTGCACAGTTTTGCAACATACACGCTCCGGTTCATGTACTTCAAATGTACAGGCAAACCCGTCAGGTACACCTTAGTGTGTATGGCGGGTTTACTTTCCTCTGGACACCCGTTAAGAAGTTCCTTGAAAGTTGACTTGCAGTAAATTTTCGTTCAGTTCAAGATGCGGACGTCAACTTGCGCAATAAAACGTATTGGAGAGCAATTTGATTTACCCCTAAGCAACACACGCGTGGTGGATTACAGCCCTCTCCCTCTCATAAAGAGGAGTCCTGTGTCCCAACAGTAGGAACATTATAGGCTGATGACGATGAACACACGATACTCCTCAAACGGCACTGGATTTTAGTTGGCTCCGTCTGTATTCAGCACTCGATACATTTTTTTTTGCACGTATCGCTATCGGTCTTATTCGATAGCAAACATCAATGACGAAGCAATAAACTAGTCTATTGCAGGAAAAACAATAAGCCACAATGCAATTAATAATTATGTAACAATGCCATAATTTGTATGAGTATGTGTATGATTTCATTTTCATTATAAAACTAGGACTGGCTTGCGAGTGACGCATATAATAATATAATTGTTCTTATTTATGGCCATGGCGCCATAACAGTTCTTATACAATGGTAGACGGACCATAATCTGGTTAATTATACATGTGTGTAATCGGATATTGCATACCATTTTGGAATAAGCTCAATCAAAGTCTTTTCCATGTTAGTAAATGTGATTGTTCACATTTTAATGTAAGTAAAAAATAATGTAAAGCTGAATAGTTTGTTTATTTGTTTGTTTGCTTGAACGCGCTAATCTCAGGAACTGCTGATCCGATTTGAAAAAATCTTTCAGTGTCAGATAGCCCATTTATCGAGAAAGACTATATAGGTTATATATCATCACGCTACGACAAAAAGGAACGGAGCTCCAATGAAAATGTGACGCAAACGAAGTTGCGCGGGACAGCTAGTGTAAAAATAAACTGAAATATCAACACCTGAAACTCTTTGTAGCCCCAGTGAAGAATGCAATTATTAATAATTCACTTGGCTGCTCTTGTAAAAGTGATAATTATTTGTAAAGTACCGTGCCTATGATCTTATAATTTTTGTAACAATAAGTACCTACAGGGATAAGATTCTAATTTATGATCAATCAAAAACTATTTCTATAATTATGATGCTTTCTCTCTCCAAATTCACTTATTTGCTGTGTCCGACAGGGTCCATATGATCTAATTATAAGTTTACCACCTAAGAATAACATGTGGAATGCAATAAAAGTATTGAGTAATTTCTTTTCTAAATTCTAGTTTTTGTTACAAACAAGAATTTACTTTGAACGTAGAATCCACATAGAATCAATCGATAGCCATATATGGTTAAGATTTCTAATCAAGTTCGTCGTGACATCCAGGAAGCGTTTAACATGAAAAAGGTTGAGACATGAGGAACTCCACACATCGCCTAGTCTCGTAAGTTTTGCTAAATGTTCCTACTTTCACTTCGAATCTCTTATCCTGTATTTAACATTTGTGAACGGTTTGAATTATAATCATTTGCAATTAGCACATAGGTACGTAACTCGAAGAAGAATACTTAGTAGTTCGATAAATTTGATCTATCAGCTTGACACATGAAGTGTCTTAAAAGTTCTTGGATGGAAAAGATGTTAATTATTGTATCTCAGAATAATACGGTTTGTTTTCAGATAACACTGTTACTCAAATGTTTGAGTAAACTGTAGTTTAGCCAAATAAGAGCGTGTCAAATGTTTCCCTTTATAACAATTGTTTTATTTTATTATGCCGTAGCGTCATTTTTTTTTAGCCTCATCACGTCACAGATGTACGAACATAATTAGAGGAATTTGTTCAATAATAAATTACACTCACCGGCACGGAATCTTGGCCAAGCGCGTATTTCGCGATAACAAGAGCTTTAAGTGTTTCCTATGATTATTTATTATGAAGGTTGGTCTAAAAAATGTTTACCTTTAGTTCAAGAGGGTAATTTATCATGTTTGAGTGCAATATGACGTTATTTTTAAGTTTTAGTTGAACCCGGTCATCTGAGCGACTAAGTTGCTGTTTTAAATTTGTGTTTTGTGAAAGTTTATTGTTAGGTTATGCAATTATTGTGATATCGTACTGTTAATTCAATAAGTAAAGGTGATTTAATTCCAATAAAAATGCCATTAACACCATCACAGGTTGCACAAGCTGTAGCATTGATCGAACAAGGGCTGACACAGCGAGAAATTGCTGTTATACTGAATGTACCACGTTCATCGATGCAGTATGCGCTGAAACGATACCAGGAGACAGGCCGCTACTCCCGCAGACCAGGCAGCGGAGGCGTCAGATGCACATCAGCCCGGGATGACCGCTTTATTGTCCTGGACATTTTGAGAAACCGCTACCTCACCGCTGTTGAGATACGCCAGCGACTCCAGTTCACAAGAGGTGTCAATGTTAGTGAACGTACAGTGAGAAGACGAATGGAGGAAGTGAATTTAAAAGCTCGTAGACCAGCACGCGGCCCAGAACTTCTCAGAAGTCACCGAGTAGCTCGACTTCGATTCGCACGAGAACACGTCAACTGGACCCATGAGCAGTGGGCTCGAGTACTGTTCACAGATGAGTGTCGAATCGCTTTACGAGCTCCAGATGGTCGGGAGCGAGTGTGGAGAAGAAGAGGAGAGCGGTTTTTACCCATTACCACCACACAAACTGTTAGTTTTCATGGAGGCTCTATAATGGTTTGGGGAGGAATAAGTTCCGATGCACGTACGGAGTTAGTTATCGTCGATAACCGATTAACGGCAACACGATACATCGAGGAAATTCTTCAGGAACACGTGTTACCATATTCAGGGTTTATTGGGTTTGACGAATTCCTCCTAATGCACGATAACGCGCGCCCACACGTTGCACATTGCGTGGAGGAATACCTTACAGAGGTTGGTATTCAAAAATTGCAGTGGCCAGCTCGTAGTCCAGACTTAAATCCAATAGAGCATATCTGGGACATGCTTAAAAGAAAAATAAAGTCCTCCTCCAACCCGCCTGAAACTCTGAACCAGCTTCGAAATGCAGCACTAACCGCTTGGGAAAGCATACCACAAGTTGAGATCAGAAACATCATCCAAAGTATGCCAGAACGAATGCAAGCTGTTATCGGGGCTAGGGGAGGAAACACCCGATATTAAAAAGCAAACACAACGAAGACTTTGTGGTTATTTTTCATTTTGTGTTCTTTTTAAATTGACAGTGTTAAAATCAATATTTTTGTGAAACTGCTTATTTTTTAAAAGATTACTGCTGGTGCATCATTTTTTCAATAACTGAGTTACAAAACCATAAAAAAACCCTAATTTAGTGCATAAACCCATAATATGGTGAAAATTAAATATTTAAATAGAAATTATCGGCATGTTATTGGTGGCCAAGTTTCCGTGCCGGTGAGTGTATGTTAATAGCCTGATGACGGTGATAAGTTCAACATAACTACCTATTATAGTGGGTTTCTCGAAAAAAGTAGCCATGAGAAAACTTGCCTGTTTCATTGCAATTGACGTTTCACTCGATTTTTTGTTCTAAAACCTCAAACCGTGAACATTTTGTTGTCTGTAATTGATTGAAGGAAATAACGTTGTTAAAGTCGATTAAGAATGGCTTTCGCCAACTTCTTGTGGATGTGGATGAATGTCAACGATTGAGATTATTGACGAATTAACAGCCGGATGATTAATTGCGTCTGGAGTTATGTCGATTAGTCCTCAAAAGATGACGTAGTTTTTGACGTTTCTGAGATTAGCATTTTTATAGTGTTGGTTCTTTTAAAGACATCTTACACCGAATTGGAACACAACAATTAAGTTTCAAATGTTATGAAGTTAATCTTAAGAGCAGCATGTAAAAAAAAAGCTATATTATATTGTTGGTTAAGTTGCTGTCACCTGTTAGACTAACCATTCGAAACAAACAGGCGGTCTCTTTGTAGCCCACAGACAGACCACACAAAACCGAAGTAACGTGGGCAGTTTCGAATTAAAACGAATGCTCAACTTAATATAAATGTGTACCTATTTCATCAAATTATGTTTGATTCGAGCTTATATAACCGTCAGCGCAATGATACACATAAAATTATACTGGCAGACGAGTAATCTGTAGATTTCAAAGAATATGACGTAATTTGTGTTAAATGTGCTATGGAGAAATGCTAATAAGATGTCTGAGTTGCCATTGAAGGTTCGTTTTCGGAACTTGTTAAGACATATTCATTTTTTTTGGAATTCTTCTATGTAGTTATAGTTTCTATTAATTTGTCAATATTAGCTAGTGAGAATGACATAACAATCATTTGCGATTTTTAAATAATGAGCAGTTGAACTAGAAAATGATTTTCTTTTAGAAAAGTCATTCAGGAGCATTTTATTTCAAAACTGGCAATGGCAGATTGAGTTTGAGTATCAACATTTTTAGATTAAAACATTCTTTGTTTTGCAAAATAAGTGAACATTGCAATTTTTGACTGGCCATGTAAAAAATAAGCACGTTGCATCTGAGGCTAACATCTAGTTTAAGCTGTGGAGCAATACATAGCGTAGACAGACATGCCAGTGTCTATTGACCTTGAGAAAAAATGTGATTTATGTTCGAAACATGGGACTAAATAATCAACGTCAGCGGTTTTGCAACTAGGTCAAAACACCCATGGATACTCGTTTTATGTAAAGTCAGTGGGTGTATCCTAATGGTCAGCGTGAGAGTCGGAGCCGAGTCGGTAAACGAATACTTGTTGATTTGATCAGGGTTACCGACTACTTCATTAAATTGTTTCAATGATAACAGAAGGTTCGATAGAGAGGCTATCAGAAGAAATTACATAGAAAAATGTCTTATGCCTCAGCGATGCAACGTAACATCACGCCTGTAATCCCCAAAGGAGTTTGCAGAGGTGTAATTAATAGGACACCCACATTCCGCCAGTTATGTTGAGGTCCTATGTAATATGGCTGCTACTAACAAATTCCTAAAGGTCTCTCTAAAATCGAAAAACACTTTTGCACGACCGGGGAATCGAACCTATGACCTAGTTGTCAGCAGTATGATAACCACTAGACCAACAAGGCGGTCTCAGTGATATCTTAGAGCAAAATTACATTATTTCCAAGTTCGACCCGTTGCACTTGTACCGGAAGCATTAACCAATTGAGTCTTCTAAGTAGATTCATTCATTTTGTTCGCATTGTCCCGTCTGTCATAAACTCATAAGAATATTTAAACGACTTTGATTGAATCATATAATCATAACTTGATCAAAAGTTGCGATTCTATGATTCAATTGATTCGGTTTATAGTCAGTAGATCAAGAATAGTGTACGCGTGGCATATTAATAGGCTATATTGTACCTAAGGGACATTTGCAATCAGGAAGTATTATAATAATACCTTATGGAATATTTTGGCCGGTCGCACGTACCTAATGTATGTGTTGTCATTGGATTTATTGTTGTTACAACATGTAGTTGCCATTGACATGTTTTGAATCCTGATATTGATAGCAGGGCCTTACGGTAGCGGTAAGATTATCGATTCTAGAAGAGTTCAAAAATCCATAAAAGCCACCTACTGCAGCCTAGCTCCTTACGCAGCAAAATCTTGCTTTTGATCTAAATTAACCTTTATTTTGATACGGAGAGAAGTTCAAGCATCAAACATTTTTACGATTGAGAACATCGTATCTTACACGCATAATGAACTTTATGTGGACCACACAGCGCTGCATAAGGCAACAAGACAACAAGGCCAATAACAGAAAACACGTTGCAGGTCAGTTATCACAACAACACCCTTTCTTGAATGACATAACACATTACGAGTGCGTTACTCTTAATATAGAATATAGCAGTTGAGTTTACAAGTTAAACCACATCGGCAACCCTGCAGTCGTGCGTTACGCAACCATCAGTTAGCTGCTCGATAAGTTGCTCCACATTCGCTCTTTGTTTCGGAGAGTCGGAGCCCCAAGTACTGCCCGACTGGCCACTATAACCTGTATAACACTGTAATAAGCAACTTTATACCATGGGTACAGTCGGCTATTTTGCACTTGTATAGCTTCCTTACGTAAACGATCATTAGTATTAATTCTCACCATTATATACTTAAACGCATTTCGGGAATTGTATCGCGTATGAATTTTAATTGACGTGTTCATTACAGATACAGATACAGATATACTTTATTTGTGATACATAGGTAGGTACAGTGGTTGGACATGTTTAAGGTTAATGTGCGCTATGATCAGCCTATTGTAGGCATACAAAAATAATTAATTACAATTTTTACATGCAAATAAAGAGCTTACTCATACTGAAATACAAATTAACTACATAAATGATTGTATTCTTTGATTACTAAAGGAACAGAAGTCAAAATAATTTGTTGGGTAGATGTCAAAATAATTTGTTAGATAAATGTCAAAATAATTTGTTGGATAATTTTCAAAACATTTTTTTAGGTAAATGTCAAATATAATTCAGATTTAGATAAATAATGATGATTGATTACAATATAGTCAAAAAAGCAAATTACATTACAAAAATTACATTTACATGTCAAAATTTATCTGATAAAAAATCCGATACACAATAATAACATTTTTGACAAAGCAAACTTCTCAGTTTTTGTTTAAATAAGTTAATGTGTAGTTTTTTTAGCTCTTTTGGCAATTTATTAAACAGAACTGTTGCCATGTGAAAGATACTTTTATACATCAAGGCAGTATTGGCTTTTGGAACGTACAGACGACTTTCGTCCCTTTGGGTCCGATTGAAAGCTATAGATGCTAAAGTAAATAAATGAGGATTTTGTTTAACAAAAACTGCTACTTCAAATATGTATAGTGACGGTAATGGAAGGATACCATGCTTTTTAAAGAAAGGCACACAGCTCTCCGTTGATTTTACGCGCATTTACGCGTGTATGTTTCAATGTTTATATAGTACAGCTTTCACTGGTTTTCGCACTGGGAGAATAGTGTTGCGTCGTCGTCAAGATTTTTTGCAAGGTTTTGCGGATTTGCCACCCACAGCTTAGATTATCTAACGCACCACTCCTTCTTATGGTAACAAAGGTCTTTTAATTGCACAATAAGAGTTATATTACAAAGTTCGCGTAATCGTAAAAGTGTGTCACACCACTATTAAAATAAGACTTTATACTATTTAAATTCACCTAGCTAAATGCAATAAAAAACTATATAAAGTCTGGTAATTAGGTGCATTGCTCTGCATGGTGTCGGACGTAAAGAATAGCACCATCCCATATCTTCCCGTGGGTGTCGTAAAAGGCGACTAAGGGACTTAGCAGAGAATGGGCAGCAGCGTTCTCTGTGCTTTTGTAACAACCGTACTGCGATCGCCAATCCGCCTGCCAAGCGTGGCGATTATGGCAAAACCCCCCATGTTATGTCACTTGGGGGAGGCCTATGTCCAGCAGTGTACGTCTTTCGGCTGAAATTAATGAATGAATGAATGAATTAGGTGCATAGTATTGTTAAAGAACAAGTTAACGATTATCTGATGAGAAACTAGTCTATTTTGTGACAGAGCGACCGTGAATACATTGGGACTTTTTTACACACAAATCATCAGTGTTTGAATAATAATTCATTCATGGAACACCAAACTTGTGGAAGAATGGGTCATTGGGGATTTTACTTTATACCAAAAAATACAAGATGAGATGGGCAATTTACCAAGATTTTCTTGCTAAGCCACCTGCATAAAACAATCGAAGCGGAAAACAAATTGTTAAAGTGCAAGATTTTTTGAAGTTTCCAATCAAAAGAACACAGTTCCTGCAAATGAAGACTAATCAAAATCACATTAGATATTGGTAAAAAATGTTAAGTATGAGGAAAGTATACAAGAGTGGCCCATATGACGTAATATTTGGACTCACAGATGGATTTTTACGAGCTCTCCAGCTTCAAAAGGAATGGAAGACAAAAGGAATGCTGTCTCTGTGGGCTGTTTTAACTTGGATTTGCCTTGAAAGTTGCAGGTAGACCAAATATTTAGTAGCCAAGTGACTAAATATAGTACTGTCACCACCGAAAAAAAAGGATTTCCTCGAGGTATAACAATTGCAACTTTGAGATAAAGAATGGCTTCTTATATTATATGTCATAAAAATACAATCAATACAGTAGGAGAATATCACTTTTAAAAGTTTATTCATGTACAAATATTAGTGCTAGACTCTGTACTTATAAGTGTACTTTGGTTCCGTTTTACCTGTTGAAGCACAGAACCCAAAAAAGGCAGAACTAAACATTAACGGTATTGGATACAAGATAGGGTAAATATTTACATAAGCTTTAGTCTCAGCAATTGCACTAATTTAGGACCTGTTCCACAAGGCCGATGGTCAAAAGTCAACTTGACGTTATCGTCTTCGCTTAAAAATTCATCATCAGCCTATAACTAGATCGTAATATATAGAAGCTTAGGGGGCGTCCAATAATTACGTGAGGCGTTTAGGGGGGGGAGGGTGTCAAGCCAAATCTCACCTAATCTCACGAGGGAGAGAGGGGAGGTCTCGGCAAATATCACGTAATTTTTTTGCTGTATGAAATATTGTAAATATGCTTACATGTTGTGATGAATAATAAATGTTCAATGAAAATTATTAATCAAATTATGTTTTTTAAATCAATCCAACGCAATCAAGCACAGGTTAACGTATTTACACTTAACTACGAATTTTGATACATCTCACGTGAGATTAGAGGGGGGGTGAGGGGGTCAAGTCAAGTCTCACGATATCTCTCCAAAGGGGGAGAGGGAGTCGAAAAATCTCCAAAATTGCCTCACGTAATTAATGGACGCCCCCTTAGAACTAGATTGCACTAGTGCTAGACATATGCCTCTCCAATTGCACGCCACGCTGCTCCATTCTTGGAAACTCTCATCCAGCTGTTTCATCCACCTAGCCTGAGAGCGCCAATAGACTAGCGTAAGGATCCCTTGCTTGCCGATTCGGGCTCTCCATTCAAGAACACCTCTACCTCAACGGTCATCGGTTCTATGGCTAACATGGCCTGCCCATTGCCTTGCATTTAATGCTAGTGACTAATTACTAAGAGAACGTTAGAGGTCATTAGTTCGCGTCAGACGGTCAATTGAAACGCCAATTATGTACTTAGCGACTGTTTTATGAGCATGTGCACACTCATTATGTTTAATCATAGCTTACTAGATCATGGGTAGCTTTAACAAGGTTAACATTTTGGGTTTTAGACTTTTATAGAAAAACTGTGAACGTTTTGGTACGACTAAACCTAAATACTTTGTATTCAAATCTCGATCTTAAAATAAAAACTATACTTAGTAAAAACTAATGACGTTGGAGGTAAATGCGAGGCTGATCGTTGATCGTGGGTTTTTTACTTCAATTGTTTTTACGGGACCTTACTACACCATATAAGACTTTGACGAATTTTAAATGTGTCATCATAAGGATACTGAATAAGTACTTGTGACTTAGTCTGATGCTGATTCATTGACCATATGGGGTAGATAATATGGCTCGTGAGAAATGCACAGCGTGAAGGTGAATCAGATCAGCAGGATATTGCAAAAACAAAATTAAACATGAGTGCGCAAAGCAGCGGAAGAAACTGGTCACTATCAAGCCATACGTGTTCCTCGCTTTTCCTTATTAACAGGAAAAACTGGAAAAATGACAAATAGACGAAGGGAAACCCACGTAGACACATAAGATACATGTTCGTTTTTACAAGAACTTATCGTTCGGGATCTAAGCACACACGAGCGTTGGTATTCAGGTTTATCTAACAACAATATCAATGCGTAATCACCGTGAGTGTAAACAATCTCACAAGAATGCGCATTGTGTCGGCAACTTGGACCACTGACTTCCGAATGCACGTCGGGAGCAGGTCTGTGCGAAAAGTTCTTTTACACCATTGTTTGGTACACGAACAGGTGTAGTTAATTGGACGTGGGTATAGAATCGTGTATTATATTGTATGGTGCTTGTTGCTTGGCTGTTGTTACATCTCCTTTTGTGTGCAGTGAAGGCTAGGACGGAATTATTCTCGGGAAAAGAAACGTTTGTAATTTGAAAATGACTAATGAACATCACTCAACACGTGCGTGTTGTATTACGACATTAAAAATCTGTTGTTATCAGAAAAGTCCAACCAACTTTAGCAGGTCTACTGGAAGACATTTCTAATGAAATAAGCAGTAACTTTGTGCTCTTTTATCTTAATGTATTGTCCTGTTAAGTATTTTGTGTGTAAATAAATAAATAAAAGTATCTTATAAAGCCTTTCGGTAGGCCCTTACATAATTATTCAAATAATTTACCTATTTTGTATTACTTTAATAAGTGATAATTTGCTAAATGATGGAGAAGAATAAAGTATGGTCAGACATGATAGTAAAACTTTTTTTTTTCCATTTTATTACGTCAAAACAATGCGTCATCTGGCGCTAACTTAGGTCATTCTACCTACAAAAAATGACATAAAGGAAAACTTAAACACGCGATAATCCCGATTTGGTATTGAGGCTGTTGTGGTATTTCTTAGAAATACCGATTAATCAGAGCTGACAGGTGTAGGTGTAGGTTGAGCCTAGGTAGAAAAACTAATGCGTTAGACAGTAGATACCTATTAAAGACCGGACGAGTTGCTAAACGATAATTTGGGCTACTATTAATAATGTTCTTAATTAAAAAACACACGTAGGTAGCTAAGTTAGGAAACAACTCAATGGGGAAGCCCGTTAAAAGCTAATTGTAGATGGCACGACTATAGCTGGTTCTCAATCTGACCAATGCGGTCGAGCTAATTTGAAATATAAAATGACATACCGAATTTTCAACCAATGACGATGCATGGAACCAGCTATGCTAGCGCCATTAGTTCCGCAGTTTCCATCCCCATTGAGTTCAGATCAATTATTTTTTAATCATATCAGAGATCATGTGTTGTTCTCGATTAAAAAATATAATTGTATCTACTCATCCTTGTAGTACCGGATCAACAGTTAATACAGGAAATACCAATTGTGTAACACTTATGTAATGTTATGTCGAAATCAAGTTCCATTAAGTAGAATTGGGTCCTGTACGAGTTTACGAGTATGTTGGTGATTGCAAGTAGATATTGTGACCATTGGAACATGTTACTTTCACTCTCAAGGCGTGTGACAAGAAAATAAAGTTCCTAGAAATGCTTCATACAATGTATTTCTCAATCATAAAGGGCCGCCGGTTTGATAAGCTCTGATTACAATTTGTTTGTTTGTTCTGTAGCACACTTTAATTCGTTTTCATTATAACGTGCCTCTTACCAATCTTTCACAGGATCGTGATAACTGGTAATCCTGTGAGCTATACGTAAATGGGAATAATCTGTGAAGTGCTTTTTGCAATATTAGAGCCCGACTCTCCATTTAACTTGTCATCATCATCTGCCTAGCCTTTTCCCAAACTATCTTGGGGTCGGCTTTCAGTCTAACTGCTGAGTACCAGTATTTTACATGAAGTGACTTCCTATCTGACCTCCACAACCCAGTAACTGGGTAATACGATACCCCCTACCCCTAGACTGGATGTCAGACTTTTGGCTTCTGACTACTTGTAACGACTGTCAAAGATCTTCAAATGAAAGCCGGGACCAACGGCTTAACGTGCTTTCCGAGGCACGGAGGAAACTCGGTATGTAATTATGGTCACCCATCCACGGACCACCCTCGGCAAGTACGGCTTAACCGTAAAGATCGAGCCGTGCGGGTTTTACTATTAACCACGAGCTCTCCATTTGTAAACTGTTATGATACATAAACATAGCGATTTTCGGTAATGGTAAGACTAACCTACAAAGCATAAGAAGATCATAATCTACTTCTCTATGCAAGTGCATGTTCTTAGCCACTGGACCACCACAAGACACAATGCATCCGTAATTTTTATTTCGTGATGAAGACATGTTCATAATTTTTTCAGCCTTGATCTTATTCATCCATTGCAAAATAAAAAATAAAACGCAAAATGAAGAAAAAATTTCGTGACAAAAATGTAAATTTCAATGTTATTGTAAATGTTATAAACGCATTCTCGGAGAGGTAAAAAGTAAATATGTATTAGGTAATACATATGTAGTTTTAATCAAAAGCAGTGCTATTGATTGCCATTTTACAGTTATTAACTGAAATTAAATCAACTGAAACCGGAGTTAGTTTAACTCAATTAATAATGTTATTTAACCGTAGTAGCTCCTATTACAAAAACTTGAACAAACTAAAGTTTTTGTGTGATAACAAAATTGTACATTTGAACTAACAGTATTTTCAGCAACTTCTAAGTAACATTGCCAGAATCATCTTGCAAAATATAAACGCCTTTATATTCATGTTGTCAGACTCCGAGATACGGGAATATTTAATTTCACACTTCGGCAAACATTTTTTCATCATAGGTACTTTTTTGCATAAATTGCAATTTTTTTAGCAATATATTTTTTTACTTACAATTTCAACAACACGATAACTAAAGCAATGCTTATAAAAAATTGAAACAATTATTAGAATAGGTAAGATAACAATACATTTGTTTTTACAAGTTTTTATTCATCTTGCAATGTTTGTTTAGGTCAAATATTGCACCTGAAGTTTAAGATAAATTAATTTCATCTCCAACCGAATGAGTTGAAATTTTGCATAGAGATTTAGTTTCAATGACAATGCATGGTTAGCTAAGTGGATGGCGTCCTCCTAAACTCAAATGAGGGCCTGATAAAGATGTTGGACTAGCATGCACCCCTATTTATGCACCTCCATGATATGGGGATCAACTAAAAGGGTTTGCAAAGAAGAATTCTAAAGAAGAAAAATACATCACACCTATACGATTTTAAGCTTGTTTAACAAAACGATTTTACTATAAGCTTGTTTGTTTTAAAGTATTTCAAAAATCAAGACACTACCCGCAATGTACCAAGTGGCTGAACTTGGCAGATCATTACCTGGTACCATGTACCTGCCTGGTATTTGGTTACAGTTTCACAAGACCGTCTGAGACATGTTTTACTTGTACTAAGCTTGTGCATTTCTATATTGTACTATCTAAATTGCATCTAACGGAACATGTCCTGACCAAGCCATGTTTGAATTGCCAACATCGAAACATTCGGAACCACTCCAACACGTTACGTCATGCGCTTGACTGCATACAGTAAGATATATTGTTCCAACAAAATATTGGTACTCGAATGTACTTGGATCCTAATTAAGAATCGAAGACAGTAACATTGTTAATTCTATTGTTCGCTTTGTATTATACAGTATGATGTCAATGTGTTGCAGTTCAAGCTCGAAATACGATTCATTGTCAGATTTTCTAAACTAACAGTGACTTCAACTCTAGGGGTGTTCACCAAAGCATGTAGCACACAAAATAAAAAAAAAGTATAGATTATGTAGGATTTGACTTGACAAGTTCTTAACTTTAATCATTCAATTCAGAAACCAGCGAATAGCTACGTAACATTTTATTTGAAAATCTTAATATTGTTGATTCTAAAAATGATAAACGATAAAACCCAATAAAATTATTACTGTAGTCAGCTGCACATTAGTAGAATAATTATTTGAAAGCTCTGCAGCAACAACATTCAGCCACACAATAATAAGTTGAAAGAACACTTATTTGACAACTGAAGGAAATCCTAAATAGTAGTTGCTGTTGCTGCAACCTGCAAGCTGCTATTTAACTTGTGGCAGATCATTTCGTCAATTGATAGATAAACTGAAAGAACATTTTCCTTAATTTAAAATACACTAGTTTTCGTTTTACAGATGTGTTGGCTTATTATTTATTTATTTAAACTTCATATACGATAGTGGTACTAAGGGGGACTTAAGGCCACGGCATTCTCTACCAGTCAACTTTTGGATAAAATACGACACCACTGGTAAAACTCCTGGAATAATCTTTCTACCTTAACGTAAATAACTTACCAATAATATAAATTCTTGCTTAAACATTTTTCATCACAGTTTTCGGGGGTACCTGTAACAAATGCATATGTAATATGAAACAATGTAAAAGGGAAAACAATCTTGAATGACACAAAAATAGGAAATTATCATACAATTATTCGTATACGACACAGTGCCTTGCCTTGCTATTTGCGGAAATATAGAATTTGCTAAATGTTAAATTTATTTCTGCTGTTTGTTTCCCTTTAACTGATCTGTTAATTTTATTGATACTTCCGGTATCAGCTTTATTATTTCCTTTATTCATTAATTAACCATATTAATTACATTTTTAATTATAAAATATCGGCTTTATTATTTGTTTTATTTCATGAGTTAAACAGTATGTTAAATGGGCTTTTTACCACACAAGGATTTTCCGCTCGATCAATTCTTTCCAAAAAGGAATCGGCGAACTGGGGGGTCTTAAAGCAGTATTCTTATTCCAGAGTGGGAGCGAGATAGAGCTAGACGACCCGTATAGCTCTGTCTCTTTCCCATTCTGCAATAAGAATAAAACAAAACTGCTTTAAGACGTCATGGTAGGCCAACTGGAAGGTGCTTTTCAATTTATGGCCGAACATACAAGTCACAAAGCCAGACTTGCCCAATGTCTTAACATTGAACTTAAGCAGCCACCCATCCTATTCCGAGTCGGCGAACACAAAGACAAACTACTTGATCAAATTGCGTAGCACATGCTCTAGTTAAGGCAAGGTTGTACGTGGGTTGATGGGACAGGTGACATTGAGACAGCACTCGCGTCAACCAACACCCGCTCTAATGCAGAAGCAATTAATGACGGTAATCAGATTGTCTGTTTGTTTATTCAAAGCTGTTTTCTCACGCATTAGTCTACTGCTTAGAGCTTGATGTTCGACGACTTAATGTTTCCTGGTTTTTGGTGATTTTTTCTTGGGTTTTATTAATTTCATGTTATGTAGGTACTTATGATTGAGTGTTGGTTAAGGTCATTTGCTGTGAATATAGGAGATTCATAAAAAATATAAGTACGTCATTTAATAGTTAAAAGTAACTAAAAAAACATTAATTAAGTGAGATTGCCTGATACTTGTTTCTATAGCCAATACAATGAGGCGTAAATTATTACACAATATTAATTAAAAAACGCGAATCTCATTATCATGTATAAAGTTGCAAGCAGCACTAGCTACCTACCTACATAGCAACGTGCTAGATTAGCATCACCTCTTGTTTTATTTGTCATGTACAAGTAATTATTCTTCACCCACATAACATTCACGGAAATAGGCATGCGACTGTTCATCGATAAAAATTAAGCATTGTAGACATTGATTAAGTCACAATTTTGCATAACCAACGTAATTATTTATAAATTCCTTCTGTTATGGCGTTGTTTACTATAGAAAGTGTGCGTACAATGGGACATTGAACGATAGTGAAAAGGCTTGCGCTCCTCGCATATCAAGTGGGCATTTGGTGTGTTTTATGTGATTCGTCATGATCGGCGTCGGAACCAAGCAACGTGCAGTTCCGCAAATATGGGATAGAAACTGCAACAGTATGACAGGTTGAAACTGTGCTTGCACTGTTACGCCTAGTTTCTAGAACCAAATCTAACATAAAATTTTGCTAGCGATTTGTCAAGTGCGCTTAAACTGTTAGCGCGTAATCTATTATTATTGAATGAACTATCAACAGTCGATAAAATCAAATCAACTCAAACTGAAACTAGTGTTTAATTTTCATGCGTCCATGATTTTCTTCCCAGAAACCAGATGTTAGCTATAAAAAAAATTTTTTTTGAACTTGTATTTAAAGTTATGTTTGACGTTAATATAGCGGGAAGTGGCTCTATCTTGTTAGTATTTTTTTTTTTAAATGAATGCTTTATTCAGTCAGGTCACTTAAACACAAACACACATACAAATCTTACTTTTCGTTCTTATGAATTCACAATGAGTACACAAATATGTTGGTCAGTGATTCACCTTTTCCGCTTTTCGTCTGTTTCCTACTTCAATAAATCAAACTATTGCATAATACATAATATAATAAGTTACACTTGTTTTCTCAATTCTTTGGAATGGCGATTCGTTGAGTTTTCTCATAAATGAATTCTGAGTTATTTTAATGAGTACCTACCGACCTATAATTTTCATTTTCCTATATAAACAAGTGGGTTTCTACAATTCTGCTTTTAACGGATCGTTAAAAACAAGTACTCGTAAATCATCATCTATTTTTTCGTTATCTACGTAATGGTTGGGAACTAATATCTCGGTTAAATAATAGTGAAACAGTAATTGTAATAAATTGCTGATTCTATTACGATAAACAGGAAGTGTTGGGAAGTAATACGATACTGTAAGGCAAGCGTGCAGCCGCGGTTTCTTCGTAATGCTGCACTGTTTGTATTATTTTAATGTATCACACTTTAAATAGATGCAACAACTTTATTCTTAGAAGTACTTCGTTGTAATAGGTACCTAAAACATGCATAATATTTTATAATCCCATGGGAAGTGGACATTGGTCCCATGAAAAGACGTCTAAGAGAGTAAGTAGTAAAGGAAGACGGTAGAGAGGTTTGTCAGACCCTTACTGATAAAAACCATTCGGAGTTTTTCCAACTAACTTACCAACGAACTAGATACTGTTTTGTTTCCATTTATACAGCACGTTTTAAATTAATTGCTTTGACGATTCAATAAAAATTAATAATGCAAAAAAAGTTATTAATGCAAGCAATAAAATTAAAGAGTTTGATATGAGTGGTGACGATACTAAGGAAGAATTTAACATTTGAGACTTTCGGCGATGACTCATTCTCGTGTTACTGATAAAGTTCGAGTTGCGGTACAATACTACTTGTACTATTATGTATTGTGTGTCAATGCTTAGGTTTACTGGAATTAGAAATCGTCTATTTCAAACGCTTTCTAGTATCGACCACGAAGCAGGTCCAGAAGAAGATGGCGAGATGAGTTGGACTCGTTCTCAAAGGATTGGCGGACATTCGAACTAGATCACGAATATAGGGAGGAGGAAGAGCCTTTGCCCTGCAGTAGCACAGTATCAGTTTATAATAATAATAATAACTAGTAGGAGGTTCCTCTCTCAAGAGCCCTGACCACCGGTAGCTCGGACTCTGTTCCCATTGCCGCTGGGCTACTGTTTTTGTGTATCATTTTATAAAAATATTTAAAATGTAAATAATGTGTGAAAAAAAATGAATAAAGGGATAACTAGTATCGACTTGGCACATCTTAGGTGTAGCACATGGACCCAATGTTTAGATTTAAAAGATACCTACTCGAACAGTGTGTGGCTCACTTCCTAGAGTAGATGCTTTTTAAACAGATATTGATTGCTTATTTTATAATTTTCTCTTTTTTTGTTTGTTAAAAAAGCAGAAAAAAATATTAATTAATAAAATGAATACTCCAGAGGTACATCATGTTAATTAGAATGTATTGTTATTTCACAGTTGACAGTACCTGTCTACATTACGCCAATGAAAAAAAAACAAAACAAAAAGCCAACGAAGTAAGTTCGACAAGAAGAAGTACAAAGTCTTAAAACAGAAATGTGCATTTTGTGTTTCCATAGATTGCTAAACTAATAAGACCTACCACTATTCAAACTTTTACTGCAACATATTTATGTTGACTAAAACAGTAAATTAAGACGGCGTCAATGCTTTTTAATTTTGATCATCTTAAACCTGTAGAATTTGGCACATTTTTATTATAGTTTTAAGTTATGCATGAAGTAAAACAGACGCCAAGCGTACAAGTGGCTGTATAAAAAGCACATGGCTTACTATTTCTTCTCTTACCTACTTTCCGGCGCAATAGACTAGTAAGTAATATCCAAAATAAAACAGAGATTTATCTTTAAAATAATAGAAGAGAAAACTCAATCGCGGGTTCTGCGCTCGAGATAGTTAATCAAACCTTGTATACATAATTTAGAATTTAATCATCGATTTTTAAATGTATCTGGTTTATTTATTTCTGTGAACGCCAAAATCATAAATTGAGTTGAACGTGTTGAAGCAAAAACTATTTAACAGGTCATGAAGGAGATTAATTTAGTTAAAACTATTTCTTAAAATTTATGTCTTCAACTATTTTCGAAGAAATCTTTTTGTAACACAATAGAGAATGGTGTAGGATGGTACTAAAATTAATCGTTCATGGTAACAAAAAAGCATTTTCCTCATGTTGAGCGATTTAGCGATTTTAGATTGATCTAGAAAAAAATTACTTCCTAACGGATATGTGATGCAATGAAAAACCGCGGATGCTTGCCTGCATCGTAGTTGTATAATTATTGTACATATTACAAAGTGGGGTAAAAGATATTTGCAATTTTATGCATCGAAATGGGAAATATTCGGTGCCTCACAAACAGAGACCCAGATGAGGTTTTGATATTCTAGAGGTACAGTTGAAAAGGCTTTTGGAGCTGCAGATAATTATCTTTGCTTCTTGAAGCTGTGTGGCTAAAATATTGCTGTATGGATGTTTTTTGAAGCAATGTTTGTGTACGCTGCTGCTTTGGCAGTTCTAGGTGTGTTGGTTCTGTTGGAGCTGATAATTTTCGGACTTTATTAATGCATAGCAAACATCTACGGTATTCGAATAGTAGTGCATATTAAGTGCTACATCATAATTCAAGATTTTATCTAATGTCTAAATAAATAAAGCAGTTCCGTGATCTATACACACACGATTAATACGATTATACAACAGTTCAATGACTGAATGACGGACAACATACAGCCTAAAACTAAGGAAACAACATAGTTTGAAGGGCAGGCTCTTTTTCTTCAAACATGATCTTTCGAAACTAAGACTAAAACTCAAAAAAAAAATACATGGACTTTATAAAACGTCGACAAAAGGTGCACGGTTTGGGTTGGTCGTTTCCTATGGAGAAGAACCGGCAAGAAACTCCATGGTTACTCTTTCAAAATTTGGTTGTATAATATTTGAATGTATGCATACTAAAGTATGGGAGGACAGTGTGGGCCCGACAATAATTCGTTGTTTACTACAAAAGATAGAAAAAGAAAAACTATTGCTTGTGACCGCAACCACTTTTTACTGCTAGTTATTTTTAATACATTTAATTAAACCTTATTAGTTATAATCACCCCATAAAAAGGGGTAACCAATTAGGTACTGCCTCGTACACACACCTACTGCTACCATGCGCATCTATACTTAGCATACATGGTCAATTAGCGTTACGTATAGGCGAAACAGCCTACAATCTACATGAACATAGCAATATTGTGTCGTTTTAGAGATCTTAATAACACGTAAGCAAGTAAGTACATGTTGCCAACCACGTGCTTGCGCCAAAGAAACTATGCTTCCTTCTACGCTTGTATAGATAAGTACTTTGTGCCGCTTGTTATGATGACATAATTATGAACTCTCTATGATATAATTTGATTTATTTATTGGTGTTGTGATGTATAATTTGATTTGATTTAAACGATTTAATGTTGTCAACTGGATGTATAACTTTTGGTTTCTGTTTCTATGTTAATTACTGTAATTGGTGTAATACCGTTTAATTAACTATAATAAATAAATAAATAATTATATTTGATACAATAATAAATTTTGTATTTTTGTTCATCTGCAGTTTTGCAGTTACATTTTGAGATTTATAAAGTACGAGTATGTAACAATAATTCTCGGGGCTATAATTCCGTTGGGATGTTTAAAAAGGAGTACTTAGACTTGGTAGACCAAGTGTCATTATCAGCAACTAGAGGATGATGGAGAAGACAAACACGTATTAAGTTGACTAAGGCCTTCTGGTCCTTCAGCTTCGCCCGAAAGACCGGCTCGATAGGACGAAAGGAGAAGAATCGACAAAAAAAGAAAGGCAAGTGTATACTATCCTATCCTGTTTATAATATAAACAAAAGTTTTTCCTAGAAAGTTCAAAGTTTGCATATGTCACAATAAGATAGCCGTGTCCGTTATTTTACCTCGATTCCAACTTTAGCTATCTTACTCAGCTTTCCAACAATTCCAACTGTGAAAATCCTTTACGGTACTTATGTTAATCTTACACTAGATTCAAAGAAGGATCTCTGTGACCTCTTTTTAAAACGAAACGGATGAAACTGTACATATTTTCTACATCCCATTGTCACTTTGCCTTTTTCAGTCTCTGTTGGTTCCAGTTTTTCCGTTTTAGGTAACAGCTGAGAGGCATTGCTGCCCCCGTATTCACTAACGCTTCGGTTCGGAAAGTCGAATGATTATCTCGCTCGCTTTCATATTGCCATAAAAGGAATACATACGACTTGTCGAATCGAAATCAAATCGAAGCGTTTGAAACGCTTCGATTCGATTCGATTTCGGAGTACTACTGGAGTTTTCCACTTTATTGCCAAATATTTGAGTTTATAATAAAACCTCATATTGCCAGATTTCTGACATCAAAGTTTTTGACTGCCGAAACTTTGGATTTCCGACTTGATAAAAATGTTAAATTTGTTTTCAATCACTGACAGACATCGCATAGTCTAAGCCGCTGGATTGAGATGCATTGAATTTGAGACGAGACTTCCTTAACTCTACACAAAAAATATTTCTGTGAAACTATTTTTTGATTTGGGATGAAAAAATTACGTTTAAGATAGGAGTCAATGTAACGCATTGTGCTGTTGGATGCATTGAAAAGTACAGAGGTCAGGTTTAAAGAAATCTATAACATAAAAAAAAACTTAAACCATGTGAAAAAGTTGTAAATTCAAGAAAATAAGATATGTTCCAGGACAAAGCAATGACTGGGAGAAGAAAAGTATTTCGGCTGCGTTAAGGATGTTTTTTAGAAAGTTCATCCTCTAGAGGGGTTAAATAGGAATTAAAGTTTGTATGAGAGATGACATGTTTGCCGATAAGAAATCCATTGGGTACATGGTTTGTTTTGTACATAAACACTAATTTAATCATCTTGTTCACCAACGTAACGAAGTTCGATTTGCTTCCGGAATATACTAATTTAATGAATGAGTTGTTACTGCTTTTAAGAGTGATAGTTGCACGGTTCATAAACATTTTGTAATTACAGCAATAAATTGTACTTTCTTTATTTGTATAATTGACTCATGTGAACGCAAATGGTCTTTTTGTTCTAGTCTTGTTAGTTCAAAACTTTGACCAGTTTTGTTTTTTTAAAACGTTGCCTCACTCTTAGAATTTCTCCTGTATCGTGAGTGCGTTTACAAAAATTTAAACCCACACACAGCCAGATCCTGAACAATGACCTGTAGGCTATTCAAATATTTGTTCCGTGCGGGCATCGAATTCGCGACACGCAGGGCAGCAACCAATCGTTCAGCCACTCTGCAAACCTTGCCGTCAGAAATTCAGTTGTAATTGGCTGATCTGCAATCCGTTGACTAAAAACAAGTAGGTGCAACTGACATGGACATTGGACACCTGCAATGCTAAAGGCATAGCGGATGCGTTGCCATCCCACAGATTATGTATGTGTTTATACATAAACACATACTTGACAGTCATATACGTCAAACCGTAACACATCAACACTGCTTGGCGGTAAGAATAGGTATGATGGTAATTGGATTTTGATTTTGGCATTGACCTGAGTAACTTCTGTCAGAATTACATCTAGGTATTATTACTTCCTACTAATCTAATCAGACAAACAAATGATTAATTAACAACTGATCAGTGGAATGACAAGACTTTTGTTCAAATAATGGTTTTTGTTACCTATTTCATGAAATAATGATTGATGATGTGATACACTTGAATAAAGGCACTTATGGGTATGGAGTGTCCTCGTCTGACCGTAGAGTTCACTTTGCAAATAGCGATGTCATAATGCAATTTATTATGTTAACCTTGCGTGATATGCGTAATTGGTAGTCATGTGCCTAGACCAGAAATTGCTCCGTGGCAAGTTTTAGGTGAAATATCGCCATTATTCATAGGTTTGACTGATGTGGCCTAATAAAGTTCGCAATGAAATTCTACTACATGACTCATAACATCTGTTATTTTGTTCTCAGTAAACTCTGCTACAGCCCTGTATCTGTAGCGTCGGACTCTAGGCATCAGCTCTCGTAAAGGACGACGGGACGAGCTAGGCAAAACCAAAGACCACTGGTCCACATTAGCCCTGGGTCGAAATAACAAGAAGTCATGGGCAGAGGGTTTTGACCTGGCGTCCGATGACACAATTGAAAAACGTGCTATACCACATTGATAATAAAAAAATAAAACAAACCGAATGTCAATGAGATGACATTCATTCTACTGCTGTTCCTTATTATGATAGTCATATGTTTTTTGTAATTTTATATTATTATTATGTCAACTCTTGAATAATCCAATGATGACTTCACTGAATGAACATTGGTTCTTCTAACCTAACAGACAGATGGGGCTGGGGAGTTTTTCCACTTCTTCTTCCCAGCTAAAACACTAGAAAGTGGCGAGGGGCAGTCGTTTTGGTGGCCTGTCTTTTGTAATTTTGACGTTAAAAAAGTGTTGATTGTCAGCCTAATTAGAATAAATAACTTTTGATTTTAAACAAAATATGAAATTACAACTACATATTTTATGCAAGTTAGACCAACTGGGGAAAACTGCTCGTTTTAATTGGTAGAATTGAAGACGATGCTGGACATTCTTTAGAATTCCGTCGATCCCTTTTTAGTGGAGATAAGTAATGGGATATTCTTTGTTGTGTACTACACAGGACATTGTATGGCTACATGTTAATTTAGTATTGTTACTGTTTGGTTGTCTTACATTCTTCGCTGATGAGTGATGACTCTTCGTATAGATCGGAAGCATAATGGTTGAAAATTAAGGAGTGTTAAACAGAGTACCTTGAATATGTCAGATATTATATTGTGAAGTGTGAATGAAGATGGCAAAGGTGAAATAAATTACCACTTTAGAATATTATTCTAACTCGGCTGATATTTTGATTCTTTGCCAGATTTAAGTAATAAATAAGACACTCCTGGACCTGTTATGTTATAAGGTCATAGTTGCATGCAGTTTTGTTAGTTGCTTTTTTATTAAAGCTGGGTTAGCGGGACTTTAGGTAATGCTACTTTTAATCATGTTATTGTATGGAAATGTAAGTCAACTACTTACTTCTATTATAGAAACGTCTTTCACTTAATTATGTCCAACATCAAATACTCAATTAGGATATGTTTTGTTGAGAGTTTAAGAAAGTAGAACTAACACTTCTTTTATGGTTTAACAAAGCATATTCACACCATTTTAAACAGAATCGTTACAATAGTAAATGAGGTGTGTCCTCAATACTTCCATTTAACAATTTTAAAACAAAAAGACTAGAAGACGAAACGTCGCGTTCGCGATCGCATTGAGTTTGAAAATTTGAATAACGAACGCGTGTTGCGCACGCGCCGGCTTTGGTACGACTGGTGGAGGCTTCCCGCCAAAAGCACGCGGCGATAGTGGCTGCAAGTAGCTGCAAAATTCATTCATGAATGCGAATCTTATGCAATTGTCTTGTTATTGAGATTATCGCGGGGACCATTGAATCATTGTTGGTGGGTCACGACTCCCGCTGGGGTATAGACGGGTCAATTATTGTACGTCTGTAATAGAAAAGCGCTACTATTGTTATATTATTTTAAAAAGAGCTTATTTATTAGGTAGGTACATGAGAATTTTGCTGTTTTCTATATCCGCATGAAAGATCGCTAATATTATTTGGCTGAACTTTTCAGTGCAACGTTCATTTTTTCGCCATTTGGTATAATTTTTCTTCAGTGAAACGTAAATTCAGAAATGATGACCTCTTCCGACATCCTAGGCCATGAATATAATTGAATTAGTTTCGAGTTAGTGATAGCCCTAATAAATGACAGACATTTGATGAAAACTGAATGAAAAATTCAGCGATTTTAATTTTTTTTTCTGGTAAGTTCCGGTTTCGGTTAACTTGCTTGGCAGTGGGTTGTATTTATATTTTGATCCAATTTTAATTTTATTTTTACCAACTCAATCTGGACCTGGAGAGGTACCGTGGATTATGGCGTCTATCTTTTGGAGAAGGAAGATTATATGGAGGGAGAGAAAACACTACGCAACGAATGTCGCACCATTCGCAAACCACAACGCAGTGGTAAATAAAATATACCTACATCTAAGATTGATTCTCACGCTTCTAAATAAAATCTACATATTAATTTGATAATTAAAGGAAATGGTTTTTTTAACGAACGTGATGTCTACTTTTGCAGGATATGACCACAGACTCATAGGAAGGTGAGTAATCGGCAATGTACGAGCATATTGCGTTACCTATCATTAGATTTTATTTTAATATTATAAAAAAAAACTAAAAAGAAACGTAATTATCTAATGGGCAAAAAAAGACATGATTATTTAGTACCAAAATGTTCAATGCACAGGTCACATTAAAGAAAAAAATCCAGTAGTCGTCCAGGGTACAACAGGCATTTTAACAATCCCAATTTTAAATTCCCGATATTACGACGCTTTTGCAAACGCCATTATCACGGATAAACAGTTTTTCCGTGACCATAGCCTTTGAAACAGCGCCGAAATATCGAATAGCGCTGAAATAATATAGTGTTATTGACAAAAACTTATAACAGTTATAAGTATAACATACGAGTAAGCTACTACTAGTCTTAGTGTTAAGGTAGACTGAACGGTTTTCGACGGGGGGTTTCTGACGGGGTTTTCGAGAACCTTACGTTAAATTCATGATATGTAAAAAAAAGAACGAACTCAGGCATGATCCCTGCGGGAAACGTACAAGTATATACAAATACAAGGTGGTTAGATAACTTTCGGAGATATCACAATTTAGACTACAACTAAAAAAATACATATTATATACCAGTCAACAAAGTGTCGCCTGCTACGCCTAGTTGAGCCTGTTTTAATTATAAGATGGTTCTCATCTCCTTTATCAAATGCCTCGCTAAAAATCTGTAGAAGTTACTTATAAACTGGAAATGTTTATTATCCAAAAACTGGGCAAAATTTTTTTTTGCCTGGGTATCAGTAAGTACTTTTTTTTTCGTATATGTAGGGCCAATGAACAGGTGTCTAACCTGATGGTAAATAGTCACCAAAGCGTATAGATATCGCAATACTAGAAACATCATAGTGCGCTACTACTAACCCAGATGCAGATTAAAATTATGTTTTTACAATTGGACAGTGGGCCTATATTCTTCAACCAGAAATATAGCAACATTAGCAACCCCATTTCTGCTTTGCAGCAGAAATACGTATGTTGGTTTGCAGTATTTTTTTGTAAAGGATTTTGCCTTTAAAGAGAGCTCAATTACTATATAGGTTTTTTGGTAAAAAGACCGTCACAATTTTCGACGGATTGGGATTTCCTTTTTTTTGTAAATGATTAAATTTTCCACTGAGTTACTTCCATTTATGCGTCTTCTTTATTAATGTATCTAATTTTCTAGAACAAGTGTATATTGTAGATAACACTAAAAAAAACCGGCCAAGTGCGAGTCTTACTCGCACACAGGGTTCCATAGCTCCAAACAATAAAATAGGTAACAATATTTTGAACTGTCATTCATTAGTTAGTAGTATTAGTTAGTAAACTTCCACTCAACCGCAAAACTAAATTTGTTTTTCATAGTATGTTTATGAAAAACAAAGTTACTGCTGCAGTTTGATGAAAAAGTCCCATATCTCAAAAACTAAACATCATATCTTATTGAAACCAATTTTCGTTGATAGTTTTTTTTACGTTCTACAATCCTAAATATTTTCAGAATTTTCCTCCTCTTACTTTAGAAATTAGAGGGGGGGGGGACACTCATTTTACCACTTTGGAAGTGGCGCTAGCGCAAACTATTCAGTTTAGAAAAAAATGATATTAGAAACATCAATATAATTTTTGAAGACCTATCCATAGATACCCCACACGTATGGGTTTGATGAAAAATTTTTTTTTGGTTTTCAGTTCTAAGTATGGGGACCCCCTTAATTTATTGTTTTTTTTTTTCTATTTTTGTGTAAAAATCCTAATGCGGTTTACAGAATACATCTACTTACCAAGTTTCAACAGTATAGTTCTTATAGTTTCGGAAATAAGTGGCTGTGACATACAGACGGACGGACAGACAGACAGACAGACAGACAGACAGACAGACATGACGAATCTATAAGGGTTCCGTTTTTTGCCATTCGGCTACGGAACCCTAATTATTGCATTCCATTGCAGATTCCAACAAAATTTAGATGACTAACAGCCAGTTCCTTCATCAACAACTAAAGCTATTGCTAAAAGTTGACATGAAATTACTGCCATCTGTCCACAATTGGTGGAAATAAGATGTCAATATCAATGCTGCTTACCTTTAGTTATGTCTGCGCAGGTTTCTAAACTTGTTAAGGCCTCTACGGCCTTGTGAATATGCTGCTGCACTAAACATTCAATAGATGGCGTGTGCTTCAATTCTAAAACCAAAAATAAATGGGACTTATGTCTGTACCGGTTATTGGTAAAGGTCAATATTTTTTTGAAAACTGCAATTTGATATTTTATATATTAGATGATAGATCATTTTGTTCAGAAAAGTAGCTGATTCTCGTCACAGTATTAGGTACTTTGGTGGTCAATGCTGTTTGGAGACATTCACGTGTCAATGCATTGTTGATAAACTTGTTTGAATGACATATTTATTAGTCATTTTATTTATTAGGTATTCAGTGTTATGTCACGAGATGCACTTCTGTTTATTAGGCATGATTTATTGCTGTTGAATAATTTATAGATTGAAGTCAATAGATTTCGTGAACAAAGTACGGCTTTATTCTAAAGAATGGTTCTAGTAAGATTTACGTCTAAAATTAGAATAAAGTTGTAGAATGTATTCGCAATATTTTAGTTGCTTTTTGCTGGGTACAAAAAAGGTAATACCATCATTCTATTTTTCTCTTTCAACCCGTATTCGTCTTACATTGAGTGTAGGTCATGCTTCCCATTTATAGGCATCTTGTATTCAACTCCAGTTTGGTCCAGTTACTAAAACTGACTTTTCTACTTCATGATGAGGTCTACCCATCTCCAATTCTTTCAGGCCATCACTGGGACAGCTTATCATTATTGAACTAGTTATAAATCTATCGATGAATCACGTTATTTCATTTAACATGTTATGCAGATTTTATTGACTATAATTACTTTTGATGATCACTGATATAAATATCAAACAAACACGAAACTCTATCAGATAAAACACAAAAATCTAAAACTAGAAATCTATGCCTCTGTTTAATTTATTACCACATTAAATTGATCTTTTGTTCGATCAGGAAAATATAATGTCAATTCAGTTTTTAAAATAATTATGTAGATGTAGGTAATATTAATTAAACACATTATATATCTTTTTCATATAAATTTTATTGTATTTCAATTATTTTTTTTCATTTTTAAACATGTTTTTATACTACAGGTGCTAGATGTCATCACGTGTTTCTTCTATGAACTTATCAGACTACTAATAATTTGTTTTGGTGATCATATTATACTTTATGGCAGTTACGTGGCAGATTGATATTATGAACACTGTTATAATTAAAGTTAAATGTAATACTTTCAAAAACTTATCCTATAAATATAATCTAACCTTAAATTAATAGTAAGATATAGTAAAGCTATACATTTAAATTTGCCTGCTAGGCTGTACCCCTAACCCTAAGGCTGTAAGGAGCGTCAGTAAAAGATCAGGTCCATTTTAATTTTGAAACGGTTTTAAGCTTATCATTTAGATTCAACAGGATAATACAACCATTTGAATTCATAACCCTTGAGGCCATATTTCTCATCCTTTTCAGTTTCAGGTTTGGGAACATCTTCAGACAATAGGTCGAGTACCTCCTGTGAAACTGTAGGATGGAACCCTGTGTCATCGGCTACGTAATCAATCCTCGTTCGAATACCATTCCTTCCAGTTACGAAATAGTAACCTTTCTTGACACCGTTTGTATAGCCTTCTTCAAAGTGACCGTGGAAACCTACGGTGTAATTAAATGTGTAGAGTACTGTAGTCATCTCACCCTCAGTGAGTCCTGGCGGTAAACCTTTCTGTTCGTTAGGGCCAAGTGCATAAATGTCAGTATTCTTGTCAACTATTTGAATTTGAGCGGAAAATAGTGTCGGTTTAGAGGAGCCAGGCTGTCCTGCTGCCGCTGTCCGAGCAGCACCCGAGTCTTGTGAGCCGTTAGGTCCCACTTGTGAGTTAAATTGTTGTCTAGGACCATTGTATTGCTTGGCAGTTCTTTCTCCAGCTCCTCCTTGTGGATAGGAACTCTGCCCGGAGGATCCTTGTGGATAAGAACTCTGTCCGGAGGATCCTTGTGGATAGGAACTCTGTCTGGGTAATCCTTGCAGATAGGAACTCTGTCCAGGGGATCCAGCTTGCTGACCGTTACCGTTTGCATAATTACCAGCATCAGGAACAGAAGTTGCGGAGCCACTAGGCCCGGCTCCAGCGTATGGATTATTATTACCGGTAAACAAACGGTTCTGTTCTCCTGAATTTGTTTGACCCAATTCAGCTTGTATTCTAGCTTCTCCTTGAGTCTGACCAGCAGAAGGAAAGCTCCCTCTTCCTGGCTGTGCGTATGTATTAGGTGCATAAGGTTTTTGGGAATCATTTAGTGAATTTTGATAATTATGTGGCGTTTGGCCAGGTTGTGGGGCAAAGGATGATGCGCCACCTGGTGCAACAAGTCCTTGTTGGGGTATATTTTGTTGACCAGAAGGATAGTTTTGCTGACCGCCTTGAGGACTATATGATGAACTAGTTGGTCTACCCTGTGCAATGTTCTGTTGTCCAGGAGATGACGGAGGGAACGCTTGTTGATTTTGAGGTTTTGCTCCTGTTGCGCCAAATTGGTTTGGACTATTATAATTATTATTATCAGTAACTTGGTTATATACAGGTGGTGGTGCCCGAGTTGTAGTAGTTGGCAAACTGCAAGATGAGCATGATTTTCCTGGTGGTTCAATAGATACAGGTTTATTTGGTTTTCCAGATTGAGCAGCAATAGCTCCTTGTGGCACTGGAGCTTGTGGTGCAAAAGGTCCAAGCTGTGGTGCCATAAGTACTCCGCCTTGTTTGCGTTGTTGTTGTGGGACTACCGATGCTTGTACGGAAGCAGGTTGTGCAGGTGGCAACGCTAGAGCATGGCCTTGTCTTGCCGACGTAGGTGTAGGAGTCGAAGCAGAAGCTGAAATTCAGAAATGAGATCAATGAGTTTTGTTAACGAGAACGAAGGGGTCACTGATATCAGTTAGATACAAGTCTTAATAAGTTATTCATTGTTGCAAAGTTGCATTTGACTACGTTTATCGGGGTACAGAGACATCGAGGTCTTAGAAGCAATTATTTCACCATGTTAGCATTACTTCAAATGACAGGCTACTGGGACTTATTCTAGCACTCAACTATAGGTACCAAATAGTACCTATCAAAAACACTTGTAACGGGATATTTACCATGTTTATTATTTGTTATGAGTTCCCGATATTTCGGCGCTGTTGCAAACGCCATGACGGACACGGATAAACTGAAGTTATTGCGGGTGGATGTTTATGAGCAGACAAAACAAAACAAAAAAAAAACATGATAAAGATGGTAAATATCCCGTTACAAGTGTTTTTGATAGTGTTAGTGACCATGTCAGTTTAAAAACTTAAATAGTACCAACTTTAGAACTACTTGATATGTAGGTTGAAACTTACATGATTTCAAGTGAATGTTTTTCATCGACAATATCTTGAAGCGTCCCTCTTTGTCCGTAGCATACACGGTGACATGGTACACGTTATCGGCAGTGATGAATCCGAATTCGCCCATGACGATCCCGTCTTTGTCTGTAAAGATACAATCGGTTTTATTGAGTTAGAATATATTATGATAATGTGTTTATTGCCATTAAAGTCTGTTATAATAGTTAGCCCTGCCAAGGTCCGCTTATTTATAACACAACACTTAATAGTGAATTGAAGAGGCAAAAGCCAGAATCGCGAACCACGTTAGACCAAGATGAGTAATAGTTAAATCAGAAATCGTAAAGCATGCTGAGTAGGACAGGAGCAGGTTTTAGCAATAGTAAAAAAAAACCGGCCAAGTGCGAGTCGGACTCGCGTACGAAGGGTTCCGTACGATTATTTATAAAAACGAACAAAAAAATAACTTTTTTTGTATGGGAGCCCCCCTTAAATATTTATTTTATTCTGTTTTTAGTATTTGTTGTTGTAGCATCCACAGAAATACATAATCTGTGAAAATTTCAACTGGCTAACTATCACGGTTCATGAGATACAGCCTGGTGACAGACGGACGGACGGACGGACAGCGAAGTCTCAGTAATAGGGTCCCGTTTGACCCTTTGGGTACGGAACCCTAAAAAACATCTGTTTAGGTTGTCACTAACCCGAAAACATATTACCAAGAGCTAGTATACAAATCATCAACATAATTTGTTTATAATAGGTATTCACATGACCAGTATTAATAGATTAGAGTGTTTATGAAACAACGTGATGATTTTCTGTCCTTGTAAAAACGGTCACATCAAACAATTTGCGAGAAGCAGTGAGATACCTGCTTTAAAAATGTGCAGATTTTATATTAATATACGACGAAATGAATAAATAAGCAATTCGTTGTAGGAGTTTTAGCTTTTATGTAATAATTATCTATCTAACTGTCTCTGACGTTCGACTGGTTTCAGTTCTTATTATTCTCTGATGATGTCATAGATTTAAACGAATGAGAAGATAATTTCTAGTACTTCCAGAATTGGTACTGGAAAATTTCATTTGACTCGACTCTGATTGGACTTGATCCTTTTAATAGATGTAGAGATGTGATTTCGCTGGCATTTTAAATTAATTTAATTATATTTATATACATAATACATTTATATTTTTTTTGGAATTTCCAGTCTGTCGATATGCTGCTAAAATATGGATGATCTTCATTAGAATCTATTAAAAATCTAATAAACGTAATAAAATGCAGTTCGAAACAGCTAACCATTCAAATGTTATCTAAATTATCCTCTTTATTGTTTTATATTAAACAAACATGATAAATATTGAATTAGTATGGAAATATACCGATGTTATTAGTTATAACGCCATCTGAATTCGGAAAAAGACTTTTTACTTTCAAAATAAGGTGAAATCGATTTTATTTAAAAAGTCGCTCGTTATTTATAAAAAACCGAACAGTAACTTTTGCGTCTCTAAATATTGTTATAAAGTAAAGCTATAGGTACTTATAAATATTATAAATCACAAAAAAATACCACCGAACGAAGAAAGAGAAAGAAGCGAAGGTGACCTTAACGAAGTTAGCATAATTCATTTTCGTGCAAAAATCGTGACAATTCTCTAAGCACATACCAACAAATCACTAATTTTGGCAATACTGATACATATCTAGAGTTCTAGATGTTTTATACTTACCTATTGATGAAATAACCTACAATCATCACGTACTAGTAGGCTATTTCAAGATGCGATCGCAGTTAATTGAAATCCTATAAATTACCACTTTTTGTTATATTAGACCAATCTGTTATATAAATCACAGAGACTTAATTTTTTTTTTAAAGCATGTTTAATTTTAGTCGAAGTAATATACTCGTAGAAGTATATTTTAGATTAAATAATAAGAAATTAGCATAATAAAAGGAAGTTATAAAGTGACTAGCTCTCCGGCGCAACTTCGTTTGCGTCACATTTTCCCCGTTTTCGCAACATTTTTCATTACTGCTCCACTCCTATTGGTTGTAGCGTGACGATATATATCTTATAGCCTTCCTCGATAAATGGGCTATCTTACACTGAAAGAATTTTTCAAATCGGACCAGTAGTTTCGGAGCCTATTCAATGCAAACAAACTAACAAACAATTAAATCTTTCCTCTTTATAATATTGGTTTACATAACTGTCATACTTGTGTGACACAGTTTGATTAGGGTATGGGCATATAATGCGGAGAAATAAGGGAAAATCTCATAAGAAAAGTATAAGAATGTAGTATGTGTATATGTATAGAGGATTATAATTGTAGGGATGGCTGTCAAGAAGTGTGAAAAACCAGGAAATTCTGGTTATACATGCCCTAAATACTCGGGGTTAATGTCACTTCCCGTTAGTGACATAATTTTCTGAATTGACTTAGTCATCATCATTCATCATTCATCATTTCAGCCCGAAAGACGTCCACTGTTGGACATAGGCCTCCCCCAAGAAGGGGGGGTTTTGCCATAATCGCCACGCTTGGCAGGCGGGTTGGCGATCGCAGTACGGTTGTTACAAAAGCACAGAGAACGCTGCTGCCCATTCTCTGGCAAGTCCCTTAGTCGCCTCTTACGACACCCTCGGGAAGATATGGGATGGTGCTATTCTTTACGTCCGAAACCATACAGAGCCTTAGTCATCATTTCAGCCCAAAAGACGTCCACTGCTGGACATAGGCCTCCCCCAAGTGTCGCCACATTGACATTTTGCGGGGTTTTGCCATAATCGCCACGCTTGGCAGGCGGGTTAGCGATCGCAGTACAGTTGTTACAAAAACACAGAGAACGCTGCTGCCCATTCTCTGGCAAATCCCTTAGGCGCCTCTTATGACACCCACGGAAAGATATGGGATGGTGTTATTCTTTACGTCCGGCACCATACAGAGTAATTGACTTAGTAGTTCCGAAGATTACCTCGTACATCCAAACTTACAAACTTGATGTCAAATTCAAAGATAGAGATTTTTCATTTACCTTTAGATTCATGCCTGTGTTGCTCGCCGTCAATCTTGAACCCGAACTCGTACGGTCTGTTCTCGTCAGTATACTTGTCAGCACCCAGGGCTTGTAATGCGAAGCATAGTATTATGCTCGCTGTTAAACGCAGTCTCCTTGGCTGATACATCTGAAGTAGAAAATTGACATTTTGTTTTTAAATACTTCGGTAACCCAGATACTCTCTGCGAGATTGTCAGTAATACCAAGGCGTTGTGGTGTGCTGTGGTGGATAGAATGAAAGATTTTCCAACCCATATCTGTACATACATAGAAATAAGCAAAATTGAAGTGTCTGTATGTAATATTAAAATAACCGCTTTTTACTACATGCATAAGAATGTATATTCAATTTTTTTTATTACAATTTTTGTCTGTCTATCCGTTTGTTTCGGCTAATCTGTGGAACGGCTGGAACGATTTTGTCGGGACTTTCATTGACTGATAGCTGAAGTAATAAGGCGTAACTTAAGCTACTTCTATTTATTAGAAAAAATCAAAAATTAATATAAAAAAGTTAATAACTTTTTTGTTAAATTCCACGCGGACGAAGTCCCGCGACTTCGCACAACTAGTATATATAATATGCGATTTGGACATGGCATTACAGACATCAAACTTTGCAAACATGCCTGGGTTTAAAAAAATCATTTGAAACCTGTTTTAGTAACAATTTATCGCAATCTGTATTTATTTTCTCAATACCGTGGTTAATCTGAGAGTTAATCCCAATTAGACAAACCTTTTAGATAGAGATGATTTGTGTTAAAAATTCTCGTCAGTCTAGTTTAATTTTTAGTTAAATGTTTCAGACATACATGTATGTTAAAAAAAAACACACACACACAAAAAAGTTGAAAATAACTTTACTTTCGGCCGTCGGTGACTTGTTTGAGTCTTTGAATTTTTTTGCCACCGATTTCCGAAAGTAAAGTTATTTTCCACGTTTTTGTGTTTTTTTTTGGGAGCCGGTTATTTTTTTTGTAAAAATGTTTTTATTTTACCCTTTTTAGTTGTGGTATCACACCTAGTCGAGAATAATTTTTTTTCATTATAACGAAAAATGCAAATAAAGAAGATAACTCAAAAAGTATCTAAATAAAGTTAACAAAATTCATATGATACCTCAATCGAACCAGGAATAACGAAGAAAACGTTGTACAAACATGAAAAAAAAAATTGCTGGTTGTGAAAATATATAGCCAGTAGTTTCTTTTTTGCCACACGGCCTGTGTGGCCTTTCCGTGAGAGGAAGCAGGTCATAATTAGGAAATGCAGAACCAGTTCCGGTCCCGTAGTAAATCCCGGAAAATCCTGGATTTTACTACTGAACCGGTACCGGTTCTGCTTGCCCTAGTCATAATCCACCACATGGGTGCACTGCCGTTTGGTCGACGTCAGTGTCTTCACATGTTTGGTTTTTGGGAGAAGCCAGTTTCTTCACGATGGTTCCTTTACTGCTATAAAGCAGTAGTGGTGAAAAAAAGACACATAGTAAAGTGCCTAGGTCTGAACCTCCGACCTACCACACATAAGTTGGGATCGTAACCACTGGAGCACCACTGCTTTTTGGTTTACTTGACATTATGGTGATAATACAAAGTCAAGTCCAGAGACTTAAAACACCTTCATAAAGGTTACAGAATTATAAGTGTTAAATGTTGAATCGGTAACAGAATCAAATATGTAACAGATATGAAAGTGTTAACAGGGTTAATAAGTGTAACAGGTAAACGCAGTTTACTAAATCTATAATTGATTATTTCAGTTACACATATTAACACTGTTTTTAAAACAGTTTTAACAGAAAAACACATATATAAAAGGTTACAGACTGCTTCGGTAACAGTATGGTATCTGTTACATTTAAAAGTGTTTTTCTGTTAAAACTGTTTTAAACAGTGTTAAAAACACCTTATTACGGTTACAGTTTGAGACCCTGGTCAAGTCTAAATTGAAGTTTTAAAATTAAAATTGTAGTAATATATTACAATTAGAGAGGATCGGCACTGTTACTTTTTAATACAGGCTATTTCATAATCTAGCAAGAAGAACAGCACTTGATTGCCAAAGAGTGAATACTACCTACTTTGTGAAATCTGTTACATGTAAGTACTACAATCTTTTAATCAACAATCTTTTTTTAAAAAAAAGAAAAAAAGATAAAATTCAGGGTGGAAGGGACAGTGGACACCGATGCACAAACGCTTACCACGTTTTCTATTTAAAAAAAAACTGCTGTTTCCTACAAAAAAGAAATACGGGTACTGTCAAAATGTAAGCTAAGGTTTTTTTTTTAATTTGCTTTTGTCAATTTACTATACGGGGGAGTTCAGGATGATGTACTTAATACAACCGATGCAGTAACCGTTAGCGAAACCATTTTCACATCCGTTATGCCAAAACCTCCTTGGCATTTAACATTACTTCAATTACATTCAGTAAGTGTTAACTTTTGGTGGATTTTAAAGTTTAGCAGTTCCTAAACATTATGTAATATGTTAAAACGGAACTCGATGTCAAGGAGAATATAAAATATTCACCGTGTTTCACGTTAAAGTCACAGAACTATAGAAATTGAACGTAAAACACGCTGGTAGCACAAAACTACTAAAGAAATGACGTCATTTTAAAGTTGTCAAAATAAAATCGCACAACTTAAGGTTATAAATATTGCTTCTAAAGCCCACACCTGTTGTTTTACATAATACAAGATTTTACAATTAATTTGTCAAATAAGGTACCTTTTTAGGGTTCCGTAGCCGAATGGCAAAAAACGGAACCCTTATAGATTCATCATGTCTGTCTGTCTGTCTGTCCGTCCGTATGTCACAGCCACTTTTTTCCGAAACTATGAGAACTATACTATTGAAACTTGGTAAGTAGATGTATTCTGTAAACCGCATTAAAATTTTCACACAAAAATAGAAAAAAAAACAATAAATTTTGGGCTTCCCCATACATAGAACTGAAAACCAACATTTTTTTTTCATCAAACCCATACGTGTGGGGTATCTAAGGATAGGTCTTCAAAAATGATATTGAGGTTTCTAATATTATTTTTTTCTAAACTGAATAGTTTGCGCTAGAGCCACTTCCAAAGTGGTAAAATGTGTGTCCCCCCCCTTTAATTTCTAAAGTAAGAAGAGGAAAATTCTGAAAATATTTAGGATTGTAGAAAGTAAAAAAAACTATCAACGAAAATTGGTTTCAATAAGATATGATGTTTAGTTTTTGAGATATGGGACTTTTTCATCAAACTACAGCAGTAACTTTGTTTTTCATTAACATACTATGAAAAACAAATTTAGTTTGCCGGTTGAGTGGAAGTTTACTAACTAATACTACTAACTAATGAATGACAGTTCAAAATATTGTTTGGGGCTATGGAACCCTGTGTGCGAGTAAGACTCGCACTTGGCCGGTTTTTTTTTAAAGGTTTGCTCACTAATAATAATTAAGAATGTTTTATAATTGGCAAAGTGACAGTATTAGACATAATTGACTATATTACTACTTAGTTACATGGTGTTGATAAACATCGTCTGAACATTCATCATCATTTCAGCCGAAAGACGTCCACTGCTGGACATAGGCCTCCCCCAAGTGTCGCCACATTGTCCGGTCCCGTGCGACTCGCATCCAGCGGATCCCCGAACCCTTCACCAGGTCATAGGTTCACCTAGTGGGAGGCCTTCCAACGCATCGTCTCCCGGTTCGCGGTCGCCATTCCAGAACTTTTCGGCCCCATCGGCCATCTGTTCTGCGAGCAATGTGCCCTGCCCACTGCCACTACAGTTTGGCAATTCTTCGGGCTACGTCGGTAACCTTGGTTCTCTTGCATTTCTGATTTGATCACGCAAGGAAACTCCGAGCATAGCTCTATCCATTGCCCTTTGGGTGACTTTGAGCCTTCTGATGAGGCCCATTGTGAGCCTGAACAAAAATTGTGAGCTGAAGCATTGTGTGTCTGAACATTGACTACATTAAAATATTTTGGGATTACCTATACAGGGTGTAATGGAAAGGGTATATACATACTTAAGGGTGTGCTACAGACCATCAAACTGAACATGTTTCTCCACAAACAAACATCGTAAAAACGAAAAAAAATTCCTGCCCCATAGAAAATTTAAATACCTATTCGACCAAATGTATGGGGCAGCTGATATTTTTTTCGCTATGACGATGTCGGTCCGATGGCGAAACATGTTCAGTTTGATGGTCTGTAGCGCACCCTTAAGTATGTATATACCCTTTCAGTTACACCCTGTATAAAATCTTTCCTTAAAATTTTTATACTCTATACACTAAACCATTACAGAGTACACCAGCTATATTAGTCGACTATTCAGTTTCAATGTTCTCGTACCTCAGAAAATTTATGTAGGTGCAAAAAACCGAGCTTTTCCTCCTCCGGATTTTTCTCTCACAAACGAATAAAATTAATGCGAGACAAGGAAGTCAACAGTGTGTGTATATTTACATTTTCAAATACTGGATTTGATATTTTTAAATACTGCTTTGCATTAATTTCTTGTGGTATCGGCGTTGTAAGTTACCTTAAATCTAGACGCAATTAATTGCCTTTGAAACGTATGTGTTAGACGCAGCAGTAGTTGAAACGCATGTTTAACCCTTAATTTGGTTTCGTTGAGTATACTCAACGTTACAAATAAAAAAATCTAGACCTCAAATTTTCTTCTGTGGTTTTGAATTTTGTAGGCTAAAAACACTTCAATACTAATTTAATTTAGTAGGAAAAAGTGTTTTGCCCTTAGGCAACATTTTCCTTGACATTAGCGAGCAAAAATGGCGACGCGACAACGCGCTCTGCGAGCTTTACAGGTAAATATTTATTTTTGTTGGTTTTCAGTCAAATTTTGATACATACATTACTTATTTCTATTTCTAAAATGTGTAATCAATACTATAAAATTATTTGAGATCTGTTTCTCACCTGGATAAGAACACGACGAGTCAGTAAACATGACTGTTAAGTATACTCAACAAAACCCGGTGGTGAGAAATCTTGAGTGAACAGTGTTAGTAGAGTATACTCAACAAAATCTCATGGTGAGTAATCTAGAGCGAACAGTGTTTGTAAAGTATACTCAACAAATCTGCATGTTGAGATTTATTGATACAATGGTTCAAGGACTTTATATCGGCTTGATCAGCTTTCTGTGGAAATGGTCTTTGGGAATGAAATGGAATTTTTGCTTTGGCTCTAAGGCATGACATGTATTTTATTTTAAAATTGGATTATAAAAATATTAATATTTTACATGGTTTTAAAAAATCGACCTTATTGCATTACAATTAAGTTCAGTTTCCATTAAAATTTTAATATTTCTATGACCTTTCCAATAGGTTTTTGTTATTTTGAACTTAACTTAATTTATATGTACCTAAAGTTGATTTTTGTGGTGTGGTTTTTTGTGTGAGTTTAATACAGAATAATGCAAATGCTTAATTTTCACGCCTTTCACGTTTACCGTTTTTTGAATGTTATTTATGAATGTGCTGTGTTATTTTTGTCTGTCCTTGCTTGTTTGCCTGCAAATATCTCTATTATTTCAGAATTCAAGATCTAGGCATATCCTTGCCCTAGTACCCGAAGAAAACGCTCCTTCTGAAGTGAGCGGAGAATCAAGCTCTGAAAATGAAGCAGACGTGTTCAGTCACTATGAACGCCACGTGTCAGAGTCGTCTGAAGCCCCTTCAGTTACATCTTCACTAGTGCGGCTAAATCTTTTGGATTCCTCCGATGACGGACAAGATTCCAACATTTCTGTTCCACTTCTTGCTGACTTCAATCCTGATGAAACCAATAATACCGAACTGCAACATGAAAGCAATGAGATATTACCATCTATTTGTTCCTTCCCAACATTGTCTCCTATGTCCAATATACCTTCGGTGACCACATCATTCATACTCAATCAGGTAAGTGATTTTCCACAACCATCTCCACAAATAATGGCTTCTACGCCGCAGCCTACACGTAGTACAAGAGCACAACGTCGGGTACAGAACACAGCCAACTTGAACGGATCCAGGCAACCCCGCCGTGTACCCAGGAAGAAAATTGAACTCAAGTACAAATGGTCTTACGGTCGTTTCCTACATCGTGCCGAACTAGATCCTGATACGTTTGAAAGCCCCCTTCCCGATGGAAAGAATGCATTCAATTATTTTACCGATTTTTTTTCTGAAGATCTATTTGACGAAATTTGTCTATCTTCAAATATGTATTCTCTGCAGACGACGGGCCGGTCAATAAATTTGACTGTTGATGAGTTGCGAAGCTTCTTGGCCATAAAAGTAATAATGGGTATCGTTTCCATGCCATCCTATTTAGATTATTGGTGTGCCAATACACGCTTTTCATTAGTCGCAGATGTTATGCCACTGAAACGCTATCAGCTTATCCGGAGATATTTACATTTCGTTGATAATAATGAAACAAACTCTGATCCGTACTACAAAATAAGGCCAATTGTTGAAAAAATTCGTCAAAACTGCCTCTAAATTGAAGAAGAATCAAGGTTTAGTATTGATGAGATGGTGATTCCGTACAAAGGAACCAAAGCAGGCAAGAAGCGGCAATACAATCCCCGTAAGCCACGGAAATGGGGTTTCAAAAACTTAGTTCGGGCTGGAGCTTCTGGGATCATTTATGACTTTTTTTTATATGCTGGTAATGACATGTTTGAGGAATGTAGTTTTACAGAAGAAGAGGAAGGCTTAGGTTGGGGAGCTAAAGCAGTTTTAAGACTGTGTAAAACTGTACAGAAGAGACCGTGTATCGTCTATTTTGATAATTTTTTTTCTTCATTGGAGCTGATCCACCATCTCAGGAATACTTATGGCATATTTAGTCTAGGTACAATGCGTGCAAATCGGCTGAGAAGTGCTTCTAACAAGCTAAAAAGTGATAAGGTTCTGAAATCTAAAGGAAGAGGGGCTTTCAGTCAAACTGTGTGCAATAAGACAAAACTATCGCTTTTAAAATGGAATGATAACAAATGTGTTATTCTAGCCTCTAGTTACGCTGATGCGTATCCTACAACCAAAGTGAAACGATATTGTAAAATTAAAAAGCGCAAAATTGAAGTAGATTATCCTAACATTGTGAAGCATTACAATGCCCATATGGGTGGCGTTGATTTGGCGGATATGCTCATAGCGCTATACCGCACAGAAATGAAAAGCAGGCGCTGGTATCTTTCTATATTTTCGCAGTTACTAGACATCTGCGTAAACAATGCCTGGTTAATGTACAGGCGAGATAATACTCGGAAAGGAGTTAAAAAGGTTAAACCTTTGAAAGAATTTCGGCTCGAAATTTATAGTGCATTACTTCACAAAGGAAGGAATGTAGATAAAAATACTATAAAAGATTTGAACCCTGAAGGTAAAATAAAAAAACCTAAACGTGCCAGGCCGGTTGATGACATAAAATATGACAATATCGATCATTTCCCTGAGCATGGTAAGGAATATGGTCGATGTGCATACTGCAAAAAAGGGTTTACCACCGTTTTTTGTATAAAGTGTAACGTTAGGCTATGTTTTGTGAAAGGTAGAAATTGTCACTTCAATTATCATCACAATTAACCTTTCTTACTGCATGTAAACGTTTTTTTAATAAAATATTTTTTTTATAATACACTACATTTTGTTTAATTTAAAAGTGTTGGTAAGCTGGATTTGTTAAGTATACACAACAGTTTTATATGACCTTATTTTTTTAATCATGGCATTTTGTTGAGTATACTTAACGTTGTGTTTTCAGGAAACCCTTCAGGCAAGATTTTTTATTTTATTTTTCCCGTGTGTTTTTAATGCATATGAACACAGTATGTTAACGGCATCTTCCTACTACGACTTTTTTTGTCTTGCCAAATTAAGGGTTAAGAATAGTTTGATAACTATTCTTAAACCATAAGGTTCTAAAGAAATGATTTAAGTATACAGATAATCAATAATCGCTTGTGACGAATTTCTAGCAAAATTAAATTATAACAGCGAAGAGTAGGCTGTAGCAATCATCTGCAAAAAGGCTATCACGAAATTGATTAATGAACAAGTTCCAAAGTGTAAGGTCGGGATAGATAGCTAAATATGCATCGTTCACATTAAATCCAGTAATTAATTATAGTACGTATCTTAATAATAGCTGTATTCAAAGACGATGGCCTTAACATTTAAAATTAATATATTAGTATCCTGTGATTATTATTGAGAATATTCTTTATTTAAGATTTTCGATCTGTGTGTTTTACTCGTATATGGTGTCGGACGTAATGAATAACACCATCCCATATATCTTCCCGTGTGTGTCGTAAGAGCCGACTAAGGGATTTGCCAGAGAATGGACAGCAGCGTTCTCTGTGCTTTTGTAACAACCGTACTGCGATTGCCAATCCGCCTGCCAAGCGTGGCGATTATGGCAACACCCAAAAATGTCAATGTAGCGACACTGTGGGAGGCCTATGTCCAGCAGTGGACGTCTTTTGGGCTGAAATGATGAATGCTGATGATGAAGATTTCCGATGGACAGATTACTTAAACAGTACCAATTAATTGAGTAAATAATGTTCTTATGTCAGGCGGAACTTCAATATTGACTTATGATAATATAACGTAACTAGACAAATTGAATTGATTTTCTAGTGAAATAACACGTACCCAAAACTTTTACGACTTTATCTAGTGTTGTTCACATTTCCGTAAAGCTACTACTTCGGTTGAATCAGTATTTGATGTTTTCTTTAACATGTTTCACTTCGGTTTCAATAAGGAAAAAATCTCTTTAGATGGCTACATCTAAAGCAATATATTTAGGTACTTTGATTTTGCTTATCAAGCAGTGTGTAACTATGCACATAGTAGTTTAAGCTTTGCTTTTCTTGCATGGTACGAGCTTTAAATAAGTGAAAGCGGCAAAATACTTGAAATCTTTCATACTTTATTTTACAAACAAAAGAAAGATCACTCCGATATGATGGGACAAACGTCAAAAAAAGTTTTTTAGTGACTGTAGTACATATTATTGTCATTTCTTAATTCAAAATCAAACAACCTCTGATTTATTTCTTTATACGCACGAATCTCGTTGACTAATTAACATTTTTTCTTTCTTTCTTAAGTTCGAACTACCCTTTTAATAATAGTAATCTCCTACTATAGTTTCTCACAGCGCGGTGTGCCATAAAAGTGAGTGTGAAATAATTATGCGTAACATGGTTTCCTGACGCATTGACTAATTGGTATGTAATTAAAATATACGATGCCTGTCAGAAGTTAATTAATCACTCATGCTGATGAGCCACCGACAGGTTTTTTATGTAGCCATTAATATTAGCTGTCTTAGTTTAGTTAGATATGTATCTCTTGTTAACGTTTATCTTTAAAAAATGCCAAAGCGTTACTAAATAGCCATCGATACTTTGGCTCGCGGCTACATTCATGTTGATAGAGTACTTGAAAAATTATTTATTGCCTACATCGTTTGTCTAATTTAATTAATGGTTTTAATAATGTCTAACATTAGTTTAATTCAGTACGGTTTTTTTTAGTACAGTGGTTTGATCGAGAGAACACCAGTTCGTCTTTTATCACTGTAATTTGAATCAGGCCCCGTATTCACAAACGCGTAGATTCGATTTCGATTCGGGAAGTCGTATGTCTATCTCGCTCGCTTCCGTTATGGCAAAAAAGGATAGATATAGGACTTTCCGTACCGAAATCGAATCGAAGTGTTTGTGAATACGGGGGTTGATCTGAACTGTTTTCTGTAGGTACGTTTAATCGTTAGAATGTAAATACCAATTATATCGATGACCTGCCAAAGCCCTTTGGGTCCACAGACGACAGCACGGTTGTAGAGAGTTACTTACATATCCAGTGCCCGTGCCAATTCGGCCGAAATCCAGCCACTCACCATGGGCTGCCCCATGGTCGAGCACATGAGATGTTTCCATCACTTTTCCATTACTGACCATCTCGAGCTTCCTGGTGTTACTCTAACCGCGACTTTGGGTCCTATGTTGAGTCCAAGGCCTAATTAGCCGTTATAAAGCTAGGTGTTCTCGCATAGGTGCAAAAGTACTTCACGCCGGAACGTCCTGCTCACATTATATCAAGCACAAGTTCGATCGTGCATCGAGTACTGTTCGCCCCTTTGGGATGATCAGCCAAGTATCAGCTGCAAGCGTTAGAAGCTCTTGAGCGACGTGCGAAGAGGCTCTTTAATAACGCCTCACATGTCAAAGCCAAGCTCTAAAGCCTTGATCGCGGCAAAGTGGCAGTCATCGGTTTTTTATCGATTACATTTCGGAGAGGGTGCTTTGGAATTACACAATCTATTTCCCCCATTCCCAATCTATCATCGGACGAGCAGAGATACGGCGAAGCGTCATCGTTGTTTGGTCCAAGTCCCACGGCTAAAACAAAGTGTTTTGCTTTCATATACAGGGTGTGCTACAGACCATTTAACTGAACATATTGCTGCATCGGCCTAAAGTCGTAATAGCGAAAAAATTATCTGCTGCCCCATACAAAATTTCAATAACTATTCGACCCAAATGTATGGGGCAGCTGAATTTTTTTCCGATATTACGATGTTTGTCCAATGGAGAAACATGTTCAGTTTGATGGTCTGTAGCACACCCTTAAGTATGTATATACCCTTTCCGTTACACCCTGTATATTGTGCGAACCGCCAGTCTGTGGAATTGACTGCTTGCTTCTCTGTTTCCCGATCATTATGATCTGGATCTCTACGAAGTTCGAGTAAATCGGTTACTTCTAGGCAAGCGTGCTCCCTAGGCCGCATCATCGCTTTACAACCGGCGAGTAGTGGCCAAACGCAAGCCTATTTAGTGTAAAAAAAGTATTTATTTGATACTAGAAAACCACACGTTCCATGGGCTGTTATCGTGACAGAATATTTGAAATTAAAACATTTAAATGCCGATCGTTAAAACAATGCGATGAATAAAGCAATACAGTTTATTAACATACAAATGGTAGCCAAAAATATTTCGGCTGGCGATGGCTTGTATTAACGTTATGCTTTTATATACAGCATATTTTCATTATTTTATGTATTTTAATTACCACTGAGTTGAATTTACGATATTTTTAATGTTTTCCGTTAATATAACCATTGTAAAAATCTAAAAATGAATTATAAATTTATTCAAATCCGTGTCAAAGTTTACGATCTGGTACTCGTAGTACGCATTTATTGCCAACATAAAAAAAATAATAGTATACTTTTAATGAATCTCCTGCGGACATTTGCTCATTATCTTAACAGGGCAGTAATGTGTTGACGGTCTTAAAAGATCCTTCTTGATTTAAGAATAAACGAGTTCAACAAGTTTTGTTTTTACATACAAAAAGTGTGACATGATCATCAATTGATCACGCAATATTAATTTACTTCGTGTTAATTTACATTGTAATAAAAACATACAAAAAAAATGCTCATATATTTTAACACATCGTTTGACACATGTATGCAAACATTTGATTTTATAGCAGAATTAATGACATGTTTTAAAATATAGATCGTTTTGTAAGCTCCTGTTACAGATTAGGTACAAAGATTTATGGTCGTTTCGACAAATGATACAGATTTTATAGTTGATTTTTTAATCTAATGAATTAATTTAATTTAAATGATTGGCTTTATTAAGATGTTGATGTGTATAATGATCTCATTTACGTAAACCGTAAGATTTATGTGATGATATGCATTTATAAAGTTTAGAACACTTATTTAACACTTTTAAATATTTCGTCTTTTTTTTTAATGTATAAAAATAATAAAAATAAATGCGGGTTTAAAAATTCTGCCTTGATCTAGAGAGATATTTTTTATCTCCTGGCCTGGTCTTCCTTTTTCTGTACCTACCCGTTGATGTATGTGGCTTTATCAAACCTCCTCAGAATTTGATTGCAAGCTGGTTGTTCTAACTATATCAATTACTCCAAGGTATTGAAAAATATTGCCCTCAGTGCACTGTGAGAAATTAACAAATCGATTCTCTTGAAAAAAAATCACTCGAGACTGCATACAGAATGTTTGGTTCGTCTCTGTGAAGAGTCCGTTTTTACACTGTATGATGGAGAGAAAGAGTATACCAAAAAGGTACCTATAACTCGTTATAGGGAACTTCTTATGGTTGATATTCTATGTATATGTGAGTTATTTCTATTTTTAATGGCTATTCGCGGATAATCGTGCACCTGCTGGGTGGGTTTTATGTCACCTGTTTTTTATTTGTTTTGCCTAAAATAAAATAAGTATAAGTGGGAGTAATTTATTTGCACGTGAAAGTCTGTGGAATATTATGATTTGAATGGTTTTCATTGTCATAAATTATATTGACAATAGGACGGAAAATTTAAATTAATGCTAATGTATAGTAGTAAAAATTATATTACAACATAACTTTAAAGATTATCTTTTAAGCTCCTTATTATTTTCAAGTACTGATTGTTTTATCTCCATGATAAAAATCTTTTCTATAGGTATCTTTTCTTTTAGGTATTTTATAAGATGGTGATAGTTTATTGTAGAGTACAATATTTAACACTTACTCTATGTTGCAAAATAATGTAATGACTAAGCATATTAATGTATTGTAAAACAACAGCTTTGTGGATGAAAATGTTCATAGTATGACAACATTATTTAAATGTAACATTCTGTTTATTGAATATTTAAAATTCATATTTTGCCATAAATCTTTTATATTTGAATAACGAGATGGTTTAACTGTATACCTAACTTTTACCTTCCCATTAACGTATGTATATTATTCGGTCAATAACACCATCATAATTCTGTCATCTTTTGGCTTTAGCAAAATATTAGCAATCGGTAATTTTTATATGGATTGATTATGTCGATGAGCTCAAAGGTTTATAAGCATTACCTGTAGGCAAAAATTGAACAGAATACATTGCTTTGCTACTTAGCATATTTTACACAACAAATTGGAAAAAGCAAGTACTTAACAACATTGCGATATTATAGCTACACTATTAAGTTGGACTAGTGAAACCTACTCTGATGATTTCAATAGTTATATCACGTATTTAAATTTATTTGAACGCACTGATGAAAAAAAATAATCAAAAACACATGCACCGGTGAAATATACGTATGTAGAAACACAAATGCGCAGAAATCCTCAATAATGATTGAATTGATGAAACTGTACAAGTGTGAATTTTATTATCAAATCTATTTTGTAACTGTAGGAACTTGAGATTCTATTCAAATAATTGTAAATCATATAATAGGCACGCTGAATACGCGTTTTGTTTTTCACGTAACATAACATTCCCGAAAGGTTAGGCAGAAAATAAGAGGTCCATCCGGGCAGTGCCCCCTGTACCCGGATAAGCTTTGGACATTTATAACCCGCCAGAGGGTAAAATTTGATGATTTCCCATCCTAAAAAAAAAGGGTTAGGCAGAAGTCTACCTAACAGTACACCCGCATTTCGCCAGTTATGTTTAAGACCTATGTAGGTAATATGGGGTGAGCCAATCGGCATCAAATGGGAACAAGTCCATACTCCGTGGCTGGAACTGCAAAATCGTTGTGGGAAAACTCAACACTTTGCTCTCCATGGGAATCGAACCCGGGACCTCAGCAGTCCCGATATACAATTGTATTGTATTGTATAGCGGGCTGGTTTCCGCAACTCCACGTCTAAAGCGCGTATTTTGCGTACGGGTGGGAACGTTACTCTATCCCCCGATATACAATACAATCATGGTAATAAACATCGCATTAAAAACAAGTAATCACATCTAAATATAACATCGAATAGGTAGATTTAAAGAACAGAAATAAGTAGTCGTAGTAAATTGCTAATGATAATCATGAATTCTTGTGATTTATTTTATGCTTTAAGTGTGACAGTATGTGTGACTGCCTTGTCTTTCTACGTTATGGTTTGGTGGTACCTTTTTGCCATTTTGAAATAGTCGCCAAAACCGTGCGAAGCTGGGGCAGGTTGTTAGTGTGGTTATTGAACAAAGATAGGTTTAATGCTTTTTGTGTTGTTTTACTATTTAAAGAAAGAGATCCAAGGGCTCTCCCATGCTATCTGTCTTTATATTAATCACTGATACCATGAAATCATAGAACGTAGTGAGTACTCAATAATTTGAATAACACATCAAGGCAAAAATTTGCGAAGATAAGAATATTTGTTCAGAATGAGCAATGGCGAGAAAGGAGGTGTCTGATGAGATGACGAGTAATTGAGAAGCATGGCAGCAGAAGACATGCTGTGCCGAACCCGAATGAATTGGGATAAGGGCAAGACAATGTTGTTGATGTTCCCAATTTTCCTGATACAGCTATTTCCATAACGTACATTTGAGGTACATAGTACCATGTGACAAAGTAAACGTTGGCAGTAGCTATTGGCACGCCAGTGAGTTTATTTACTATGTTTGTTTCATTTAACAATGAGACAGTAAACCATGCAAGGTGGACATCGTCGTCAATCGTATAATTCAACTATGTCATAGAATTACCATAATGCATTACAAATTATATTAGTTATTAATGAAGCATTATTAAATGTAAGTTAGTTTACTAATAAAAGGATAGTTTAAGAGTAATTAATAATATATTTTATCGCGTTATTTATCTACTCGGAAGCAATGGCATTCTTTCCGCAATTTATGTTTAATGATGTGCTAAAACCACGTTGTATGAAGATATGTGTCTGATTTTGAAACTGCACTTTAGTAACAAAGAACAAGCGAATTTCGCAACGAAATGCACAACAAGTAATTGAAGAATTTTACCAACAATATTTGAAGAAAATGTTTGTTTAGTTTGGTACAAAGTTTTTGTTATAAGTATTAATCCGTGAAATCATTGTCTTATTACTTGTTGTGTTACTTGAGCGGTGTTTTATGAGAACTTGGCAAAGTAGAAATATTATTCCCAATTTCCCAAAGGGAACTATTTTTAAACTTATTTTGGCTGATACTTAATTAGATTATTAAAAATAATCTTTTGCACATCTGACTGTCATTTATTGTTATTGGTGTCTGATTTATTTTCTGTTACAAAAAAAAAAAACTGTAGTTTATAAGAAACCAACTTTTTCTAATTAAGTCACTTTCATAGAGCACATATTTTTTAATGATTCTCGATAACTGATCGAATTGTCTGTAATTACTGTTTTAATGTTACATTATATTTATCGACTTACCTTATATGATCGTGATGTTTATGATAACGCGGGCCGTCTCGCGGCCTGTTGCGCAAGAGTTCGCACGAGACTGTGCCGATTCTTTGGACCACGTAATTTATTAATACTTTTGCCTAGAACATATGAGCGAAGCGACAGTCAGAGGCGTCATTGTTGTACCTATGGCATATTTTATTGCAGGCTCATTTGTTTCCGGGCCCGACGGTCATGCCCACAATGTCACGATTGCAATGTAATTAGATGTCATTCATTTCAAGATTTATGTCAGGAACATACTTTTTAGTCTGGGACAAGTATCCTTGGTAAACGAACAGGGCAACTTTTAGTTTGAGCGTTTTTGCAATTCTGTTAAAGGTTCTACGATGGTGTTTCAGGAAAATACTATATTTAGGCTTCCGACCCCAAATAAATGGCAGGTGAATGATGACGACATTAAACCTTTTGCGTTTATTTGTGACCTAGGACAATATGATATCAAAAAGTTTTAGAAACACCAAGTAAACCACATTGACACTTTTTTGGCAAAAATAATAATGGATTTAAATAAAATCTAATTTGTTTGTTTTCTTTGTTGTATAATTTAAAATTCAAATGCTAAGAAGTTTTAATGCTTAGGTATTTTTTATGAAATGCTTTGTTGTGAAAATTAACAATTACCAAAAAATTCCCTCTTAGAGGCTAAATGTATTTAGGTATATATCTATTCACATTTATAATATTTTCGTTCTACATGTTATTCTGATCATTCGCGATTAATTTTTTAAATGTAAGTGTGTTTGTTTTGTCCCAGACAGAACATTGCATAGATCTATCTGCAATTAGGTAGCACTCATTTAGCCTTACGAATTTATTTAGGAATATGAGTGGATGTAACCACTCTTGAGAATTGTTATTTAACTTCTATAGATATTGATTCCAGTTCGTTGGTCCCTAGAAGGTTTACTTAATCACTTACCACGAGAGTGTTGAAAAGTAAACGTAATGTTTAAATAACTAATAGGAAATACAAAAGAAATTATCATAGGCTACCGATTTGTCCTTCAGAAGTCTTGTTTGTAAAACAAGCGGTCTCTATCACGATCAAAAATATATATAAAAACTTGCATAATTGCAATGTTGACCACAGATTCAACCAAAAGAATAGTTGACAGCATCTTTGTATATGTCGCCGTGGACACAAATCTGGTTCAACGAGGGTCACAGAGGTCGGGTGGCACCTGATCAGCGAAAACCAGAAAAACACCAAATCAAGAATGAATTAAAGCACGAATGAATGATTCCGTTTTTGTGAATTAATTTGTCACTGAGTCTCTTAGTTTTCACTGTTTATAACATGTAAAGCCGTTAGTTACAGATTGTAAATACTAAGGAACATGGGTCCTGAGAAATTGTTTTCCCACGAACTCTTTATTTTGAAAAACATTTGATTTTGGTTACCACAAGTGAAAAGTAATTAATCCGAATATCTGCAGGAAGTGCTTTATTGAAATATTTATAAACTTACTTGGAAGTTAATGTCTCAGGAACATACCGGGCTCAAAGTACCCTATATCCTAAACAAGGTCATGGTCTGTCTGTGTGCCAAATTTTATCGAAATCCCTTCAGCCTCTTAGGCGAGAAAAGATAACAGATAGACAGACAAACCGACCGACATATAGGCAAAGTTGCTTTGACATTTATAATATGGATAAGATCAAGTGATAGACGTATGTAAATGAAACAATACATTACAAATCGATTTAGTCTCACTTATGCATCAAACTGCCTTTAATATGCCAAAAAAGATGAACATTTTCCTAATGCGATCAATAATGATCTATAATTTGCAAACATTTATATATGTAGTAGTCTCAAGTTACAATCATCAATAAATTATATATACTTTATGATGATTAGCTACAGGTGACACTTCTGCTTTTTGTGATTATCATCAAATATATTTGTCACGATTTTATTTCCATTTAGGATTATTTATGGCAATATTCTTGTCGACTCTCGTTGGTTTTCTTTCAGACTGTGTTCATTTAACGTCGTTAGAGATATCGTTAACCTCATTAAAGTTAATTTAAAATGTTTGTCGTGATGTCGTTTGCTTTTCATAAAAACGTTATGATTGGAATTAACACATGATTCAGTTCGTAATGCAAACAGTTTGAATACTTTACAACAGTATCACTAAAACTCTAGGTAAATAGGGTCGAATTTTCAATACCTATTTTCTTAATTGTGTAACATATCTTTTTGTTCGGATAATCCAAAAACCAGATGGAACTGTCTTCGAATCACGACCAGTAGGTAAGAAAGTCTCTCTCACAAACGAAAATAGAATCCTTAACTACTTGTATGTTCTACGTCTGTTCGTAACAAAGAATAACTTTGTCTGCCCCATATCACGAACCAGCCCAGTCTTACGATTAACTAAAACAAAATATGTGATTGGAATACGAAATTCTTGGGTTTATTTGCATTATGTATTTGTAAAAAATGCGAGGTTACTGATATGCATCAATTTTCGTTTACTAAATTGTAAAAGACTAGCTTTTGCTAGTTTCTGGGTAGAGTTCGGGAATTATTCTACAGGCGCGTTATACTAGATTAAAAATTATGCCATATTCTAACCATAGTGCCTATCCATGTCCCAGAATGCTGTCCAAATCCATTTAGCCACTATGGCATGAAAAGGTAACAGACAGACAGACCGACATACACAGCATCTTTATATAATTTTAGTATGGAAGTATGGATGAAAGAACCCTCGACTTTTCAAAAACAATATATAAATTATAGTTAAAATTATTTAAAAAAAAATCGGTTGTTCTTGAGGATCAAATCGAATACTCTAACTAATTGACAAAGGTCAGTGTTAAGTATTACATGTTTATCTTACAATTACCGCGGTAATCAAGGTCACTCAAACATCAATGGATGCCGTAAGTGGACTCTTGTAGAAATGCAGGAAGCGGTTGAATGTTGCATCAAAGAATAGAAAATATGAAGTTTCAAGGAAATTCTCGAGTCCCATCACTTGTAGACAATGATTTATATTTTTTAAACATTTGAACATTGCATACAAAACTTTTAAATTATCGCCTTGTCTTTTTAGCATATTGATGCCAATCTTCAGCCTTCAGTAGCGTCCATCAGCTCCTGAAATTAACAAATAATAGGACACGCAGGACACGACATCAACTGCCCCACCATTTATGGAATAGCAATGATTATCTACCTGGGCAGGTTTTTCTTGCTGCGACCAACCTGGGTAAATAGATAGTATCTTCAACTTTATAATTTTGCAAACCATAATACGAGAATACTCTAGTAGGTATTCTAACATTGTATAATTATCATCCTAACAAAATCGCAACAATCAGAAATACCACCAGATGAATGTCAACCATTTTCAAGGAAATAGTGTATTCGGGGTCAATGATGATTTTCTACATTTCACTTCTTATTACTTTGTCTCAGTTATCTTACATTTTTCAAGGCAATGTAGGTAAATGTGCTTTGAATAAAAATTAAGTTCATGTTTGTTGACTGTTAAAAGATCCTGATGTTTTAAACCAAATCTGTTAGTAAGGTCCAAAAGTTTCCAACTTCCACTATAACAATTAGGATTAATATCCAAACAAAAATGAATTGAAATAGGTTTAGTTAGCAAAAAGTATTATTTTTAAGTAAGAGACTTAGGTGTATTCTTGGACTGCAACCTATCTTGGCATGTTCACATTGCTGAATTAAGCAGAAGGGTTTTTTGTTCGTATCGGTCACTAAAGCGTCTTCAGAAGTTCCTGCCCTTTCAAACTAAAATTACTCTCGCTCAATCTCTTCTTCTACCTCTCCTAGCCTATTTTGATGTCTGTTTTCTTGATGCAACTGAAGAACTTCTTGATAAGCTCGAACGGTTGCAAAATTTGTGTATCCGCTTCATTTTCGGGCTTCAAAAGTACGACCATGTGTCGGAATTTCGGAAGCAGCTGAAGTGGTTACCTATTCGGCAGCGTCGAGATTCTCACACTCTTTCTTTTCTTTTTTCTGTACTTCATAACCCTAAAGCTCCTTCGTATCTTCGGGAACGCTTCGAATATCTTGTTCCTCGAGGTAAACCCTGTCGCTCATCATCATCTCTTCTCCTTCGCTTCCCTCCCCACTCCTCAAGTCGGTATGATGGATCTTTTTCTGTTCGTGCTGTGCGCCTTTGGAATTCACTTCCACACTCCTTGCGGGATAGCCCTTCGTTAGACGTGTTCAAGAGAGGAATTAGAGAACATTTCCTGTCAACATGATTATAGTATATATATAGTATTTTATATGTATGTTGATCTATATATGTATAGTATGTATTGCGTTTATTGTATGTTTTAGTTTAGTTTTAGTTAAAATAAGTTGAATTAAGTTTAAAAAGTACTGTTCTGTTCATGCACAAAGCTGTATCCTCTTTGGCAAATACTCCTGTTAAATAAGGTTTGCTGTAAGAAAACCCATTTCTGAGTTAAGCTCGCCGTTGTACATAAGCTATATATTATTTGTGTGTATATCTTTTAATTTTATGTGCAATAAAGAATAAGAATAAGATTCTTTTTCAAAATAATCGATGAAAAAAAAAAATTGTTTACTAGAGAAAACTTCAGTAACATAGTGACATGATTGTTTTGCCTCGCTGTATAGGCCAACATTTTTGGAGCTTACTATGTAAGCGCAGTATTTAGTACTTTTTTCGTACATTCATGTCTGACAGATGCTCGAGCTGAAAACCATTAAAGCAAAACACAAATCATCATCATTTGCCTAGCCTTTTCCCAACCATTTTGGGGTCGGCTTCCAGTCTAACCGGATGTAGCTAAACACCAGTGTTTTACATGGAGCGACCGCCTATCTGACCTCCACAACCCAGTAACTGGGTCATACGCCTTGGTAAGGCTGGATGTCAGAATTTTGGCTTCTGACTACTCTTAACGACTGTCAAAGATCTACAAATGACAGCCGTACCAACGGCTTAACGTGCTTTCTGAGGCACGGAGAAAAACGACGAAACGACTGGCTATCTGACCTCCACAACCCAAGGAAAACGCAGATATCAGAAATAATTTCTTCCGTATCGAGTAGAAAACAAGGAAGGGACGTATCGGTAGTAAACCAATAAAGTTGCACATAGGAACCATATAGTTGCACTGTCAGTCTTCATATTCGTTCCTTTCTGATGATTCCAAAAACTGACTTCAGAAGATTCAGTAACCTCTACGAGAAATCTTTTAGCAGTTCGGTAATAAATGTACAGGTTTTAGCATATTTACAAAGTTGTTATTTATAAAATGTCATGATCAACAATAAACATTTAGTATTACGCAGACCTAATCGAAAACGTTTTAAAAACTTTGGTAAGTATACGAATATATTTGCGTTGTTGTTTCATACCTATGTGTGAATGTTTTCATCACAATAATGGATAAAGTACACATTTCTTGAAATATTTGTTGGCATTGGTGAAAAAGCGTAACATAAAGGAATCAAAATTTGTTAAATATTGTTATTTTCTAGAATTTTGTGACTGAATAAACTATTTTTAATTAAACAATAAAATAATCGTAAACGATAATTTATTCAAACATATAATTTGGGTATTAAAATGTTAATCAGCATTGTTAATATGCACATATAGATCGTTAATTAGATGCACCTATTGTCTAATAATTGAATTACTGTTCAATGATTCAAGTAATTTGTAAAATCTTTTGAGATTGGAAATTTTGACTGGTTGGGTTTATATTTATTTATCTTACACACACTATCTTTACAGGATAAAAATCAAAATCAAAAGTCATTTATTCAAATTAGGTTGATAATCAGTACTTTTTGAACGTCAAAATTACAAGAGACAGTACCCCAAAACGCCTGCTCTTCGCCACTTCCTAGTGATAACCCCAATACCATAGTGGTTAGCAAACAAACACCAAATAAATTGAAAAATAAACTAACGGCTAATACTTAAAAATGTATCTAAATATAAAATTAGACATAACACAGAATATTAATATTTAAACAAAACTTTTGCGAATTCAGTCAGATTGCACGAAAACATGTCAAGTCTCTCATGCACTTCGTTTAGCACAGATATTGTGCGGGTGAGGGGTGTTTTTGACAGCAGGTTGGTTTTGGCCACAGGCACGGCCAGCAGTGGCGGTCGCCGCCGCCTCCACACGCACCGGACGTGTGGAGGCGGCGCGCATAGCTTCAGGTGACACAGCACTCCCGGGTTATAAGCTACTCCACGCAGGAGCTTTAGCGCATACGCCGCAAGTGTAAATTCCCGGGGGTTGTACCCCACCATACCCAGTACAAACAGTGTAGGATACATCAGCGGGTAAAATGGGTACACCCCATTAAGTTTAAAATACAAATGTCTTGTAAATTTATTCTGTACTCGCTCCAGCATGACATTGTATTTCGCTTCATAAGGAGCCCAAATCACCGCACTGTGGTCCAAGTGATTCCTTACCAAAGCATCATACAGCACCCTGAGCGTGGTAATGTTTGTGAATTCCCGCGACTGTCTCAGCACGAAACCCAGGTTTCTGTACGCCTTCTTGCATATCTTAACTATATGATCCCGGAAAGTTAGATTCGGGGTAAGCAGTACTCCTAGATCTCGTACCTGAGACACTCGCTGCATCGGCGCTTCCTCTACTTTGTATTCATAGGCTAAGGAATTTCTCGCGCGCGTAAATGTCATCACTGAGCATGTCGCTGTGTGGAAATAGAGTTTATTTTTATGAATCCACCCTACCACTCTATCTATGTCTTCCGACTCACCCTTAACCTCAAACAGCAATTTGAGGTCATCTGCATATTGTTTGAACAGAGTGGCTAACTCGGAAAAATACAGCTATATTTTAAGATGAAAACGAAAACTATCATTAATTTTGCCTGAAATTATAAAACAAAACTAGCAGCCCGCCCCGGCTTCGCACGGGCATTTAACAAAAAAATAAAAATTATAATACACATACACATACATCCCATTTCTTGGGGACACTTGGGGGGGGGGGCTTATGTCCAGCAGTGGACGTCTTTTGGGCTAAAATTATGATGATGAATACACATTCATAAACACTAAGCCCCCTATAACCCTAAGTAAATTCGTCACCGTCATATATAACATCAACAAAACTAAAACAAACATTCGTGAGCGTGTGCATCCTTGCGTGTAACGTCACATATCTATGAGTATCATGCACATCATTAGAAAGATCTATATTTCACTGTCTGGAACACCAAAAATATTGTTAAACAGAACGTTTTTTGAGGTTAATTATCGATTTTTCAATTGGTCTGGACTAGCTTGAGAGTTGTTTCTTTATTTTCAATGCTCATTATAATTGTATCAATTGAATTAATACTTACCAGCTTAAAGAGTGACTTTGAGAGTGTATACAACTTTATTTAGTTTTTAATTTATTTGAAATAAAATTAAAACAAACCTTCGCGTCGCTGACAGCATTGTCGTCTCCTCATTACTTCTTGTTCTTTCGATCTAGGGCTAATGTGGACCACCACCACTAGTAAAGCAATGGAACTGTGGCGCCCAAACCTTACACCAAAGTACTTACTTTGGTTCTAAAGGACAAAATAAAAAACTAAAATTGTTGATAGTTTAACAGTAAAATAAACTATTACAATACAAAGTTTCGTGGAAATCTGAGATGGAAAGTAAAAGTCGTCATTGAAAATCTCATCCATCATCGAACCTGTGATGAGGCTTGTTATAACTGAAGGGAGCGACATATAGTATCATCATCATCATCATCATTTCAGCCGAAAGACGTCCACTGCTGGACATAGGCCTCCCCCAACGCCACATTGACATTAGGGGGGTTTTGCCATAATCGTCACGCTTGGCAGGCGGGTTGGCGATCGCAGTACAGTTGTTACAAAAGCACAGAGAACGCTGCTGCCCATTCTCTGGCAAGTCCCTTAGTCGCCTCTTACGACATATAGTATACCTACATACAAATAAAGATACACAGCAATAGTGTTTACTATAGTGGACATCTATCTTTAGAAGATAGATAGTAATAAAATTCAAATCGATCCATTTGAAGGCGTGATTTTATGTATTTATTGGTTGTTGACATCATTGTCAGTTTACATATTATTGATCATTTGCCTATTAAACATGTTCAAATATAACTTTATTTAAAAAAAAAAACTTTGATTATAGTTATTTTTTTATTTTACTGGATTATTTCATCATCATCATCAGCCTATCATGTTCCCACTGCTCGGACACAGGCCTCCTCTCTATGAGATGGAGTGGGCTGTAATCCACCACGCGGGCCCAGTGCTGGTTGGTAGATGTCTTCGAATTTTAATTAAAATAAATAGTAAAACTAAACATTTACATAAACTAACTAAATATAAACTAACTTAAAAAGTTAACATTTACATAAACTAACTAACTATAAACTAACTTAAAAACAATGGGAGGCTTAGGCGTCAAAATACTCCTCCCCATCGCTGTCATCCGGAAACGTGCCCAGAAGACTGGCAGCATTGCCACGTTGAATGGCAATTCAAATTTTTAGTTTTAGGACATGCCGGTTTCCTCACGATGTTTTCCTTCACCGTTTTTGTGATGAAGAAAATTACACAAAGTAATACGCCTGCCTGGGTTCGAACCCACGGCTTACTGCTCGTAAGTCGGGGCTGCCACCACTGGGCCATCTCTGCTCTCGCTGCTCGCTGGGATTATTTATTTGTCAGACATTTAACTCGCGGTCGTTTCTTATTTTTCTACAAAATTATTCATCGTACTTGTTTGTTTTGGGATTAAACTCATCCCCCAATTATTACTCCTAGGGGACAGAAGGTAGCATCTTTCTCCCTTCACTTTCCTTTCGCCGATCATCGCCATCATCAGCGATGATTTCTTCATTACTACAAAATATTGTGACATAACATCAATCCTGTACCTAATCCAAGAAGGATTAGATGTACCCAATAGCAGTTACACCCACATTTCGCCAGTTATGTTTAAGTTCCACGTAATAGGATCCTATTGCCATCAACCGCGCACAAATCCGGGCTCCGTGGCTGCTACTGAAATATTCCTGACGAGAAATCCTAATAACATTTTCGCCGATCCAAGAATCAAGCTCAGCAGCGACGCTTGCGACTACTAAACCATCGCGACCAATATTGTAACATTTTCTTGAAAGTTACCTTTAAGTTAAAGTTACCTGAGATGATGAATTGTGATTACATGCAAATACATCCTCAACAAAGTGAAGCATGATAAATAATTGCATGCAGCTATGTTAATTGTTTTACGTTTAAATCTTTGTTTTGTTTATAATATCATCGATGACCTTTCTGCGACTAGGGCCGGGATTATAAAGTTAACTTAACTTGTGCTTTGGCTTAGTTATGTTCCTGTCTCTTTCTTGCACTCGTTGTTTGACAATTTCACGACAGTGACAGGAATAACACTTAGGCTAAGAATGTCCCGAGTAACGTGTATAGATCTCGGTCTAGGAGTTCAGGAACTCGGCGCAGTCACGATTGATGACATCGTTCACGTCTTTACTCAGACTTAAAATCTGAGATGGTATAAAGCTTATTGTATTTAAATATTGTGTACTTCATTATACTGAGCTATTTATAACAAATTCAATGCAAAGTACCGAAGTTTAAATATTATTGTTGAAGTAGAAATTAGCTTGGAGGGTAGAATGTTTGTGTGCGACCAACATTTTATCAAAGCTCATTTACAGATTTATAATGTTTCGTGTACACTCATAACGGTCTTATTACTAACAGAGATATCTACCAAGCAGTCTAAGTATATACCGGGATACAGTAAATAAACCATAAAAAATTAATCCTGAAAATAAGTCAGAAAAATTGTGCCCTCTTTTGCAAAAGAAAATATGATGAAGAAGATGGCACTATTTTCGACTTCGTCTTTCGTTCAATAGAACTCACATTTGTTTATAAAAGTATTTATCTTTAAATCTAGAATATTGACATTCCAGAAGATTTGTATTCAAATCTTACAATATTTTTTTTATATCTTAAGACACATCCTGGTTAGGCACTTTCAATTTGAAGTACGTGTTAATGGAATTATAACGAATAGCCCGTCAAGTGATGTCATGGTAACTTGAATATAATTTACATATTTTTGGTAAAATGTTGAAGCGATGGTCTGTACAATCTGCTTAGCAATGCCATCTAGTTTTCTTGAGCGTTACTATTGTTGTTCAAGTCAGCTACTGACCGGATTCATTCCGAACAGTTGGCTTACTTGATATATATTTTCTAACTAGTAATTAGCATCGAATATTAATGTTGTTTGATATATTAGTTAAAATCATCATCATCATCATTGTCCTAGCCTTTTCCCAAACTTTCTTGGGTTCAGCTTGCATGCTAACCGGATGCAGGTGAGTATCAGTATTTTACATGAAGCGTCTGCCTATCTGACCTCCACAACCCAGTAACTGGGTAATACGATACCCGTTAGTAAGACTAGATGTCAGACTTTCAGCTTCTAACTACTCGTAAAGACTGCCAAAGATCTACAAATGACAGGCGGGACCAACAGCTTAACGTGCTTTCCGAGGCACGGAGGAAACTCGGTATGTAATTATGGTCACAATAAAAAAAAACAAACAAACAAAATACGAACGTATAAACATCGTGAGGAAACCAAACATGCCTGAGAGATATTTCTCGACGGCATGTTAAGACAAGTCAGAGGCCCATGGGCGGCATAAAAACTGACACCAAGTTAGGCATTAGCCACACGAAAAAGAAGAAGAAGAAGAATGATATAATTTAATATTGTTCTTTTTTCTCTTGGTTTGTTGTTAGTTATTTTTTCTTGTCTATTGGGCTATAGATTTCCGAAACTTTCACGTTTACTAGCGCCTTCCAATTTTGATACTTATGTTAAACAGCGATAGGTTGCTAGTAATTTGTATAGACGGAATGACAATATCTAAAAAGTTCACAAGTCAAACGAAGTCTTTCCATAGTCAATTGGACGTCTGATAATTTAGAATTTTTATATTGTTTTGCAATCTAAGATTTTTAAATAATTTTGGGAGAGCCATGTAGTTAGACTGTATTATTTGCTTTTTCAGGTCTTTATTAGTTTTAAGCGCCTTGCAGTTTTTAATATCTAGTTTTCACGTTGAGGGGTATAAAGCTAGCAAATTCTCCAGGCTTTTCAATAGCTCGTTTATCAAGTTTAAAAGATTCATTTTCTATATACAAATATAAAGTGAAATGGTAATCTATGTTTTTATCTTGTGCCTTCAAATGGAATCCTTTCGATAGCCCTTTATATATAGTATAGTTTCCCATTAGTGCAAGAATTGGTCAGTAGTTCCGAAGATTAGGTACCCACAGCGTTCTCATACACTTTCATAACACTAGTGGGGATGTTATTCTGAATATGGTTTATGTAATGACTTTTTATCACTAGAGGTGTTCATGCCATGTCATCATCTGCATCATCATCATCATGCATCATCTTTTCCCAAACTATCTTAGGGTCGGCTTCCAGTCTAAACGGATGCAGCTGAGTACCAGTATTTTACATGAAGCGACTGCCTATCTGACCTCCACAACCCAGTAACTGGGTAATACGCCTTAGTAGGACTGGATGTCAGACTTTTGGCTTCTGATTACTCTTAAAGACTGTCAAAGATCTACAAATGACAGCCTGGACTAACGACTTAACGTGCTTACTGAGGCACGGAGGAAATTCGATATTTAATTATGGTCGCCCATTCACAGAACAACCTGTGCAAGCACGGCTTAACCTTAAAGATCGATCTGTGCGGCTGTTATTATTTAGCCACCAGTTCCTCTAACTACTACATGCTTAGCTACCACATACCTACATAGCACACTTCACGAACATATTTATTATCATCATTATCAGTTCCAATGAATAATAACTGGGTTGTGGAGGTCAGATAGGCAGTCGCTCCATGTAAAATATTTGTATTCAGCTGCATCCGACTAGACTGGAAGCTGACCTCAATATAGTTAGGAAAAAGCTAGGCAGATTATGATCATCATCAGTTCCGATGAAGGATGTTCATTGCTGAACGGAGGTCTTCCCTAAGCATAGCCACATCGACCGGCCCAGATTGGATTCCCGCGACCTTCACAAGATACTTTCAGACATAGTGCCCACATGCCAAAAATAAATAGGAGTTTTCTTGTATTATCAATTAAAAAACCATCAACTTGGTATAATAATCACCTATCAAGCCACCATCACATTCTAATCAGTAAAAAGGTCGCAAATCATAACTGTGCAGTTTAGCAAACGCACTGATCCCACCACTGTTTGATGTTCAAAAGGTCACGAGTTTCTTCACAGTCATTTTGTAACCGTTTTAAATAACGAAGGTTCAAGCACTCGTGTCAGAGTGCGACACACACTGCCATCTGTCGCACGATGACAATACTCGATCGTTGCGTCATTTATAAAGACCCGTTCACACTGGAAATAGTCTTGGTCCGAACAAGTTTGTCCTTAGCTGTCCTCTCTTTGACCGAGGGGGGCTCTTAGGATAAAGTCGCCTAGTTTGTAAGTTTTTGCTCTGGCTTTACTCACAAAGCACCGGGCCGGGTTAAGCAGTCTACAAATTCCTACATTGATCTTCGAGATGCTTTCCCCAAAAAGAATTAGGAATCAAACACGTCAGCTAGACATATACCTCTCCAATCGTCATTCAACTGCGAACATTGAGGAATAGCTTTCGCGCAACATTTGATGTTCCAAAATGTTCTTTTGTCTACTTTGGAAAATAAGCATCTTATTAGCAACACTGCAATATTCCATGTTGCAAGTAACTTTGTTTCCTGCAACACATAAACATGTTGTTGAAAATATGTGACGCAAATGCATTCGGCTCTTAACAAATTGTGAATCTCATGCATACTTGCGCATTAGAGTTCACAATTATTCAAGGTCGTGTGTGCAATTTAAAAAATACAAATAATCTTTTGCTTTAAATATACTTAACTACTCTTCAATGTTGTCAAAGTCGAAACATTAGCTGCAGTAGTTTATAATAATATTTTGGGATATTACGGTAGCTTAGTGATGATGATGTTGTTTACGGAAATACTTAAAGTCAATGGATTTTCCAATACTAATTGACACTTGATGTCAGCTAAGCTTATTTCCCTAGCTTAGTTATATTCGGATATTATGTGAAGCAACAAAGGTCATTTCGACGGTATTTCATTTCGTTGGTAACGAGGTTAAAGATACAAACTAGCCGTTGCCACTTCGTTTACAAACAAACTTCAACCTCTGTTGACCCGGCCAGGGCTTACCCTGGCCGGGTCAACAGAGTTTGTAGTTTCAAATAATGTCCTCAAATTCAAAATGTTGATGGACGATAACAAAGAAGGTTAAAGTAAAGATGGATTAATTGGGTTAGGTTAGATAAGTTTTGGTGTTGGGAGTTTTGGAATGAATGATAGCGTGACAGCTAACTTGGAAGAATTTCAGATCCAGGAAGGTGATGAGATGATTGCTCTCTCAAAACCTCTTAATATTTATAAAGATTGCCGGGGTGGTCAGTCACAAAAATTATCGTGATAAGTGAAGGTTGCTGAACTATTCACATACTATAACTATTAAGTACACATCAACGGATGCAGACCTTCACGACGATGCTTCTTGTGTGCGTTGGCATTTAGATACATTTACGAAACATACATTGAACACTGGCTAAGAAATTTCTAAGCCTAATGTTATTGCGCTAATTTGTACACGGCTTTCAACCGGCCTGCAGTGAGAGTTTGAAAGAACTGAAAATATTGATTTCTTTAAAATTCGTAGATTATTTAAATATGAAAATAACCCAACAGTGTTTTTAATTGTTATTTATTCTCTTTAAAACATGTTTTGCATCTCTCTTACATCATATTTTAATTCCTTTTGCCAAGTAACAAAATGTTTTTACTACGTTGATGTCACGTTTATCAATAAGTCGTATTTATGTACAAATGATATGTACATCAAGTAAATCATTCGATAGCAAAACATGTACTTAATGTTATGATTGTATCAAGAAATTTCATTTTTGAGTCTTGAACGAATCGTTTTGTAACGATTGCATCAAATATTTAACTTGAGTTACATGTAAGTTAAATATGTATTTAACGCAATAATATACACTCGCAGTTTTAAGACTTGCTAGGAACAAATCAAACGCGGCATTGACTCATTTGAAGTCTCAACTTATCAGTTGTACTAAAGAGAGAATTCATCCATCTCCGAGTCTGCCGAGATTTAAAGCATATGGAAATACACAGCGATCACTAATATACAAGGTGTTGTTTTGCATCCTAGTCATCATCCTATTCAGGAGATTGTCCCAAAAGACATAAATTATAATCAATTACAATTACGATACCTAGTTAATTATTAATAAACGCTGATTTTTGTGGTTGTTTATGTTTGTCAGTATTTCAGAATAGCCACCTACGTGGTTTGGGGGATAAGAAATCCTTGATTAAATGTTTGAGAGTGTTTGTAAGTGTAAAAGCGCGGTTATAGGGCGAATATCAGACGGGCCGCTTTTAAATCAAGTGTGGTTCATACTTTCCGAAATTAGTAAAAAAAAATTACCTACCCATTTTATAATTTATTCGGGCCGAGAATCATCAGCATAGTCACCTCCTTGAATTTGACGAGGATGCAAAACAATACCTTGTATATTAAAAAAAAACCTCAGGGTCTTAGGTGGAGATTGATGGATCACTCTGCCTTGGAGTGTAAATGTGGAGTATATGTGTTACAGGAACTGATAAACGCTACTAAAGAATTCAAACTCGTAGTCTATGGCCATGCCTCAATTTATTTTACCATCAATACGCTGAGAGCACTCATACGTAAACTAATGATTTCGGTTACATAAAAATTAAGTGTTGTAGCTGTACCTACTTCATAGGTCCATGTGTAGTATACGACGTTTCGGCGAATTGATAAAATTAGATGAGATTCTGCAAACGTGTCCACATTTATCCCATTATACTGTTGCAGAGTCAGACTGCAGTTCTTTTAACGAAAACCCACCTTAATAGCTGAAATAAACACTCACAATTTGTGTCTTAACTTGCGCAAAGTTGAGGATAAAGTTGTAGTGATAATAGCAAGTTTTAAAATTGTATTTGCGTTTCGCAAAATATTTCTAAAGTTAGATTTCTTTAAGAACATTCGTGATTTGCTACCAGTCGTCCTTGTAAGCAAGTAAGCACGTTTATGTCATCAAATAACAATAAACGAAATGTTTGTGAATATCTGCAAACCTTTTTATTACCGTGGAACAACTTTGCAGTGTCCGAATATTATCTTATGTATTAAAAATCTTAAGTAAAAATACGTCTTAATTAATTAAATGTGTGAGAAGAACGTTAGGCGTGGCTCCCAAATTATATTATAGTATCAATAAAAATTAGATTCGTAAAATTTTAACTATCTAGGCACGATTTAAGAATATGTAATGTCTTTTTAAAGTCCTTCGTATAATAAAAATAAAATAATTAAAAGATAAGAAAAAATAATAAAGTCACAATTTTATATATGTTTTATTTATGTAAGACAAAGCGAATTGCTTAGCTCGCCATCTAAAAGTGAAGAATCAGTTTTATATCGCTTAAGGTTCGATAAAAGGAAACACCATTTTATAAACAAAGTATTTTATTCATTCATAATAAATTTTATAAAAGTACAAAGAAATATACAAAAATTACAAAGAGACGTCCTTATGGCACGCGAATTTAGAATTAGATCCCTTAACTGAGATCTCTTTAACGGTTTATTACAAATCTACTGATAATAGTAGTTATTTTACTTGTGATAGTAGTTTTCTACTGGTGATAGTAGTTTTTCTACTGTTGTGAGTAGTATTAACTATGTACAGGTTGTATCAGTTTGTGGTCTTATTGTCCTAGGGAGGTCTTGGGCTGGAAGCCGTTGGGTCCTGCGGTGAAGGTCACGGTGTAGTGCTTGCCATCAGGGGCGACGTAAGCGTATGATCCGGTGACTGTCAGCGCCGCGTTCTCTGACTGAGGGTTGTCGAGCTTGCCTTCCTCCTGTCTAGAGGTTCCATCGCTGGTTTCGTAGCTGTTGAAAAAGAAAATGTATATTATTGAAGTGGATTGACATGTCTTTCAGTAAGTCATTAGTTCTTATTACATTACTTAGTTTCAGAAAACTTGCCAAGTTTAAAACTGAGTGAAACTTTAATAAAAATTAATGACATGATTATTTAGCTAGCATTACATAACATCACGCCTCTAATCCCCGAAGGGTTAGTCAAAGGTGAATCTAACAGTACGCTTTTTGCCAATTATGTATTTATTCCTAAGGAATAGGATATAATACCCAATAATACTTTGCCCAACCCGCGAATCGAACCCAGGAGCCCGTGCTCAGCAGTCGCACATTCAACCAATCGACCAACGAGGCAGTCAGTAATATTTAGCTAGATTTTCATTGTTAGCTCCTAATACCCGTTTTCAGTAACACTAGACCACAGCTAAACGAATTTCAAAATGAAAGCATACTGATTGATTTTCAGTACACAGCTCCGAGGCACGAGTTGAAATTCCATGAGTGGGGTAATATCTAGGCATACATGTAGGTGCCGTGTCGTACAGCCATCATATAGTAGGTCCTTAGTAGGTATATACCAGAGATATACCTATTAAAATTGATCAGCAAACACAAGATACAATAATCATTAAAAAGATCCTCCACCTCCATGACCTGTATTTGATCCCGGATCATAGTCATTAACAAAGTAAGAATTATGTTCAAAATGGATGTCTGATCACAAGGATTGCTTTATAGCAGAAAAAACAAGGTTGTGTTTATTAAATGATTTATAAAATAACAAGAGGCCACTCGTTAAATTGTATGTTACAATCAGTTTCTGTTTTCCTGTTTACTAAGTCACGAAACTTATATTTAAGGAAAATACCATAATGTACCAAATAAGTTCAGCAAAAATTTCCACTCAACACTGAATTTGAACTACAAATTCTTTCAAGTGTCTGTCATTTGTACTAAAATTTACGGATTCAATATTAAAAATAACAAATAAATAAATTAATTAGTAAATAACAGTTTTATTTTTATATTGTCTGTTCATTCATTATTGATTCATTAACAATTTGCATGAAATCATTTGCCTCTATTGGTGTTGACCGATAATTATTAGATTTCACTTTTTCATACAAAAGACTTCAACGCGCGAAGTAATTTTTTTGTGTTTCGTTAGGTGCCCATTTAAAAAAATAATTATAACTAATATGGTTGCTGATATGAATCATAAATTCGTCACACAGTCTTGATTAAATATTTAAATGTCATAAAATCATAGGGAAACATAATTTTTTCTCCAATGTTTCATATTCCTTATTGCATAATTTGGTAAAAACCTTTTGGTATTATTTGTTCACTCTTTATAATGGTTATAAGTTTATGTTATTTTTATGGCTTACAATGGGCGTTGTATAATGTTAGGTGGTTACGTCACAAAGGGTCATCACCTACTCTTAACTCGGCTCGTTTCGCAACAAACGGTTACATTAACCGTCTGATTAAGTAATTATGTTTATATTTCGATACAAGTACCTCGTGTGTCGTATTTAATGATGTGTCAGTATTGTTAATCAGTCTCTATTTCTTAGTGTAAACTTTTACTTTTCAGTTATTAAAACAGGTCAAGTCACTCAAAGGCTGAGCAGACTATGCAAGGATATACTTCAGGCCGTTTGTATGGGATCAGTAATACTTAGATTGAGATTTCAGATAATTTTATCTTTTAGGCATATAAACCATCATTTGACCTGTAGCCATATAGGAATGAGAAATTATCTGTATGATGTTATCAGAGTCAAGTCTCGTGTGCCCAATACCAGGTGGTCTGTGCACATACCTGAGTACCTTAGGTATTGTTTGCGACATGCGCTGGACAAACCAGGGGGCTACAATTGTCCGCGGGAAGGCCTAAAGGTCATGCTCTTACAGTATTTAATTAATTAAACCTTCTACTTCTTCAATTTTTATCAAGATAATTTTAAAACATATTTCGATTAATTTTAGATTTTTTGAGGTTTTCGGAGTCTCTCTTGGGAGCTGATAGATCTCAAAAGGTTAATAATAATACGCCTCAGAGGTTTTTTTAAGATTCTGCACTAATTGTTTTAACATTTTGAATCTTGTTTTGTTTGTTCGATCCGTTGATTAAACAATCAAAACACTAGCTTGCTATTAGGCAGATGACTTAAGGATTTAAATATTTTTCTCAAGCTAGCTTCCAGTATAACCATGAAATCCAGTACATTACAATCCAGTTACTGGGTAATACGAAACCCTTTTTCGCACAGCTTTTCTGACTTTCGCGCTTTTGACTGCTTGTAAGAACAGACAAAAATCTACAAATGTCAGCCGAAACCACTAAAACCCAAGTAAAAGTTATAAGAGAAGAAGTAACTTACGCGAAGCTGTATCCGTCGGTCTCGACATTGCTATCGTAGCGCAGGATCTGCACATCTTGTGGGTTCTGGGGCTGAGGGGCGCCGGCGCAGACCGCCACTAGCACACAAACCAATGTTACCTGCAGACAAACACAAAATAAGATTTAAAATATTATTTTACACACTGTTATAAAACACCAAGTATTAATTCGTCATCATCAAATTCTATCGTAATTTAATTATCGCGAAAACAATCTTGTTTAAAGAACAAACACTTCATTTCATATAATCGTAATGGTGTTATGTTTTTCCTCTTATTTTATTCACATTTAAACACTGCAGAGATTTCGTTTTGATCGTAGCCAATATGCGGCATTGGACTGTCACTCGGTAGTACCTCTTCTAGCGTTATAATTCACAAATTCTAACGTAAACCATAAGTTAGACAAATAAGCAGCGTGAATTTAAGCTGTAAGCATCCAGTTTATGCGGATCTCTTATTGTGTGGGAAATCTATACAATGCGAGGTCATGCTATACTGGAAGTCTACAGCTCGGTGTTGCCATGTGTAGGTTACCTTGATGTTAAAGAAAGGCGACTGCTATATCTCAAATTTACGAGTAAAGCATCCAAGTTACCCCTTTCTGAGTGCAACCCATGCACATGCATTGTACAAACATTGCACATTTAAAACAATATTTGTTAAACGTTTTCTCTGTTTACAAATATTTCGCTCGATGATAAGGTTGAGCAATAGTTTGAGTGTTTATTGTGCCGTGCATTTGTTTTGGGGTATTTGCCCAAGTTTTATGTGCCCGAGCTTTTTAACAGTTGAGTTAAAAAATACAGAGTTTAAATTTTTTTATGGATATTTATTTACTTCATAAAAAAAATACAATTATCCCAGCACAAGAATCGTGTATTATAAACGCGGGTATATTTGTTACAAATTCACCTCACAGAGTTTAGAGTTTAGAGTTCTTAGAGTTTTCTAATTAAACAATAACATAAAAACATTGCAAATAAATCATTTACGAAAACAAACTCCCTATGTGCTCATGTATTCAATGAATTTCAGTTAAAGAAATGGTAAGTACCTAATGCAGTTAGCATTATGAACTTACCATTTCTAGGTAGCAACACTAAACGTTCAAAGTTTTAACTGACGACCCATTGTTAACTATAAGCAAGTCAAAGGACCCCCTTTCGAAGAGCCTAGCATTATGCAAAGTGAATTATATAAACGGTATGCCCTTTAACTCTACTGGGGACAAACGGAACATCAGAAGAAGCTACGAAACTAGCTACGTTAATTAAATAAAGAGGATTCTAATTAAGTATTGAAATTGGTTATTTACAACCGTTTTAAAATCATGGGCATATTTTCTGTAAAAATCTGCCCATTCGTTTTTTTTACGGTACTGACTATATGGGCATATTTTCTGTACCGTATGGGCGCGTTTCCACTATGACGTGACGATTAAATTATCGTAGGACAGCTGTCGTCTCTAGCTGTTCCTACGTGTTCCTGCTATTGATTCAGTTGCCAATATGTCGTTTCTGGAATAGAATGTCGTGGACGATAGCTACTCATGTCGTCCTATCTGTGAACACCTCCATTTAAATACACAGGTCACGACACTTTAAACGGCACGATAATCTGTCGTCACAACATATTGGGAACAGGGCCTAACCGTAAAACTGTGACCGCCATATTTATTCTTCAGAACAAAGTTATCAGACGGTTGTATAATCGTCTTTGAATCTGCATGACATACACTATAACGCCCAAGTTTATACTAAAATGATTATACAGTTATCAACAGATATTGAAATCCTAAATAAAGCGTTAAAGCATGTGCTGGCACGATAATAACAGACCGGCTGTTGTAACGTAACCCTGGGGTCAGGATCCATCAAGTCACTCCGGTATGACACCTCCACCCATTGTTTTTGCGCATCTTACGACCATTACCACACCTAACCGATGCATCACAAAAGGCACGACACACTTTCAACAACTAATTACTAAAAAAGTATTTAAATTTATGAAATCATTCAGTGCTTATTAAAATTAAAATAAATAAAAAATCTCGACTCACGTATTTGAGCATGATGCTTAGTATTCGTGTTGAGTTCAAACTAACGAATGAGTAACTAGTGTAAGATCGTTCATTTTATATATATCCCGAGTTGCAGGCACTTGCAGATGGCTGACATCATGTAGGATGGGTCGCGGTGACGCGCTTCGCGGTATATTCTATGCTCTCAACAGACCTCAGCGCTTTTTTGTGAACTTTGTATTTGACCGCTAATCAACAATAGGTTCTATGATTTGTGATTTGAGTTCCGTAATTAAAAGAACATTCATTTAAAGTGAATTTGGTTTAGGTCAGCACTAATAATGATCATTAAATAAGTAGTTAAGACTATCCCACCCTTTGCGTAGCAGTTAAAAACGCTCCTTTTTTGTAATTTACTTATAGTTAGATTCGATGCACTTGTAGCTAAGTGTATTCACAAGAATTACGAGATCTGTTAATGGTATAAATTATTAATTGAAAATTAATTGTTTCCATCATTTGCACCTATGTTTGTTTATTATGTAACATAAAATAAATATGTAGACGGAACTTTTATCTTGTCTCATCGTTCATACATCGCAACGGAATAAACGTTCCTTTTAATTATATTTTATGCTCACTTAATTATGTCTTGTGCTTATCAAATCTTTTCCTATCTTTAAGTTAGATAAATAATGAGAAGACTTATGTAAGAATTCAGATTCGTTGCATATAACTAAACAAAAACAAAATCATGTGCAAACAAGTAAGTCCTCAAAGTGTTTCTATGCAAAGTGCATTATAAAAAGGCAGATTATATATGGCGGTTGAATTTTAATATAAATTATAATTGAACATTATAAAAACTGACACAAAAATCATGACAGACAGATTAAGAAATAGTACGTGAGTGAAAACACAATGGGTTAGTTTAAAGCTTCGTATCATCGCCGTTGTGACATATGTTTGCTGAAGCTCAGTCAACTGTTTTAGGATTAGTGAGAAAAAAGATTATCGTTAAATCTTCGAGATTTAATTTTATGACTGGCCGCGTAGCTTAGAAATACACACCTATGTGTTAGTGTTTGTTAACTTTTGCGAAACAGTATTGTCTTGTAGGTAAAATTGCTAAACAATAATTGTATTGTTGTCAGAAAAAAAAAAATAACTAACAGTGTCTTTAATGTTGGTTTTGATTTAAAAAATTATGAATTATTCAACGAATCACCCCCACCAACGTTGAAAACTAATCGAGCTAGGTAGAACTTTAAAAGAAAATTTCGAAATTTTTAGTGTTAATACACTACGATCGACGAAGACGGCATATCAAACCTAAGTCGGTTTTATTGCTCATTATAAATTTAATATAATATCTACTTATCTAGTAACACGAAGAGTTATGCAATTCTTATTGACTATACAACTGCGACATGAATAAAACATTCAAATGTGATTATTAAACAATATAATATGTACTAATTGGCTATTTATAGTCGTGAGAACTTTGGTGTAACTTTTTAGTTCGACCACAAAATATTTTATGATTGGATGATTTTGGCTAATCATTGAATAATTCCTAGTTTAATTTTCTGACAATCAGAAAAAAAAATGGGTTTTGGTTTGAATTAAATCAATTTATTTCAAACTCCACGATCGAAAAAAAAAAGTTTTTAAAGTAAGTTCATCCGGCCTAATGAAAATTGAAACAGTAAGAATAAAGAACATTTTTTTCCTACATTACCACACAAGACCCAACAATGTAGTTGCTTGGATTCCGTACCATTGTAGTATGAACTAACGGTGAACTCAAATTGGAACGGACAGATTGCAGTCTAGCTAAGACTAACATCGGAATTTGACAGATACTGCAGTATTTTATTGATCCGTCAAAGTGCGTTATCCTGAGTTCACAATAGGTCCGCACTGTTTTGACCAAAATCTTTACAGCGCAGCACTATCTGGCTTACCTGAAGCTAGATTCATTTGTTGAAATCGCGTTAGTCAAAGTATAACTTTGATTAGTACATACGAGCATTTTCATCTATTTGCCTCCACGGCTAATATTTATAACGAACATTAGTTGCAAAAACTAGTCTACACTACAAAACCGCGAATTAACCGAGACCTCTCGATTAGTTTTATTGAGCTCCTCATTGAGACACCTCTCTGTGGTCTGGTATATAATGATAATTTCCTTTTGATCTCCAAATTTGTGAGGTCATCGCAAATATTTGTTTTGTTTGCCGTATCTAGGACTTTAAAATCCAAGGCACCGTCTCTCATGAATTAAACAAAAATATAGGGGTTTTAAGAAGGCAGTGTCTGTCTGTCCAACTCACACGCAACTCAACTAGATATTTTTGGCAAAATGCACCTTTTCGGCTAGAGAAATAAATCCTTAGTCGTTTTCAAAGTGACCTTTTTTACGGATGGGAAATCATCACCATAATCTCCCGCTCTGGGCGGAGCGGAAGGGAGTGTCAGACTTGTACTGACTAAAACCCATCCATGTTCCTTCTTAGTCCTTTGTGTTCCAGGGCCACGGTATCTCTTTCGAAAGTTAAAGTGACCTAAAATCCAATTTTATTAACTCAGTCTATCGAAGTCCACAGCGGGATCACGGCCTCTTCCAAACTTTGCCATATTATCCAGTCCTACATGTCTTTCGAATTTTGTTTATCCCAGCTATCTTTTCAACCCTTCGCGTTGGCTCATATACCTACAAAGGACACGGATTTAACTTGATTATTAAGTGTTAATTTATTCAAAGGATGTCTGTCTAAAATATCTATATTATTTACCTCTATTAGGCTGCGCTATTCACAATCGATTCCTCTTAGTTGCAAATGCTGCTTCATCATGATGAGTACCTATGACTTCAAACAAGTATGTAGTTGAGGAGTCCAGACAACGATTAGTCAATCTCTGTGTAAAATAAATAAGCTGTTATTGTTTGGTAATCGGTAGTCATCAAATAATGTTCTTTGAACTTTCGACTGAAGAAACACTCATACAATTTGAAGTGTGATAACTTTGTGAATAGTTGCTCAGGTGTGTAATGCGTGGACAAGATTTGTAATATTTTATATGACTGTACCGACGTCTATTTTTAAATCCATAGTAACTTTACTTGTAGATGCAATTGCAAACATAAACTCACGCTTACAATCCCTTAAGGCGTAAGCAGAGATGTTTTCCGTTTACAGGAAAAGGAGGCTGTACACTCACGGGTTCCGCATGGCTTCTTACGTTTTGGCCTTGCAATTACAATGCAAGTGAAATTGTTTGATGCGACAAACAACATGTATGTTGTGGAACATAGGATTAGGTAACTTTAATTAAACAGAATTCTAGTATTATATAATTATTTCAAAAGAATAATAAAAACTAATACAGTAAGGAGGACAGAACAGCTCGTGGGTATATAATAACAGCCGCACGGTTCGATCTTTAAGGTTAAGCCGTGCTTGCCGAGCGTGGATGGGTGACAATAATTACATACCGAGTTTCCTCCGTGCTTCGGAAAGTACGTTAAACCGTTGGTCCTGGCTGTTATTTGTAGATCTTTAACAGTCGTTACGAGTAGTCAGAAGCCGAAAGTCTGACCTCCAGCCTTACCAAAGGGTATCGTATTAGTTACTGGGTTGTGGAGTTCAGATAGGTAGTCGCTTCAAGTCAGTATTTGACTTGTATTTGTTTATTTGAATGTCATGACATCACATTATTATTTTAGACCTACGTCAGGTACTGCTTCGCTGAGGAGCTCGTGGCTAAATAATAACAGCCGTCCAGGTCGATCTTTAAGGTAAAGCCGTGCTTGCCGAGGTTGGTCTGTGGATGGGTGACCATAATTACATATCGAGTTTCCTCCGTGCCTCGGAAAGCACGTTAAGCCGTTGGTCCCGGCTGTCATTTGTAGATCTTTGACAGTAGTTACGAGTAGTCAGAAGCCGAAAGTCTGACATCCAGCCTTACCAAAGGGTATCAAAAAATCAGAAATCAAAAAATCAAAAGTCATTTATTCAAATTAGGCTGATAATCAGCACTTTTTGAACGTCAAAATTACAAGAGACAGTCCCCCAAAACGCATGCCCTTCGCCACTTCCTAGTGTTTTAGCTGGGAAGAAGAAGTGGCGGAACAAACTCCCCTATCGTATTAGTTACTGGGTTGTGGAGTTCAGATAGGTAGTCGCTTCAAGTCAAATACTGGTACTCAGCTGCATCCGGTTAGACTGGAAGCCGATCCCAACATAGTTTGGGAAAAGGCTAGGCAGATGATGTCAGTAAAGAGGACAGATGTCAATATTTCGGACAAGATAATTTTATAAGAGTGACAAATAATGACTGATGAATAGGACATTATTTAATGTTATGAAGCAATCGGTTCACAAATATACAGGGTGTAACGGAAAGGGTATATACATACTTAAGGGTGTGCAACAGACCATCAAACTGAACATGTTTCTCCATCGGACAAACATGGTAATAGCGAAAAAAATATCAGTTGCCCCATACATTGGGTCGAATAGGTATTGAAATTTTGTTTGGGGCAACAGATAATTTTTTCGCTATTACGATGTTTGTCCAGTAGAGAAACATGTTCAGTTTGATGGTACACCCTTAAGTATGTATATACCCTTTCCGTTACACGCTGTATATGGGTTATACATAGTATTGGTATGCGTATCCACGATCGCATCTTTTTTTAAACTGCCTGGATAAACAAGAGATCATGTGTGAATTGTGGTGTCTAACAACATCGTCATGTGTGAAAAATAAACTTTACGCCCGGAAGATAAACTTTACGTACTTGTAAAAGCTTTAACAATTTACCTAATTTTGCAAAATCATGCTTCCTTATGAAAGAATCGTTAAATTTAAATTTTTGTTCGTGATATAAAGGTGGGCACCGAGTTTCCCTCGTGCGTCGGAAAGCACGTTAAGCAACAGCTTAAAGATCTACAATTTGCCAGCCGGGAGGTCCCGGCTGGCAAATTGTAGATCTTTGATAGCCGTTACAGGTAGTCAGTGGCCCGATAGTCTGCCAACCAATCTTACCAAGCGGTATCGCATTAACTAGTATTAACTGGGTTGTGGCGGTAATATAGGTCGCTCCATGTAAAACACTGGTATTCAGCTGCATCCGGTTAGATTGGCCGACCCCAACATATTAGGAAAAGGCTAGGCTGATGATGATGGTATAAAGGTAGGTAGGATTGTAGGCTTCAAAGATCCCAGTGTAAAATGGAGTAAATCAAAAAGATCTTGGACAACAACTCCATCATAACCACGAGTTCCACGATTAAGAACACATTGTGTTCATGTTATAGAGCGCATTTAATTTAACGAGTTAAAAGTTCATGATGCTTCGTCCTAACTCGCTGTAGCCAATGTTTCTTCTATTTATAAAGGATCTTTTGAATAAATTAAATGGGATGTACTCGACGATAGGGTAGTAGGGTAGGGTGATTATACTTTGTTAATGTTTTACTAATATTTCTTTAAAAGGCGTCACGTGTTCATGACACCAAAACACGCAAATGTTTTATTAATACTGTCAATGATTTTCAAGGGACATCAAATTAATTTTGTTGGAATCTTACATAAGCTAAATTCAAGGATTTGTACTTACTCTCACAATAAAATGTCGACGGTCATACCAGTATTAATTGTAAAAACTTTAATATGTATCTATTTAATACTTCATTGGTCTAGTGGAAGCGCTATTATTGAGCATCAGGTCCTGGGTACAATTCCCGAGCGTGTGTTTTCATCCGATTGATGACGAAAAAATAGGAAATAAGAATGAGGAATGCGGAGGAATTAGGAGAATGTCGTGAGGAAAGTTTTGATTATGAATGTGGATGGCTGTAAGAGTAGAGGAAGACCAAAGAAACGATGGATGGACTGTGTGAAAGATGATATAGCAAGAAAATATGTGTCTGTTGAGATAACGAGTAATAGAGAAGTATGGAAGAAGAAGACATGTCATCTGCCTAGCCTTTTCCCAAAATACGTTGGGGTCAGCTTCCAGTCTAACCGGATGCAGCTGAGTACCAGTATCTTACAGGAAGCGACTGCCTATCTGATCTCCACAACCCAGTAACTGGGTAATACGATACCCCTTGGTAAGACTGGATGTCAGACTTTCGGCTTCTGACTTGTAACGACTGTCAAAGATCTACAAATGACAGCCGGGACCAACGGCTTAACGTGCTTTCCGAGGCACGGAGGAAACCCGGTTTGTGATTATGATCACCCATCAACAAACCAACCTCGGCAAGTACGGCTTAACCATCGACCCGTGCGGCTGTTACTATTTAACCACTTCTCCATGGAGAGAAGAAGACATGTCGGGACGAAAAAATAGGGGTCTATTGCATGGGATTTAAATATACTTAATTGGTAAAATGTGAGTGTACAATTCATCATCCATGATGTTATGTATGTTATTCCCTCCAATAAAATATAAGGTTGAGGCTGACTCATGGGATCGATTAATACGTACCAAGGTTCTAGACTTTCGATAATGTCACACTAAATGTGCAGTCCTATCGTAGGTATACCCTTCGTTCTATTAACTTTGATCCGTTTGAACTTTGTAAGTAAATATTTGAATATATGTTTTGACCATCTGTTACTCAAGAAACTGCAACACTAATTAAAAATATCACCTTACAATTCGTAAAATTGTCACAAAGTGAGAATTCACAATATCAAATGCGTCTGCGACTATTTTACGAACTGTTATATGATTTCAGATATTATCATATTATGATTCTACTAAACTGGCCTTTTTAGGTCCACAGTAGTTAATGAGTAATAGAAAAGTATGGAAGAAGGAAGACATGCTTCGCCGACCCCAAATAAATTGGGATATGGGCAGGAGAATGATGAAGAGTTGTTGCTACTTTGTGTTCTAAAGAATATACCCGGATGTGTTGCAAAAAGGTTGCTCTATGATTAATGTTGACGATTTGGGAAATTTAAAACGGTGTCATTACCTATCTAACTAACTCGTTTCGAGTCGTACTAGTTCCTACCACTAGTAACCTACCTCCTCGATTCGAGGTATTACTAGGTCCTACGTCTACTAACAATTATTTTTAATGTATGATTAATGTTGACGATTTGGGAAATTTAAAAACTGTGTCATTACCATTAACAGTTGAAGCTGCCTAATCTACCGTTTGTCCTCGCAAAGCATTGACTAAACTTTAGCCACATAATCTCTTAGTTCTTCAAAGGTTAAATGTTTACTTTGCGAATGTATACAATTGTATAATATTCCTCTTTAATGAGTCACATCGACCTTTTACTTGTCATTGATAACGATTTTATAAATATTCTGTAACTTCATACTTATTAGCTATGGCTTCGTTAAGAAAGATATGAAGTGTATTGCATTCACTAATATATTTTTTATTTACAATTATTTTGGAAATAATATTCAAATGCCACAAATGAATGAAGGTGAACATCTTTCATAATCCGCACAGCAAATGACTGGAGCCTGCGTCTGTTTCCGAACGCTTATTACCCTAATCTCTTTAAATGTAGAGTGGACAGGCTTCTTCTGGGTAAGCTCGTACCATCGTCGACTTTGTCTCTGTCATCTCTGACCTAGAGTAGAGTCAGGAGCAAACCAATAGCCAAAAAAAAATATCAGAAGAAAAACTCGCAGTTAGATTTTCAACAGTTGGCTCGAGATAATCGAGCAGCGTGCTTTTATTTTAACATTCACTGCATTGTCTCCTGACGTTAGTCAAAACAGGCATATGAGGAACGTCTATGACATGAATCATCATCTTCCTACCACTGTCCCAGGTCACTTGACAACCCAACCCGCTTTACCTCCATTCTCTCATGTCAACTGTCAACATTTATTCCTTTTATATTTCTTTCCTCAATTCCATAATCTTCAATCTATCGTTCATCTCTTTGGGTCTTCCTCCCTCTTGGAGAGAGAATATGAGCACGATGAATATTTATTTATATTCATCACTCTTTTAGTCATTATAAACAAGAGTACCAACAAACAGAGCTTCCGAAAGAGTGGGTCCGAAAGAGTGGTGGGCAGGTTAAAATGAACATAGACAAAACCAAGGTCATGTTGAATGCCCATATAACACCCACTCCTATCAAGATCGGAGACTCTACTATCGAAGTTGTAGACGATAATGTCTACCTGGGACAAACGGTCCAGTTGGGTAGGTCTAACTTCGAGAAAGAGGTCAATCGTCGAATCCGACTCGGCTGGGCAGCGTTGGGGAAGCTGCGTGGTATCTTCTCGTCCAACTTACCGCAGTGTCTCAAGACGAAAGTCTATGACCAGTGTGTGTTGCCAGTGATTACATACGGAACCGAAACGTGGCCGCTCACAATGGGCCTCATCAGAAGGCTTAAAGTCACCCAAAGGGCAATGGAGAGAGCTATGCTCGGAGTTTCCTTGCGTGATCAAATCAGAAATGAGGACATCCGCAAGAGAACCAAGGTTACCGACGTAGCCCGAAGAATTGCCAAACTTAAGTGGCAGTGGGCAGGGCACATTGCTCGCAGAACAGATGGCCGATGGGGCCGAAAAGTTCTGGAATGGCGACCGCGAACCGGGAGACGATGCGTTGGAAGGCCTCCCACTAGGTGGACCGATGACCTGGTGAAGGTTTCGGGGATCCGCTGGATGCGAGTCGCACGGGACCGATCAATGTGGCGACACTTGGGGGAGGCCTATGTCCAGCAGTGGACGTCTTTCGGCTGAAATGGTGATGATGATGATGAAACAAGAGTATAAATAAACATGAATGCTAAATCCAAATGTTTGATCTACAAATCTACTACCTACTAGTTTGATAGACAGAGTGTCGCCTAAACTAGCTGAAATAGGTACCTACGATCTCAGCACAATATTACGCAGATCGTTTATACGAGTAAATACCAAATTACCAATGATATTAATAACCAATAAGTCTCTAAAAAACTAAACGTGGTCCTTGGACTCGAAGACTATTCACAGTTTTTGTTTGTCTATTGCGTTTAATCTTCATTTAATTGGGTATTGTGTTTTTATGTATTGGAAGTTTTTGACATAACCAAGGTTATTTAATTATTGTCGATAAAGTTCAGTAACAAAAATATTAGCTGTTTACATTCCCGTCCATCGTAATGAACGCGCGAACGTAATGCCAAGGCAATGAAACTTTAGTTGATATTTCGATTATTTAACTATGCATGGAACTGGTATAAAGACCCTCGCAGATGATGGTTGTATCTTATTAAATAATTATATTTGAGAATCTAAAAGGAAATATTAAAAATAAATAATAAAAAAATAAATTAATAAAAAATAATATAATTAATATTTTTATTAATTTTAAAAATATCATGTTAGAGTTTCTTAAACGTAAACCCTAAATAGATAAAGAAAGAAAGAAAGAAAAAATATTTATGTGTCGCAGGGACATGACTGGCATATAAAAAGACAAAAAAATAAAATAAACATATAACTCAAGAAAAAAAAGTACAATAGTAGATATGTGTGAACAGACTAGAATGCATGAAAGTACCAAGTACCAACCGCCATAAAACACAGCCAAACATTATTTAATTTAAAATATAGTTGCTTATATACAGGATCGTGTCTGAAAAAGATTCGATTATTTTTGGTCTATTGGTCGCAAGCGCGACTGCTGAGCATGGGTTCGGGAGTCGACTTCCGGGTCGGGCAAAGTGCTATTGGGTTTTTCCAACCGGAATTTCTCCAACTAACGGGACTTAAATAGAACTGGCAAAATGTGGGTGTACTATAACGTAGGTACACGTCTACCTAACCCTTTGGGAATTTCAGTCGTGATGTTATGTTATGTTTTATGTAGTTTTGATTCCCACTAAAATACAATTGTGTCCATTAAATAAATGAGTTAAAAGTGTACTTTCAGTCGTTTATCTACCCGCACGTCGCTGTCATAATTATTATGCCACTCCTATCCACACGTTCCGATACTCCGAACAAAATGAACGAGACGAGCCGCCGCGCCGACAGGCGACGACGGTCGCCTGTTCGTGTGACGATGGCTTTGGTAAGGCAGCGGGTTTATGTGGCCCTTAGAATCTCAAAGTCATATTTAGTCGCCAATGAAAACTAGCAATACTAGATACAAAACTAGCATGTAGGTTTACTGCCAATTAGATAAGCTAATTATGCACTTATCATTTGTATTTGTATGGAGTCCCATAATTAATATCAGACTGGTCACGTACAGTGTAGATAGCACCTTTAACCTTTAAAAAAAATGTTTATATTACAATATTAATTGAACATAGTAATATTAGTGCTCTCATTATATGGATACTACTATTATAAACATGGTGTAAAGGTTGGATGTAGGAGGTAATTTTAATAGTCGGCATGGTTGGCGTAGTGGCTAAGCGAGAGCGACTGACTATTGCGCTGCGTGTCCCGGAATCTAATTCCGTACGGAAAAATATTTGTATGGCCTACAGGTAGTTGTTCCGGGTCTGGCTGTTTCGGTATGTTGAAATGTTTGTGAACGCACCCACAACACAGGAAGACTGTTCGTCCGCCAGCAGAGAGAAGGTCTTAGACCCAGGGACGAAAACCTTAAAGGCTGATCATGTGTTTTATACTCAAGTAAACATGATAGAACATAACATAGCTTAACATCAGGCATATAATCTTTGACGGGTTGAGAGGTGAACCTAAATGTAAACCAAAATTTCGCCAGTTTGGTTTAAGTCCTGTGTAATACACCTAGGTAGGGCGAGCCTATTATTTTTATTTTATACCAGACTACAATAAAAAGGTCCACTGTGTTAGTAACAATATAACTTAGCCTGTGTTAGTACTTAATAACTAGAAGAGAACGAGTGCGATTAGTTAGCGCCCACACTAGCGGGCTGTCTGCCCGGGCGGCTATCGATTGCAGGATAGTGTTGGGATGCCATGCTATTGCCATGGCTGTCTACTGAGAAATTCGTCATGGAAAAACCCAATGACAGTTTGATTGACCCGAGAATTAAACCCGTTACCCCACGCTCAGCAGTCGTGCTTGTAACCACTATACCAACGAAGCAGTACCTGACATCATCATCTGCCTAGCCTTTTCCCAAACTATGTTGGGGTCGGCTTCCAGTCTAACCGGATGCAGCTGAGTACCAGTATTTTACATGAAGCGACTGCCTACCTGACCTCCACAACCCAGTAACTGGGTAATACGATACCCCATGGTAAGACTGGATGTCAGACTTTTAGCTTCTGACTACTCGTAACGACTGTCAAAGATCTACAAATGACAGCCGAGACCAACGGCTTAACGTGCTTTCCGAGGCACGGAGGAAACTCGATGTGTAATTATGGTCACCCATCCACAGACCAACCTCGGCAAGCACGGCTTAACCTTAAAGATCGACCTGGGCGGCTGTTATTATTTAGCCACAAGCTCCGCGGCGAAGCAGTACCTGACGTAGGTCTATATTAATAATGCGATGTCATGACATTCAAATAAACAGATACGTTGTGCAATAAAATATATTATCGATTGTCATTATTTTTCGCACGATAGAAATAAACTACTAATGAAATCCTTGACTTTTGTTCGAGCATCGTAATTTACTTAAAAATATTAACATCAAAATAGAGTGCCAGATTTGTGTTTGTTACGCATAATTCTCATAAACCAGGACGAATAAACAATAAACATCCAACTGTACCTACACATAAAAAAAAACAATATCATCGGCCTAGCTTTTTCCCATTTATGTTGGTGTTAGCTTCCAGTCTTACTGGATGCAGCTGAATACCAGTATTTGAAATGGAAAGACCTATCTGCTCCTCAACCCAGTTAGTACTGGGTAATTCGGGACCCCTTGGAAAGTCAGACTTTGAGGGCAGGTTATTTAAATTTTATTTTTGTACTACACGGACTACGTGTAATAAAAAAATAGAAATAATAGGTTTCACATGTTTTTATTGTAATATCAACAAGAAAATACCATAATTGACCTAAAACCTAACGTTCTTATGAACGTCATAGTTACAAAACGAGTCATCACTCTAGTTATCCCAATTTATATGGGTTCCGCGCAGCATACTTCTGCTTCTTACATTCTTCTCTATTACTCGGCATCACATTAGCCCCTCCTTTCTACCCATATCATCTTTCACATCGTCCATCTATCGTTTCTTTGGTCTTCCTCTAGTGTAGTTAAAAAAACATTCCTCACAGCATGAGTGAGAGATCGAGATTTGTTAGGGTAGGGAAAGGTTTATGCATTTTCTACAGCAGCATGTTTCAGTCCGTTGTGTGGCCGAAAGCGTCCAAGTTGCCACAAAATACAATATTTTTGAAAATAAATTAATTCCTACTTGAGATATGAGATAATGAGATATCGCTAAACGGTTGGTCGACTCTTCACGTGACCAGAAGGCTGGCCTTTTTTTTGCCCAAAGAATCAGCATTGCCATCCAACGTGGCAATGCGGCCAGCGTTCTGGGCACTTTTCCTGTTGACAGCGATGTGGACGAATTTTTTGACGCCCTGTAATTTTGATATTTGTACATATTTTATTATTATTTTAGATATATTTGTAGTTTGTAAATAATGTAAATACATTTGAAAAATAAATAAAGTATTCCTACTTTAAGTAAAATGGATTATCTTAATGCATGTGAAGCTTCAAGCTAGGCAAATTTTGTTCAGAAGTGGTTTTCCACCAACACTAATAACATAATAATTAACCCTCTTAGTAGGATTTGCGTTGGAAAATTAATTGGAGATAAATTAGATATAATCAGAAGTACGTGTAATTTATTTAAATTTTCAGCAGTCGCAGATTTTGTGATCACCAGCAGTAGTTTAACTTTATCATCGAACATAGTACGTCTTCAAGTTATACTAATGTACGATACGAAGACATTTTTACGTTCACTCATAAGATAATGTTACCACCAGCTGCGTAAGTTGCTTTGTAAGGGATGTTGGTAAAAGCCAACCAATAATTTGGCTTCCTTTCAATAGCTTGTCTCGAGCTCTAGTAAATTAAACGATATTATTTTCTAGTATCACTCACATTTTCGCATATTACTGGTGGAAAGATTTCTATAAAGTTTGTTATAGGAAGAAATCGTTGGTTTTGGTAGTAACACTAGCGTCACCACGCCTTCAAATTCTGGCCAAAAGTCGAGGAACACACGGAGGGTCCAGTTACTGGTGTCGGGCGATAATGCCAATGTCAAGGCGTTTGTGGTGCCAGTGCCGAATTGTTATTTGTCCCTCGGAACCTTTGGCCACGCCCGCAGGACGTGGTGTTCCGTCGCTGCCGCGGACAAGTTCCACTATTGAACACCAGTGAAGTGCCATTAACATAGGCTTAAGTTTTATTTATTCATTAACACAAGTCTGTATTTACTTTATAAAATTAAAAAAAAAACACATAATTTATTTAACATTTAATTAAAATACATATATAAAAGTTATAATTTTCGGGTCAGAGCCCATTCGTCCCCTAAGATTCGCACCCTGTGCCCACTCGTCCCCTGGAACTTTTGAGGGGCCCATTCGTCCCCTGAAGAATATTTATTTTTATTCATTCTTCTAATATTAGTACATGTATATGTGTATACTGCAGCTTGGTAGTCCTGGTACGGTCGCGCAGAAAAGGCTAAAATAAAGAATATAGTAATTCGGTAGATATCATGTTTATTTCAAATAAGATTAACACATACAAAATCACAATGTCCTAGAAACGAACAAAATACAACTCTTTTACAAAAATCAGCCTTGATTGACCATCATATAAATCAACATTAAATATAAAATATGCAAAAAAAATAGAACACATATCAACAGTAAATAATCTTACGATGTAAAATTGCTTATCGACAGGTTATATTATTATCATGACGGATTATCATTCATCATAGCTCTTTTTTCAATGATCTGTTATGATTTATTAAATTAATTCCGTTAATAAACTGTTCACAAGTGTACTATGTTAACCGTTTCTTATGTAAATTTTATCTCAGGGGACCAATAGGCACCTGAATAGGTGCCGAATCTTTAACTTATATTGTATATATATTAGAGGGGACGAATGGGTACCTTAAAATTATATTTTTTATTTAAATATTAATTGGTCCCCTACCAGGAGACCAATGGGCACCTATATAGGGGCCGAATCTACAACTTTTATGCTGGGGGACGAATTTTAGGGGACGAATGGGCTCTGACCCTAATTTTCCCAGGAAGATTCGTTTTATTTAAAAAAAAATACCTACAATTTCTAGCTGCGTATTTAAAACATCTGTTTCTTATTTTTATAGTTACGGAAGCAAAAATATGCATTAAAATAAACACAGTTATGTAAGTGGGCGCTAATAGGTAAACATGACATGTGTACCTATGACATGCAACAACCGGTTTTGTACCTTCTAAAATGCTACATGAAGTGTTACATACGTACTGCACTGACTGAAACGTAGTTCTATATGCGTGCTCTCTCAGTATATGTAAAGGTCCGATCAGTCTTAGCGGTCTTACCAAGGCATATTGTATATCCTTGTACTAACTGGGTTGTGGAGTTTTTTAGATATGCGCAGATATTCAGTGAGGTTAAATATGAGTGTTTTACTGAGCGTAAAACACTTATATTCAGTCGCATCCGGCTAGAATGGAATCTGACCCCAACGTAGCTGCTGCTGTGGAACGCGCTTCCCCTCAGTATTAAAAAAGCTGAAAGCAAATTCATTTTTAAAAGAAAAGTTCGTAACCACTATTTAAATCAGACTAATTAGCTCGCAGTTAGAAGTCTAGTCACAGTTTTTATTATTAGTTTTCTCGTTTTTTATTTTGGTATTTGTTAAAATATTTATTAGTCTATTTTATGTGTATTTGTGTATTAGTATCTATGCAATTATATACTATTTCGAAGTTAATTACATATTTTTAGATATTATTTTGTATCATATCACAATGTTGTCCTTTTTAACTCAATGGTTGACTGGTAGAGAATGCCTTGTGGCATTAAGTCCGCCTATGTACCACTATTGTACATGAAGTTTAAATAAATAAATAAAATTGCTGGGAAAAGGCTAGGCTGATGATAATGACCTTAAGGTCCGATGTCAGTAGTTCAATCATTCATCAGTAGTTGATGTCAGTAACAGAGAGGTATAGTTAAACTTCTTTCGGTCACGAAGAAACGAAGACTTTATCCGTGACAATTCCGGGTTATCAAGATAGATTTGCTCTCAAAATATGGGCCAGGATTGGACTTCAGAGAGGAGTTCAGAGAGAACCTTTCATATCCCACTGCAATCAATAATTTGTCCATCAACAGGGGTTAGATTATAAGTTATTTACTCGATCAAGGCAAAATCCTAATTATAAACTATCAACATTTGCTTGATAATTATAATTATTATGCCTAACTACTTATTTATAGTTTTTGCTTATTGAAGAAACCAATATAATTCTGAACGCTTCATTAACAGCACGCATAAACAATTATTATAATGACCATAGAAAAATTATATTGTTACGGTTTTGACCGCCAATTCCGCATCTAAGTCATAAATAACCTCTTTTTTCAACCATAGACGAATCTGAGCATGGTTTGTTTGTACGGTTGTCTACTCTGCGAGGTCAAGCAATATGAATTCTTAACTTTATGTGCAGGGTTGTCAGCTGCGCTAATGGGAATTAAATAAACTAGTCGTATGCCTTATTTTGTGAATCAATCGACCCAGCCTGTTTGGCATAGGCACAGGATATTAGGCTCCTCTAAAGCGGCACCACAAAATCTTTTCTTTCACCTTCCGCATCTAGTCTGACCCAGCCACCATTTGCTGCAATTATGCCGATGATTTTATCAAAAATTGATATTCGGAACTCTATCTCTCTATGAGCACGATCCAGTTTCGATTATCCAACACATGTCTCAAATATTACATTACTGAACACAGAGTAAATATATGCCACCCGAAAAGTTCTGAAACTAGGTTTTACTAGTGGTAACTTTTTTTTTACTTTAGTTTGTAATGTCCCATCGCTGGGCCTTCCTGGAGTTTTTAACTCACTTTTACTTTTACTCCACGTTTATTATAACTTATAAGCCAGTTGATTGCAGTTGTTGGGAAGTGATGCTAAATTAGTAGACAAAAATTATCCACATTAATTTTATAAACTTACTACTAAGTACAAAATTCGAAAATGGGTTTTAAAGATTAAAAATAAAGGTGCAAAGTATTTTTTCAGAAAAACGAATAGATGCACCCCTGTGTGAAGTCAGAGACGTTTTACTGAAAATTCAATAACAGTGACATATTGCGCGGTGTGGGTTACCGCAGCCTTCCATTACATAACCGAAGTACAAGCTACCTACATACATATGCATGTAGCGTGTAGTCTATGACTGAAGATATACTAGCTGTGCCTGCGACTGCGTCTGCAATCTAGGATGAATACCTATTAATCCTTGCCCTGTTTCAGGTCTTTTTTACCTATCTTGCCATAGCAGTCGGATCTGTGGTTTAGGCGTCAAAACGTCACAGACCTAATGCACACAGACTAACTTACTTACACATTTTTAATTGTAGTAGGATTTTATAGTCGAAGAATAAATAGGTTAAGCACATTTCCGACTAATAAGCCAACAAAATATAAAATTTGAAATTACAGTTCGAAAAACTGGTTTATTCAAAATGTGGAAGACCTTTCAAAGCTCAGTGTAGATGGCATGACCATAACTTAGTCCCAATCTGTCCGATAAAACCAAACTATAATGGAATAAAAAAAAGTAATAACAAAGGTTAAACCTTTGTTATTACTTTTTTAGGGTTCCGTAGCCGAATGGCAAAAAACGGAACCCTTATAGATTCGTCATGTCTGCCTGTCTGTCTGTCCGTCCGTCTGTATGTCACAGCCACTTTTTTCCGAAACTATAAGAACTATACTGTTGAAACTTGGTAAGTAGATGTATTCTGTGAACCGCATTAAGATTTTCACACAAAAATAGAAAAAAAAACATAAATTTTGGGGTTCCCCATACATAAAACTGAAAACCAAAATTTTTTTTTCATCATACCCATACGTGTGGGGTATCTATGGATAGGTCTTCAAAAATGATATTTAGGTTTCTAATATCATTTTTTTCTAAACTGAATAGTTTGCGCAAGAGCCACTTCCAAAGTGGTAAAATGTGTGTCCCCCCCCCCTCTAATTTCTAAAGTAAGAGGAGGAAAATTCTGAAAATATTCAGAATTGTAGAACGTAAAAAAAAACTATCAACGAAAATTAGTTTCAATAAGATATGATGTTTAGTTTTTGAGATATGGGACTTTTTCATCAAACTGCAGCAGTAACTTTGTTTTTGATTAACATACTATGAAAAACCAATTTAGTTTTGCGGTTGACTTGAAGTTTACTAACTAATACTACTAACTAATGAATGACAGTTCAAAATATTGTTTGGGGCTATGGAACCCTGTGTGTGAGTAAGACTCGCACTTGGCCGGTTTTTTTTTTAAACTAATGGCACAAGCATAGTATATATAGCATAGTGTATAGTTTCACAGTTGCCATCCCCACTACTAACTAATCTCACTATAAATATTTTTATTTTGTTCCTTTCATTTTGTATGACCTTTTATGATATTACAAGCAGTAATTAAAACTCAGTTTAACCAGTAATTAGTTGTAGATTCGTGTGGTGACGTCACCTCAGTGAACTCGTGACCTGCCCTACTGATACATGGATACATCCTCTTAGAAAATGGTCTCCGATCTAAACTGAGATATTGTTAGAAAGACATACGAAACATCACAAAGTTAATTATCTAACGCAAGAGTTGTAATACTCCTTGTGAAAGATTTTAACCCAGGAAGTCATCATCATCATCATTTCAGCCGAAAGACGTCCACTGCTTGACATAGGCTTTCCCCAAGTGTCGCCAAATTGACCGGTCCCGTGCGACTGGCATCCAGCGGATCCCCGCAACCTTCATCAGGTCATTGGTCCACCTAGTGGGAGGCCTTCCAATGCATCGTCTTCCGGTTCGCGGTCGCCATTCCAGAACTTTTCGGCCCCATCGCCCATCCGTTCTGCGAGCAATGTGCCCTTCCCACTGCCACTTAGGTTTGGCAATTCTTCGGGCTACGTCGGTTACCTTGGTTCTCTTGCGGATGTCCTCATTTCTGAACCAGGAAGGTACCCAGGAAGTACTACAACTAAAACTGCTTTATGCTGTATAACTATGTATGCCTCCCAGCGGCCTTACCACGTTCATTTTATAAAATTGGGTCCACAAATACTTGATCGTCATCTGCATCGGCATCTTTTCCCAAACTATCTTGGGGCCAGTTTTCAGTCTAAGCTGAGTACCAGTATTTTTCATGACGCGACTGTCTATCTGACCTCCACAGCCCAGTAACTGGGTAATACGATACCCCTTGGTAAGACTGGATGTCAGACTTTTGGCTTCTGACTACTCGTAACGACTGTCAATGATCTACAAATGACAGCTGGAACAAACGGCTTAACGTGCTTTCCGAGGCACAGAGGAACTCTGTATGTAATTATGGTCACCCATCCACGGACCAACCACGGCATGCACGGCTTAACCTTAAAGATAGACCCGTGCGGCTGTTATTATTTAGCCACGAGTTCTACGAGGTCCTTCAGAAACCTTTTTGTCTTGCAGATTTGTTTTGTCACTTTGTTTTTTGGAAATTATTAAACATTCTTCATTATTATCACAGCCCGTAAATTTATGACATCAATTATGATCACAGTTTGTAGTGGGTATTCGATAGGAGAATATGGATGGACAAACTTCCGTATTTGAAAAATTATAATAGACTTTTGAGTACCAGGAGTAAACAGACCCTTCACGAAGCGATGACCCTCCACGATGGTTTGTGTATGTTGACGTTTTGTCAAATAAATTTGAACAGTGTTTTTGAATAATAAATAATAATAAAAAAGCCTAACAAGCCTAGCATTCTGTACATCAATACTAATTTTTATTTTTTGGGTCATAATGTCGTATTCCGGTAAAACTCAATGTAACGCACTCAAAATATTGTGCTGACGGATGCATTGAATAGTAAACGGATCATGGAGGTCATCATCATCATCATTTCAGCCGAAAGACGTCCACTGCTGGACATAGGCCTCCCCCAAGTTTTGCCATATTGACATAACATGGGCGGTTTTGCCATAATCGCCACGCATGGCAGGCGGGTTGGTGATCGCAGTACGGTTGTCACAAAAGCACAGAGAACGCTGCTGCCCATTCTGTGGCAAGTCCCTTAGTCGCCTTTTACGACACCCATGGGAAGATATGGGATGGTGCTGTTCTTCACCATAAAGAGCCGAGAGATGGAGGTTTTTCAAGTAAATTTGTAATCAACAAAAGTAGTATTAAATAAAAAAGTTGGAAAGTTGACTTCCCATATCTCCGTAACTAGAAGGTACCCAAGTATAGTCCCGAAAAAAAAATTACTGCAATAACGTGGAGAATAAGTGCCTTTCGCCTTCCTTGAGGGGTTTTTGTTTCTTTCAGTATAACTACTGAAAGAAACAGCCAACATTTTTTTTATAAAACTTGAAGTCTTCACAAAACTTACGTCAATTTTATGGTAGTGGTCTACCCAAGGGCAGAAAAACACCTACGGAGGCACCAGAAGAATCAAGAGAATGTGCAGGAAATTAGGTATAACTGGAAATTACCTAGAGTCTATCTATTTTGTACAATATTGCAATCAAACGATTTATCACAACAAAACGCGCCTTTCAAACCATGAAGATTAAAATCACAACATAGATTATATAGTTTTACTTCTACTACAGTTTTAGTGTGGACCAAAATATATAGTTCAGGCGCTACATCGTTGAAACGCCCACGTAGAAATGATCTAAGATCCAGACTGAATCCATATCAAGATGTCTATGTATCTTTACCGTGTCACAATATTTGCTTCTATTTAAAATACTTAAGGATATTTTAGATACAATTAGCAATTCGTTAATAGCTTTAATAGTGATGCATTGTCGCACAAGTGTGAATCTTTAATCAAAACAAAATTCGTACCTTCAAGGATTTTCGTTGGTACGGCAGAGCAGATGTAGGTTAAGAGACACACGCCCGAGACGGCTGACGACAAACAATTTACACAATTCACAAATCCCTGTAACGTTTCTTGGATCACCTTAAATAAACTGTTTGCATGATTGTGATTAACACCTTGCCTCCCAATGAAACTTCGAAACATCGCATTGTCAATACAATGGAATGATATTTATAGCACAACTTGTAACTTCAGAGCATAGACGTTCAGGACTCGTCCTACAATCAACACATCCTTTCTTGAATTCTTATTTTTTTAAACACTTCAAAAATGATGAAGATTGTAAGTGGTTTTTGTTGAATTGTGCCAAAAAAAGTAAAAAAAAAGATTTTGCACCTTTTTATTCAGCTGGCCAGTATTGGCAATTGACTATGTCTATCAAATCTAGTACCTTCTTGTTTTAAAATCACTGGATAACTTTCTTCAATGAACTATTTAACTACGATACTTGACCTAATCATAACTTTATATTACTCTATTAATTGTTCCTTTCTATTAAAATTAATCAAATCAGTGCCAATTTGATAGGATGCCTTATAAAATTTATTTACAACTTTTTCAGACTTTGTTCGCCTTGGCCGCTCTTGCAGTAGCATGCGCACAGGAGGCAGCACCAGCGCCGGCAGGGGGCGCTCCGCCCGTCACGATCGTCAAGCAAGTCGATGAGGTCGACGTAGACAAGTACAACTTTGAGTAAGTTTTATTTAATGATAATATATAAAGGCATCATTGGCGCTTTCTACTCGGTGTCTCTTGGCCAAAGTTGGTTATGCAAGTTGCATGACAGCATTGGAAAAAGCAGCACACATTAGCTCTGAATCTCTCTTAAAATTATCGAAAACGGTCACTGTGGCCTAAATTGGCTAGGTGGTATCATCATCAACTTTTGTAGGAAACATTTGCATGCATGATTGTAAAGGCCCTATTGTACAGGCAAGAGCAATAAAATGCCAAAATTCACAAGTCATTTACTCTTACTAATTTAAGATGAAATACTGCTTATGAAAGTCACCAACTGGCTCTTACAAAACCAAGGTTAGGGTCAGGGGCTTAACTTAACGTTTTTCAATTTTCATGAAAAGTACTACCTATAATACTTATGTTACGATGTATTAAGAGCCAAGTACCTATATTATGTTACTTAAATACTCATTAACATTGATCAACGGCATTGACATAAAATAATGACATAACAACGGCTCATAAAGAATAATTATTCAACCTGTGATATTACTTAATCCATTGTTTGAAAAGGGCATCATCATCAAGATGACTTGTTTACTAACACTTGTGTGCTTATGGAATGAGCCCAAAACCTCATTCAAAGTCAAAATACTTATTTGTGGACAAAAGGTACTGGTACCATGTCAAGGATATTTACTTGCAAATGGTGCCATGAACTTAGTAGCCTTTTTCAGGGATTTCTGTAACTGAAAAAGGCAAGTAATTTGTACAAGATTGAGTTCTAAAATTCGAAGGTTTTTTGATTATAACGTTGGAAAACACCAATAATATTGAATAAAAACAAATAGGTGCCATCTTTGCCATTATATTATACTTGTTACGCGTAATGCTAGACAAATTTTCTATTTTATTCTATTCGAAGATGTTAATCTTGTGTTACCCGAGACTATAAGTATAACCCGAACTTTCTGGGTAAAGTTCGAAAAGTAACTATGTTAGGGCAAAAAATATGGTTACACCTGGTTCTAGCCGATACCTAAGTACGGCCAGTAGATGTTGGTTAAACGTAGGTGTATCCTTTTAATTGACAGTGCGGACCGACCAAATAATAGGTCTTTACCTATGAAATTGCCGTATTGCAGTACAGACTTTTTCAAACAAAAAAAAGTTTTGATTGGCTATGAGTTCTAAATTCAAATTAATTTTGTTTTAAAAATATGACATTCTATTTACAAAATCAGTCTTTTGTTTATTGATTAGCGTTGTATTTTCATTACATTTCAACATTTTTCCTCATAATGGATACTTTGAAATTTCGTGTAATTATGGAATATGAGTTCCGTCGTGGCACCAACGGGGCACAAACGACCCGTAACATCAACGACATTTACGGAGACAACTGTACAAACGAACGCACAACCCGTTATTGGTTTGCTCGGTTCCGTTCTGGGAATTTTGACTTGAAAAATGAACCTCGTGGTCGTCCGGAAACTTTGGTCAACAATGATGAATTAAAGGTGATTGTTGAAGCTGATGAAACTCAATCTACAGCTGAGCTGGCAGCAGCTTTTGATGTTAGCATTACAACAATATTGGTCCATTTGCGACAGATTGGCAAGATAAAAAAGCTTGATAGATGGGTGCCCCACGAACTTAACGATCGCCAGCGCAACGTACGCGTCGAGACTTGCCTTGCGCTGCTTAACAGGCACAGAAATGAAGGAATTTTGAACCGAATTGTTACGTGCGACGAAAAATGGATTCTTTTTGACAATCGAAAGCGCTCAGCAAGTTGGTTAGATCCTGGTTCGGTACCAAAGCAATGTGCAATACGAAAAATGACCCCTAGAAAGGTGATGGGCACAGTTTGGTGGTCTAGTGCTGGTGTGATTCATCATAGCTTTTTACAAAACGGCGAGAGCATTACTGCAGATGTGTACATTGAAGAACTGACCACAATGATGGCGAAACTCGCACGTCTGCAACCAGCTTTGGTCAATCGGTCGTCTCCACTGCTACTTCACGACAACGCGCGGCCCATACTGCACAACAGACCGTCTCTAAGCTGCATGAGTTGGGTTTGGAAGCTCTCCCTCATCCGCCATACTCACCAGATCTTGCGCCTTCCGACTATTACTTCTTCCAAAATTTGGACAACTTTTTAGCGGGAAAAAAATTCAATTCCCGAGAGGCAGTACAAAACGCCTTTGAAGAGTTTGTTGTCTCCCGTCCAGCTGAGTTTTTCAAGAAGGGCATCCATAAACTGCCACAGCGTTGGCAAAGATGCATTGATTGCAGGGGTGATTACTTTGAATAAAAGAAATAAATAAGTTCGAAAAAAAAATACTTTAACTTTTTTCAAACAAAACGGCAATTTCATAGGTAAAGACCTAATATATACACACACAATATAAACTTCTGTCTTGCCTACACCTGGGAAGAATACATGATGTTTCAGATTTATAGACAGGGTATACTTTATTGGACACCAAAATTATTAAACAGGTCTTTACAATATTGCTATTGTCCTCTGTATGAACTAGACCTAACTCATTTTCTCCTTCAGGTTCGAGACCAGTGACGGTACCTCGAGGCAGGAGACCGGCGAGTACAAGAACGACACAGACCAGGACGGCCTTGTCGTGAGGGGCAGCTACAAGTACGTCGCCCCCGACGGCCAGAAGATCTCAGTCACCTACCTGGCTGACAAGAATGGTTACCAGCCCACTGAAGAAAAAGCCGCCGACGCTGCACCCGCCCCACAAGCCTAAACTCACCTCTTGAAGACCCTCTGATATAAGTCTTGTTTTCAATAACATTAAATGACACTTAATTGAATGCCTAAGTATTATGGCGCTGTTGTAATTTCAACTCTCGGTGCCCAGCCTAGTGTTGAAACTGTAACAGTACACTTTTATTTAGGCATTCTGCTAGGTGTCATTTTGTGTGAGTAAAAAACGGACATTAAAGATTTTTTTCTAAAACCAAATATGTAAAGGATTTATGTACCTGATCCTTATTGTACCTTAACGCTGCCACTGCCTGAAATAAAGGTTACATACGAATTTTATTGTTTTTATTTTTTTCATTAGTTTTATTGATACCATCTATCGCCATTATTGTTTATTCAGACAGTATCTTGGTTTTTGTTTGATCAGAAGTCAGAACGCATTTGTTGCATTCGTCATCTTATCATAATATGTTTTTCTTACTAACTTTTTCTGTGTGCTCATTGCAAAAACACTTTTGTTACACACATATTTAAGTATCATTAATTAGGATTAAAATCGAGTTCCACTTTAGAAGTCAAATAGGGCAAAGCACAAAAAGAAGTTACCAGTATTTCTGTCTCTTCAAATGATTGATGATCTGGAATTACTTAAAGAGTCAGTGTGTCATCATGGTCGGTTGCATATTTGGTCCTGCTCAATATTTAATTTGAAATACATTATATACACTGTGATGTTGGTGAACAATGATAATCACTTACTTAGTGCACTGACTTCTTCAGTATTCATCTGTATTTTTTATTGAGGTTTAATTTAAGTAGAATTCTTTAAATCCCTGAAACACCCGTAGCAAAACGTTTAATTGCTACCTACTGCTCAATACGGCAAATAGCAATATAGCGGAAGTTAGGCAGGCCATTTAGTTCAAACCCTTGTTACTGATATGTCAATTAAAATCCATTTCGACACAAGTCCCGGGAACTGTTTTACCCTGAAATAAAAATATGACTATGTTATTCATAAAACTAGAAAAATAATTAAATAACATCAAAGTTTAAAAATCATAATGCAAGTTTCATCCGTCTAAGGTCAGATCAGCTTTGGATTGTTCGTAATAATCATCTTTAAATAATTGACAGGCACTTGATGCTTTAAATTAGTTATTTAAAAACACTCAATTTAGAGAAAACGTTTGTAAAAAAAAGCACTTACTTGGAATATGTCACCATGAACACTGATAGACTGTTCCAAAAACTTTTAAAAACATACTTCGTGATAACAAATACTCTCAATTAAGTGCCTGCTAAAATATTGTCAGCACGAACTTACTAAATGAAAGTCCACGAGCAAGCGGTGACAATGATTCAAGGCACAATCGATAGCTCGAATACAAACTACGTATCGAATTTTGTAATGTTGCATAGTTTCCGTTAGCCGCACTTATTCCGTTACTTATTTGAATTAACAAAGTTCATATGCTGGAGAGCCTAAAATCTTTTCTCAAGTTTTGTTACCAGTTTATGAATATGTTGTCTATAATTTTTTCTCAAGATCAAATACAGCCAATTCGTTGAAAAAAAATAAAGCCCTCTCTCTATCTCCTTCTGTTTTTTTTTCTTTTTTGGTTGGATTTTCAGGTATTTAAGTCTTTAAATGGTTCCAAAAACGGCGACAGGCAGCAGACTGACAGAACATTACACCGACTTTACAATCATCTTTCTGCCCTTGCCCCATGCTATTTAGGGTCGACAAAACACGTTTTTTTCTTCCATTCTCCTCTGTCATTCGTCACGCTATCATTTACTCCTTTTTCCTTCAAATCATTTCTCACTCAATCTATCCATCTTTTCTTTGGTCTTCCTCTCCCTCTTCACCCATCAACATTTATATTCATCACTCTTTTTCCCATTCCTCCTCATCACATGTCCATACCAAGACAGACGACTCCCTTTCATTTTCCGTAACAAGCGCCACTTTCAAACTTTCTCTTATATGCTCATTTCAGTTTTTTTTTAAGTATTTCCACACATCCATCTCAACATTCTCATCTCTGCTGCATGCAATCTTTTTTTATACATTTTCTTCACTGCCCAGACATTATTACACTGACCGTACCATGAGCTTATAATTTCTGAATGAATTATTGCTTTCAGCATACTTTGAGTCTACTAATTTTGGAAATTCTTTATCAGACATAACTTTTGTTCTTCCTACAATGTTGCTTACAAGATGAGTTCTAAACACGGTCACACGACGCGACTAAGTAATTTGTCACGTTTATTAGATAAATTTTAGATAATGTAAAAAACTTTCTATGCTACACAATATCCAGGTTAGGTACAATATGTAGGTTCTGTTTTGTGTACCAGGCCCCTCAGAAAGTATTGCGAAAAAAAGTTTTTATATATGGGAGACTGGCCAGTTATTATGTTTTTCGAAAATATGATTATTTATAAGTAAAAATAAGTAAGTTCCAATTTCAAAATTTCCCTCCACATTTTTTGCGAGTTAATTCAAAGTATTGTGTCTCACTGAAATATGGATCTGCGCCGGGAACATTTTAGAGCTATGATTTTATACGATTTCAAGTGTCGCCTGAAACCGGATGAATCGTACGATAGACTTCAAATGGCATTCATGGATGAAGGCCCTTCCAAGGCAACCGTGTATCGTTGGTATAACGAATTCAAGCGCGGTCGACCAACTTTGGGGGATGACGAAAGAAGCGGTCGCCCTTTGACGGCTGTTACCGAAGAAAACGTGCTAGCAGTGAAAAATTTAATCCAAGACAATAGGCGAATTACATATCAGGAGATTCAACACATATTGAAGATTGGATCGGGAAGCGTTCACGAGATTCTACACAGCCATCTTCGCGTGAGGAGGATAGTATCACGCTGGGTGCCGCACAACCTCACCGATGCTCAGAAGCAGGCCCGGGTGGAATGGTGCCGTGATATGCTTAACAAATTTGAAGCAGGCTCGTCTCGGCGTGTTTACGACATCGTTACAGGTGATGAGTCCTGGATTTATCAATACGACCCAGAAACCAAGCGCCAGTCGACTGTTTGGGTGTTTCAAAATGAGCCAACGCCTACCAAAGTGAAGCGATCTAGAAGCGGGGGTAAGATTTTGATCGCTAGCTTTTTTAATTTGACTGGCCACTTGGTATCAATTCCCTTACGGGATCAAAGAAGCATTAATGCCGAATGGTATACTTCCAAATGTTTGCCAGAAGTTTTCTCTGTTATAAGCAACAAGCGACCAAACACAGGGCTCCGCGGGCTACTGCTCCACCACGACAATGCACCTGCGCACACCGCACTCAAAACGAGGGACTTCCTGGACAGCACGCCAGTCAAACTCCTGGGTCACCCTCCTTACAGCCCTGATCTAGCACCGTGTGACTTCTTTTTATTCCCAAAAATAAAAAATCAGCTCAAAGGGATACAATTTTCGTCGCCGGAAGATGCGCTGGCTGGGTTCGAGCAGGCTGTAAACGAGGTGTCTGCGGCGGACTGGAAAAAGTGTTTTGAAAACTGGTTTAGGCGCATGAATCTTTGTATAGAGGCTGGTGGAAAGTACTTTGAAAAGATTTAATAAAAATATATGTACGTATAGAACAATTTTTTTTAGTTTCGCAAAACTTTCTGAGTGTCCCACGTATCTACGTAGATTTTAACCTGCCTAAAACTTTTGCACAGCTGAATGATGAAGTACTATCAACCCCGCGGGCCTAGTAGTTTAGTAGGGGTTGGTATATGTCTTTACATACAAAGGCTGACATTGTAAGTCTTCCCATATTTGTTTCTAGTTCATGCTGGTTTCCCTACGATGCTTTTCTTCCCTTTTTTCCCCACCAAGAGCATTGGTGATGAAATAAATTACAGGAAGTGCCTACCTGTAAACTGTTTTAACCTGCTGTCATTGATATTTGTATCACATCTGCGACCGATGCGATCGGGGGCCTCACGGATAAATCTTTATGTGCAAAAATAGACATCCACTCGTGACATAAATTAGGGGAAGAAAATAAATGCAATGTTTTGGTAACAATATATTCTAAATATAAAACAGTACAAAAGTACAAATATTTATAAATTACTGTTGGGCGGGGAGGACACGGATGGTTGGTTGGTATCCTTTGTCATCAGCGGTGAAGGTGACCTGGTACTCTTCACCATCAGGGGTGAGGTATGAGTAGGAGCCCTTGATGGCGATGCCTTGCTTGTCTCCTACGGTGATGAGGCTACCGTCCTCCTGGCGGGAGACACCGTCGCTTGTCTTGAAGCTGGAAGGAAAATTTGGCAATTTAGGTTATTGTTTTATGACAACTTGTTTTCTTTATTGCACTGTCTTTCGAACACTAAAACTTAACTAAACAAAGGAATTGTGGACGCGGCTGCGGATACCGGGTGGACTGATAATGTACTGAAGAATTTGTCAAGGTCTGTAGTCCGCAGCCAGTCCGACTTTGTCCATATCAGTATGACTGATCCTTTAATTAATAGACAGAACATTTAGCGCAGTGGCTGAGCGTTTGGCTGGTAAGCTGCGTTTCGATATTCCCACACGAAACAAATATTTGTATGGCCCACAGATTGTTGTTCCAGGTCTGACTGTGTGTGTGAGTTAAAATGTTTCTATAAGCACCCACGTTACAGAAGAAATTCTAATTGTTGGCTAAGATTAAAAAAAAATGTTAATGAATACAACAAGAAACACTCATTTGTTTACAAAAGAACGAACGACTACTACTGTTAACTTGCCTAAACGTTAGCAAAACATACTCACTCAAAGCTATATCCATCAGGATTAACGAAGGTTCTTTCAGTGAGGATTTCAGCAACAGGTTTATCTTCAGCGACCACTACAGCGGCGAAGAGTGCGATCACGAAAAGTTTCTGAAACGTGACGGCATAGAACAATATCAGTGATATGACGCAACATAGTATTTTAGTCATGAAGTCTGAGGAGTCTTTACTTTTTCGTGTGTGACCTTAGCCTGAAAGTCAACAGTGTTATGTAAAGGCCTGTGACAAGACAATGGTTTTTTCTAATATAATATTTCATTGTAATTGCGACATCATAATGTTCAGAATTTTACGTTTATCAGTTTCGGTTACCGTATTAACCGAAACTAATAAAATGAAAAATTCGTTCATATTTATGACCAGCTGTCCAGCTGTGGACACCGAACACAGATAGATATTTCAGTACATTATCTGTCAGTCGGGTGTCCGCAATTTGTCCTTGAACGAGGAGCCTTGCATGTAAAAGAATGCTGCTGTCTATTCTCCAGTCATCCTTGGTTATCGTTTAGAACATCACGCTTGTCATCCCCGAAGGGTTAGGCAGAGGCGTAGCTAATAGGATACCCACATTTCGCCAGCTATATTAGAGAGCCTATTGCCATCAACCGGGCACAAACCCAGACCCCGTGACTGAAAAAATCCTGATAGGAAAACCCAATAATACTTTGCATGACCTCTGAATTCAACTAGATCAACGATGCAGCCAGAAGCATAGCTTTAGTTTTAGCCAGAAAACAAAAAAAAACAAAACAAAGAGAATTATTTTTTTACTCTTGCGATTAAACAATCAATTCTTTGAGCTCTATTCTCTTTTTTCTATGTTTTTATGAGCTTAGATATTTTGATTTATTTACAAAACTTACCAAACCAATCATGGTGGTAGTTGAAGAGATGATAATATCCAGATAGGCAGAACACGTAAATGTAAATGATATAGAAAACTGTCAAAAATCTCCTTAAATACATTGTCTGTTTGTGAAGTTACATCAATTGTAGAAGTGCAGTAACTAAGGTGATAACACGAATCAGGTTATGAAACGTGTCAAACGCACAAATTGACACACAGTCAACTGGGCAACTATTTGTCTTCACAATAAAAACGCATTAACTACTGTGTGTTCAACAAGTCATCATTTGTTTCGAATTTTTTCATTTAATTTAGATGTTTTAAAGATGATGTTTTCGTGCTGTAAGCCGTTTATTAGTTGGATATTGGTAACTATTCCTGGTTGATTTACTGTTTCTTCTTCTTTTTCTTACGTTACACCCTTGAATCAACCGGCGTTGATAATAATTTACCATATCTTCTAAACTATAATAATAATATTATAAAGATGAAAGATTTGATTGTTTGTTTGCATTGAATAGGCTCCGAAATTACTGGTCCGATTTGAAAAATTCTTTTAGTGGTATATAGCCCATTTATCGAGGAAGGCTATAGGCTATATATCATCACGCTACAACCACTAGGAGTGGAGCAGCAATGAAAAATGTTGCGAAAATGGGGAAAATGTGACGCAAACGAAGTTGTGCCGGACAGCTAGTCGTTGAGTATAAAAGTGCACTAACAATGGCATCATCATCTAATTGCCCCATGTTACTTGTGATGTGGTCGACACAACACTTTTTTTTCATTCTCCCCTGTTAACAGCCACGCAATCTTCTTTCATATCGTTCCTCACACAATCCATCCATCATTTTCTTGGTCATCCTCTCCTTTTCATCTATCAAAATTTATTTTCATCACTCTTTTAGTCACAAGCGATTCGTCCCTCCTCATCATATGTCCATACCAAGACAGTCGACTCACTTTCTACTGCTACCCGCTACGTGCAATCTTTTTCATTCAACATTCTTCTTCACAGCCAAGCATTCCGATCCTTAGAGTACGACAGGTCTTATCACGGAGTTGTATATTTTCTCCTTTAACTTGAGAGGTATCCGTGGGTCGCAAGTTGTTCTAGTGACCTGTGGCCTAACAATACCTTGTGATACAAAATCCACAACCCCGTGATGATTAGTGCGACGTAGATTGTTAAGGTTTTGCACATGATCGCATGGATGAAATTTTGTCGACTTTCTTTTAGTAAGACTAATTGCTACTTTTAACCGAAGGCCTTAAAGGTCAAAAGCAAATATCCATTTGTAATATTTATATTAGTTTGTAAAGGTTGTTCTCTCCTTTTTTATTACAGCTTCTAAAATATTTCTGGTAGCTAATGAATCTTAAGATTGAAATAAAAAATAAAACACAAATTGACACTTTTATATTTTTATTTTATTTTAAAGGAAAGATCATACTTACCTACGTTTTTAATAATTAATTTATAACTTATAATTACGGATTAACCTAAAATAATCTAATACAGTTATTGAGAGTGTGGGCAGATTTTCATTTGATTAGTAAACGGGTTTAATTTGTGATAGGAGAAATTCTTGAATTAGGCATTTATTTGTTGAGTCAAGGTATTACAGTAATTGAGATAATTTCCTTTAATTTAATAAACCATTCTAGTCAATAAATAAAATTATTTGTCCAGTCTTTTGTTATCGAAATACATTCGAGCTAATACTTAAAGATGAATTCCATTGCCGACGATGAATTATGTTAATTTCTTAATGATTGTTCTGTAGCCTCTCTTGCCCGCCTTGTACGTCATTTGGTAGAGATGTCCCTCGGCGTCGTACCAGCGTACTGCGCCTGCGACGTCCAGGGCTGCGTCTTTGGTACCAGGGTTCAGGATTGCTCCCTCTTCAGTGCGGGATGAACCATCGTTAGCGTCGAAACTGAAATGAATGAATATAAGTTTTAATACAATGCTATGAACAATATATTTGTTAACTAGCTGTGCCCGCGTCTTCGTTCGCGTGGATGACGGAACTTAACAATGTAAATTCAAATATATTTTGATAGAATGAACCGATTGCAATGAAACAAAAATTAAATTTTACATCAAGTTTCGCACAATTGTTGTGTATAAAAGTTATCTTCATATCTTTCGTACATGTTACGTGATGCACGAACAAATAAACCAACAAACAGACAAAAAATCGAAAAATGTTGGTAATGGGTTCTGTTGGTTGTCCTTTAACACCCTGGCTATTTTTATTGGAAATATTTTCTATGTGCAAAAACAACTTTTCAACATATTTATTATATGTATAGATAGATAGAAGATATAGATTTGGACTTTATCAAGAGGTGAGCAAACAGCTTTTGAGGGATTTCTAGATACATGGAAAGTGACAGGCGCTGTGGGGCCTAGTATTTTCTTGACTAGATCAAATTGTGGCGCTAGACGTAATTCCAAATGAATATAATATGTAATCGGTGTGCGATTGCCTCAATAAAGCACCGACTATATAGTTATGATAAGTTTCTATCGAAAATTAATTTTGTCGAGATATTGGTAGGCACAACAACTACAATTTTCCAGCGCGTTTCATCTTTCTCAGCGTTACTATTTTCATAGTATTACTTGATGTATCCTGTATTTTCTGTCTCATATTTATAAAAGGTACCTAAATGCGCTCAAATTGTAGTATATTTTCGCTATACAAGTAATAGTTAAAGTTAGAGGCACGTTGGCGCACGTTCCGGGCGCCTCGAGCTAACTACACTTAGCCAAAACCCAGTCATAACATATAATTTATGGCAGCATATCCTTATAGACCAGTAGGCCCACGCACACCAAAATATTTTCTATATTATGAAGAAAACTAGTTTATCCTATAATCATGTTATTCAATGAACGTCCTTGACTTTTGGAGGTGCGACTTGAATTACCTTTTAGAGAATTTAAATGGTCTTTAAATTAAATGAGGTCGAACTTACTTTTAGATCCTAGACTGCTAAGAAGTTTTACGAAATATTTTTTTTTTTCCATACATAATAAATATTTAAATTGAACAAAGGAATCCAATTTAAATATTTTGAATACTAGGCACTCAGAAAAGTAAACATCTAGTGTCATGTGAAGGAGATTGAAGAAAGAATTTGTGAATCATTATTTATGTTATTGCCTCTTTGGAAAAGTGGTCGCTGTGATTGCTGATCACGATGTGGGTTCGATTCTCAGGTCGGGCAAAGTGTTATTGGGTGTTTCCATCGGGAATTTCTCAGTAGCAGTTACGGAGTCTGTATTTGTACCCGGTTGGTGGCAATTGGCTCGACCCCTATTACATGGGACTTCAACTCATTTGGGGAACATCACTCATATAATTGGCGAAGGGTTGGGCGTAGATATGCGCGCTATGTATGGTGTCGGACGTAAAGAATAGCACCATCCCATATCTTCCCGTGGGTGTCGTAAGAGGCGACTAAGAGATTTGCCAGAGAATGGCCAGCTGCGTTCTCTGTGCTTTTGTAACAACCGTACTGCGATCGCCAACTCGCCTGCCAAGCGTGGCGATTATGGCAAAACCCCCCAAAATGTCAATGTGCGACACTGGGGGAGGCCTATGTACAGCAGTGGACGTCATTTGGGCTGAAATGATGATGATGATGAGGCGTAGATGTACCTAATAGTACCTACACCCACATTTTACCAGTTTTTTTAAAGTGCCATGTAATAAGGGGCGAGCCTATTGCCATTGATTGATTGATTGATTTAAACACTGCCCGACCTGGTAATCGAACGCAGTACTTTAGCTTAAAGTGAAAATACGGATATACTAAAATACTGGAAATATTTTAGTAAACGCGGTTGAGGAAAGCAAGTCGTTTAAGACAAACAAAGTGCTCTCGTACTTAACTTATCATTGACCTTCCACTTGATTCCTTTAACTTCAGTAAATAGATAAGGACAAAGCTAATGCTTCGATCTATTGGCACTGCAGGCTATATAAACACTACATCATAAAATGAAGTTTAAGCAAAGATTAGTCATATCAAATTCTAGTCGTCAAAAAACACAAGATATTTGAAATTAGATATTTATTTATTGGAGAGTTGGACGACAAATATTTGAGATTTTATGAGAATGACGTATTTGCTTAAAATATAATATACTAGGATGTGTTCGAAATATCTACTTAATTCGCACATACCTTTCTATACAAAGTTCAATAACCATCAATGTCATGATATCAAATATGTTATGTAGGTATATATAATATATAATGTTATCAATAGGTGTTATCAATACTAATCATTGGATTTTTCAATAACTATAGTTTAATACATAAAATCAAATTCAGTTCAGGTATTCCACATTTAAATGAGACAGGTTTACTTGAAAGTATATAAGTTGTTCAAATTGTAAAGGACATGGTCCAAAATGTATGGACAAAAAACCCAAAATCAAAACGTAATCGATACGGACAAACTGTGTGCAAAAAAATTCCCTAGGACGATCTGAATAAAACGTACCCAAGTTGCAATATAATAATCCGTGGGATATCGGAGCTATAGGCTGACAAAGTATGCAAAAAATTAACTTTTTGACTTGGCATTTTCACATCTGTGTGTGTGTGTTTTTTTTTCTCATATTATCATACCTATCGATAATTGCAACACAACGTATTTCTTCTATCAACATTAAACCTACTATCAATCTAGGTTGCTTGGAAGAAGTATTTTGAATTGCAAAAAGGACAATCGAAATAAATATTCATTTAATACACACCTTAATACTGTCAATGACAATACAATACCATCAATGAGAACTACAACTACTTTTACTTACTATTATTATTATTTGTCAACTGTACATCGATTATATTATTAATGTGATAACGCTAATAGCACCTATGACGTCGTTGGTACATAATACAATCGATAGCATGACTATTTTGTCACCACAGCTGTGAAAATCCCAAGTCAAAAAATGAATTATTTTGGATTAGGATATTGCAACTTGGGTACGTTTATTTACATAGTTCTAGGGAATTTTTGTGCACACAGTTTGTCCGTATGGATTGCACTTAGATTTTTGGGTGAACTATGACACCATCTCCTTTCACCGTAATACAGTCTATACAGTACGGGGTACAGGATGATTCAGTTTCGTGTTTACAACCATTAAGTGTCGACACAACAACAAAAATTGTGACTACCTGCTTATTTACAAATATGTTACAACATAAAGGTGTACTAGTCGTAGTGTAGTATCGTGTAGGTCACAGCGATTCCCGGGGCAACGATGCAGCGGACGAACTCGCTAGAAGGGGTTCAAGCATGGCAGCAGTGGGACCAGAACCCATCGTGCCACTCCCCTTCGGGTATCTACGAACTCTGGTAAGGAAACGCACCAGGGATCAACACCACAAACTGTGGCTAGATCATGGTGAGTGTAGGCAGGCCAAGGAAGCACTTCCTACTATAGATGGCCGCCTCACCAAACGGGCGCTTCGGCTGACCAAGCCACAGCTCCGCATAATCACAGCCGCCATTACTGGGCACGGGTTTTTTTAATAAACACCTCTTTGTCTTAGGAGTCACAGATAGCCCACTGTGCAGACCCTGCATGGAGGAAGGCGAGCCTGCATGGAGGAAGGCGAGACAGCAGCCCACGTGCTTCTACATTGCCCAGAGGTTGCAGCATACAGGGCAAAGTAGCTCGGTAAGTCAGGTACTCTCCGCGAGATCGTCAGCAACACCAAGGAGCTGCTGGCCTTTCTCGGGGAACTGGGGTGGTTGGAGTAATGTTTGGGAACATTACTCTAACCACCCCAGTTCCCACGCAAAATACGCGCTTTAGACGTGGAGTTGCGGAAACCAGCCTGCTATACAACACAAGGTGTACTACCATGACGTCTTAAAGCATTGTTGTTTAAATTGTACTCCAAAGTGCGAAAGAGACATTGCTACATCGACATTGTTGCATCTCAATCCCACTCTAGAATGAGAATAAATCAATACTGCTTTAAGACGTCATGGTAACTGCCCTAAACTATGCAAAGTAGTCATTTTTATTTAAAGCCATTGTTTTCTTAACAACCAATACCTGATTTGGATAAAAAAATATCTTAGCATAAACCAGGTTGTATAAAACAACAATAAACCAACAATAATAAAACGTGTCTTCCCGAATCGAAAAGTTACAGCTCGTTACCGTATTGAGACTTAAATGAAATTCGACCTCAATGGGTTTTTGGAAGATTGTTCCTTATAAAATAAATTACTGTATAATTGAGGGCCTGTACCCATTCGAGTAACGGAGCTGAAGCCGTATGATAGGGATATTCGTACAGCTTTCGGACGTTCAACTTAAAGGAGGCGTAGGTACACACGGTGGCACCGCAAAATATACATTTTCAGTAAAACATGACCTCGTTTCGTTTACATTTCCAGTACAATGAGAGATCCACATAAACTGGCTTAGTATAAATTGATTGGTTGTCATGCGTACCTACTCGTATGTTTTTGTCCACCCCACACGACATTGTCACATGTTACCATTCAACTTTTTTGTAACATTAAAGTGACAAGCATGACGTTTAAAGTTTTTTGGATAATGAGATTATAAATGGCTCGGAGATCCGGGTTCGATTTGAAATTAATCGTTTGACAGTATATCAAACAGCAGATGTTTAAACGCACGGCGACTAATCAAGCTATGCAAAACCAGCAGCGGAACTATTGTACGGGAAAACTATAAACAAGCAGGCGATGTTATACTGGAAATGTATAGCTTGATATGTGGCCATGTTTACAATTAGATTTGAATACATAAATTTTTTCAGAAGCATTCTGTATTATACATTTTTTGTCACTTATTTCTTGGTTGAAAAAGTTACTTTGCTTTCTTAATAACAAGCAGAATAGTTATTTTACTATTGTCTACTTAAAATGATCGGGGTACAGATACATTTTGCTTTATAAAAACCATTAAATTAGGTAACGTTAGGTTTATTTTTAGAGAAATTGTTATTTGTTATGTTTAGCGAAATTGTTTATCTAGTGACCCTTTTATTAAAAACAGTATATAACTGTTAAATTATGCTTATTTATTGCTATTGATGATTGTGTGTTTATAAATTCAAAGTGACAGTTTTGTGAATTAAATTGTTTTGTCGAAGACATTTCAATAAGCTTTGAATATAATCAACATAAAGAATAATTGATGGCTTTATTGATAAGATTTAGTATGTTTCAATATTGTTGATAAAATAGAAATGTAGGCCATCACACCCCAAACAAGTAGAAATCGGATATGGATAACTTTTTAGTTCGTTATTGCCAATCTAGGAAATGTAGCTTCACATAGACATTAATTTTCTTAACATAAATAAAAACGTACTTCCTAAAGTAGGTAATTCATCATAAAGTAATTACCTTAGTGCATTAAGACCTTGCAAGCGAACTGTAATAGGTGCATTTTTATTTCTTATTTATCTTAGTGGTTACTTCAACGTACGAGTATGTACATCCTTGTTTTTGCAATTACTTTATGACATCTTGCATGGAGCCCGTGATATTTTATATGATGATATCACATTTTTCTTACGAATGGTATCCAGTTATTAGTTTTAGTACACGTAGGTACAGGTATTTCTAATTTGTGCATTTGCAAAGATTAGGTAATAAACAATTCCAGTTATGCATTTGATGGGTATGTACGAGTTTAGATAAACCATCGTGATAAATTAAACCAAAATTGGAAACTGTGGTTTACATTAAGATTACATTTGTATGCACTTGGTACGCATTTGGTTTACTTGGTTTGCTTTTTGGTACATTAGTGTAAAACCTGTGAATACTTTTGATACAAGTACGACACACACGAAGAAATAGAATTATGGGTGCAAATTGTTCAAGTTGGTAGATTGTTATAATTAAAAAAAAAGATCACCGAAGCGGCTCATTTGTTGCACTTCGTATACAAATGAGCCGTTCCGATGATCTTGCAGTTAAGCCGTGCCTAGGTTGGTCAGTGGATGTGTAATCAGTATCACCCATTACATACAGAGTTGTCTCTGTTACCAACTGGGTTGTGGAGGTAAGATAGGCAGTCGCTCCATGTCAAATACTGGCATTCAGCTTCATCAAAACGTGCGCAAAATAACCATAAAATAATAACGTGTCATATTAAAAGTAAAACAGCGTGGCGGATTATAAACAAAACGAGACTTAACACCCCTAAAGAGTCCATTAATGACATCCAAAATGATCAAAACAAAGTCATTAGTAATCCTACAGAAATAGCGAACGCGTTTAATAATTACTTTATTGAAAAAGTCAAACCCCTTCCGGGTGCCGGGAAAAAAGTAACTTCTTTAATAAATAACCGACTAAATTCAATGTTTCTTGCACCAAGTTCACCCAACCATATTAAAATAATTATAAACAATCTTAAAAATACCAACAGTGTAGGATACGATGATATCGCCACAAAAATAATTAAAGCAGTAAATGAAGATATATCATCACCTGAGTCACATTATGAACTTGTCGATATCAACTGGAATATTTCCACAAGATCTTTAACTATCAGTTATAAAAACCTTTATTCAAAAAAGAAAGCAAACAGTTAATGGTGAATTATAGGCCGATAGCACTATTATCAATATTTTCAAAAATTTTCGAAAAATATATTTATTGCGAACTCAATTCATATCTAGAAAAAAATAAAATTTTGTGCAATGAACAAAAGGGCTTTCGACAAAATAAAACCACAAATATGGCCATTTATGAATTTATCCAAAATGTTATATGCCACGTTGACAAAACAGTTCCAGTTTGTGCTATTTATTGCGATATGTCACAGGCATTTGATTATGTAGATCATAATATACTAATCAGTAAACTTGACGCATACGGCATAAGAGGCAATATTTTGGATTTAATTAGATCCTATTTAACGAATCGACAACAAATAACAGAAATAACTAGACTAAATCCAAAAACTAAGATAAGATAAGAAGAAACATATAGGTCCGTGAAAAACTACGTCACATACGGTGTTCCTCAAGGCAGTGTGCTAGGGCCGCCGCTGTTCATTATTTATATCAACGACTTGCCAAAGGCAACGACGCAACCTATGACATTATTTGCTGATGACAGTACAGTTTCAATTGCATGTAAGGACATTAATAATTATAAATCTGACATAAATAATTCACTGACATCTATAATTTCTTGGCTTGATAATAATAATTTAAAAATAAATTTATCAAAAACAAATATACACACTTCACTTCACTTTGGACAAAGATTGCATAATCCATTAAATGTAATATTAATTCATGATAATTACACTATAAATGAAGTATCTAATGCCCGTTTTCTCGGCTTAATTATAGACAATAAACTAAATTGGAAAGAACACATTGACGCACTTTGTAAAAAAATCAGTAGTCAAGCATATGCTTTGTACCAACTTGCCCCATCTATCAACACTGATGTGTTGCTCTCGGCCTATTATGGACTTGTGGAATCGGTCCTCAGATATGGCATAATTTTTTGGGGCAACTCATCAAATAAAGACATGGTATTTAAAATGCAAAAGCGATGTATACGTGCCATGTTCGGTATCCAAAGTACTGAGAGCTGTAAGCCGCTTTTTACAAAGCATAAAATCCTCACACTTCCTTCAATATATATTTTAGAAATAACCTTATTTGTTAGAAATAACTCCCATTTGTTTCTTCGAATATCGGACATAGTAATACGAAATCGCCGAGATAATAGTAAACTTCGTGTTCAAGCATCTAAAACAGCGCTACTGTATAAAAGCGTTGTATGCAGAGCGCCAATAATTTATAACAACATTCCTAATAGTGTAAAAAAAAACATTAAAAAAAAATACTGACAGAAAAAGCTTATTATAATGTTAATGAATTTTTAACTGACAAATCTCTCTAAATACTCGTATACTGAATCTATTCTACTTAATTTGAATTGCATGACTATCTGCCTATTTTTTGTTTTTAATTTATTATTATTGTTCTTTTATTGATTTATATTATTATTCTTTGTATTTTTTGTAATCGTATTGTGTTTCGACCAAATTTGTACACCAGCCATGGTAAAACATGTTGAACCTAAAGGAAGACCTTCTAACACCTATAATAAGCATCTTACTATGTATATTATGTACACATGTTTTTGCAAATAAATGAATCTGAATCTGGTTATACTGTAAGCCGACCCCAACATAGTTAGAAAAAGGCTCGAAAGATGATGAACGATGGAATGTGAATGTGCAGTCCTCAGGTTCTTAGTATTAACTGGGTTACACAAACACAAACATACAGCTGCTCTGAGTTTCAGATTCAGATTCTAACATGATGTCAATGGACCACATCAAGAGCACAGGTTACCGAATAAAAAAAAATTGAAAATCGGTCCACAATCGGCGGAGAAATCGGTGAATATTTAAAAAAAAACAGACGAATTGAGAACCTCCTCCTTTTTGGAAGTGGGTTAAAAACTAGCTTGCCACTTGTTTTTTTGCATTCGAGTACATTTTCATGATTCAAGGCAGTATCTCAAGTAAAATCCCTCAGTATTTATAATTATCAGGCTTTCTGTTGCGTCTCATGTAATGTTTGAAAACAAATTAGCACTTATCAGACGATGTCGGCCATAATTAACTGCAAATACAATCCGATATCCGTATTTATCTATCAGGTATTAGCCGTCAATGGAAACCGATTCCGCCTAGGTTCAAACAAATCGCTGCTATCCTTGTGGCAGAAAGCCAACAAACATCACGGAAGAGCGATTTGAAAATATTTGCTTTCCAAATAAACACCGTGTTAGTACCTATAAACAGGTAGATCACGTATTCGGATTATCAGGTTAACGTAAGGACAATATAAAGGTCAATTTACATAAACATGACATTCCATACTGGTGGTCCGCAAATATTTACGTCGCCGATCTAGTGATGGCGATGGTGAGTCAGACGTTTGCTTTCCTTTTCGTTTAGTATTCAAAATGTTTTGTCATTTTATTACTGTAGCCTTATTCTCAATCCTGTCTGTCTTTTACCTATTTCTAAATGCTCGCGGGTGTGTCGTTATTTTGTGATGTTAGCTGTGATTTTATTATATTTAGCTAACATAAACATCTTTTCATGAATGTACTGCGTTGTAGTTGAATGTGCGTTGCTGCTATCCACAAGACGACTTTCCATCAAATGAAACCTTTTGAATGATTTCAAATAAAACTTGATCAATTTATATCGTATAGAAACAAATGACATCATAGTAAGCATCGTTTTTGTTGGTGGATAATTGAAAGCGAATTAAAAATTGGTCGTAGAGTGGGAGGACACGTTTAACAAGATAGAACTATACACCCATTATAATTACATGTGTACGTAGCGAACTGTTTTTTTGCTATTTCAAAACTAGTAAGCTATGGTGAGCTGGACGATAAAAGTAAGCGGTTGACACGGTTTCCGAGTAGGTTTATTACACATAATTATTTTTTCGAGGATCAAAATACAGCTAGTATAATTGCCGAGTTATTTAGTCTAGGTAATTATACCAAAACTTAGATCAAGCCATTTAACCAACGATTTATGCCGTCATTAAACTTTCTAAGTAATCAATTCGGAAATTGGATGCGAGAGTGTTACTATAGAATCGCACGATTAGAATACGGATCGATAGAATACTATTATGCTTTAGCATTAGAACGCAGTAGGTGTAGTAGAGTACTACTGGCCTAGTTAATTACATAATATCTTTGTTTATTAACTTATAAATAAAGAATCGAACAAGCTTATTGGTAGTACACACGGCGACCAATCAAGCTATACAAAATGAGTTAATCTCTCATTATAAGGGAAATCTACTAATATCGAGGCCATGCTATACTGGAAATGTATAGCTTGATATCTCGTCATATGGACCTACCTATTCGTTTTCTTAGGATGCTTGTTGCATAAGGATTTCGTAAACAGTTTGTAGTATCATTAGGATTAACAAAACGCAAATGTCGTCTTTGTAATGTGATATTATGCTATTTCGTACATCCTTGGATACTGTTTATTGTACAACTTCTAGTCCGTTGCGTAAGCAAGGCTAGGCTTTAGAAGAAGATTGACTAATTACCGATGTATATTTGTAAGTAGGTGTAGTATTCATGTAAGTACAAGTAAGACTAAAGAAAAAAAAATGTTAAATAAAACTGTTCTATATTCTGAAAATCCGATGATCCTTCTTTGAACCTACTTTTTGTATCAAAACGAGCTTGATAACAAAATTGAGTAATGAAAATCAATATCAACAATTTATTTGATAGTGGTTCAATTTATCGTAATTTTGATCTTTAGTAATATCATCGCCAATCAATTTTTTGCTTCAATAATAAGGTGTTATTAAAAAACAATCAAGCAATGATTGAAAGGCGATTTTCATGAAATGTTTACCTATATTTCTTTTTAAAACATTTTTTTAAAATGTTCATTTATATGAAGATTGATTTGTATTTTGATTGAAATATGAGACAGGCGTCATAAAATTGATCGATTAATGTAGGTTTATTTTACATATATAATATTTACCAACATATAACGGAGTAATTGACTTCAAAGGTTAAATAATTTTTTTCTGTATACATTGATGGAGCAGATTTATATGTGAGAGAGTTGCTTGTTCGTTAAAATATATGCATTCCTATAATTATGGTATTCATTTATAAAATTAATACGTTTTCTAGACATTCTACATAAAATATTACAGGCAAATATCATGCTTGTGTCAAAATATTGGGATTACAACTAGTTTATAGCAAAATAAATGACATAATCATAAAGTTACTATGTTTATCAATTTACTCGATAGGTTATTAATGTATCAATATTAATCACATACTCGTTTAAATATTTCGCACAAATTAGGGACACAAGTTTTGATAGATACGAGCCACCAAGAAGATTCTTCTTTCTTAAAAATAATAATTTTGAATGAGTAAGTTCGGGTTTAAAAATAAAATAATAAAATCTGGTTAGTTGTAAAGACTACCTACTCATACTAAAGTTACTGTTACATACAAAAGTACTGGTTACTTTTACCAGTATAGAAAATTAGCAGTAATTTTCGTTGTGAAAGTGTATGTTATGGGCACCGTAATTCTATTTCTATAACAACTATCCAGAGCCATTGCGTGTGTTTTTTCCAGAATGTGATCTCTATTACCGCGTGGTATGTTTTATTTCCCAAAATCATCTTCACCTGCTTAGCCTTTTCCCAACTATGTTGACTCGGCTTTCAGTCTAACCGGATGCTACCAGTACTTTTGCTGCTGAGCTGAATACCAGTATTTTACATGAAGCGACTGCATATCTGATCTCCACTATCCAGTTAGGTTAGGATAGGGTAATACGATACCCCTTGGTAAGACTGGTTGTCAGCCTTTCGGGATAGCGACTACCTATAACGACTGTCAAAGATCTACAAATGGCATGGCTGGGATCAACGGCTTATCGTGCTTTCAGAAGCACGGAGGAAACTCGATATGTGATGGGTGGTCCCTCATTTACAGACCAACCTAGGCTAGCGGAAGATTGTCATTTTTCAAAATCTTTGTATTCAAATTCTGGCTGGATATTTTTTCTAATATCTTCGATCATACACACAGTAAATTACGTAGTCAGGCGATGATTACCAAATCAGCTTGCAGCATTTATTTATTCATATATTACGTCCCACCGACGATGAGGAAGCGACTAGCTTTAGAATATTAATAGATCAAGAGTCTTACAAAATATCGTCGCAGACGGCGACTGGTCTGGTTTGTCCCAAAGTCTAAAAGCTATCAAAGAGAGTTCTCGCTCAGCGACGCTCGCCTGGCAGGCAGAACGTCGGCAGGCTTGGTACACACTCATACTAGCGATCAATCGCAATCATGGCCCAACGACAAAACTATCGGAAATACACGCTGCTGTAATGCTCGCCAACTCGTGGCTAGTTGCTAGCGTCACTCGCTTACCGCTAAACGTTGGCGGTGGGACAGGTCCCCTAGTTACGCACTTCTCAGTGTATATTGTTGCACAGAGAAGTTTACTTGCAATGTCCAATATTGCCGAAAGATTAACATAATAAAATGAAAGAAATACTTACTGGTATCTATAAGAGTTCGGCAGGTTTGCTGTGTCAAAGTCGTAGTTAATAATTTGAGCTCTTGGTTTGCTGACAACACCAGGACTCGCCCCAATCATTTGCACCAGCAAAGCAGACACCAAGCTCTGTAATTTTATCAAAAGATTCATTTAATTGACTTACATTATAGCGTGTTTACTTAATTAACCATTACGCCATGTCACACGCCCCCGGAACACGTTTTTCGGATTTTTGTGCGTTCTTCATTAATTCAATGATAACATCTCTGAGTCTCCGACCGGTAAAAGCCTTTAAACCTTTTTTTTTCAAGATTCCTTTCTTGGTACAGACATCGTTCAAAACGTTCGATGAAATTTTATTGCTTGTGATTAACTATTCCATATCTGGAACACTAGACATTCGACCTTGATCTTATATTGGCATATTTTAGAGTTCATCTCGATTTGCGTTTTTTGTTTGCATTCCAAAAATTACTTTTCAAGCGGTTGTTGTGTTATGTTATTATCAAAATTGGTCATGTGTGTGCCTGTATAACCTTAAAGCTTATCACTAACAATAAAAATAAAGTATATCGTGAATGACCTTAGCGGGATATAAAAGAAAAATAGGTTTTAGACGTTTTATGACCCTCATAGAAATGTTATTACGATGTTTTGATTGAAAACTATTTTAAGAATTTCGCGGGTGATTCAATAAACAAAAAATAAACATCGCACAGACGTTCACACATTCTCGATTTGCGAAATTATTTATATCAAGCAATTAAATTAAATTCTTAACTCTGTACTTATTAAAATTTTGCTTCATAGATAAACCAGAATGTACTTTGCAACGGACACTTCTAAAATGAAACAAACATTATAAAGGGAATTTCGTCATACGTTGTAGGCATACACATAGGAGTGGAAACAGCAAAGGTCAGAACCTAAACCTCTAACGACATTAGGTAAAATCACACATTCATGCACTAGGTCGCGCCGGTAATTGCAACTCACATCTTCGTCAATATGCAACCACAGGAAGGCCGACAGTTCAAACACTCAATTTATTGACACAATTTACCATGCAAATTTTGACACTGTTTAGTCCTTATTTAGATGCACTTTTAAACACTTAACACGGGGCGATAATTACCAGAATGAACAGCATCTTGTCGCGTTTCACAGATGACAAAAGAAGCAGGTGACTTCCTGGACAGGTTGTAGTCCGAATGTGCTAACGGTTTCGCAAGATCTCCTTATATATAAAGAGTGGCGGGTGTGTGCGCCTGGTGGCCACATACAAGCGTGCGGCCCGCTCCGCCTGCGCTGAAACAGAGACAACTCTAGCTGACCATTACACAGATCGACATGTGAATGGAGCCTAGATCCGCTCGGATGCTACGGTTACAGATCTCTGAACAATAAGGTAAAACCCGTACTAACAAAGAAACAATAGATTCTCAAATGGTTTCGCGAATTGAAAGTAAAGACTGGTCATTTAAAATAACGTCTGTTAATGTTTTAGTTACTAGAACAGCGATAAACAATGGTTTCCTTCATTTGACTAATTTGTTACTAACTGCGACAAAAGATAGTTAAGTAGTACAAGTACGTATCTAGCTTTGTGTACATATGAAAGGACATAGCCACATAGGTAGCATATTTGTTAAGTGGTGGGGTAGTCCGTACTTTAAAAGCAAGGTATAGCTAAAACAGAACCTGTGCAAGAACATCATGATCATGAGATGCCTTTTAAATGGCTCATAATCTTAAATGGAAATTAAAACAAGCTTGATATGTAAATGATCATATATGGGCATATAGCATTTCGGTTTGACCCTATATAAATGGATTCACAGACACAAACACTAGCCATAAAAATTACTGTGAATATCTACCTATATTTTATTTAACGTTTATAAGTATAAAAACAGTTCTACATCATCATCGTGCAAACGTTTCATGACGTGTTATTACTACTACCGGCACTAACTTTGTATGACCTAATGTTATACCTATCATTGACGACTTCTTAACTGGAACCGTAATTTATGGTTTTCCGGAAACCTTTGGATGAAAACTTCAGTTTATACCTGACTAATGATACGTATGATTGAAAACTTAAAATTACGATGTTTGTTTCTAAAAAAATCAATCAATTTATGTTAGATTTTATGCAAGGTTCTTTTCAATTTTCAATTTTTTTAATTTTTATTTATTTAATCTTCACGTACATTAGTGTTACATTGGTAGCCTTAATGCCACAAGGCATTCTCTACAAGTCAACTTTTGGCTCAAATAGGACAGCATTGGACAGCTTTTTACATAAGAATATTGAATTTCAGTTATGTAAACTTGGATTAAACAACTCTATTTTACGAGTGTAATAGTGACTTCACCACCATTCAAAATAGAGTATTTATTCCTATGTTTGTTATGAATAAACTTATATAGCACAACGTGAGTACTACGCTATGCGCTGCTTTGACAGTTTTATCTGGTGGTAGGTACTCATATTGTTGGTTTTAATTAATAAACAGAAAGTTTTGGCAACCCTAAACCTGCAGTTCTTACTCCGTGGTAAATAAAAAAAGATAAAATCAAACGTTATCAAATTCCACATAACTTGTGTAAAGATAACGTGGGCTCTTACAAAACTTACATCGTTAATATAACGGGATTAGGGGAACAACAGACTCGCGTCTTTACAAAAAAATAAATGTATTGGTACAGTATTTTATCTCCAATTGAAGTGTGTTTGCGTTACCCTTATTTATTTGCTGAAGACGCATTTCATGGCGTTGAGAGTCAACATTTCATGGCGATGGCGTTGAGAGTCATGAATCATCCATTTCACGTACATCACGTGAAATGGATGTTTTAATGTGAATTGGGTAAATAGTTTTAAAATATACTATTTTTTCTTTCATACTGAAAGGTTGATATTTCTTCTTTTTGCTATTTTTGCAGTTTTAAGCAATAAGACTAGAAATTATTAGTATTGTAGGTAATTGCACTGCTCTAGAGTTTTGTGGTGTACAAAAACGCTTTTTTTAGAGCTCTGTTATCAAATAAATAAAAAAAACATACCATTATGGATTCGGCCTGCCCGCCTGTCTGGCTGTCCGTCCGTATGTCACAGCAATACATGTTACTGAAGATTGAAAAAAAAAAGTACGTATAAAACTGTGTTGGTGTTTATCGACAGCACTTACAAAATGATATTGCGGTTCCGAAAATACTTTTTTCTCAAGACAGTTGTAAAAGTGATATTCATTTCTAAAGTCGATAAAATTGTGCCTCCCCCTCTAATTTTAAAAGCAAGAGGAAGAAAAATCTGAAAAAATGTGGGTTTGTAAAAACTGTTAGGTTAAAATGTACCATTTAACAAACTACTAGTTTTTGCAGGCTGCTTTTCCAGACAAATTCTTATTTTAGTTTCCAACTCAGGTCATAGTCGACCTGTCTGCCAAATTTCATTTAAATCTGTTCGCTCTTGCTGTTTCAAAACGTAACAGACTGACAAAGATACTTTCGCATTAATCGCACTAGTATGTATAATCATGGATATGTCATCATCATCATTATTTCAGCCCAAAAGACGCCCACTGCTTGACATAGGCCTCCCCCAAGTGTCGCCACATTGACATTTTGGAGGGTTTTGCCATCATCGCCACGCTCGGCAGGCGGGTTGGCGATCGCAGTATGGTTGTTACAAAAGCATAGAGAACGCTGCTGCCCATTCTCTGGCAAGTCCCTTAGTCGCCTCTTACGATACCCACGGGAAGGTATGGGATGGTGCTATTCTTTACGTCCGACACCATGGATATGTGCTATGAAATAATGCCTAATTTTAAATGTTAATCACAAAGCTGCTAGATTTTAATATAAATATGCATTTTAGTTTATGTAAATTGTCTTGCCGACACTAATACTTCTGACCAATTTTTTAATCACAAAGTGTCATCCAATTACGAAATCTATGCAATATTCAAATTTTTCGCAAGTTATCGATCAAAATGCAAGGTCGACTAAAAGAGTAAGCATTAATATGTTTAAATAGTTCAAGATTTAAATGTGATATTACTATTAGCAATATTTCGAAATTATAATATTTCTGTAATAATATGTATGATTTGTTAATAAGAAATTGCGTAGCTACTGATGTAAGAAATGAATATTTTATACCTACCTTTCTTTAGATAGGACTACATACTCTGACCAAGACTAAATCAGAAAGGTTTTTTTGCTCGCAGTGCAAACACCCGGTCCGGTGATTTAATAGCCGATGCGATAAAAGTTTCGGCGCCATATAAATTTCTCATCGTGGGGCATAACTTAAATCCACACTGTTTTCATTGTCACTTAATTAAATCAACACTCTCTTCAAGAAACTAGATTATTATTCGTCCAATTAATTATAAGAAATAGCGGAGATTCTGAACAGGACGATGAACGGCATAATTTTGAATTAATTTCTTAATGTTTAATGGGATTTAAAAAGAAGCTACAGCCTCTTTCGCCGCGACGGCGCACGGTGCTGTCCTTCTTCATGCGTCCAGTTTGTGCTGATCTTTGCTCATCTTTTCGTGTGAATCCGTGTGACATGGCCTGCCTGATACCACTTCAACCCGGCTGTTTTTTCCCCAGTTTCAACTTGACTTATGGAGCGCAGGGTCGTTATTCTAACGCTATCTTTTCGCTTAACACCTACTATGCTGCGCTTTATTGCTACCCACACACTCACATATTTTTTTGAAAATTTGGAGTCGTTTTCTGATGTGCTTAACATATTGGGAAGATTGCTTGTGTAACCATAATTTCACAAGGTTATTCATGGAGAGATCGAAGACTAAAACATTCGCTTGTTATCACTATCAGCCAAAATATATAAAAACCTATTGCGCTGGTCACACGTCATATTTACGAGCTTGTCGTATTTAAGTCATAAATATTCCAAAATGTTTTGTTTTCCCCATAAATAATATCACTATGTATGTATGTTATGCTGATATATGTACGTGGCAATGATTATTATTATCGAGAATGTGGCTGTTTTTGCAATACATTGAGGCAATAGGTGCACAAAGATTATGCAAAACTGACCTATGATTTTCTTATTTGCTTGAAACTGTCATAAAACTTTTGTTACGTAAATCTTCTTTGATTGAAAAATTTGATACTTTATGTGACACTAATGTAATGGAATGAACTTTATCTTCTAGATAAATTAATTATAGAGATCAAAATACAAATTTATCGTATATTTTATTGTAGAATCGCGGAACTGAGCCATACCTTGAAGTAAACTAGGCTTAATCCTCGAATTCATTCGGATCTATAAAAGATGTGTAGAACTCATTGGTATATAATCTCTTTGTAGACGAAGCACAGTTATAATGGAAGCACAGTAATGCTAGCTATGAGTAAAAAACAGTAGGTTCTAGTAATAAGTAATAGTTTAAGACATCTGTAATTAAGTTAGGTATCTTGTTTAGCTATGTATACTTATTTAATATGTCTAGGGCAAGCATGTATGTGTTAACTAACCAACACATAGCCATTTGGGCATATTTTCATTAGTATATAAGAACATTTCTACTGTAAATAAAGATAAAATAATGTCACTTCCAGTAAAATCTGTGTAAGTGGGAATGACAAGGTTCTAACGTACGATCATAACAAACCACCTGATTGGTCGAGAGATTCCTTTGTTACGATCGTAACTGCGTCATTAGGAAAGTCCCCGTATTGAGGTCACAGGGGTGAAGAGCGGGACGCGAGAGGCAGGGTTTTTTAACGGTTTTTTCTGCATGAATGGTCAAAAGGCGACAAAAAATGCACAACGCCTCCACTACCTGCACCCATGTGCACAGGTATAAATATTGCGGCACCGGCCGCAAACAGTTTAGTATCCTCATATCCTTCGAAATTGTAACACGTCGTAGTTACTCTGCGCCGCGATATCGCCAAATTTCCTAAGTAATATTGTTTTAATCTGTGTTTATGTTTTGCCAGTCTTATTGTTTGTACTCTTTCATTTAAATTAGTTTGTGTGTGATTCATGTAAAGCTCCAGTGTCTGTATCGTTATAAAGTGATTAAACCGTGTTTTAAATCAAGACGAATAGTGAGTTTTATTTCCACTCCTCTATAAAGACGACAACGTCGCCCCCGACCTACCTTTTCCAAGCTAGTGTCGCATCGTCGACATTTTTGGTCCTTCGCGAGCCGGATAAGGTTTGTCAAGAGGAGTGGAATCATGAGTCAAAAGAGTACCATTACCACGCGAAGCAAGATGAGCAAACTAAGAAGTTTGGCTGACGAAAGGAGTCGTCGTAATAATGACGTAGTCCCAGATTCAGGATTACCGTCTGAAAGAACGCCGGGCTCACCGTCCGCCGCACCAACGGTGGCATCGACGTCAGTAAGAAATATTCCCCTGTCGGGCCCCGGCGGTCGAGTGTACGATTTTACAAGTTCGTCAGAGAGACAGACAACCACGGCAAGACGCCAGGGTTCGAGGCAAAGCAGCAAAGGCTCCTCTAGGAATAGTCGCAAGTGCGTCGAAAGCCTAAGAAAAAGGATGGAGTACGAAGCTGAACGCGACTTGGTACAATTGAAGGAGAACCTCGTGAAGAAAAGGTTAGAAGCAGACCTCGCCGAACTAGAAGCGGCTGCTGAAAGTGAGGACTCAGACTCGGATGTGGAGAAAACACATCGCGTTGAAGAATGGATAAATACAACGCCCCAAGTAACTCAAACGGACACAGTGATGCAGTCTGTGCCGCGCGAGCCTGTTGAAGTGGCCGCGCCCAGTAAAACAGCTGCCATCCAGGAGCCAACTGTAAGTAGAAAGAATATTGAATCGCTTACTTATAGTGAATGTGGTGTGCCCCGCGAGATAAATGTGTCACGTGTAATAGAGTCGTCTGCGTCAGTCCCGGTGGGAAATATTATGACACCTACTACGCAGACGTACTTGCCAGTGTCGACAGCAGTAAAGTTCAATCTACCCGATTACGGTACCGTCTTTTCCACTCCGGCCGCTTGTGTACCTCGAGTTTCAACACTCGAAGCAGAGCTACGGCGGCAGAGGTTTGACAGAGTGGATGAAAAAGAAAGGCGGCGAGAATCGTCGGGAGATAGAGACAGGAAAATCGACCAACTGGCAGAAGCAATCACGGGCCTGGCACGACCGCGGCCGGTACCTCGGCAGGCGTATGAGTTGCCGCATTTTAACGGCGACCCTGCCGACTGGATATCGTACAGAAACATGTATTACGATACAACAGAGTTATATAATTTTAAAGCGCATGAGAATTTAGCGCGACTAAAAACCTCTTTGCACGGCGAAGCTAAGACCGCGGTTGAAGATTTATTACGGACATCTACAGACCCGACGGCAATAATGCGCGCACTAGAGGAAGAGTTCGGTCATCCGACCCTAGTGCTACAATATGCTCTGCAAAAGGTCAAGAATTTACCCAGAGTGACGGAGAGTTGCCGGGAGCTGGGAAAATTCTCCACAACAGTAAAAAACTGCGTGTCTCTACTGAAAAATATTCACGCAGAAGGATATTTAAACAATCCACAGTTAGTCAGTGAATTACTGAATAAACTAACTCCAGTACAACGAGCGCAGTATGGCGATTTTGCTATGGGTTTGGACAACTCACAGGGAGTGGATTTGAGAGTGTCACCAAGTTTGGAAATAGTATCGCATTTTTTGGTACACTTGGCACGATCAACATCATATTATGTACAGGCAACCATGTACGAGCCTAGTACACAAAAGAATCCTGTGAAGCAACAGAAACAAATTACCGGTCAAGCCCGACCATTGAATACCGCACGTCCAAGCAACAACAGACCGCCGTTCGTACAACGAGTAAACGCACAGAGCGACGAATCTCCAATACCGAAAGAGTGCGTAATATGTAAAGAAGACCACACAATAGAAAAGTGTGAACAATTTAATAAGTTGAGTGTTCAAAAACGCTGGGACACAATTAAAGATAAGAACATGTGTTTTAAGTGCCTCATTGGAAAACACCCAAAGAGATTTTGCCGCGCAAATAAATGTGAGAAGTGCGGCTATGCTCATCACCTATTGTTACACGCAGACAAAGCACATAAAGAGAACAAAGAACACAGTGTAACTAACATTGGTGAATGGCGAGCCTCAGCCCTATTGAAAATATTGCCAGTAACGTTGTGTAGTGAAAATAGTGACAATATTCAATGCTACGCGTTACTAGACGACGGTGCGACCGTATCACTCATCGACAGTGCACTCGCTACTAACTTGAAGGGACCGCGCGTACCTCTCATACTTAAAACAGCGGGAGGCCACGGAGTGACAGATTTAACCTCAAGAGTGGTACAAGTACAAGTGAAGGGACCAAATGGACAATGCCATAGAATCAAGTGTCGTACAATAGCAAACGCGAACTTACCAACACAAACAGTGCCCGCCGCGGTAATCAGTGACAATGCGCACCTCAGCAACTTGGGTTGCGTGGAAATGAGGGGTGCCAAGCCAATGCTGCTGCTCGGGCAGGACAACTGGGAGCTGCTCGTCGGCCAGGACATTCGCCGTGGACGATCCGGTAAGCCAGTTGCCTCACTTACTAAGCTAGGTTGGGTCATACATGGACCACTTAATAATTCTAACCATATAAATTCAGTAAATTGTACGACAGTCTCCCTTCCTGAATTACATAATTTAGTAAAGTCACAATTTGAGTTAGAAGCACTAGGAATTTCAGCGAACCTTCGAAAACATAAGGACGTTGAACGTGCACTAAATGTTTTAAATAATACTAGTCGTCGCACACCTAACCAGTCACATTGGGAAGTAGGTTTACTGTGGAAACAAGAAAATACACAGTTACCTAATAATTATAATCAGGCTCGTCAACGATTATACGGCATCGAGAGGCGCATGCGCAAAGATAATGAGTTTGCCGAGGCATACAGTAAGCAAATAGAAAGGCTATTAAATGAGGGTTATGCACGTAAGGTAGAAGGCAAAGTAGATAGCTCTCCGGTTTGGTATCTACCACATTTCGGAGTAGTAAACCCTAACAAACCAGGGAAGTTACGATTAGTGTTTGACGCCGCCGCTACGTCTCACGGTACGTGTTTAAACGATAATTTATTAACAGGACCCGATATGTTAAATTCACTATTAGGAATTTTATTAAAATTTAGGATAGGTCCCATAGCATTTTCAGGGGACATAGCAGATATGTTCATGAGAATCAGGATCAGGGAAGAGGACCAAGGTGCTCAATTATTTCTATGGCGAGGGACGGACCAAGATAGAGAACCAGATACTTACGCAATGAACTCTATGATATTTGGTGCCGTCTCATCACCAACCACGGCGATATACATATTAAATAAAAACGCCAGTGAATTCATTGAATATTATCCTGAAGCTGTAGAAGCTATTAGGACTAAGCACTATATGGACGACTATTTAGATAGCGCTTGGTCAAATGAAAACGCTAATAGGCTTATAGAGCAAGTGACCAAAATACACGCTTCCGGTGGGTTCATAATACGGGGGTGGGTCACGAACTCTACAGAACTCAGAGAAAGGCTAAAGTTAGACATGCCTGATAGAGTAGCATTGGAAAAGGGAGCAGGCACTACTGAAAGAACGTTAGGATTAATATGGTCACCTAAAGAGGATGAATTAGGTTTTGATCTCTCTTTTAAAAGATTACCAACAGAGCTTGTCAATGGTAATTTAGTGCCTACTAAACGACAATTTTTAAGTTTAATTATGTCAATTTATGACCCTCTAGGTTTCCTATATCCTTGTGTGATTCAATCACGAATATTAATGCAACGGGTATGGAAATCAGGAATCCAATGGGATGAACTCTTACAAGATAAAGACGCCAAAACCTGGTTTAAATGGCTTCAGAATTTACACTTATTAAATAAAGTTAAAATACCTAGGTGGTATGGGTTAAATAAAGACAACGTAGAGCTACATATATTCGGAGACGCAAGCGAGTTAGCCTACGCCGCAGTCGCTTACCTAGTAGGCTATAACTCCGAAGGAAATAGGGAAACTGTCATGCTGTTAGGAAAAGCGCGAGTAGCGCCACAAAAGGTAGTTTCCATACCAAGGTTGGAGCTACAAGCCGCAGTATTAGCCTGCCGACTAGCGGAGACTGTCGAGAAAGAACTAGGGTTACTGATCAGCAAGAAATTTTATTGGACTGACAGTAAAACTGTATTAAAATGGATAAATTCTGATGCACAAGAATTTCAAAGATTTGTTTCCCACCGATTAGCGGAAATAGATAGGCTGTCAGACAGAGGCGACTGGCGCTGGGTCCCTTCGGAGGATAACCCAGCTGATGACGCGACCAGATTCCTTTGGCCCGATAATTGCACAAAGTGGCTCTCGGGCCCCTTGTTTTTACGTGATCCACAGGAGCAGTGGCCAGCGTGTTGCGAGTCTGAGGCAGCAGAGGACGACCTGGAGCGCATCCAAAGAGTGCACGTGACAACTGCACCTGCAACACCGCTCTTCGAGTACGAGCGATACTCATCTTGGACGCGCATTAAGCGCGTCATGGCATGCGTCCTAATTTTCATTGGGCGGTGTCGCAGACGTCGCACCACAACAGAGTTACAGCTGCGCGACATGGAGGAAGCACACGACAGCCTCATAAGGTTGTGCCAAGAAGACAGCTTTCACGAAGAACGGGCTGCTATTCTACAGGGGCTCCCCGTGCCGAAAAACAGTCATGTGAAGGCATTAGACCCAATGATTACCGATGATGGGTTGTTACGAGTCAGAGGACGTCTGAGTGCCTGCGAGGAGCTCACGTTTGGAGAAAGGCACCCCATAATTTTGGACGGACGACATCCATTGACAAGAAAGCTAGTCGCACACTATCACGCGCTAGCTTTGCATGCAAATCATGAAACCGTCGTGAATAACCTAAGGGAGAAGTACTGGATCACTAAGATCAGAGCAGCAGTCAAAACGGTGGTCGCAAATTGCCAACTGTGTCGTATTGGCAAAGCCAAACCCGCCCCACCAAAGATGGGCGATCTACCTGCCGCACGATTAGAGTCCACAAGAAGAGCTTTTGTGCGAGTAGGGGTGGACTACTTCGGCCCAATGGAAGTAGCAATTGGGCGACGCCGCGAGAAGAGATGGGGGGCACTATTCACCTGCCTCACTACACGCGCCGTTCACCTGGAGTTGGCCGCCTCATTGAGCGCCGACTCAGCAATTCTAGCCTTGCGGCGCCTGATAGCGCGCCGTGGGCAACCAGCACATATGTACTCGGACCAGGGTACCAATTTCATCGGGGCCAACACCGAGCTTCGAGCAGCCCTGCGAGAAATTGACCACAACAAGGTCAGGGACGAGGCCACTAAACGTGGCATAATGTGGCACTTCAACCCCCCGGCAGCACCACACATGGGTGGCTGTTGGGAACGCCTGGTGAGGTCCGTCAAAAACGCGTTACGGACCACACTAAGAGAACGAGCGCCCCGTGAGGAGGTTCTTTACACCCTCCTCACTGAGGCCGAACTCATCGTAAACAGCCGACCGCTGAGCTACGTGTACGACGATCACAACCAGCCGGTGGTCCTGACGCCGAACCACCTACTCCTGGGCACTGCGTCCGGGAGTACTCCGTTTACGTCGAGCAACACTGAAGACATCGTTTCCCGCCGGCAGTGGCGGCGCGTTAACGCGCTCGCCGATATGTTCTGGCGCCGCTGGCTGAGGGAATATCTTCCGACGCTACAACGACGTGATAAGTGGATAAATAATGTGCCAAATGTGCGGGTCAGTGATGTGGTAGTGATCGTGGACAACAACAAAGACCGTAGTACATGGACAAAAGGTGTCATAAAGGCTGTATATAATGGACACGATGGTGTTATCCGTGTAGTAGACGTTAAGACAGTAAATGGGGTCCTGCGTCGACCCGTAGCTAAGATTATTGTGCTTCCCACAGACCAAGAAGTAAAAGGTTGAACCCTATTACTGGGGGTGGAATGTAGACGAAGCACAGTTATAATGGAAGCACAGTAATGCTAGCTATGAGTAAAAAACAGTAGGTTCTAGTAATAAGTAATAGTTTAAGACATCTGTAATTAAGTTAGGTATCTTGTTTAGCTATGTATACTTATTTAATATGTCTAGGGCAAGCATGTATGTGTTAACTAACCAACACATAGCCATTTGGGCATATTTTCATTAGTATATAAGAACATTTCTACTGTAAATAAAGATAAAATAATGTCACTTCCAGTAAAATCTGTGTAAGTGGGAATGACAAGGTTCTAACGTACGATCATAACAAACCACCTGATTGGTCGAGAGATTCCTTTGTTACGATCGTAACTGCGTCATTAGGAAAGTCCCCGTATTGAGGTCACAGGGGTGAAGAGCGGGACGCGAGAGGCAGGGTTTTTTAACGGTTTTTTCTGCATGAATGGTCAAAAGGCGACAAAAAATGCACAACGCCTCCACTACCTGCACCCATGTGCACAGGTATAAATATTGCGGCACCGGCCGCAAACAGTTTAGTATCCTCATATCCTTCGAAATTGTAACACGTCGTAGTTACTCTGCGCCGCGATATCGCCAAATTTCCTAAGTAATATTGTTTTAATCTGTGTTTATGTTTTGCCAGTCTTATTGTTTGTACTCTTTCATTTAAATTAGTTTGTGTGTGATTCATGTAAAGCTCCAGTGTCTGTATCGTTATAAAGTGATTAAACCGTGTTTTAAATCAAGACGAATAGTGAGTTTTATTTCCACTCCTCTATAAAGACGACAACGTCGCCCCCGACCTACCTTTTCCAAGCTAGTGTCGCATCGTCGACACTCTTATTCAGTCTAGCTTCCTCTTTGTAATAAACTATTGTACAAAAACTATTTAGGTAAATGTGACTGAGAGCTTTTCAGTTATTATGTAGCTTTGTTATGTTATTTCAATTAAAGTACCTAACTACATTTGTGAAAGTGCTTCTTACGTGCCGATGCTGGAATATACAAGGTGTTGTTTTGCAACCTCGTCAAATTCTAGGAGGTAACTATGCTAATGATTCTCGACCCGAATCAATTATAAAATGAGTAGGTAATTTTCTTTTTTTCATTTATTTATTGAAATCGGTAACTGTGAACCACACGTGTTTTAAACACGGGCCGTCTGATCCCCGCCTTATAACGTCGCTTACACACAAACAAAAAACCTCAAACGTTTTTTCGATAATTCCTTATTCCCTAAACCACGTACCTCTCCGACCCGAATCCGCTAACGATAAGTCACTCAGCTGTCAAAACAATTACGTCATCGCGCGAGTGAAATGACCGGCGTCTATAAAAAACGTTATTGCTAAAGCTGTATTAGCTCTTTTGTCAAACGGTAAACAGTGTCGTATTCTTGAAGAATGACACCATGTATTACAATATAAACAACTCTTTTATAACTACTTGAGAATTATAAATATCCTATATAAATCAGAGAAGTTGCCAAATCAGATCTGTTGCCGTATATTATTTTTGTTTAGTAAAACTACGCAATAAATTTATACGAAACTTTATAACTAACATCACAAATATACAAGTAATCTAATGACAGTATTTTTTAGGAGTCCTACATACATTATTTATATAAGATTCCAACTCAAACTTCTTATAAGATCGGCCGTTTTCCAACTGCGCAGTTCAATGCATGAAAATACTTGATATATCAAAAAATATGAATAGATATGCCTCGAATACATGAAATAATGACTTACCACGATTTTTTACGTTGCTACTAATGTTTCCAAGACCATATTTCATTGTAAAAGAATCAAATATAAAATTTTCAATTTCGACTAACAAACTTCACAACAAAGGAACTTTTGTTTACTCAAAAACACTTTTTGTTTTATTTTTCAAGCAAATGACTATCTAAAAAGTTGCATTATATATTTATAACAAACTATACATTCACTTACTAAAGTTTATAACACATAACACAAAACTTTCACTAAATTTCCAATCACAATAACAACATTCTGCACACTGGCCGCCATCTTCGTTTTACATTTGCCAAAGATGAGTTTCTTTTTTTTTTTTAATAATTATTTGTCGTATAAGGTTGGTAGTGTTTGGTTTCATTTGAATCGTGTACTAATTGGTCATAGACGTAAGTTTTTACAAACGATATTGATCCTTACTTTATGTACGATTAGGGTTTAAGTTTGTCTGGTCCGAGCAGTACCGACAACGGTACTGCGGGGTTCAACGGTAAGGCTTGTCAGTACCTCTGTCGGTACTGACGGGCCGATAGTTTAAGGGGGTTATTCTGAAATATTGACAAATTTAAACAACAAAAAAACGCAGTGTTTTGTAATAATTTACTAGGTACCGTAATTTATATTGATTATTCATGTCTTTTGTGACAACATCCTGAATTTTGACGAGGATGCAAAACAACACCTTGTATAGTAGCAACTCAACTACAGGTTTGGCGACATGGTTTGTTTACAACAGAAAAGCTAGTAGACCAAATATACGATGTAAAAGTGCTTTACAACCTAGTAATTTTAAGTTACAGTTTGAATTATGTTTATCAATATTTAAACCTCAGGCCTATGACACACACATATAAATTCATAGGTTGACATAAATCAATACGTATATTTTTCGGCATATTACTTTATCTTATATATGTCTCCTTAAATATAGCAATAAATTAATTGATTTATTGACAGATTGGCAAATAGAATCATCAAAGTTATTAAATTATTCAAATATCCTGCAGTCTGTGTTGTAAACCCAGCAGGCTCTGCATTAATGAGAAATCTAATTGTTACTGTATACTCGTAGTCTATTGGCATTATTAGTATCACCTATTGTTTGTATTCAAGGTAATCATGATTTTTGACGTTGTCAATACATCTGCATAACCTTGAGATTAGGGTCTATTTTCATTTTCTTTCAGCAGGGAATTGGATATAAAAAATTCATAGGTATATATATGTATATATAAAAGATCCATAGGTATCCTTGTAACGATTGCATTTAACGAAAACGTTGTGTTCTTCTTCTTCGGATCGCTGGTGTGACAGTGTTTGTATTTTATTTGTCCAAAACTTGGCCACCACCACTATGGACCACGATGGATGCACCATGACGAACTCTCAAAAACGTTCGACTGCGTCGACCACAACACACTGGTCTGTAAATTACAACACTACAGAATTCGCGGACAAGCTGCTGATCTTGTTCTTTCTTATTTATCAAACAGGCTGCAAAAAGTAAATGTAAATAGGGCGACGTCCTGCGGGTCTATAGCCAAGGTTCAATTCTCGGCCCTTTCCTGTTTCTTGGTTATATTAATGATCTCACTTATATGATGGCCAAATTTTCGGATATAATTCTATTTGCTGATGACACTTCGCTAATTTTGAAATTGATAGAAAAGATACGGACGTCTTACATGTCAACGAAAGCCTAACTATTCTCTCGAAATGGTTCTCAGCCAACAATCTTTTATTGAATACGAATAATACAAAATGTTTTAAGTTTTCTTTACCAAATATACCACAACGTGGCCTAAATTTAAATCTTGACGGCAAGAAGCTTGATGTTATAGCGGAAACTGTATTCTTAGGGATTAATATCGATTCAAAACTGCAGTGGGGCGCGTACATTAGAACTCTTTCGGGAAGGTTAAGCGCAGCAGCCAATGCAGTTAGAAAAATAAGGCAGTTAACAGATATAGCCACAGCTAGGTTAGTATGCTACGCTTATTTCCATAGTATTATGTCCTATGGCATTCTGATGTGGGGATCGTCAGCAGACGTTGATTCAATTTTCATACTGCAAAAGACCGGTCCACGCCATACATGAAATGGTACTCAGAGAAAAATTTTAATAAATCGATACACTGACTCTGCCTTCACTTTATGTTTTAGAATGTATTTTATATGTCTGCAAAAACCGTAAACTTTTCAAAATTAGAAGCGACTTCCATAATATAAATACAAGCAGTAAAGACGAAATTGTAATACCCAAATTCAGATTAACCAAAACTAGCAATTCTTTTCTTATAAACAGTATACGCTTTTATAATAAGTTGCCGAAGTCAGTTACAGAACTGACCGATGGAAAGTTTAAAAATTATATCAAACGTGTCCTAATTAAAAAAGCATATTACAAAATTAAGGACTACGTTGAAGATAGAGAAGTTTGGCCTTAGCCCCTTCGCACAAATGTGTGAATGTCTCTAACTATTCTCAATCTTACTTTTTTCCTTTCTTTTTAATCAGATGTTTTACAATAGTGTTTAAATCATTACACCTTTTGTTTAGAATAGTTACAGCACGGATGACAACATTTATGTCACTTATTTGATCTAGTCTTTTTGTGATATGTGAAAAATAAATAGAAAATCTATTTATTTTTTGTTGTTCTATAGACTCTTTTTCTTATTTACCGATTGTTTGTAAATGTGTGGACATTGTAGGCCTTATAGATTCCTAGATCCTTGGTAACTTTTTATTTCGTTCTACGTTTTGTAGTAAGCAACGACTTATTGTCGGGCCTATGATGACATAAATTTTGTAAAACCCAATGATTTTAAAAGCGTAACCATGAAGTTTCTTGTCGGTTCTTCTCCATAAGAAACGACCAACCCGATACGAGCGCCTTTTTGTCGACGTTTCATAAGTGCCCCTGTAAGCCTATGTAAAATAAAAATATTTTGATTTTGATTTTTGATTTTGATGTCGTGGTAAAACTTACATTGACATAAATACAACGTACAACAATAAGTGTGTAACAATAATATAAACATACTTAAGGGTGTTAAACCTTTAACATTTAAATCGTGAAAAAACAATCAGCTGCCCCATACAAAATTGCAATACCTACTCGAACCAAACATAATTGATCTAACATAGCAATTAAAAGGTCGTTACAGATACTTCACTTTAAAACATACTGAGCTTTTGGTTTAAAAGAATAAGGATGACAATCCCTTGGTGTCGTGATTGTTTTTCAATATTTAATATTATCAAAATGTAATCATCATAATATTTTTATTTTCAAAACTAATATGACAGCTACACCACAGTCACAGCGAAGCGGAGTGCAGCAGGCGGCACCAAGACGTAAGGAAGCAGCGAGACGGAAGCTCGTGTCGTAGAAGAAAGTGCCTATGCTCGACGACGGGAGTGCGTGAAGCCAAAGATCCGACTCCCATTCACCCACAGCAAGCAGTCGCGCACGCTCAGCAGGAGTAGCAGCTGTGTTAAGTAAATTGTCTTGAACTACTCTGCAGAGCGGCTCATCCCACCGTCTCTGGGAAAATGGATTGTCGGGTTCTTCAGTATTCGAGCAATTGAGTTTCCAAGCATCGATGGCCTCGGAGAGGCACGGCACATCAAAATCAATCAGTGTGGAAGCCAGGATATTCCTGATTAATTTCTCGATGCCGTGGACCGAGGATATGAAAGCCGGTAAACTAATACTAGAAATTTTGCGACCCAAATGTATGCGGCAGCTCATAAATTTTTCGTGATTTCGATGTTGGTCCCGAGGAGAAAGTTGTTCAGTTTGATGGTGTGGAGTACACCCTTAAGTGTGTACTCCTTGTGTAACGCGTCGTATATGTTGTTGACCAATGTATATGGTGCAGTGATTTTTGTTTACAAAATTTTTTTTTTTTAAAACGGTTCCCCGCAAAAGCAGTCTCTCCTGTATCGTGAGTGCGTTTACAAACATTTAAAGTCACGTATACAAACAGACCCGGAACAACTATCTGTAGGCTATACAAATATTTTTTACGTGCGGGCATCGAACCCGCGACACGCAGCGCAGCAGTCAATCGCTTAACCACTGCCCCAACCGTGCCGTCAAAGATTCTTGGCTCCAAGCAACCTGCACTTTTTTCTTCGTAACATGATCCGCTTTGGTTTGCGGAACCAGTCACATACTAATTGTGTCTCAAGTAAATACGTTCCTAATTTGGAATAATAAAAAGGTTGTTAACCTAATACAAATTATGAAGATCTTATCATAATAATATCTTTTCATCTGAGAAAATAAAAATTCGTACAAAATGCAATCATAATTGTGAGTAGGTACTCAAATGTGAATATAAACATAACATAATCCTTTCTATGGATACAAATACACGTAAAGTTAATTACGTTAATGAATTCTCATGATATTTCAGTACCTACATGAGATGATGACGGCAAGCGATAAAATGTAAGACGTGTATTGTTAGACTAATGATTATGTCAAATAACACGACATTTTATACAGGATCTTCATGTTTTTACTAGCTTAATATGGGGATTTCATTAGGATACCTATCCTCAGAAAAATATATAATGTAGAAAGAATATGGGTAGAAATGTTACTTGCATATTTCTAAAACCACGAATAAAAACTATGAAGAGTTCGCACTATTTAGTGATTGCCGTAATCTGTTATTCATATTTCTGATGCCTCCTATATACTAGCTGTCCCGCACAACTTCGTCTGCGTCACATTTTCCACGTTTTCGCAACATTTTTCATTGCTGCTCCGCTCCTATTGGTCACAACGTGATGCATATAGCCTTCCTCGATAAATAAGCTATCTAACATTGAAAAAATTATTCAAATAGGATCAGTAGTTCCTGAGATTAGCGCGTTCAAGCAAACAAACAAACAAACTCTTCAGGTTTATTATTAGTATATAGTATAATACTTGCAATGCTAAATCATCATAATTATTAATAGACTTATTGAATGATACTCTATTAATTGGTGATCCGTCTCTTTTTCACTCTGGAATAGGAATGGAACAATAATGTTTTAAGACGTCATGGTACGGACGCAGGTCTTTAAATGTAAGTACATGTTTCATAAATAATGTAAATGTGTGCATTCCGTATGGTAAAACATGGCTGAGCTATCATGGGTGATATGTCATAACAATCATTGTGCATTTTCCTTATATTTGCAAAATTAAATTCCTTTCTATAAAATATCTATAAAATGGTCCAACTATTTTAAATTCTATTTTTAACCCCCGACCAAAAAAGAGGGGTGTTATAAGTTTGACGTGTGTATCTGTGTATCTGTGTGTCTGTCTGTGGCATCGTAGCTCCTAAACGGATGAACCGATTTTGATAAAAGTGGTGTTGTTTGAAAGGTATTTTAATCGAGAGTGTTCTTAGCTATGTTTCGAGAAAATCTGCTCAGCCGTTTGAAGATCATCACCTCTTTTCTAGTTGATGAAGGGATATAAACAACTTTTACAGGTACTTAGTCTATTTGAAATTTAAAATGTTGTCGCTTGTCACCATATTTTTATATTTTTAAATGACAATTTTAAAATTTTTGTTAAATTTATATCTTTTCTTGGTTTCGTTAATTAGAGTTAGAGTTCGAGAAGAGACGCAACACCGAGAAAGTTGGAACAAAAGGGGGAAGCCTATGCCCAGGAGTAGGACAGTCAAGGCTAAGAAAAAATAATATTAAATAATAATATATAATATTAAAATTATATAATATTAAATAAAAATAATAATATAAGTTTAAAAAGTATGAAAAAAAAATAAAAAAACCGCTAAGAAGAACACTTAGTACAAGCACAGAACAAAGCGGACCCCCGACGCTACGACGCTTGGATTAATTTATTTTTGGCTTTTTAAGGTTTTTTGTGTCGGGGGTTTTTTAAATTTTTAATTTAATTTTTTTTTATATTCATGATAGAAAAATAATGGTAGAAATGTACCGTTCTACTAAATAACAAAGTGGCTGAGTGGTGTTGCTGTCGAGCATGATTTATCTGTTTCAGTGGCCCACGTGCACCTGGACCGCAGAGGAAGACCGCAGAGAATACCTTACACCTGGACCGCAGAGGAAGAAAACCATAGTGCTTGTAACGCAATAGGCATGGTCACCTACATACAAGTCTAAATTGATGTAGAACCATCATGGAACGTATACAAACAGACTGTAGGAAATGACTAAGTTGCCAATTAATCAGGATACAGGACAAAGAAAGGAGGTTGGATCCCAGCAGTGGGTAAAAACGAGCTGTGAATAATAATGACAAAATGATTCAGATGATTTAAAAAGCTAAATAAATAATGTATAACTTCAACGGTGTCGTGTTGTATACTTTCTCTCGATCCATCAAATATTAACGGTGTAAGAGCAGGATTTGAATAAAGTTGAGGGAAATTACCTTATTCGTTGGTTTTTCCGATGACCATTGAACGTAACAGGGTACATTTACCGTTTATAATGTTGAATTTTTTACCTACCTACCTTATAACTTTATTTATAATTAAGGTCAGGTGGGGCAAGTGAAACGAAGGGGCAAGTGAAACACCCAATCCTATCTATTAAGCTATAGAGTTCAGCTCTAATAGTGATCGGTCGATAAAACAGGATCGACGAAGAGGTTTCAATGCTCTAGCACAGATGTCGCTACGATCGTTCTACAAGGTTATATAAAAAAAAGAAATCTGACATCTTTGAAACTTCAAAACACGAGTTGGACGTGTCTAATCTTTTCGCTGGTGTCAAGCAATTTAATAGTGTTTTTGGAGATTTTTATAAGTAAAGAACGTATTCAAACTATAGATTTCATGTTCTAATAGGTATTTCTAGCTTAAACGTGCAGGCAATTGAATTATAAGTTGTAGAAATTCTAACCTCGAAAAGTACTGATTGGGGAAAGTGAAACAGTGATGGCCGGGGTAAGTGAAACATATGGCCCACTTCCCCCGTGCCAGAGTTTACAAACATTTTTTTTTGGTAATCTCGCGTAAAATGTTTAGTTTTACTAAGTACTTAATTTATTGTTTATATTCTTTGCATTTCGTTCAGAACGTAACCTAACCTAACCTAACCAATAGATTTTGACCAAACATTTACCAGTTTTTTAGTCGAACTACGAGGTACTTGTTTGCTTTTCATTAAAATTGCAGGCAGTTTTTGCAAAAATCCCGAACAAACCGACAAAAATCAAAAAACCGTTCGAGGACCTCTAATATTATTCGGTAGAGCCATCAATAAAAAAAAATGTTTATTAACAGGCAGCAATTAATCATTGTACAAACAAAACTTTTAAACTTTTTATGAGAGTTTTTTGATAAACTATTTTTAGAGTTGTTTGCTTAGCGGAGAAGTTAATTTAATTTAATTATGTTATAATCGGATTTTTTTTCCAGGTCTTGTAATACATGCCTCGAAATTACATTCGTAAAACTAATAAAGCTGCTTACTCTGATGAAGACTCTTACTTGATTGAGACTGAACCTAGACATACGAGTATTTTTTATCTTTGAATTAGTTTCTTTGTTGTTCTATTTATGCCATATGAGACTACAATTTTTTTAAACACTTACGACTGAATATTTTTATTGTTATTTGAGTTTAAATTGTTGATTTATTTTAGATTTGTCACTACTAATAACTACTACACTACTACTACCACTTATAATTATGTAAGTACATAATTATAAGTGAATTAAGTAAGCTGAATTTGTTAAATAAGTACCTAAATAAACACATTGATATGTTTTATAATATTTTCGCAATTTATTTTAGTTGTTATTTTTTTTCGATTTTTGCACTGGTTTAGTACCCCTGACCACCGTGACTATGTTTCACTTACCCCAAATTCAATTTTTTAAGTGTATATCCTAAATTAAACCTTATTCCGACGAAATACAACTCGTATTAGATAAAAGCATTTTGACACGTCATTTTAGCCCTTTTATTTGTTTCGCAGACTCAATATTATACATATTATGGCGACAGTTTCACTTACCCCATACACGGGGGAAGTGAAACAAAACCATAGTCTGCTTAAATTCGATGATTTTATCGATTTAAGAACGACTATAGAGCTTTGAACTGGTATCATAGATAACCGATTAAAGGAAGAGTAGTTCGCATCAATCGTTATTATAAATGCAACTCATATTACTGTGCTAGAGCTGTTTATGAAAAATTAAAAGTAAAGTATGTTTCACTTACCCCACCTGACCTTATTACAATAAATAAATTATTAAAAATCAAAATCTACTAAAATATTGCGCTATTACATTAATAAGTCATCATCATCATCAGCCTATAATGTTCGCACTGCTGGGACACAGGCCTCCTCTCTATGGAGTGAGCTGTAGCTGTAATCCACCACGCGGGTCCAGCGCGGGTTGGTAGATTTAACATGTTGTCGATTTTATGTTCTAGAACATGCCAGTTTCCTTACGATGTTTTCCTTCACCGTTTTTGAGGGCAGCTGTGATGAAAAAACATCGTAATAGCGAAAAAAATTCTGTTGGTCCATACAAAATTTCAATACCTATTCGACCCAAATGTATGGGGCAGCTGATATATTTTTCGCTATTACGATGTTTGTCCGATGGAGAAACATGTTCAGTGTGATGGTCTGTAGCACACCCTTATGCATATACCCTTTCCGTTACATCCTATATAAATATAACTCAATCTGTCATTATATTACCTTTTTAGATCTTAACGGTTAAAAGGATTTGGTACGCAGTTAAACCATAATTTGGGTTAGGTAATTGATTATTTGTATCCCGGTAAGGAACGTAGTACGTGTGGTGATTTCGAACCTTTACACAAGCAAAGCCGCGTCCGAAGCTAATCTCAGGAATGAAAATTACTTCCCATAGTAACAACGAATTGCTATCGAAAATGTGACGTATTTTTACGCGTCCATAAAGTAAAAGTAAGCAGTAAAAGTGTTTTGGTTTTACACGAACATTAGATATTTACGACCCGACTTGTCCTTGACATTTCGAACTATTGTATGCAAAACACTCCTCAAGTTTCCTCAAAAGAGTTATGGTCATATGTTACGTACATAGAATATCCAGTAGTATGTAGGTACCTAAAGGTAATTTTCACCTGATTTACAACCTGACAACTTTTACCTGTTGTTTTGAACATGAATGTGCAGCTTTCTTTGATGTACAATTGGCAATAAACCTACGAGTTATTTCATAAACGTGCTTGATGTATTAATTTTGTGATTTTACTGTTCTATAGTAACCGTATTAAACGTTTATTCGGCGCACCTTGGGCTTGCTGTCAGCTATGTTATCAAATTGCTTGACTTATCTTTTCAGAAACCCTCCTTTGTGAAAACCTTCACAGAATTTTATTTTCATTCATATTGGCTACTGTTCGTTAAATCATCATCATCTGCCTAGCTTTTCCCAAACTATCTTGGGGTCGGCTTCCAGTCTAACCGGATGCAGCTGAGTACCAGTATTTTACATGAAGCGACTGCCTATCTGACCTTCACAACCCAGTAACTGGGGAATACGATACCCCTTGGTAAGACTGGATGTCAGACTTTTAGCTTCTGTCTACTCGTAACAACTCGTGTATCGTATACTAACCGGAGGCCCGTGTCCCAGCAGTGGGAACGCTGGCTGATTATGATAACTTAAGATATAAGTGACTTAGCTGAGCAGATATAAGTGACGACGACGTAACGACTGTCAAATATCTACAAATGGCAGCCGGGACCAACGGCTTAACGTGCTTTCCGAGGCACGGAGGAAACTCGATATGTAATTATGCTCACCCATCCACAGACCAACCTCGGCAAGCACGGCTTAACCTTAAAGATCGACCTGGGCGGCTGTTATTATTTAGCCACGAGCTCCTTTACTGAGGTCTTTGAGCTACTGTTCGTTAAATATGACGTATTTTTTTTATTAATTCGGAGAAGCGTAAGCAATAGGTATCTAGTTGAATATGCTAAATAGTGAACCTATTTTCAATTTTAACAAATGCATTATCCACCTCTTCCTAGTAATAAAGGGTGTAAAACACCTCCTAACGAAGCCGAAAGGTACTGGTTCTCTCTGTCATTACGATATTTTTTTTGTTCTACACCATACCTGGGAACGTTCTAGTTATGGAGATATTAGGGGTCAAAGTTCCAAATTTTTTAACAAGTTTTTTTTTAAATACAAGTTTTTAATGGAAGATTTTTACTTTAAACATCTCCACGACCCCCGTACTGCACAATCCGTCCATCAGCACAATGTTTTGAGTGCGTTACATTGAGTTCTACCACAAAACATGATTTTACACCCCCCAAAAAAAAAAGGCGTTTCCCAGCAATAATTTTTGCGTAAAGTTACATAGTTTCATGTACAGAATGCTTGGTTGACGGCTTCGTGATGAGGTGATTTACACCCCGTATAATCCTTCACCAGGAATCCGCCAGGTTGACACTTTCAATTACCTGAAAGACATTTGGCAAAATGAGATGAATACTATTGGCAAAAGACTGTAGGCACACTTATCGCATTCATTTTCAACTTATCGTAACTTGTTTACTCATACGAACAATTACACAACATATTTTCCCTGATATGTCCTGAAAAAAGAAAAATTATATACTTATTCAGAAACAAATGAGACAGTATCATTAAAACCATGTCTAGTAGCTATCTTATAATACGATAAAACACGCAATCATACCAATTTATTTTATTGTGATCACTAAAGTAAAAAAAACAAATTTAACAGTTGGAAATAAAAATACTCACAATCAGAAAGTCAATAGGGCTGTTTATTTCCAAATAATACATACATCAGACGAATATTGTGCAACTGAACGCTTAATGCTAATTTACTAGTAAATCACAAATCAATACCCACCAACAAAATACCAACTGGTCCATAAAAATAACATCCTTGTCTTTTACGATAGAATTCTCATTAATACGATAGTATTCTCAATAATAGAACTTAGCACACCTACACACGTATACATGAATACCTAACAGTTATTGGAATGCATATTCATTTCTCATAGCAACTGCGTTTATTTCAACTGTGAACAGAGTAACATGGAAAAACCATGCAGCTGCCTTGGTACAGATTATCTCTAGATGATCTTCTTATATGTATAGGTGCCCTTGACTTAACTCCTTACTTACTTTTCTTGTAAAACTAAAAGCTAAAGGTAAAGAATATTGTTCGCAACAATTAATTTTTTGCTTTTCTCCATTGTTACATGTTTTCTTCGACAATATTGTTTATTCGCCTACTATTTTGTTGCGAGCAATTGAATCTGATAGTCAAATGAATGTCTTATATTCTTCGCTTATTCACTTTTGTACTATGAAAGTTGTTTTTCATTCAAATTTCAAGTGATTTATCTCAAAAGAAATAAACCTCTTTGTAGATGTAGACCTTTGTAGAAATGGCAGATGAGGCTAGAATGTACTGCTGATGGCTCTGATCGCTAAGTGATGCCACGGTGAAGAAAACAACAATTCCTACTAAAAGGAATAACATGCCAACTTACGTACATGTCTTATTTGCAGCTTCACTTGAGAAGGGGCTTATGAGGTAAATAAAATAAACAGTTTCTAATTAAAGTTTTATTCAACAAAATTAAGACCAATCATCAGTTTCTTAAAAATAAATACTTATCTAACTTAATCACTAGCTACTGTTTGGGGAGTGAGTGAATGCTAGTTATTGTGGTGTTTTTGGGCGCCTTTAATTAGTATTAGGTAGGTAGGTACCTAATTTCGTTTCCTTTTTGTTGATAGTTTTTCAAACACAATTATTATTTAAATGCACCCGCATTTGCTCTTTTTTGGGAATAATCAGTACTTACAATAGAATAGGTAACCACCTATTCTATAGTAAGTACTGATTATTCCCAAAGAATAGCAATTTGCTCAACAAAAGAATCAATCTCAAGCAATTGCGTTTACAAAACTATAGGCTTATAGTAAGGCAGTTAATATGAGTAATAAGAAAAAAAATATTCGAAACGATTTTCATTACAACCGATAATTTTAATAGTGCCATAATTTTTTCATGAGTAAATCCATGTTTCATTTAGCTATTAGTGAGACCAATCAAATCGTTTATTTACAATGATTTACCTAAAATGTTTACCCGTAAGTAAAAAAGATCTGTTATTTTTTTAATCTTTTCGTGCAGTGTATAAAAAAAATTATAAATCATTTTGCAGGTTTTTGCTTTTATGATTGGGTCTACCTTTTGTAATAATACCGTACCGATAGCAACAGTTACATTGAAAGAAGAGTAAGTATATTTTTTTATCGAACAAGAAATCACTAAAACCTATTTAATATTTGTAAAGCGTGTCTTTGGGTACCACTCAGATTATCTTGCATTATTAGGTACCTTTTAATATGAGATTTTCGGAGTTTACATTAAAACACACAATTATTGTGTAACACGAGTATTGTTTATGACGCTTAGTCCAACCTCGTAATTGCCTTACCACCCTACGATCAAACGTATGTTGCACGTCATAAAACTACAACATATATTTTTGCTTTCAAGGCCATTCTTGGACAGTTCAAGTCACGAAGTTAATTTACATCTTAACGCCCATACTCTACCAAAGCTAAGACGAAACAAGAGGCAAGGAGATGCGTAGTACACAACCAATAGAATTTCATTATTTTCACTTCTCGTCTCAGAGTACCTTCAGTAGAAATAGTTGAACAGAGAGGAGAGGAGATGTTGCACATTTGTTTAGGCAAGCCTCTACATTGTCTGCCACACAGGCCGTAGCACACAGCGGAGACGAGGAAAGCCGTGAGTGGTTTGCGGGCAGGCGGTCGCAAACCCGCCACCGCCACGCCATACGACGCGTGAGACACGTGCTTCTGTTTTTAAAAAGTGGGTGTGAGAAGCCTGACCACACACCTCTGCTCCAGTGTAGCTAGCTCGCATCTCTTTACAGCTTCGGTGGATGCACCCTAGCTCATATGCATCTCCTCTCCTCTCTGCTTCGAACATCTCCACACGTCTCCGCTTTGGTAAAGTCTAGTTGTGTTTGTCGAAACTATTACGAGAATGACTGTATATAATGACTGTTATTACCCGACCCAGTATACTGAAGATGTCTGTCTTGAGTATTTTCAAAATCTCCGAAAACCATTGAATTCAGCCCTTGAATTGAGCCATGGATCGCATTATATTTTTTTTATTTTTGTAGACATGTAAATCATACTACGGAGAACATTAACTTAATCGAGAACATAACAACACCCATAAATAATATAACATCTTCAAACAAAATATTGAATATCACTATTTTGAAGACGCCCCATGAAGACAAAAGAAGAGTTCTAATCATTAACAGCCCGTCGGTATTACGTCAGGTTAACGGAAGACAAAAAGGCAAAAACGGAAAACAAAGCTCTAAAGCCAGCGCAATTGAAAATCTTCTTTATGCAGAATACAACGCGGATGGCACTTTAATGGTCGAATTTCTAATGCACAATTTGGAAGACGTTACTACGTTCTTCGAGAATTATCTTCACACAGTAATTTGCCATGGAAGCTGCTAACCGCCATACATTTATCCTAATAGTGTCGCCACGGCTGCTGGAGGCAGTATTCGATTGTCCAGAATATCTGTAGTCTGAAATAGAATAAACCAGTAGTGAATCATTAGTATTTTTATTACGTTTTTTTATTCCGTTTATTTATTTTCTTACATATTATTTACATTTTAAAATATTTTTACAAAGCTATATGAAAAACATTAAAAAAAAAATATATATATATAGCCCACTGGCATCGCAAACTGGATCCTCAGGTTTTTCTTATAATTGTTTAGGGTCTCGACGGTTAAGCAAATTCGTATTATAGTTTATTTAGATTTAAGTGATTTATCCTCATCATAGATTTCTGTGTAGTTGAATATCCACTCATACAAATATAGTATAAGTGGACATTCAACCGACTATTTCAATAGATATTCTTTTTTAATTCATTAAGTAAATTTGTTTAAGTACGAAATAAAAAGATGATACTTACAGTTTCGTACTCTCCAGTTTCAGTTACAAAATCAATGTTATTATCCACTGTTGTGCCTGCACCGTCGTAATTGAATTGTGAATGTTGAAATATATAGTCTATTAGCTGTTGATCAATATCTCCATTGCCTGTAGTATTGCTTGTATTTTCAGGAGCCTCATAGTTTCTCTGAGGCGTTGTAATTGCATTGGTATTTTGTTTTATTTCAGGTACTCTTGTACTAAATCCTTCACTTTTGTTTTCCTGTGGATAGACATACCTCTCTCCTTTCTGAAAATCTTCTCGTCCTCTGGAATTTGGTATGCCGATTCTGCTTGGAAAGCTTATTGGAGATAGCGTATTGGGAGTCCTCACATTTTCAAAGTTTTGTATTGGTTCGTGATAATTATTTTTTTGTGTATTCTCACGACTACCGGAAAACAGATTTCCAATATTACTGAAAGAATTTCTAGCTGCTGTTACTGCTTTTCCCAGATTTAATCCAAATAAAGAAAAATTGTCAGCTGGTGATCTTCTCTGCCTTGTATTGGCATCTTCATTAGCAATCCCTTTCACAGTCATGCTTGCGGATAAGACAATATTTTCACACATTATCCAGAGGACTAAAAACTGAAAACAGTGAAGAACTCTAGTTAGTAGCGTTTTTATGAAGAACAAGCACACTTTACGACAACAATGGAACAAGATACTGAATGAACTTAATATAATTTTACAAAGAAGCCGTGATAATTACGGAGTGTATGACAATTTGGAACTTTGTTTGGATAGTATTTGTAATGAACACACCAGATCGATAAAAGTGTCATTTTGAACGTGAAGTTATCATTTTGAACGTTAAAGTATTATTTTAACAACCGAGGAAAAATGTATATGCTATTTAACAAAAAAACAGCGGTTTTCGTGCAAAACTGAAATACCTACCTACACGATCACATCATCTGCTTAGCCTTTTCCCAAACTATCTTGGGGTCGGCTTCCAGTCTAATCGTATGCAGCTAAGTACCAGTATTTTACTTGAAGCGACTGCCTATCTGACCTCCACAACCCAGTAACTGGGTAATACGATACCCCTTGGTAAGACTGGATGTCAGACTCTCGGCTTCTGACTACTCGTAACGACTGTCAAAGTCTACAAATGAAAGTCGGGACCAAGGGCTTAACGCGCTTTCCGTGGCACGGAGGAAACTCGGTATGTAATTATGGTCATCCATCCACGGACCAACCTCGGCAAGCACGGCGTAACCTTAAAGATCGACCCGTGCGGCTCTTATTATTTAGCCACGAGCTCCTCCTACCTACCCGATCACAATGAAAGGAAAAGCAAATAAAAAAAAAACTATGTGGGGTTTGGTATATACTGAAAACATGGTAACCGGTTTAGCGTCAGTGTTATTCCCCCCTGTATACCAAGAAAACATTCGAGAGCCTTCTATAATCATCATGGTTTTATTACACTCTGTATGCCATAAGCATACCCACGGACACGTAAATTGGATACTGTGGCAAGCGGGTTTCGTGGCAGGTTATAGAAAGGAAACCCAAGGTTACTTTACACGTTTATTAGACAGGAGACACAGAAATATCAGGGAATGAGTTCTTAAGGTCTCTAAACACTTTGCACTGGTCACTTGCAAGATAGAAAGAAGGAAGTTACTGCCCTGGGCTTAGGCACGTCGCAGCACGTGGGCCGGCGTGAGGTTGCAGGGCAGGCAGCGGAGCGGAGAGGCGACCCCAGAGGTCACCATCGCAGTGCGTGGGCAGCTCCACGCAGGGAAGAGAACGAGCGCGCGTCAGTCGCGCTCGCTGGCAGGTAGGCAGGCAAGGTCCTCGGCTTGGCACGGGGTCCGCAGAGGCAAGTCGCCTCAGCACGTGGCAGCGTGGGCTCTCGGTACCCACGAACCACGTGGATGCAGAACACAGGCGGCGGTAGCGGCCGTGTGGATAGTGTGCGGTACAGTCGCGCTCGCAGGTAGGCAGGCAGGCAGTGCCCTCAGCTTGGCACCAGGCCAGAAGAGGCAAGTAACCTCAGCACGTGTAGCGTGGGCTCTCGGTACCCACGAACACGTGGCGGCAGGCACAGGCGGCGGTAGCGGCCGCGTAGGCAATGCGCGTGTCTTCGACTGGAGCTGCAGCCCTAACCTTGAGGTGTAACCCAAGACTGGAACCCTGGAATCAGCGCGTGGCGGGTGCATCCGTAAGCGTTGTGCCAGAACATAGCAAGCCTCCGTCGATGCGTGCGTCTCCCAGCCGTAAGCCCATAGCAAGGTGGATGAAGGAAGACTCACCCATCGTGGCGGCTTACAATAAGAGGTTATGCGCGCACATGCCCCTCAAGCCTTTCGAAGGTTCCTTGCCGCGCGGTCAAGCGATTTAAGCGAGCAGCTAGGTGCTGCGCGGCGAGGCAAGCATGATGCAGGATGGAGAAGCATGTGAGCGCATTCACAGTGAGGTGCAAGGTGGCAGTTAAAAAACATAGTTTATCTCGACAGTCATAGCGAGGCTGCCGAGAAGTATTAATGGCTGCCGGACTGCGCCGACAGACATACATAGTTAAAGAAAGCAATACATAGAAAACAAATAAGAGTTACAATCACACTGAGCACTTACCCGTTTATCTCGGGGTTTAGTATTTAGACGCCTGGGCTGGAGTTGGAGAAAGAGGTCGTGGAATGACTTGCATGAGCTTATATAGTACATTACGACGGACGCCACTCCTACTCAAGCAATGACGTGTTCGTATTTGAAAGATTTAGGAATGTCACTCGTTTCTAGTGATGTGCGTTTTAATCGGTTTTTTAGAAAATCGACTACAACGCTACAGTACCCCGGCTGCTATGAAAGGATTTTCCCTAGGGGAAATCCGCTAGAAGGCCTGAACCACTAAACTGACTACTGATACGTTCATACATCCCATTCATGTGCTTCTATTCCATCAATCATTCATCTACTCATACTATGTCCGTCATTGACTTGGAAGTAGTCCTAAGTCAGTGACTTACTGTAGCATTCAAGAGGTAAACTAATAGTTGCTAGTTTAACTCAAGTCAGTCAGTTGGAAAAACAACAAGATATCAGCAAGTGTTCCTCCATAGGGTTAGGTAATCAAGGTTTTAAAACGCAGGGTAATGTATCTATTTGCTAGGTAAGAGTTTAATCCGTTGTTGATTGTTGTACGTTAAGACGCATGTAGTAAAGTTGAAGTTCGATTGAAAAACTACAAAATTTAAGTTTTATTCAAAAGAAAAAAAAATCTAAGTTTTAATTTTATCAAAGGAATACATTTTAAAGATATTTATCTTAAAATAATATTTATTTATTTATTTAGCAATTGCTTAAAAGAATTAATTTAATTTTAGTTAAAGTTTTAGGAAAACAAGCTTTATTTTTAAAAAAAAATTTGAAGCTAACATTGATCTAAGTCTCGGTCTAAGATCAATGTCTATGGTAAAATTATTCTAAGTATAAAATTCGGTACAAGTCCTATGTTAATGACGAAGTTGTTGTGTGCGAATATCCGAACGTAATTGACGACGTTCAAAAACCAATAGTCCATGACCATGACAACTGTCAAGGTTTAGTTAGTGTCAGTTGACATTCAGCTCTTAAACGTCATCTGTCAACAACACCGGAATTACTTTAGGTTATCTTAGGACATGCTGACCGACTAATTTATCTAGATATTTAGCTTAATAAGGTTATAGGTATTAGTTAATTGCAACTAAACTTACGCCCATTGTGTTATTAGTAGTTGAGCGAAGTTATAGAAGTAGAAAGAAACTTTTTTGTTAGTTTAGTTTTAAGGTTATGTTTACAGAAGTTTAGTTTTGGTAGGTTTAAGATACATGCGTTCAACAATCATACAAAGTGAAAAAGTTAGATTAGGTTTCAGGTTATGTGCTTAGGTGAAAGAACTTTAGTTAATTATAGATTTAGTGTATGTTTTGTTTAGATAATTATAGTTTTAGACAAAAGTTTATTATTTGGAAGTTATACGCAGTAGGCAATTTTTTTGAGTTGCGATCCGCTCATAGTTAGTTTGTATATAGTTACTAGAAGTAGTTTAGGTAAATACCATAGTGATATTTACCAAGGAATGGTTTAGAGCCAAATCCTTTAGGACTTATTACCAGGGTAGACTGGTTATAAGATTAACTGGACAGCTCCAGTTTACTAGTATTAGTTTTGGTAAATACCATGTAGTGATATTTTCCTAGGATTGGTTTAGAGCCAAATCCTATAAGACTTATTACCAGGGTAGACTGGAATAAGATTCAACTGTGGTATGTAGTACCTACAGTTGTTTGCATAGTTATATTAGACTATGCCATTTTAGAATTATTTTATAGTTCATGGGAATTGACGTTAGAAGTTCTTGATAGTTTTAGGTTGTCTATTCTAGTTTAAAATCCCATTAGTGAATAAATGCAGTTATTTAATTTGATTATTCCTGCTTTAATCTATTTGTAGTTAACCGTAGGAAGACAACACAATACTAGTCGGTAGTATGCTATACAGAGTTACTTTGACCTCCAGAGTAGCCTTGGGGTCAACAGTATCTCTCTATAGGTACGCCTTTACTGAGTAAAAGTTATAATATAGCCCCTGTAACCCTTGTGGCATAAGCCATTAGAAAAATAAAGTAAAGAGTTACTGGATAGGCTGGATGAGACAGAGTATCTATGTGATGTGTAGTGTGTGTGTAAGTGTGTGTGTGTGTGTGTGGGTCAGCAGATAGTTCTTGACTAAAGTGGCTTACAACCATGCAGACCATGGCAGTATGCTAAATAATTTAAGTTTTGTCAAATGATAGTAAGTTATAGTAGTTTGTTTTTGATTTAGTTTTAGTTACTTATGTATTGAAGTTTTATTCATAATTAGATATGTAGTTTATTCAGCTATGTTATGATTTTCTTTTGTCATGGCTGGGTAAAAGTTTTGTTGAGTTAGGTTTTGATAAATATTCATAAGTTTTCTTAGTAAAGAGTTAAATGGTTTCTAAGTTTGATGTATTGTATTTAAATTACATTTAATTTGATTGCTTTTAGGCTTAATTAGTCTAGTTTATTTTAAAAGTTATTTTTAGTTATTTTTTTTTTTTTTTTTTTTTTTACTTATAATCCTACACAGTACACAGGCAAATGGTGTGCCATTAGTATAACTATAACAACGTTATAGCTATCTTAGGTAGATGGCGAAAGCGGTAGAGCTTGTACGCCGGGGACTAGGGCTGACCTAATCTCTGGTGCAAGTTGACCTCCTACAACAGATGGAGTAAAGTTGTAGGTGTGTAGTTCCCTTGGCATCGTCTGACCCAATATTGAGCCAGACACTAGGTAGTATTTAGCTAGGCCTACGGGATTTATGATGGACAGCTCCACCTTAAATCCTTGGCATGCTTAGTTCCTGGTGGTTTTAAATTTATCGGGTGAGAGCTCATTGTGATTTAATAGTTATTGATTAATTTATCAACTATAGCTAAAAAATACAATTCCCGGTCCTAGCGGCAAGTGTTAGTTAAGAAACCAGGATGTCTGCACCTCGAGAACTACTGGTACAGACGGAAGATAGGGAGGAACAAGGTAGAAGGAAATAGTTAACTCACTGCCGGTCAAGCAGACTCACAAGACCGTGGTTAGGCTAAAGGTGTCTTGGCCGCAGTAAGGGGATAGCATAGTTTACTGGATTAGTAACAACAAAAGGTACTTACCGCCACTATGGAGAGTATAGGAAAGAGTGCCAGTGAAAGAACTTAGAGAACCTTTACCGAGTGGGCGCCACTGTGGCAAGCGGGTTTCGTGGCAGGTTATATAAAGGAAACCCAAGGTTACTTTACACGTTTATTAGACATGAGACACAGAAATATCAGGGAATGAGTTCTTAAGGTCTCTAAGCACTTTGCACTGGTCACTTGGAAGATAGAAAGAAGGAAGTTACTGCCCTGGGCTTAGGCACGTCGCAGCACGTGGGCCGGCGTGAGGTTGCAGGGCAGGCAGCGGAGCGGAGAGGCGACCCCAGAGGTCACCATCGCAGTGCGTGGGCAGCTCCACGCAGGGAAGAGAACGAGCGCGCGTCAGTCACGCTCGCTGGCAGGTAGGCAGGCAAGGTCCTCGGCTTGGCACGGGGTCCGCAGAGGCAAGTCACCTCAGCACGTGTAGCGTGGGCTCTCGGTACCCACGAACACGTGGCGGCAGGCACAGGCGGCGGTAGCGGCCGCGTAGGCAATGCGCGTGTCTTCGACTGGAGCTGCAGCCCTAACCTTGAGGTGTAACCCAAGACTGGAACCCTGGAATCAGCGCGTGGCGGGTGCATCCGTAAGCGTTGTGCCAGAACATAGCAAGCCTCCGTCGATGCGTGCGTCTCCCAGCCGTAAGCCCATAGCAAGGTGGATGAAGGAAGACTCACCCATCGTGGCGGCTTACAATAAGAGGTTATGCGCGCACATGCCCCTCAAGCCTTTCGAAGGTTCCTTGCCGCGCGGTCAAGCGATTTAAGCGAGCAGCTAGGTGCTGCGCGGCGAGGCAAGCATGATGCAGGATGGAGAAGCATGTGAGCGCATTCACAGTGAGGTGCAAGGTGGCAGTTAAAAAACATAGTTTATCTCGACAGTCATAGCGAGGCTGCCGAGAAGTATTAATGGCTGCCGGACTGCGCCGACAGACATACATAGTTAAAGAAAGCAATACATAGAAAACAAATAAGAGTTACAATCACACTGAGCACTTACCCGTTTATCTCGGGGTTTAGTATTTAGACGCCTGGGCTGGAGTTGGAGAAAGAGGTCGTGGAATGACTTGCATGAGCTTATATAGTACATTACGACGGACGCCACTCCTACTCAAGCAATGACGTGTTCGTATTTGAAAGATTTAGGAATGTCACTCGTTTCTAGTGATGTGCGTTTTAATCGGTTTTTTAGAAAATCGACTACAACGCTACAATACAGTTAATCAATTTCAAACAGTTAACTACGAGTTTTCAAGTTATCAGTACAAAAATACTGTTGTTATAAGAGCCAATATTCAAACGCATTATGTTTCTAAATAAATGGCAGTACAATGCAAGAAGAGTTTTGACTGATTTTTGCTCTTAAAAGTAGTAGTAGTTCTGACGGTTTTTTTTGACTGAATCATGGAGGTATTTACTTATGTAGTGTATGACACTTTTCTGTTACTGGGTAGTGTGGTCAGATAGGCAGTTGATTCATGTAAAATACTGGTACTCAGCTGCATCTGGTTAGACTGGAAGCCGACCCCAAGATAGTTTGGGAAAAGGCTAGGCATCTGCGTAGGCTTTCGGCGTAGAAAAGTTAGTACGATTTTGCGCCCCACCAAATGTACGCACTGGGACCTACAGCTTCGTACGGCCGTTATTCCAAGTACGATTGGCTACGTTTGAGACAATCGAGCCTGGTCCACTACCTAAGACCCTAGTGACTACAAACCTAGCCCTACAATAATTACCTTGCACCCTAATTATCCAAGCTCTACAGTAATTACCTACCTAGCAACCTACCTAACGCCCTAGCCTACCAAACAAACCACACCAAACGTAGGTTACGTTTGTTTTACCAACGTAACCTACGTTTGTGATAAGGGAAGTCTGTTACAAGGAGACCTACGGTAACAGACGGAACTTGGGTTGGAAAAGGGTTTCGTGTACGTCGTGCAATGTACCAAAGAAATGTTTATCTCACTGCCGATCCCACAGACTCATAGGACCAATGATAACTAAAGGTGTCTTGGCCACAGTGAGAGGAAGTATAGGAGATAAATTGATGAGAAAAGTAAGTACTTTTCTGCGCCTCCGATTCAGAACTTTAAGATAACTTCTTGATATTGAATTTTTCTACACTCTCTCTCTTATTTTGTTGTTTAGATTTTGTTGAATCTTGTACCGTTATATGATTAATGCAATTAAGTCAAATTACAAATCATTTAGACTAACTAACATGGCGTTTTAGTTAGGTACCTGTATCCTTTAAGGAGGTGAGACTACCAATTTTTCTCAAAGAAAGTAATATCTGATTCACGAAAAAAAACACTTGCTTTTCATACATGCATTGAAATAGTCTGTATATTATTACTACTGTATTGTAGCTGTACTGTAGTTTTTTTTTCTCGTTCAAGCATCGAATATATGTTTCTTCGGGAAAGTTGTTTAATATGACGGGTTAGTTCATATCTTTGAAGGATACCTACAAGTAACCATATCGCCACCCTTTATCTTATGGCAAAATAGAAACGATTACAGATTGTTTAAAATGATTTGAAAATTCTTACCCAAAGGTACCTAGCCTATTTTTTCTTCTAATATTTAAAACATGCTATAGCAGAGGTATTTTCGAAATATAGATACCGCATTTATAAAAATCTGTTTGAGATTATTTGAATTTAGTTAGTAATTTCTTACCTTTAAAAATGTAGTATCCATGTCGTTATCCAATTATTTTATTCCACAAAAAAACTAAAAACAACCGCCTACTAAATTCCACAACCATTCAATCGCCCTTCGTATCTTACAAAAGATGAAAAACGTATATAAATATTATTTATATGACTGGATGTTTACGTTCCAACACTGCGCATCTGATCTGCGAATGAGTTGGATAGGCTTGTTTCCTGTTATATTCTCAGAATCATGAGATGGAGCTTGTTTTTTGTACGTCCATAATTACTTTAGATATATAAGCAAACCAACACCATAAGATAGCTATAAGACTAATGGAAAACAAAGTATTACGTGATCGAGGCACGTCGTCTTGTATAATACATAGTATGTTTTTATACAAGGTATAAACAAACCCTTCAAGAAACCGTCAACGAAGCATTTTATACATCAAATCAAGTAACTTATCTCTGCACACTGGGATAAGGGTTCTCTATTGTGTCACCTAACTTTTTTATCCATAATTTAAAGTGCCATAACTTTTTTGACCTAATCATCATTTGTCCGAATGATTACTTAACCGAACTTAATATCACATAATATCACATGCCATAAAATTGAAATCCCTAAATATAATATGTCCTAAATCCTTTTGTCATAAACATTACAATCTATAATATACAAAGGACATTAAACCGTTTTCAATAAAAGTTATAAATCCTAAATTCCAAGTCCGGAAATTTAAAAAATTGAACGACGTTCCTATTCCAAATTAAAAGAAAAAAAAATTACAAAGAGCAAATATTTAAAACTTAAAAAGAAAAACAATCAAGACTTTGTTTTTGGAGCCAAATTCACGTTTTACATTTCTTCGTTTCTTTCATTTTTTCGTCCTTGCATACATCTCTATCCTGTGCGATTTCTGGCCATGTTTGACCCGCAAACATTAAGCCTCAAATTCTACAAGGAACTCGCTGCTTAATACCCCATTAATCAACATAACTTTTGGGAACAAGGGGAAATCTTTACCATACAACAGGTTACTATTTAAACAATTGAGATGGACTTAACCCAAGATGCTGAGGTACCGTTTACTACATCGCATATAGTGTGTGCACTACTAAACATAGCCGATTTAAGGGTAAACGCATATAGATCTAATTTAATCCTTTTACAGCTAGAAACAACAGTGGTAAACCCACGTTGCTAGTGGAAATTTATTTATGTCTACCTAAGCCGGTATAGATTTAACTTCAAGGTGGAATTGTGGTTTGATGAGTACACTTGGTGTACACCTAGGTTCACTGAAAGCTGTAATACTTTTAGAAGTAATTCAAATATGGACAGGAGGATAATGATACAGGCATGTTCAATGAACTGAAACTTTTTTCCGGAAGTGGGCTACAAATATACCTACATGATTGAGAAATCAACCTCTTATACAGAATACGACTAAATACTAGTACAAGCCTCTAATATAAAAAAAAAATGTACGAAGACCACCATATAAGAGGCGTCTTTGAGTGGAAAGTAAATAAGCCAACGCATGTCTTCCTAGTATGAAGGTAGTTTTTGATAAAAACAACTTGTTTTCATCTTTGTTATGTACTCGAACGTAAACTTGGTTTCCAACTTCTTTGTAAAAAAATTATTCATTCATTCACTGACTGCCAATTCCCTGCCTTAAAAAACCATTGGGTCTCGAAGTATATTTTTGCACAAGAGTTGTTTTATAACGAAGATAAAACTACTGTTACTGTTTAGCCTGTGTCATCACACTAGGCAAAGACCTCTCCACATTACTACCAGGTATTCCGATCCAGGGCCAATTACGACCACTGTTCTGTCCAGTTCGTCGCGCTATTTTTTTCAAGGTCTGCTCCACATAGTGGCTATTTTGACCCACAGCTCATTAGGCATACGGTAGACGTGGCTAGCCTGGCCACCGTAGGCCGTAGGCGTGGCCTATGGAGGTGAGTAATGGGCTAGCTCACCGTCCGTCCGTCTTATGACGACAGGCCGTGCCGACGGCGCGTTCGTGTTCCACGCGCGCCTCAAGGAGATGTCAGCAAATCGGAAGGGGTTCGAGAGGTCCGATGCCAGCCAGGGCTGCGGGACTGTTCGAAAGAGATGCTGTGGCCCTGGAACACAAAGGCTAAGACGGAACATGGATGGGTTTTAGTCAGTACAACCCTGACATTAGATTATTGAAAAAAAAAGACGTGACTTGGCTAGTCCCACTTCAGATTAGAGGCTTTTTGAGCTACGTCAGTTATTTGAGTTATGTCACGCAGTCTGGTGTTGCGAATACGGTCAGTTAATTTGACACCTAGAATATTGCACCCATTTCACGTTGGCAAACGTTGAGTTTGGACCTTACATTTTTTGTCAGTGATGAACTCTGGGATCTATAGGTAAATATGAGAAGAATACACATGTCAAGGATTTTTCGCTTCAGTTAATATTTATTTAATTTTACGCCTATGGAGTTAAAACTAAAACTTTGTAATGAACTTTGGTATTTTTACCATAAATAAAACTGGACTGTCCCTTGAAGAGGAATGAATATAATTATCATTCTAATAGCTCTATTGTGTTTGATTGCATTGAAACAATAATAATACAGGTATTTGCAACTGACGTATAATTACTGAACAGTTCTCAGCAGTTGAAAACAAAATATCGCTCTCAGAAGGATGCGAGTTTTCAATAAAAACTAACAAAGTTAGTACTACTTAGGCTAGGCTAAAATTAACTCGCTGTGTTTGTGTTGATGATGATGTGTGGAGGTTTGTCTTTTTTGTTACTCAAATCTAATCAATGAAACAGTGTTTAACTCTTGAATATAGTTTCATCATCATCATCATCTACAGTCTGTATTCACCCACTGCTGGGTATAGGCCTCTCTTTTCTTGTGCCAATATCCACTGGTCCAGTACCAGCGATTGTAAATAGTTTATGATGGAAAAACTTTTGGTTGGCCCAGAATTATGAAAACCCATGAAGCAAAATAAAACTTACATCTTGTGTTGGATTAGACATCTACTGCTGTTATTTAAAGATATTGGTTTGTGCAGGAATATTATTCACGACAGTAAAAGTTAACCTGTATTTTGAGTATCCAATAGGTCATGTTATTTTATTTTTGTATTAAATCTTTTAAGTGTCATGTCTTGTCATTACTAAGATTAGTTTTTCATAAGCATTTATTCTTTCCAGAGAATGGGCAGCAGCGTTCTCTGTGCTTTTGTAACAGCCGTACTGCGATCGCAAACCCGCCTGCCAAGCGTGGCGATTATGGCAAAACCACCCTTCTTGGGGGAGGCCTATGTCCAGCAGTGGACATGTGCCAAACTTAAGTGGCAGTGGGCAGGGCACATTGCTCGCAGAACGGATGGGCGATAGGGCCAAAAAGTTCTGGAATGGCGACCGCGAACCGGGAGACGAAGCGTTGGAAGGCCTCCCACTAGGTGGCCCGATGACCTGGTGAAAGTTGCGGGGATCCGCTGGATGCCAGACGTACGGGACCGGTCACTTGGGGGAGGCCTATGTCCAGCAGTGGACGTGTTTCGGCTGTAATGATGAATACCTATTGTAGGTACGGCTAAATTGCTATTGCCTACGGCGCTATAATAACTCTGTTTTCTCAACATTTCTTATGGAATATATATGTCGCAGTTGTCTTGATTTATTCCGTTAGACACGGTCATCATGTGGGCAGAACATGGGTTCCGTGCTATGAAAACACACACTACACGAGGTACACTGCTTTTGTCGAACTCACTTACTACTCACAACTTACTTGAAATTACAATCCAACACAATAACACTAGGCACCATGAATCGGGGAACAGTTTCGGGACGTCTTGACTCCGCCGCGGTCAGACACAGACTGCCCGCCTCACAGCGAGTTCGAAACATCACGACTCTAGAAGCGCGCTTAGGTGTGGGTAGACTGGTAAGTAGGTCGCGTGCTACCTTTGGCGCGCTTGCCGATTCATTTTCTGTCCGTACTAATGACCAGATCCTACACGGCCAGACTGACATACGACCGTCCTCGGGCGTTATTGTATTCCTGGAACAAACAATGTCTAATCCCCAAGACATCCGCTCGTCCAACCTGACAAACTATGACAAACATTACTCTCATCGTAACTGTCACTGTTTCAGTACAAAAGAAAGCGTGTATTCTTTCGATCACTCACAGACTAGACGGCATTTTTCTCCTACCAAGAAAGCGTGTGTCCTTTCGACCATTATGGACCGGACGGCATCTTTCCCCTACAACGAAAGGTTGTGTCCTTTCGACCACTCATGGACCGGACGGCACCTTTCCCCTACAACGAAAGCGTGTGTCCTTTCGACCACTCATGGACCGGACGGCACCTTTCCCCTACAACGAAAGCGTGTGTCCTTTCGACCACTCATGGACCGGACGACACCTTCCTCCTACAACGAAAGCGTGTGTCCTTTCGACCACTCATGGACCGGACGACACCTTTCTCCTACAACGAAAGCGTGTGTCCTTTCGACCACTCATGGACCGGACGACACCTTTCTCTAAACAGTTAACACCTGGACCGGACGGGTGTGTCCTTTCAACCAGCCGCTATCTGCTGCATGGCCCGGACGACACTGTCCTTTCGACCAGTGAACACTTATGGTTGGACCGGATGAATGTGTCCCCTCAACCAGCCGCTATCAGCTGCATGGCCCGGACGACATTATCCCTTCGACCATACCAACGTTTGGACCGGACAACTGCGTCCCTTCGACCATACTAGTGTACGGACCGGACAACAGCGTCCCTTCGACCAACTTCATCATAAAAACATCATAAACCGGGCAACTGCGTCTCTTTGATCATCGTAAAGCATTAACCGGACAACAGTGACATTTCGACTAAACACACTTTCTTTTCGACTGAAACATGTGGACTAGGGAAGCGCGTAGCTCCAGATGTCAAAGAACTTTTACAAATTACGCCAGCATCTAATAATTCCTGAACTTATTGGCTGACAACCTATTTTATCAAAATATCGCTTATTTTAATGGTACGATTTCCATCGTGCATTTTAAATCATAACCTCCGATGCCAGTAAGGTTTACTGATTATGATGTCACCCATAAACCAATTAAACTAGCCATGTTTAAGCAATGAGCCAGATGACCTACCTAGCGAAAAGAAAAGAAACGGTCTCACCCGATGTTGTTGCGAAGGTACCCTCTTGATGATTTGTGCTCGCAGGTTTGGTCGCTTTCCTTGTTCCTTCAAAAATTCATTGGTTATGTTTCTCACTTGGCTTTACTTTCGTGGAGGGCGCGATTCTTTATCCCACTTCTGATGTCGCAGTTGTCTTGATTTATTCCGTTAGACACGGTCATCATGTGGGCAGAACATGGGTTCCGCTATGAAAACACACACTACACGAGGTACACTGCTTTTGTCGAACTCACTTACTACTCACAAATTACTTGAAATTACAATCCAACACAATAACACTAGGCACCATGAATCGGGGAACAGTTTCGGGACGTCTTGACTCCGCCGCGGTCAGACACAGACTGCCCGCCTCACAGCGAGTTCGAAACATCACGACTCTGTAGAAGCGCGCTTAGGTGTGGGTAGACTGGTAAGTAGGTCGCGTGCTACCTTTGGCGCGGTTGCCGATTCATTTTCTGTCCGTACTAATGACCAGATCCTACATATATAATGTTTTTATTCTAAATTATAACACCACTAGAATTGTTCGCCGTATCCCAGTAGTTCCATTCTCTAGTTCCATTATGGGACTACTGGGATTTTTTTCTCCCAGTAGTTCCATGGAACTAGAATACTTTTTCACTTTATCCCATTAGTTCCATTAAGTACAGTTGAATGGTAATTAAATATAGTAAGAACAATAATCAAACCTATTTACCTACGTGCAATAAGTGAACTGGCCTATATTACGTATTTCAGATGTATAAGGAAAATAGACATTTATTGTCAATAATTTATTTGATGAGCATGTTATACCTATTATTTGCTTGCTGGTCTTAAATTATGGAAAACAGCGAGATATTTTTTATAAAACGCGGACGAGGTAGAGTGGTTCTTTACCATGGAAAAGAATACTACAAGCACACCACCTACAAAAGTGGCAATAGTATATGGAGATGTAGTTTATATAAAACACAACATTGCACGGGCACAGTAACGCTGAATAAAGTAAGTTATAAAACTCATTTTTATTTTTCCTCGCTTCATCTTTGAAAAGAAGTTCTAAAGTCGTTACAATACTGTTAAAGCGATCGGTACTAAAATACCCCCAATACGTACCTTTTCTAATTTGGGGTATACGCTCATTCCTAAAATACCACCGAGTTTTTTGGTTAAGAAGAATGCAATTTGTTTGAATTTTAATTAGGGAACAGTATAATATGCGGCTTTTTTATTTTACTCAAAAATGTTTCACTATACTAATTTAATAGTAGTATTATTTGCACCATTGATGGTGCACGTCACTGGTGTATATGAAACTGAGGGTGCAAACCAGCTGCCAGGGCTGCGGGTTGTTTGAAAGAGATAACGTGGCCCACAAAACGGTGGAAAACAAAGGGCTAAGAAGGCTCATGGATGGGTTTTAGTCAGTCAAGTCTGACACTCCCTTCCGCTCCGCCTAGAAAGGAAGAAGTCATTTGATGAATTCCCATCCGAAAAAAAAAAGGTATTTTTTATTGGATATTCAGTACAATAATAAATATTCCTTTTCAGGAAGAGAGTGAAATCAAGTCTCATAAACAACATTTAGAAATTTGTATCCCAAATATAAATAAAGAAATTGTAACCATTCACTTTGAAAATGAAAATTGCGATCAACGGAGAAGAAACTATTCCATCTGCTTTCGAGCGGACTGTGGCCAAAGAACAGAGTACGGGCATTGATATTATTCAAGAATTACCAAATTACAGGAATATGAAATCAAGCTTTTACAGAAAGCGAAATAGTACTGTCGGCGTAAATAAACTAGTTTATAACGACGTACGAGAAGTGGAGGTCCCACCGAAGTTTTTTCCATTCTTGCTTGCAGACTACTCCTATGTAGAACTCAAACTCAAACTCAAACTCAAACTCAAAGCATTTATTTCAATTAGACCATTACAGGCACTTTTGAAAGTCAAAGAACAAAAAAAAAAAAGGAACGCTAAGCTACAGTCCCAGTCACAAGACATAATAACTTGTGAAAGTACTGTAGTTGCCCATTCCAAAGCGTAGATCTCTATGGAGAAGAATGGGCAAGAAACTCCATGGACACTCTTTTAAATTAAAATATGTTACAGAATCTTGGTTACATCATTCGTGTTGAGAAGTACTAGTATGTGAGAACGATGTAGAAATACGGGCAAGTTAAGAGCGTCCAGAGTAAAAGACGAAATCAATAATTCGAAAATAAAGTTAAAAATAAAATAATTAAAAATGAACCATGGCAGCTAAGAGATGACCAGGCACAACTGACAGCGCCCGTTCACGAACATGACGCATGTATCAGCCATCATTTAACTCAACCATATTGAAGGGAACTAAATGACCCGACACACCCGCCGCCATCAGCGTGACATTTAAGTGAGCATGACATTCACTCAACCGCCAGGGTAAATTCGCGTCAGTGTAAGTAAGATGTAGGTACTCAGTAAATGGTGGCTTTACAGTACATAGTTTTCACACATGTGCTATGCAATTATATAATACTAAGAGATTGAATCTATACAAAGCAAAGATATTTATACAATCTTCTGCAGCTTCCACAGTAACTTCACATGGTAATTTGATATCCCCTATGGTTGTGGAGCAGGACCAGCATTGAGCCAAGCATTTTTATCATCAATGTAATCCCCCAACTTATAATATGCTTGCCTACATAGTGTGCGCTTTATGCAAGATTTAAATTTCGTTTCATTCAGTTGTAGAATGGGGGGAGGAATTTTATTGTAACATTTTAAACAGTACCCCATGAAAGATGAGTCTACTTTAGCTAACCTGAAACCTGGCTGAACCAGTTGGTCCCTGTTTCTAGTATTATAGTGGTGCCGGTCACTTCTTTTACTAAATAAATGCAGATTTTTCCTAACGTACATGATATTTTCATAGATATATTGACAAGGTACAGTCATGATGTTAATTTCCTTAAACAGTTCTCTTAGAGAATCGCGCCTACGTAGATTATATATGGCTCTGATAGCTCTTTTCTGCAGAATAAATATAGACTCGATGTCTGCAGCCCGTCCCCATAGTAAAATACCGTATGACATAATGCTATGAAAATAACTAAAATACACTAGCCTCGCGGTATCTACATCAGTAAATTGACGGATTTTCCTGACAGCATATGCTGCTGAACTCAGCCGTCCTGCAAGAGATGTTAAATGAGAACCCCATTGTAGCCTTGAGTCGAGCGTGATCCCCAAGAAAACAGTTTCATCGACAAATTCAAGTTTCTCTTGATTTAACACTATGTCACAATCACTACATTTGACATTTGGTAGAGTAAATCTTATACACTTAGTTTTTTTCCCATTTAATACTAAATTATTAGCGGTAAACCAGTTATGGACCTGCATTAGCGCGTTATTTACGTCGTTGAGGTTTGTGGCACGTCTGTTTATTCTAAATATTAAAGAAGTGTCGTCAGCAAACAACACCATTTGCGGTTGGTTTTTAAACAAATGGGGTAAGTCATTAATATATACTAAAAAGAGGAAAGGACCCAATATTGAACCTTGTGGTACACCCATTTTTACTTTTAAACCCATTGAATTTACACCATTTACTTGTACTTGCTGCTGTCTATCATTCAAATACGATTTTACTAAACTGAGCGCAAGTTTACCTAAAAGAAGATGAACGAATTCAGATTTTTTGTTCTGATAATGGCAAACATCTTATGTCAAACCTTAAAAACTTTTTAGGCGACGGCACTTTTCAAAGTTGTCCGGCTCCATTTGTTGAATTATACACTATTCATGGCGATATGAGTAGCTCTCAAGACACAACTCAAATTGTACTATTGATTTATGCATTGCTATCAGGAAAGACAAAAATAATGTATAGCCTATTATTTTCGTTAATTAAGTCGCAAATACCAGATTGGACACCCCACAAATTTACAACAGACTTTGAGTTACCAGCTGTAGATGCTTTTAAGAATATGTTTCCACTAGCAGAAAACCATGGGTGTTATTATCATAACACGAGGTGTTTGTGGCGAAAATCCAAAGAATTGGGCATTCATAAAACCAATTACACTCGAAAACCTGTGGCCATATGTAATGCACTACCCTTGCTACCTAGTAATAAAATAATGGAAGGGTATATTAAATCTGAAATACAATTATTACACGTAGTTGAGTTCATACCTGAAACTAAAGTTAAATAGATTTAAATTAGACATGGAACGGTTTTGGTTGCGTGACGCTGAATTTATTAACCTATGGTGTGCTTCGGCAAAGACACAGGACAACAAATTGTGTAGAGGCATGGCACGGCGGATTAAATAAGTCATTTAAGAAAACTGTAATAACTCTTTATAAATTATTGGAAGTTTAATCAAATGACGCTATGTATTATACAGTACATACAAACAAAATACAAAATAATTTAAATCCTGACACCAGAAGAGATTCTAATTATGTTGTGAAGGACATGCTTTTACAAAATTCGCAAATGAAACTTCTCAGTGGAGAAATTACTGTTCCACATTTCTTGGAGAAGAATCAGTTCTCATAAGTAGAGGTAGAAAATTAAAAATAAAAACATTGTAAGTTACGTTTCTGTTAATAATACTAAGAAAATAAAAGCATTCTAAGTTCTGTTAATACATTGCGGTCAATTCCATTGCAATTTAACTGTACCGGAACTTATGAGACTAATTTCATCTTGCATAAACAGAATGCCAGTTCCATGGAACTACTGGGAGAAAAAAATCCCAGAAGTCCCATAATGGAACTAGAGAATGGAACTACTGGGATACGGCAGCATTGTAACGATCCGCGCTAAAAAAGCTCTAGAATTGGGGCTAAATATTAAAAGAAACTGCTCAAATAATTTCCAAATCAAAGTAACAGCGCAGTGCCTGTAGAATCTCATATCTTAAATGTTTAAATCAATGCGTTACTATAGATTATTTATCAGGCGTTCTTCATCTTCAATCTGCATTTATTTTAAGTAGTTCCTAAGATAACCGACTTCATAAACATAATAATAACTTATTTTTACCTCTCTCTGCCGAATTTGTTGAATTAAAGTCGCATAATTTGAAAGGATGGAATTTAAAATTGAATGGAAGATGCAATGGAATTCTTGCTTATGCAATCTGTGTCGTTCACTATCAAGGTAAATAAAATACCTTTTATGTGATTTTGAAAGGGCCTCATTTAAAGTAAACTGAGAAGAAAAAAGTTTAATAACAGTACCTAAAGAACAAAATATTTCTCAATTTTGTTTTAGAATTTATTATGCATTCGGTGTTGAAACAGACACTAACTTTGAAAAGCATTAAAATCTTCCACGGTTTCTGAAGTTTTCAAGCCTAGAACTTAGAGAAGGTGTGCGGCTGCGCACACGGAGGGCGCGCTGAATCCTGCGCTGACGTTGGTGACGTTGGCGCGGCATCACTGACCTCGCGAGACGAGACATCTCGTTGAGTCTGTAGCGTCCCTGCTCCAGTTGCAGTAGCCCCAGCCTTACACCGCGCTTTAATGCCCTGAAATAGGTTTATGAACTTGAAAGTTTTCGTACGTTTTATCTAAGATATTATATTTTAAGGGTCAATACTGATTGGTTTCGAGACTATAAATCATTACCTACTATAAAATTCAAATACTAACACTTTGGTCTGGTAGGTAAGCTACATCCAAATGCAGGCAGGCCTTTGGGGTCATGGGAGTTAAGGCACTGTATTATACCTAAAAAGGGACGTCAGGCATGACGGTATATTAGTAACCATGTACTGATGAGAAGAACGAAGCTTGTGGGTTATTGATGTATCACACAGAGATCAACAAATGAGCTAAACTGCGTTGCGGTGATTCCGTATGGATTATCAAGGATCGTTTGATCAACATAGTGGAGCATGGCTTAGCTCTGAGGCTTATCGGGTTCATGGAAACTAAGATTTTTCCATGTTTAAAGTGTACTGTGTGTCTTCACACCTTAAGCACTACAGTGCTGACGCATTACTAAGCATGATTTTTAGTAGCTGCTCCCAATCCGAGGCAATTTAGATCAAGTTGAGGTGAAGTTGATATCCTGTAGTGCCTAAAACTGTGGTTTCAATCTTTATTCTGCTTCGCTACATAGATTAAATTATTAGCTTTGCTTCAAAAAGATACTTTTAGACCGTTGTTTTACCGCATAGCTACTAAACAGTCTCGTCAGGCATGTGCCCTAAATAGCCGTAACGAACTTAGGGAACTTCAGGATGCTGTGAAAGAGGGGGGGATTTGGAAGTTCCCTCTATGAGCCGATTCAACGCTGTTGCAACTCAATTTATTACTAATACATGATTAACAAACATACAAAAACATTTTGCAACATTATTTCGGAAATTTTGTTTACCACTAATGCGAAGCTTTAATTAAACCAATTTAGAATATTTTTAATTAAGAATTCAATTAACAGCTTAATAGAAATGAGAAACACCTTAAGTTCTTGACGAAAAATGCACAAAAAAAAAACATAATAATGCCTTGAATTAAAAAAAAGAAGCTTGAGAGCTTTTAAATAACAAGGCCGTTGTAGAGTGTTGCAGATGATCACACACACTTTGCATGAACCATCAAATGGATTAACTGTTAGATATAGATTAGTAATTGCGTATTTCCTTTCTTCACCCTTGCTTTGGATTAGGGTTCCGTATAGCAGACGGAGTGTTATCGTCTGTCTGTCATGACCATTTTACAAAAGTAGGCAGATACCGTTTTGTGGTATTTTCCTACACCCGAGTGTTTTTATGTTTAAAACCAAAAAGAAGTCATTATACTTCATAGTAATATAGTCGACTGGAAAAAGAAACTTGCTCTTTCTAATACGGGACTCTGACATCCGTAAGTAATACCGTTTTCTTAAGTTTTGTTTTTTGCATTATTTCAATCTGAGAGAAGTGTTTGTAAAGACTGTCGAAACTTGTGGTGTTTTTTTCATCCTAGAAAAGCATGCATTTGGTATGCATTAGTTACTAGCTGTACCCGGCATGCGTTGCAATGCACCTTTTCCAGCCGTTCTCGAGTTTTAGTGACACTAACTCAAATTCAAAGCGTTTATTTCAATTAGACCATTACAGGGACACTAACAAACGTCATTTAATTTTATATATATAGATAGATAGAAGAAGATTACACAAATACCAGTGACATCCCCAAGAGCAAGAAGGCACAGTTAGCCCTGTTCGCGGACGACACGGCCATCTATTACACTGGCCGTAGTCACGACGCTATTTACAGCACCCTCCAAACCTCAGCCAACGTCTTAGGCGCTTGGTTCCGGAAATGGAGAATCGAGGTGAACCCCGACAAGAGCCAGGCAGTTCTTTTCTCTAAACCGCGTAAAAATAAGCCACCCGCGCTCAGCCCGATCACTATGTACGGGAAGCCTATCCCTTGGGAAAAGCAGGCCAAGTACTTAGGAGTCTTACTTGACAACCACCTGTCTTTCGCGGCGCACATCAAAGCAGCTCGCGACCGAGCTGCCTTTGCTATGGGTAGGCTTCATTTCATGATCTCGGCAAAAAGCAAATTGTCACTCAAGTGCAAGTTGCGCCTTTATACCGCGGTGATCCGCCCCATTATGACGTACGCTTGCGTCGTGTACGCTCACACCAAGCCTAAATACATCCATAGGATGCAAACCTTGCAGAACCGGTTCTTACGTAGAGTCACGGGAGCCCCTTTTTATGTCCGTAACGACCGTCTACACGTAGACCTTAGAATGCCCACCGTCCTTCAGTTTATGAAACGTCTTTCGAAGCGTTTCTTCGATAACGCCAGTAAACACCGTAATCCCCTGATCGCAGCGGCCGCCCGTTACGAACCCTCGCGCATTAGTACAGTACGCCGTCCTCGGCATACCCTCGTCACTCCCGATGATGCTATCACCCTCCTCCAGGAGAGTAGTAAAGAGACTAGCACTCTTAATAAGTACAGACACAAACCGCCGTCTTTCCGACCTCGCCGTCGAGGTCCGTCGCGACGTCCCGGTCCATGCCCTCCCCGACCCTCGCTCGAGCTAGCCCGCGATGCTGTGCCAGTAGTTTTAAATCAGCCCCTAAATAATGATATCATTCAGATCCAGCCTGTCCCCATACAGTCCTCCCCCAGCGACGCCCTGAGCCGAGGCTCGTACCCCACAGGGGGTGCCCTCAGCGTATAGTCGCTTAGTTTGTAAGTTTTTATGCCCTGGCTGGAGGCCTTACTCTTAAGGCACCCACAGGATAGTCCGGTTAAGCAGACGACAACCTTTTAGGTTGAACTGCGAGAAGCCATTCAAAAAAAAAAAAAAAAAGATTACACAAATGATTGAGCAGTCACTGAAGATGAAGGGCGTTCGATTATTTCACTTAATCATGTCAATGTAATCAAATGGCAAAATTAGTAGCAACTTTCTCATTTATTTTTAAGACCTGTTTAATTTTTGTCTTATTTTTTATTAAATACAAAAATAGTTTTATCCAGTAGAAAATGTAACAAACAGGGCTTACCTGGAAACTTTTCGGCTTATTTTCGGGTCATGAACTTGAAATTCCATCCTTATAAATTTGATAATAGTCCGTGCAGTCCAACCTGTGTTTTTCATCAATTTCTTGATTGCTGTTAATACCATCTCCCCTGTTCCATTAGAATATGAAGGTCCCTTTGCCATTTTACTGCAAAAATAATTAAAAATATATACACTGAGAATTATGTGAGTTAAAGTCATCTTTACATTCCCTACAATAATAACATATATAAGCTGGGCATGCTGTGTGGTGAAATCTTTTTGTACTAAGGCAGAAAAAGTAGTTGAATGTCTACTCATACAAATTTAGTATGAGTGGACATTCAACCGATTAACATGATGATTAAAATAATACCATTTTGTTGTGATTTAGAAAACTTTATGTATTACTTTACTTACACAGATAAAAAGGATCCTTCTTCAAGCGATAAAAATAGACACTTGAAAAACGGAAACAGTTACATTAACGCAATATTTTTTGCAACTTATTTTGTCGTAGATTTTAATAATTTTTGGTCAAAAAGATGATTTCAGACATTTCACCAAAGACTAAAATACTCAAAGAGTAGAACAAAGAGTAGAATATTTATACTAATAATACTTAAAGGTACCAAAACGAACATATAGCACCTGACAGATGAAGACATCTTTTGAAAAGTTTGTATTTATTCAATTTAGTCTATGATTTTTCTGTCAGAAAGGAGTCTAAGTGAAACTACACTTCAACCAATTTATCTGTGCAGGTGGGAAAACACAGAACTAAAATAAATGTACGCAGTTTGACATAAATCGGTGCAAAATTTCTTGACAACAACGCCACCTTGAACTGCACACTAAAATGGTTGGTCATATATTCTACTTGTACTTAGTTAATAATTTAGTAAGAATATGTTGCTAATTTATAGAGATTTTTTCATATTCTGTTTTGATAGAACCTCAAGAAAGTGTTATTAGTCCAAGGCGTCAACAACTTAACCTGTTACAATAAATCAGAATGTTTTTACGCTATGCTGAACTAAGAAACCGATTCCGTTAGATGTTGACCATCACAAACTACATAGTGTAGGGAAATAGGATGGTAATATTTGGCTTGTAGGCATTCTAATATGTATAGCTTTATGCTCTCTTTGTTACGAGAGTGTGGGGAGAAGGGGTAATCCCAAAAACATGCTATTTTTACGTCAGTGGCAATTGGATACCTAGAACGAATAATTTTCAAATTGCAAAAGATTGGGTCAGTTAAGTGCCGCATCTTTGACCCACAACACAACATACTAGAAAGACCTTCGAGGACTCCCTGCGGTCAACCACAGCTTTGAGCAAGGCTATGCCAGCATTGACAGTTTCATGGTGCCCTAATTGGCCTATGTCAAATGGGTTATCGACCGATCTCAAATACAATGCCAGTGTGAGGCCCCGCTGTTGGACCTCCTTTTCTGCCCATCCTGCACGTAAACAACCACTCGCACTTTCTAGGATTTAAACGATTCCAACGATAGTGCTGTGCACGTGGCTCCACAATGGTTCATATTAATAATGGTTATAATTTGAACCTATCGACATGCAATGTAGAAGATGGTGCGCTAAACGCACGACAGATTAAGATGCTCGTGGTTAAATAATAACAGCCGGTTAAGCCGTTAAGGGTAAAGGTTAAGCCGTAATTGCCTAGTTTGGTCAGTGGATCGGAGACCACCTATTACTTACCGAGTTTCTTCTATGCCTCGGAAACGTTAAGCCGTTGGAACCGGCTGTCATTTTCAGATCTTTTCCAGTGACAGTGGCCTATTATCGTATTAACCAGTTCTAACTGGGCTGTAGAGATCAGATTGGCAGTCGCTCTATGCAAAATGATGAGCTGATTCCGACAATCCGGATTGAGTTCACCGTTTATCTTTACTATTCCATATATTATATATATTATTCTAGAATTATTTTCAGAGAAGCTTCAATTCAACGGAAATAAAACTGAAATATAATAAGCCTTATAATAACTTTATTTTAACAAATTAGACTATTATTTCTATAATACATTAACCGAGTAGTGAAGCGACAACCGCTGAGGGCACAGCTCCACCTGGGCCTTGTTCGATGGTAGGCTGGTAGCCGTTCTCATCAGCAATGTAGTTGACAGTGTAGTTAACGCCATCGGGACCGATCCACGAGTACGAACCCTTGACTGCGACGAAGGCATCTTCGGCTCCTGCGTTTCTCAGCTGACCATCTTCATAATGCCTCTGGCCATCGTTTTGGTCCCAGCTGTGAATAAAGGAGTATATTTTAGTAACTAAGGCAAGTCATTGGCATGTACTTCGTTTTCTTTTTTTAATTTGAACACTTCGTCGTAGCCATTTTCCAAGCCAAGGGAGGCCAGTGAAACCTTAGCTTGATGATTTAGAAGTGTATATGGGAGATCCACCTTTGAAAGGTGGGGGCTATTTGGCAAGGAGAGAGATTGTAGGTACAAGTTTAATAAAAAAGAAATGAACAAGCTCTTTTGCGTTTGTAAATGATATGGTTTTTGCGTTTCTTACGTTATGAAATAAAATATAAGTAATAGTTTTAAGGAATCTCCAGTATCCCCAAGGAATGAAAGAGAGCAATGCCCCCATTATCCTAATAAAGTGAGTTGGTATAGGTTAAATCATTAACAAAATAAGGAACGCAAGTTTTCAAAGGATTTTCTGTTGTATGTAGGTGACTTACTAGAAACTGTAGGTGCCAAGTCCATCGTTGTCTGAATCGTATCTTAACAGCTGCACATCCTGCACATTCTGTGGGGCCGCTACCACAACGCCCACCACAGCTACTAACGCACAAAGCACCAACTGAAAGTAAAACCGCACTATTAACAACACTCTTCACAACAACACCACAAATAAAAAAATAAAAAAACACTACAAAATAAATTATACTGACCGAATTCATGATCAGTATTAAACGGTTTACCGTATCGAGTTTACTTGAACTATGTGCTCATGAATTATCGTAACCCATGTTTTATACTATTCCGAATATTGCATTACAACATACTGTTATTAGTTGACGTACATCTTGTTACAATGTTTTGTGTATTTGACCACTCCTACGACATGGCGAAGGTAAGCCGCGAAGTATTTGAGGACGTCTTTGATGGGAACCTTTCGAAATTGTGATTTTAATTATATGTATAGGTACCCGATGTTACCTATAATTTGTTTTGATTGACAGCAAGTAGGAAACATTTTTTATTGATGTCACTGAGGAACTGTGGAGTTCGGAAAAGATGTAACGATTGTTTCGTGGACAGGTTGCTGGAATAATTTGTCAAACTGTTTTAGTCTATTCGATAAATTACAAATTGTCTGGTTCTCTGAAGCTTTATGCATAATGCCTTATTGAAGCAAAAACCGTTATCTCTTAACAGCTCCGTTCTTGTTGATACTAGCATTAGAATAGTGAAAACCCAATTAACAGCGCTTTCTGTGAAAACTTCAATCTCAAATCAAATTATTCATCTCTTGTTTTTTTGGTTTAATTTTATCCACCTATTTTTGTGGCGAAACGATTATCTTTTCACGACTATGTATCTTTTGAGAATTTCATTTATAAGGGAAAGTGGGCTCTAAAGTGATTTTGGCATTCCGTTTTGAAAATCAAGCTGAAAGCTTCTCGTGCCTGAAAAAAGGGAAACATAGTAACTTTTTGAGGTAACTTTGCTCTTTCAGAACAATGATCCTCGTTAATTATGTGATTAAAACTAATCGTTCAAAGCTTATAAACTTAAAAGATAAGCAGCTAATCAATAATAATGCAATATGACATTTACCTTCGACCTCTACGTGTTTGTAACTTTGTACCTAAACGTGGTTAGCCAACGGAGATAATGATTTTTAGCAACTCGACACGCATTCTCTATGAATAAAAGATTCGTAAATTACTGTATGATTACATTCAAGTATTTAGATAATTAGAGTAGGTACTTCGTCTGGCTTAGCTAATGTTTCGTTTTTCTAACAAGATTTGTTAAACTTATTTGGATTTATTTAATTTCTTTAAGTGTTATGCTCAACATTATTATATCGTGTTACAAATATATTAAGTGGCGGTTTTGGTTTTCAGAAAATCCAACTCAAACCTCATTACGCATTTTGCAATTGTTTCTTATTAAACAGAGTCCAATTGGGAAACAGAAAGAAAACTTCTCTTTGGCAAAGAGAAGTTTTCATCGAAGGTTTTTAGTACTTCCTATACTTAAGTTTTAAACTTTGAATTCCTAGTAACATTGAACCAATCTCCTTATGTAGAGATTGACTTGTTCCATGTAAAAAATCTCAATCCGCAACTGGGTGTCTATACAAGGTGTTGTTTTGCATCTTCGTCAAAATTCAGGATGTTGTCACAAAAAACATAAATAATCAATATAAATTACGGTACCTAGTAAATTATTAAAAAACACTGCGTTTTTTTGTTGTTTAAATTTGTCAATATTTCAGAATAACCCCCTTAACGTGGTTTAGCGATTATAAAATTATCGAAAAAACGTTTGAGGTTTTTTGTTTGTGTGTAAGCGACGTTATAAGGCGGGGATCAGACGGCCCGTGTTTAAAACACGGGTGGTTCACAGTTACCGATTTCAGTAAATAAATAAAAAAAAGAAAATTACCTACTCATTTTATTATTGATTCGGGTCGAGAATCATTAGCATAGTTACCTCCTAGAATTTGACGAGGTTGCAAAACAACAGCTTGTATAAGAGATGCACTAGAAATCATTCTTTCATTGCATTTTATTTCCTTAGTGTCGATGTTGTCCGGTCAAAATAGACATTTTAATTAACAAAAACTCGGATCAAGCTGAATTTTGGTAGAGACATTAAATGCACTACAAAAGAAAAAGGTTCAAAAATCCCCATTGATCCCATGTGTGCTAAAAAGATATTCGAGGTCAAAGGTAATTTTTTTCGGTATTTTGGATTTTTCTCGAAAACAGTAAGTTTTATCAAAAAGATAGCTCAGACAAAATTGTAGATTTAAATTATCTACAAAAATGGTCTTATAATGGTCTTCTGCGCAATAACGAAGAAATATAACCCCTCTGTCTGAAGGCCGAAACCGCACTGACAACTGACAAGTTGTGTATCGGGGTGTTACCGTGGGTCGTGGCGCAGGGCCTTCCGATCTGTGACTGGTTAGAAAGCTCGAAGTTTCAGAGAAAAGCTTGTTACGATGAAAACAATTGAATTAAAAAAAAAAAACAAAGAATATGCCTCCTGTGTCCGTACCATGACGATTAAAACATTATTGTTCCATTCCTATTCCAGAGTGGGAAAGAGATGGAGCTAGACGACCTGTATAGCTCCGTCTCTTTTTCACTCTGGAATAGGAATGGAACAATAATGTTTTAAGACGTCATGGTACGGACGCAGCTTAGACATAGATCGACTATCTTGCAAAGTTTCATGACCTAATTAAAAGTATTTAATTGAATATTATCCATTTATAATTTAGTTTAGAGATAATTTTGAGGTAATTTAGCCTGTATTTGTTCATACAAGTAGATACTAATTTGATCATAAAATTCATGCTTCTCAGAATAATTTATTAAACATCATTGAGTCCTCCTCTGTACACTTGTGTGCTTAAATCATTAAGTAAATAAATAAAATCTGTGAGATAATCATATAAATCTGCAAATACAACATTGAAGCCGAAATTCAAACTCCGGAAATACCTGCGGTCGAAAATCTCGAAGAAGCTCGTCGAAGCATCTTCCTTCACCTTGACCCAGAGTATTGGAGTTATTCCTCAAGAGGTACTCATAATGACTTATAGTATCATCTTTAGCCAGCGGCGTTGACCTTGTAATGTTTAATATCTCCATATAAGTCATAAATGTGGATGGGCTCGCTACACATATTTATATATAAAGTCGATTTTCGTGTGTGTCTGTCAATGGAATTTTTTATTGATATTTATCGTAGAAGACCGACACAGAACTCTCGATGTTCCGTCAAGTCGCTGTTGCACCCGTATGTAGTATATAACATGTGTAACATAACATAAACTCACGACTGTAATCCTCAAAGTATAGGGCAGAAGTATACATACCTAATATGTAGAACATCCACATTTCACCAGTTTTATTTAAGTCCCATGTAATAGAGGGCGAGTTTATTGCCATCGATCGGGCACAAATCTAAAATCCATGACGGTCACTAAGAAATTTTTGATGAGAAAACCCAATAACACTTTGCCCGACTTGGGAATCGAACCCAGGAGCTTATGCTCAGCTACTACTAGGCAGTTTTACAGTGTGCTTGTGAAATAAAGTGCGCTAAAAACGTTTTTTTGCGGTTTCAGGGTTGGTTCCATAATGTAGATTTTTAAAATGTTGGGTTATTCCTTGAATTCCCCGAGGCACCCGTTCCGGAGGAACTCGATTTCTTTTTCTTGATAAACTCAATTAAAAGTCCCGTCAGTAGATGATATGTATTTAATTTATAATTATCAAATTACTTTGAGAAGAATGATTTAACATTACACTGATTTTGTATGTTTTTGAAAGACTGATTGAACATGTTAATATATTAATTTAACTTTAACTTAAACTTTTATTGCTAAAGTTGATTATTTTATAGTTGATTATTGCATATTTTGAGACTCAAATTTTTGATTTTCTCTATTGTATAATATCAAAGTGAAACTAGTTTTCCATATTTAAAGATTATTTTAGAGTAAACTGTTTACTATGCTACAATACAACAAATAATTCCTGAAAGTGAGACTGTTTTTGGGTATTTTTTATTAATGTGCCATCTAGAGCAGGTATTTTGATAACCCAAAATGTTTAGGGTAAATAAAACTAAGCTCATGCATAACCAAGTTGCAGTATACTGTATTTTTGTAAGATGATCTTACAAAAATACAGTACCTTTTCATAAGTCTGATCTTGGATTGAGCAATTATTGTATACTTAAATTTACAAAAATATAATATCATGCAATAATAATTTGGCACGATATAATCCGAAGACCGCAAACTTTTCTGAAGAAGGCGTTTCTACACGGTAGCGCAAATCAAATAAATATAGTTACGATGATACGTGGGTAAGTTCTCAGCCAAACTTACAATATGAATTTTTACAATACTTTATAAAATTAAAATGTCATAGATCAAATGTTATGAATTTGTATAGTGATTTCATCTTCCGACTTGCGAATGTTCAGGATCAAACATTTGCACAGAAAAAGTATTTGCATTTTCAGGTTATTATTAGATTATACATATATATAATTTTTACGTAATAAAAAATATACGTACGTATACTAAAAATAAGTTGTTTTAATTATATAATTAATGTAATCAGTCCGTTTGGTAATGTACAGACGCTAGCACATCAAAAAACCCAAAACTGTAAATTTTCCCAATCAACATGGAACCTAATCCTTTAGCGAGAAAGTTAAAAGTCTATTAAAGAAATTTGAAACATGGTTGTAGCTTGATATCCTGTCGTCTGTACTTTATTACAATGCATTAACCGAGAAGTGAAGCAACTACCGCCGAGGGCACGTGCCCTCGACTTTCTATCGTAGGTTGGTAGCCTTTTTCATCAGCAATATATTTTATGATGAAAGTGATGCCATTGGGACTGATCCACGAGAAAGAACCCTTCACGGCAACGAATTCACTCTCGGCTCCTGCGTTTCTCAGCTCTCCTTCTTCATCGCGGTTCGAACCATCGCTTTGTTCATATCTGTAAATAATAATAATACATTTATTTATTTTTCTCCCACAAATATTGAGATGCACATATAGTATAACGAGCCCATACTAAGTAAAACCTGTGCTACGGTATCCTGGTCTCCTTATCTCGAACATTATTGAGAGCTAATGTACCAGTGATCGGAGTAGGTAGATTGATTTTTGGTACTTGTATGTTAAACGCACACAGAAATAATAACATGGTAAGCCATTTTTCCGGAAAGTAAGTCGGTATTTCCGGATTCAATTAAATATTGTTAATGTTGGTAGTGATATTATTACTACTCAATTCAAAATTTGAAGGAAGGTATCAAAACTAAACAATTTTATTATTTATCTGTTGAATAATAAAAACAATCGAATTCCGATACAAGCATTACTTTTTTTTTTTTTTTTAGCCTTTTTATGGCCACAACTTATTATAAATTGTTGCACTAAAATTTCAATCAAATCAACCAATTCCGGAGGAATGTCCATATTAATATATACGTTTCGGATCAATGACCCCAAGTCAATCTACCTACTCCGATCTATGGTAATAACATAAGCAACAGTAGCAAGGAGCGCTTACAACTAACAAAAATTAAAATGAAAAAAACAATAAGAAAAAAAAATGTATTTGTTTTCGATCATACAGAGTTCATTATCTTCTCTCTCTATCTTGTAGTTACTGCCTAACCTGATGTCAGAATTTTTATCGCTCCCATGGGCCTCTAACTTAGCTTTACATGCCGTCGAGCAATATTTCTTTCACCCCAAGCAAGTGATAATTATACAATACGCACATGCATCCGCAAAACCAGAGGTGCGTGTCTTGGTTTCGCTTAGCAGTCCGAAAGTCACACCACTAGGCTATCACTGCTTTTTATGAATATGAATTTAATATTGAAAACATAAGCAAGACAATTCTGAAGCCGTTCAATTCATTTGCAGAGCACAAAATGAAGTTATAAGGCAAGTCGATGAGTTATAATTCTGGCGACACACGCTACGAAAACGCTTAACTCCTCACTCTTTGTCTAATATTGACCAGTAACGGGTACATGAGTGACTTACAGTCGCAATGCCTTTCATTTTGTCAATTCACTACATTCATTGCGTCAATTCACAACATTCATTGCTCTGTATGGTGTCGGACGTAAAGAATAGCACCATCCCATATCTTCCCGTGGGTGTCGTAAGAGGCGACTAAGGGACTTGCCAGAGAATGAGCAGCAGCTTTATCTGTGCTTTTGTAACAACCGTACTGCGATCGCCAACCCGCCTGCCAAGCGTGGCGATTATGGCAAAACTTGTGGGAGGCCTATGTCCAGCAGTGGACGTCTTTTAGGCTGAAATGATGATGATGATGATGATTGCGTTATTTAATTTGTCGAAGAGGCGAAGAGGCGTTTTTAGAGATGAAATAGAAGGAATTTATTGCAACATGATTCGGATTGTGATTGAAATTATTCGACGCAGGAGTAGTGGGGTGTTACCATGACGTTTTAAAGCCGGATTGTTTTAGTGTTACTCCAGTGTAGGAAAGAGACGAAGATATAGAGGACGTCTAGCGCCATCTCTTTCCCGCTCTGGAATAAGATTAAAACAATACTGCATTAAGACGTCATGGTTTGCCACCACATGAGAGCAGCGGTGGCCCAGTGGTGGCAGCCCCGACTTATGAGCGGTAAGCCGTGGGTTCCAAACCAGGCAGGCGCATTGCTTTGTGTAATTTATTTCATCACCGCTGCTCTCAAAAACGGTGATGCAAAACATCTAGAGGAAATATTGTAGAACTAAAAAATCAAAGACATGTGACATCTACCAACTTGCACTGGGCCCGCGCGTGGTGTATTGCAGCCCGCTCTCTCTCATAGAGAGGAGGCCTGTGTCCCAGCAGTTGGAACATTATAGGCTGATGATGATGATGTAGGCCACCTGGTCTATGGTAACCCCCTCAGTATGTGGTTTCGGATATTCAACCTTAGGAACTTACCCGAAACTGTAGGTGCCAAGTCCATCGTTGTTCGAATAGTATTTCAACAGCTGAACATCCTGTACATTCTGTGGGGCTGCTAGCACCACGCCGACCACTGCTACTAACGCACAAAACACCAACTGAAAGTAAAATCGCACTTTTAACACCACTTTTCGCATTAACCTAACATTTCTAACCACTTTACAGAATCTACAAACCACTTTCATGATGACTGTTTATGTATCGAATTCACTTGTGTTCTTATTAGCTATTTGAACTCAGGTTTTATACCATTTCAAATATAGCCTTACAACATAGGTACTTGTAATCATCACCGTGGTCTTTTATTTGCACTCATCTCTGCAATGCGTATTGACCACTTCTTTGAAATTTGTAGCGAAACAACTGTGGATGTCTTTGATAGTTTCTTTCGAAATGGTTACTTTAACGAGTTATTCATAGCAATTTGGAAAGACTGATGGTTTCTCCGCAGAGCTATATTTAATACTTGTTGTTGCCCGCGACTTTTGTCGGCGTGAAATTATTATAAAAACATTCCTTCCCTATTTGAATCAGATTTGGTTAACAATTTCAAGTGTTTCAATTTATTTGTTCGGAACCCTAACTCTTTTCTAAAATAAAAGTAGCCTAACTTGGAGTAACTTCACTTACAACAACAGCTATCTGGCAGTAGAAGTACCGTAAAATGTGGTCTAGACGTTTCGGAGATTAGGCATAACAAACAGATAAACAGACAAAATTAAAAAATATTTTGTTTCCAGTACCGTACTTTTATAATCATTCAGTAAAAAGCTGTTATTTTGAAATCACAAACATAAACTTAGATTTTAATTTCTATAGTTTGGTAGAACATTACCAGGTAAAGATAGAACTTTTATTGAGTCAGACTACTTACTATGTGTACTGACAATTTTTGTCATCAACGTTAAACAAACAAAGCTTTCAAGAACTATTTCAAAGGACAGAATAATTATTACACTAAAACTGTTCTAAAAGAAAATAATTGATCACATTTTCAAGTCAATAATACAGTCAACATGACAATAACTTCTTCTTTTTTAGTTTTTTACCCAAGTACCTTTTCTCAATGTAAAGACCTAGAGACTTTAGCCTTGGCCTAGCCACTGGCTTAGTGAGCAGATCTGCAAGCTGTAGCTCACTGCAGATTCCATATGCTCCAACAAACATCTGCTGCTATAACGAACTAGTTATAGTATTGTCATTTGAACTATGTACCTACTTTAGACATTCGAACTTAATTTCGATAAGATAATTAAAAGTAGGTTAAAATTGATTTTCAGGATTTGTTTATTTTGTTTGATAATTAGTTAGATATTCGCGAAGCTGCGTGCTGCATGAGTGAGTTAAAAAAACCGGCCAAGAGCGAGTCGGACTCGCAAAAAAAACACTTTTTTGTATAGGAACCCCCTAAAATATTTATTTTATTCTGTTTTTAGTATTTGTTGTTATAGCGGCAACAAAAATACCTAATCTGTAGAAATTTTAGCTGCCTAACTTTCACGGTTCATGAGATACACAGCCTGGTGACAGACGGACGGACGGACGGACAGCGAAGTCTCAGTAGTAGGGTTCCGTTTGACCTTTTGGCTACGGAACCCTAAAAAGCAATTGTTGCTCATAATGTTGCGTGTAAATGATTACCCAAAAATAATAGTATGACTATGATGACTAATGTACTTCATATAAACTATAATGTCAAAGATCAAATATTGCGAGAATTGCTTTAGTAATCTCATCTTTCGTCTTCAGTATTTTTAGAAAATCATGTTCAAAACTTACTTAAAAATATTTACCTAAACTCTCAGGTAAAGGGTGAAATAATACTAAACATATTTTTTATAACATTATATCTTACCATTATATCTTTTGTTTTTACAATATTTATTTTTTTAATTATTACTAATCAGTCTATTTGGTATTTATTGTACCTAATTTCAACGAATTAACCGAGAAGTGAAGCAACTACCGCCGGGGGCACCCCCAAACTTGGTACCATCTTAGGTTGGTACCCTTTGTCATCAGCGATGTAAGTTACATAGTACAGAACGCCATCGGGGCTGACCCACGTGAAAGAACCCTTCACTGCAACGAATTCGTTTTCGGCTCCTGCATTTCTCAGCTCTCCTTGCTCATCGCGGCTCGAACCATCACTTTGTTCATACCTGTGAAAACATGCATGTTTAAGTTTTCAATTATACTATGAAGGCAAACATCGTGAGAAAATGAACATGCCTGAGAGATACTTCTCGACGGCATGTAAAGCCAAGTCAGAGGCACATGGGCAGCATATTGTAGATATAAGTATGTAGAGATTAATTTATACGAAAATGAACCTGTTATACCAAATGAAAACATAAACAATACTGGGGCCCGGCTATATTTATTTACAGAACAGGAAATTAAGGTTGTAATTGTCGGGCGTAAAGAATAGTACCATCCCATATCTTCCCGTGGGTGTCGTAAGAGGCGACTAAGGAATTTGCTAGAGAATGGGCAGCAGCGTTCTCTGTGCTTTTGTTACAACCGTACTGCGATCGCCAACCGCCTGCCAAGCGTAGCGATTATGGCAAAACCCCCCAAAATGTCAATGTGGCGACTCTTGGGGGAGGCCTATGTCCAGCAGTGGACGTCTTTTGGGCCGAAATGATGAATTAAGGTATAGGACAAGTTGACGATTGAGAATTCTGGCAGCACCGACACGTGGTACAAAAACGCATAATAACATAATCGTTGTCCAATATTGACCTGTAGGGTAGCTGATTAACAAACTAACAGTCACAATGCGTTTAATTTTTTCAATACACGACATTCATTGCGTTGTTGAAGTTGTCGAACAGGCGACGATGAAGCAGGAATTTACTTCAAACATGGATTTTGTTTGAAATTATTTTGCAGGGGTGTGGTTTTGAATGCTGAATTCATGCAACTTACCCGAAGTTGTAGGTGCCAAGTCCATCGTTGTTCAAATAGTATCGCAACAGCTGAACATCCAGCGGTTTCTGTGGGGCGGCTAGCACCACGCTCACAGCTACTAACGCAAAAAGCGCCAACTGAAAGTAATTACACTTTCAGTTGGCGCACCACTAACAACACCTCACAACTAACCAAAAAAAAAGCTACTTACCGATTTCATGATGACTGTTTATCTATCGAATTCACTTGTGAACTATGTTCTCATTAGTTATTTGAACGCATGTTTTATACCATTTCAAATATGTCATTACAACATTATTAACATCATGGTATTTGATCAATTGCATTCATACCATCTTGACCAGTACTTCGAAATGAGTCGCGGAACAATTGAGGATGTGTTTGATGGGTTCTTTCGAAATGTTTACTTTAACGAGTACCTAATTGATAGCAATGTGGGAAAACTGTTGAATTCTATGTGCAACTACATTTATTACTGGTATTTTCTTTCATTAGGCTTGAATTTCCCACTGCTTGGCAAATACGTCCCTAGGTACTCCATGTAGATAGTCTTTTGATCCACTCTCTCCCAAATTGTTTACAAGCGCACTCGAGGAGATATTTTGGATATGGGCAAACTCATGGAAGAATAAGGGTAATGAAGTCGGCAATAAGAGACTTAAAACTTAGTTTTTCCGTCGATATAGCCCTTTTAGCTCTTGTAGAGCATGCTCCAAGACTTCACCACGGCTACTTAAAGTAGGACTCCCGATGAATCGGTCTAAAACAAAAACGAGGGCGAATAGCTCTTAAAGTAGGGTCGAGCTGGATTGACAGTAGTGGCCCAGTCAGTTTCTTTCGAAAACAGGCAGGAAAAGGAAATCGGTCATCGAATTCGGACAACGCCTTCCACGGCCCCGGACTGGTGCCGAATGGTCACCGAATCCATTAGCCCTAGAATTGTTAAGTGGGGGGCATTTAATGGCACAATCGAGATTTTCTTCAGAATGAAAAAAAGTTTTTTTTTTTAAATTTATTTTATTCAAAAACTTTGCACCAATCAAAAAGTTTTAACCAAGAAGTTTAGCGACCACCTCCGGTATTGGTAAGCCTGATGGACCTTGTTCGATAATAGGCTGAAAGCCATTCTCATCAGCTATGTAATTTGTTCCATAGGTAACACCATCGGGGCCGATCCACCTGTAAAAACCCTTCACTGCGACGAACTCATTTTGGGCTCCTGCGTTTCTCAGCTCTCCTTGCTCTTCGCGGCTCGAACCATCGCTTTGTTCGTAGCTGTGAGTGTAAAAACAAGTTTTTGTTTTAATTACATTTTTTGGCACATTCTTATGAAATAGGGTTCATGTAATTTGATTTCTAAATAATAAACTCATAATTTTCACAAAATTAATGCAACTAATGAGGAAAACCGCCGCAAATCGGCAAGCGTAAGGTGGAACGCCCTCAGGCTCGGAGGAGCCATGATCGCAGGGTGGCTCTTACCAACTGGGTGAGAGTTGCCGAGAATCGAGTTAAGTGGCGTGCGAGTGTAGAGGCCAATGCCCAGCAGTGGACTGCTTTAGGCTGATGATAATGAATGAGGAAAACAGATTAGTAATAAAACTAGCAATAAAATGCTAGTGTTCAAGACGAATAGTCGTAATCAAGTTATTAATGATTCATTCAGGCGACTTACGTAAAACTGTAGGTGCCAAGTCCATCGTTGTCTGAATCATATCGCAGCAGCTGAACATCGTGCGGGTTCCTTGGGGCGGCTAGCACCACGTCCACCACAGTTACTAACGCACAAAGCACCAACTGAAAGTAAAACCGCATTATTAACAAAACATTTTACGAAAACACCACATTTTTAAATAATCAGACAAGACGTACTGACCAATTTCATGATGTCGATGTTTCCTATCGAATTCGCTTTTGAACTATGTGCTCATTACTTATTAAATTCTTGTTTTATACAATTCAGATTAAAACATAACCTTGTTTTTCATTTGGCGTGCTATTGGTTGGCGCTAAGTTGAAATTGAATTGGCTTATAATCTATACAAATAAACAAAATTGAAGTGACTGCTTGTAATTGCAAAAAAAAACCAAACCATTGTTTTCATCGTCTTCAAAATTCAGGAGGTTGTCACAAAATACATAAATAATCAATCTAAATTACGGTACTTTCTTAATTATTCATAAAGGCTGTTTTTTGTTGTTTAAATTTGTCAGTATTTCAGAATAGCCCCCTTAACGTGGTTCAGGGAATAAGAAATTATTGAATAAATGTTTGAGATTGTTTGGATGTGTCAAAGCGAGGATATAAGGCAAGGATTAGGCCGGCCGCGTTCAAAACAAGGGTGGTTCACACTTACCGATTTCCGTATCTAAGAAAAAAAAAAGATACCTACCCATTTTATTATTGATTCGAGTCGTGAATCATTAGCGTAGTTACCTCCTTGAATTTGACGAGGTTGCAAAACAACACCTTGTACAAACGGTACTTATAACAAAAACATTTTGTTTTATTTTTGTTTGTCTGTCTGTCAGTCTGTTTGATCCGGTTAATCGCCGAAACGGCTGGAGCAATTTTCATGGGTCTTTTCTGGCCAGTTGATATGGCGTAACTTACTTAAGCTTGCTAACTTTTGTTTTAAAAACAGATTAGGTTTCCGTGCAAAAAAATTAAAACCCATGAAATTGTTAACAATTAATATTTTAATAGTAATGTACCTATGTTAATTAAAAATATTTCCTTTCTCAAGACAAGGACGAAATAATACTAAAACGTTTTTAAATAATTAAAAAAAGACCATGTACGTAAGTTACGTAACATCGTTTTAACTAAGAAGTTTAGCGACCGCAGCCTGATGGACCTTGTTTGATAGTAGGCTGGATAGTAGGGTTTTGGAAACATTGGACATCAATGTTACTGACGCGAAGTAATTTTCGAGAGAGCGCTTCTTTGGTCGCCTGAATAAAAAATGTAAAAGTCTTTCATCAAGCGGAAATAAGGTGCATGCTTTCAACGGTTGGATCATGTCGGTTTTGATGGACGCATCCGGCATACTCAAACGGATTTTCGCCGTGGATCTGTACATCTTTGATAGCATATGTCGTATTGGAAAAGGGCAGCGGGTTAAGGCTATTGACTAAAGAGAACTGGCGCTAAGGTGTAGGACTTGACACTTGCGATCGCAGGGAGGTATTACAGACTAACTTCACGGTCGTTTTTTACCGGCCTTGAACCCAATGCTAACCTGTCAGCATCCGTAGCTTGACCACGTTTTGGTGACCTCTACGGCAAAACCGAAGGCTTTTTATTTCTGGAATTGTGGAAGTTATCATAACGAATAATTACCGAAACTTAGAGCCACGCATGCTAGGAACTTCGTAAAGGCGAAAAAGATAAGCAAATCAAGTATCTTAACTTGCCTAGAGAAGGTATCGCTATGTGAGTTGTGAACACATGCGTAACGTTTTAATTATTTTAAACATTATCAATATATTTGAATAAAATTGTAAATTTTGTTAGCTTAGTTATAAATTCTATTATGCACGCTGTGGTCTCCTGCAAGTGAAGGAGTACACCTACGCGATACTTTTGTCATCCATAATTTATTTCGCATGTTCTGTGTACATTCTTTGTAGGGGATCCTAAATAAATAAACAGCAAATGGCTTAATTGCCATGAGTCTCGACTAACACCTGAGGAGCCTCTCGTTAAGCGGCTGGATCAGGGGCTTGATTTAGTAGTTCTGGACACGGCTCGTATTTTTAGGAGGTTCTTCTCTCCATTTGTGTAAAAGTGAATGAAGGAGATCATAATGATATGTAATTAAGAAGTTATTTGTTAATAACAAAATTTTATAAACGAAAATAAAAATCGCTCTCACTATCCACAGTACGAGTAATGCGACCCATACTATCGTAATCTAAACACCATGTCTGTTTCTATTACCCGCATATGTACAAATATAATATTGTGTGTTTAGGTATTTTATTTCTATACATCGCAGGTATAGTTTTCATACTATGGCGCCCCATTGCCTTCTAGTGGTCGTTGAATATTGATGTGAATTAATCCATTTCAGAGTTGGCAATTCATAGCACTAATCGATGGTCAATGATGATTTTACACAGATCATTATTATTTTATTGTTTGTAAAATAATTCCTTGACGAACAAAAGCAATATTGTTATCATTTAATTCAACACCGATAATTATAGATCTGCATAGACATTGAATGCAAGACTCCGGAAACACAACAAAGAATCTTCCGATCAATCCTCTTCACCTTGAGCTAGAGTTTATACCTCAAAAGATACTAATTGAAAAAGTCTTCACACTTTATTTTAGTGATGACTTTTACTTGTTAGCTTTAAGTGTTTACCTTATATCGTAATGTATCTTTAAATGTGTCTTATTCTCTGTGATTTAGTAAATCATAAGCCTAAATATTAAATTAAATCTAGTAATCGTTTTACTCGGTCTTCCCACAGAACCATAATAGCTATTTATGCAACTGTTACGTTATGGATGGTCTTTTAATACGAGTGCCATTTTTCGGTACAAGCGTAGCGCGTACCGAAATAGGTGGGCACGAGTTATTAAAAGACCAATAACGTACAGTTGCATACAAGATTTTATCTACGAAGGAAGGAATAAAACACAGATATAATAAGTATTTTTATTATCCGCGTCCACTTTTTTTTTTTTTTTTAGTCTTTATTAGGTATAAGGCAACGATCTTGTAGCCGCAACAGACAATTAGTATACGATACAGTTGTTCTAAACTTGTTCCATTTTTAAAAACATCATTTACATTGTCTCGATTTCAAAGTAATATTATAGGTACCTGGCTGACCCTGTATGTTCAGAATGTCTTTGCTTGTGTTTTAGAATTTATGACGATTCGCATAAAGCAACCCATTGTCGTTATGGGTATCATAATGAAACTGCTGTCAATTTTGTAATTCGAATATAACGAAACCGAAGTAGATAAACATTCTAACATCGTCATCATCACTATCATCATTATAACATTATCATTTTCCATTCATCAGCAAACAGTTCCAATCCAGGGTTGGTCTACATGGGCTTGTTGAGCATCGTAAGCATATAGTCCGGGGCTTTTAGATTTGAACCCTGCATTAAATATAAACAGCGATTTTTTTCTTGAATCGTGTACTTGACCTTAGCTCTTCAAATAATAAAAAAAATTAAACATTTTCCGAGACCGGATCAAGCTGAAAAAGTCGAAAACACGTTTTTGTGAATAAAAACATGGGAAAAAAAGTTAACAGGACAAATTTAGTTACTTTAGGTAAAAAATTGGTGACAGTAATATATTTTTTCAGAATTAAACATTTTCGTCCACGGAAATTACGGTAAAAAAACATTTACGAAATTTTTGGATTGTACTTAAGGCGAAAATATAAACAGCGGTTTCTTTACATAAAAAAACAAAAATAATATATTACACCGCCAATAAACAAAATTAAACAAATTGTACTACCGGAAGTTATTATTACCAGTTTTTTTACAATAGCGGTTGAGGCAAAAAGGTAACAGGGTTTAATTTAGTTTAACTTTCATCTAAAGGCTATTTCTAACCTCTTTACACGAAAATTAAACACTTTAAAGCAAATCGTGAAAAAAAAAAAACAATTAATGTTTACGTAAAATACGTCTGCAAGCTTTATTCTTGTATTTGGCGCAGCACTTCCATAGGAATTTGATCTTTCCGAAATAGAAATAAGGTGTACAATCGCGTAACTCAATAAAACACCGACTCAAACAACAACACAGTCATACGCACACAATGAACGCAGCGCTTATCTTGTTTACGCACACTAGCACACGCCGTACGCCGCACGCTGCTTAGCGCTGACACCGTGCATCGTAATTTAATTTTTACTTTGACAATATTAATTATCGCTCTAATTTGTTTAATTTTGGGGGATTAAGGTTTGGATTTATATATTTCTCATTAGTAAATGAATTTAAATCCTGTTACATTTTTGCCGTAAGTAGTATTTAAGATTTTTTGATTTTCTTGATTTTCTGTGAAGTCCGGAGCAGAATTTGTTAAATTTTCATAATAATAGTTAGACATGGTGATATAAATCATTTTAGCACTATTTTTGTCCCGTTAATATTTTTGCCTTAAGTACGAAGTCAAATTATAAGATTTTTTTTAAAAAACGAATGTTCCGTGGACGAAAATGTTTAATATTCTGACCTACTTGTAGTACTCAATCTGTTCTACAAATACTCCAAATAAACATACCTGTTTATATTTTTTTCCACCAAGTTAAATACATATTAGACGTTTTCTTAAAAAAAACATACACGCGGAGGTGAACTTTTCGCGGGATACAGCTTAATATACTCTTTTGTCCATACCCTACACATTCAATGAAAAAAAACGCTGTTTTTAATTAATGCAAAGTTAGCCTAATATTCGGCGTAAATTCCCCGGACTAATACGCGGTATAGGGGAGGTGGATCGATCTACAGTGCGACAAACGGTTTTAATTATTTGGAACAAATAATTGACACAGCTCTGCTTTTAAATCCGAGGCGTCGGTACAACCATGTATAATAATTATATCCTTTGTCATTTTCTCGTCAGGCTTCTGTAAGCTAATATATCTAGTTACTTCGTAATCTGTCGCAAATAGGTAACATTCCACTAAATAAGATGGAGTGTTATCGAAGCAATCTAATGTCTTCTTTAGCAATGCTCTAGAAGATATATTTGTAAAACAAGTAAGAGAAAATTACAGCATTCATAAGTGTTCCACTTTTTAATAGCCATTTTAATGTTTACTTATGTTTGAACTCCGGATATACAAATTAATGATAAGAGCTACTTTTTCCGTTATTGCAAACATGCATGGTTTAAGTAATACCGACCTAGAGACATACACCATACCACTTACGAAATAAGAGATAGTATGATCTAAATAAGATTGAATAACAACTTTCATATCGATCGGTTCAACAATGTTGCCAGTAGGCATTTGTCGTAGGTGAACGAAAACTCATCGTAAACTACACCACGCGTTACGGTTCAGTGACGAAACATCTAACAGAAGCACTTGTAGAGTAGGTACCCGGTTTCAGTGTTTTGGATAGGCTATTGGCCAGTTTGTGCTAAATTTTCACGCTTGTAATCCCCGAAGGGTTCGGCAGTGGTGTACTTAATAGTGCACTCACATTTCGAAAGTTATGTTTAATTCCTGTGTAATAGAGGGCGAGGCTATTGCTGTCAACCGGGCACATACGAGTATCCAGACTCCGTTGCTGCTACTGAGAAATCTCCTTATATTTTTCAGGATTTTTTGTAAATAGAACTTTTTTATAAATTATAAAGATCTTGTAAATAAATATGTCTACCATTTATTAGAAGTCTTTTACATATGCCTGTTGACTTTTATGATGTAACTTTTAGCTTTAGTTTTAATTCCTGTCGCATTAGAAACAATATGTTTCTTAAATATGGCATTTTCTTTTAGTAAGGTACTGCCAGTCCTTTATCTGCAATGAAAAAAACCCAACCCTACTTAATGTTTTAAAAGCTGCTAATTGAAGGAAGAGAATGCTTTAAAAGGAAATTGGTATGTCCTGGAACTAAATGTTCCAAAAACATCTGACATCCACCTACCTACCATCACTGTTACCTACCATTACAATAGTTTTTAAATCATTACACCTTTTGTTCAGAATAGTTACAGCACGGATGACAACATTTGTGTCACTTATTTGATCTAGTCTTTTTGTGATATTTTCTTTTTATTTTTTGTTGTAGTATAGACTCTTTTTCTTATTTACCGATTGTTTGTAAATGTGTGGACATTGTAGGCCTTATAGATTCCTAGATCCTTGGTAACTTTTTATTTCGTTCTACGTTTTGTAGTAAGCAACGACTTATTGGCAGGCCTACGATGTCCTCCCATACTTTAGTACTAACGCTGTAACAGAAATATTGTAAAACCAAATGATTTTAAAAGAGTAACCATGGAGTTTCTTGCCGGTTCTTCTCCATAGGAAACGACCAACCCGAACCGAGCACCTTTTTGTCGACGTTTTATAACTGCCCCTGTAGGCCTATGTAAAATAAAAATATTTTGATTTTGACTGGGCTGAGGGGTGGGGTTATGGGACATCATCATCATCGCCCACACAAAAATTGGAACAAACAAACAATAAAATCTTTCCTCTTTATAATATTTGTTTAGAAGTCACCAACCCCTCCCTCTCACAAAGACGAGTCATGTGTTTCAGCAATGGTAACGTAGGCTAGGCGTAGGCTGATTATAATAATAGCGTGTAAATATTAATGCTCTTATTATAATCATCTACAAATAAGACTTAAATTCATTGTTGTGTCTCAGTAGAAGCCACGGAGTCTGGATTTGTGTCCGGTTGATGGCAATAGGCTCGCCTCCTATTACATGGTACTTAAACATAACTGGCGAAATAAGGTTAATAGTACATTGTTACCCCAGGGGTGAAAGTAACTTATTTAGCCCCGAGACGGGGTTTGGCGCCCGAATGAAGTGAGGGCGCCAATAGTTTGAGGGACTAAATAAGTCTTTAACCCGAGGTAAACACTGTGCTTTTCATTACGAATACAAGGAAAGTAAAATTAAAAACATGAATTAGCTAAAGAAAAAATTAGTAAATTTTATTTCGGATTGCCGCTTTCACACCTATTTAGTTTTTTTTTCTGTGGCCAGCCAGCTATTCAGCCATTATTTTTCATTTTCATCATTGAAAAATTGGTAAATTTTTTGCCCAACTCTATGTTATTTTATAGAAATTGTTGAAACTAAATTACAATAAAGTTATTTTAAAAATATATATTCTTTAATCAATACTTAACTACTATTTCAATTTTACATCGTGGCTGCATAGAAAGTTGGTACATGGTTCAATAAAAATGTGAAAATAGAACTAGTTTTTTTTAATAATTTGAAAGCTGTCAGTTGAAAGCGATTCTCCCTAGGGATGAAAAGTATTACTTTCATCCCACTCCTCAGGCAACTTCAGACCTACTTTCAGAGTATGAGTAATGAAAAATACCCCCTCTAACCCCTGTCTAACCCTTGGAGGATTACAGGCGTGATATTACGTTATGTTAATTGTTGGTTCAAACAAAAGCCAAGGGCAAAACGTGTGTAGAAAAAAGTTACGACAAAATCCGTTGCGTCAACTTTAAGGCGGCATAAATTAATTAAAGTTTTCGTAATGATCCTTCGGCATACCTTAACATTCTAGTTTGTTACCCTATTATTTTAATAACAAGTGTTATTGGTACGATTCTGTATTAGATTTATGGATTTGACGAATTACCATCTAATTTATCGTTAGGGTGTTACCACACCCATCGATCGACCATCGATCGTCAGTTTTACCTAGTTGAAACTATCCATCGACGTTGACTAATTCATTTTACCATCGATCGATGGCATCGATTGACGATCGATCGATTGGTATGGTAACACCCTGATTGACCTTCAGAGAAAAGGTGCATTCATTTTTTAAATTGTGAAGTGATGGTGGCTAATGTCAACGAAGATTACTGAAAAAAATTGAATACAGGTGTTCCTTTCTTCCTCTGTTCCTTTTACCATCCTTCTCTGCCTTATAGTACGATGGGAAGGCAATCCGAAACCTACCGGACGAACAACGGCATTTAAATATGCTTTCCAAAACTCCCCCGTGCTTTGGAAAGCACGTTATGCAGTTGTTCGTCGCCTAGGTACTTAAAAACTTTGTGCTGTTACTACGCCCTAAAAACCCAACAACACTTTCACCCGATCCAGAAACCGAAACCTGGTGGCCTACCACGACGTCTTAAAACATTATTCTTTCATTCTTATTCCAGAGTGGGTTAGAGACGGAGCTATACAAGTCGTCTAGCTCTATCTCTCTCCCACTCTGGAATAAGAATGAAACAATAATGTTTTAAGATGTCAAAGAAACCCCCCATGTTGAGACTGCAGGCAGGAGTCATTATCTGCAGTCGGTCTGACCTCAATGCCAACGAGGCAAAAAACAATATGTTGACGTCGTATCTAAGGTAACAATAATTATGTGGGCGTGAGCATCTCTTGCGCATTGTTTTGTACGCAGAAATGCTAAACGCCCGATAAATAAAAGGGTTTCGCAGTAACAGTTTATACAAGACAGTGATAAATCATGCCATTGTTGCTAAAGTAAACAATGTGATATTTCTTACCTGTTAGGTATCATTTCTATCTTTGGTGAAATTATATTTTTTTGCATCATCCATCATCATTTCAGCCGAAAGACGTCCACTGCTGGACATAGGCCTCCCCCAAGTGTCGCCACATTGACCCGTGCTATTGTGATATTTTGCCCGTGCGACTCGCATCCAGCGGATCCCCGCAACCTTCACCAGGTTATCGGTCCACCTAGTGGGAGGCCTTCCAACGCATCGTCTCCCGGTTCGCGGTCGCCATTCAAGAACTTTTCGGCCACATCGGCCATCTGTTCTGCGAGCAATGTGTGCTCACTGCTTAAGTTTGGCAATTCTGCGGGCTACGTCGGTAACCTTAGTTCTCCTGCGGATGTCCTCATTTCTTATTTGATCACGCAAGGAAACTCCGAGCATAGCACTCTCCATTGCCCTTTGGGTGACTTTGAGCCTTCTGATGAGGCCCATTGTGAGCGACCACGTTTCGGTCCCGTATGTAATCTCTGGCAACACACACTGGTCATAGACTTTCGTCTTGAGACACTGCGGTAAGTAGGACGAAAAGATACCACGCAGCTTCCCGAACACTGCCCAGCCGAGTCGGATTCGACGATTGACCTCTTTCTCGAAGTTAGACCTACCCAATTGGACCGTTTGTCCCAGGTAGACCTAATCGTCTACAACTTCGATAGTAGAGTCTCCGATCTTGATAGAAGTGGGTGTTACATGGGCATTCAACATGACCTTGGTTTTGTCCATGTTCATTTTAAGACCCACTCTTTCGGAAGCTCAACTGAGGTCATCGAGCATTGTACTGATGTCCTCCATGGTCTCAGCCATGACCACTATATCGTCGGCAAATCGAAGGTGAGAGATATACTCGCCTTTGATGTTGATGCCTAGCCCTCTCCAGTCCAGAACCTTGAAGACATCTTTCAGTGCAGTTGTGAACAGTTTCGGAGATATGACGTCTCCCTGTCTCACACCTCGCTGCAGAAGGATAGGTTCCGAGGTCTGGTCCTGAAGTCGGACTGACATGGTGGCGTTTTGTACAAACACTTCCACACCTCGATGTACCGATAATCAATTTGGCACCATTGGAGAGACTGCAGTACAACCCAAGTCTCGATCGAATCGAAGGCTTTCTCGTAGTCCACAAACGCTAAACAGAGAGGCAGGTTGTACTCTTTGGTCTTCTTTATAACATGTCGCAGCGTATGTATGTGGTCTACGGTGCTAAAACCTTTTCGGAATCCGGCTTGTTCGGGAGGCTGAAAATCGTCAAACCTGCGCGCGAGACGATTCGTGATGACTTTTGAAAAGAACTTGTAGACATGGCTCAGAAGTGAGATGGGCCTATAGTTCTTCAACCGGCATTGTCACCCTTTTTGAAGAAGAGTACCACCACACCACTGCACCATGCCTGTGGCGTTTTCCCCTCGAGTATGATGGAATCAAACAGCTTCTGAAGGGCCTTAAGTACCGGTTTTCCACCCGCCTTCAGAAGTTCGGCCGCAATTCCATTATCACCCGGTGCCTTGTTGTTTTTAAGCTGTTTCAGAGCCATCCTAATCTCGTACAGGCGGATGCCCGGGATGTCTTCGGTGTAATGTCGGGTCAGTCTAGCTCTTGGGTCATTCGCTAGATTTACAACGGGTTTCCTGGTTGACGTGTACAACTGCCCATAGAATCTCTCGATCTCCCTCAGTAGCTCCGGTTTGGCGGATACGATTCTGCCATCGTCGGTCTTCAGTTTCGTGAGCTGGCTCTGCCCAATAGCCAGATCTCTTGCAATAACCTTTGAGCCTTTATTCCGCTCAATGGCGTCTTTAATACGCTCGGTATTAAAGCGGCGGAGGTTGCTCTTCAAGGATTTAGAGATCTGTCTATTGAGCTCCCGGTATTTCCACGCCTTGTCTGAAGACTGCAGGATCATCTCACGCCATTCGTGATGTCGATGTCACAACAATACCGATTTACATTTTTTTTTTGCATAACGCTTCGTTTCCATGATATTTTTTTATCAATGTCAAGACCAGAGAATGCATTTAAATATAAGTGGCAATATAAAATCACTGTTGCCCTAATTCGGATTTTTATTTGCAGTTTCTGACCCAGAGGAGTATTTTTTCCTACGATCGTTTGTTTACATTTTGAGCTGTTTTTGGCAAGCACAAGCACAGAAGTATCGAGGACATCTATTTATTTGTGAGACGGAATTCATAATCAAACACAAAATAGTTTAACATTTTTCAATAATAATATCTATTCATACATATTTTTGGTAATAATAAAGATTAAATAACAAAGACTAATCAACCGAGGAGCGACGCTACGACCGCGGGAGGGACGGCTCCACCGGGTCCCTGTTCGATCTCTGGCTGGAAACCGTTGTCGTCAGCGATGTAGATGACACGGTAAGTTACACCGTCGGGCCCAACCCACGTGTAAGATCCCTTGATGACGATAGACTCGTCTTCCCTGCCCTCGTTGATGACCTCTCCTTGCTGCTCTTGACCCTGGCCGTCAGTTTGTTCAAAGCTGGAAATAAAATTGGTGGTGTTAGGATCATTGGCATCTTCAGACTTTGATACTTTTATCATCATGTTCATTATTGACAGTCTAATTCACATAACAGTGAATTGGGCTGTCAATGATGTTATATTTTTTGCATTTGTGCACTAGACACAAAAATAGTGTATGTGGCAAACATATACGCATGTCCAAGATACAATAGACACGCATTTTTGTTCAAATTAGTTGGCTTTCAGATCTATAGCACGACTCTTTATTACATTTGAATAAACTAACATTATATAGCAAAAACTTATGTATAATGCATAAGATCTGGAAGCATAAGTAATAAGTTAAACCTTAAAAGACAAAAAACATTTTTTGCCAAATAAAGTACTTTCAGAAGTCGGTGGGAATAAAGTCAACGAAACAAACAAAGTCACCGACTTCCAAAAGGAAAATTATTTGTCACGTTTGAGTGTCATTGCAGACTGTTATTTTATTAGAAGTCGGTTAAAATAAGGTAATACTCACACGTATTTGTAGTTTCCATCTCCCGAATTGTCATTATCATACCTAAGAAGCTGTACATCGTTTTGGGAGTAGTTTATTTTTTGGGCTGGGGCAGCAAACGCTACCGCTACCAAGCAGAGAACAACGATCTGTAAGATTTGAGTTTGTATATTTATCATTGGATAAGAATGTACCAAAGTACTATTTATTCTATTTCTTTATACGCAAGCAATATCGATGCCGACTATTTGTAAAAGTATAAAGTGAAAAGGAAAAAAAGAATTGCAGTATTAACATAAGGCAAAATGTATATCTGATAAAAGCAGATAAAATTAAAAGTTATTTATAATTTTTTTAAATGTTGGGGCACAGGGTTTTAGTTGATGAAAGCTTATTAAAACAGTTAGAGTTTGGTTGTCTCAAAATGTCAGAACTTTGGGAACAGGTAGTTTTCCCAAAAGATTTTATTTTTCGTTACTGATTTGGTATTACACCGGACGGCAGTGTTTTGAAAATTATAAGGGTTGAATGAAAATCTAGACGTAACTGCACCCGAAAATGCATTGTGCATTGACTAATTAAATTATTTGTTGGTGAATAGTTATTTGAACCTAAGATTTTTTGATTAAAGATTAAACTTTTATATTTTACGAGGAATATTAATTTTGATAAATATATTATCGTCACTGAAAACACTTTTTGAGAAAAATTATGAGAAATATTTTAAAAAAAAGTTGCGAAAATGTAGAAAAAACTTGCGCGAAAATTATCCTAACCGCTTTTTGTCTTCTACTTTTTATATCTATTATTTATCGGATACTTTTTCCCCTATTGCACGAAACACTTTTTAACACAAAATACAAAAATAAAACGAACCAATTTCATGTTTGAAGTGCTGATTTTACGGATGAATACGGTGAAGTGACGAATCTCACAAGAAATTCGGTCTTTATATCTAGCACAACTTTTGATTTGATTTTATGCTAAACTAGTACCCGTAGAAGGTGAACCGCTTGACATCTACCTAATATAACGTAATTCCCTTAATGCAATGAATAAACAAAAGTTTTTAGAACAACTTACTTAACATATCGAAATGCTAATTATAGATTATTAATTAGACTATAGATCAATTACTAATTAAGTTTGACAGTGATGTCAATTAGCTATTCAGTCATTCTTTGAAGAAAGCTCTTTCTAACGTTAAAATGTTCATGAAGTAAATGTCATCGGCCTATGTGAAGAAAATTGTATTCTCTTTTGTGATAATTCCATTCTTTTTACTTTCATGGAATAATTTGAACGATTTTGCAAAAATACCTTGAGACAATTATGAAATACTTCCTAATGCCAAATGTCTAAATTGAGCTATTAGATTAGAGGTTGAGTCGGCAGATGGTTCTTTATTATATGCAATCGGACGGGGATTTTGCATAAAATAATTTAATATTCGTTAAAAAAAATAAGTTTTTGTGTGCTTTTTTGTTCTTTATTGCAAATGCAAATGTATTATTCAGTACTTCATTCATAATGAAGTACATTATGAGCTCTCTCAGTCACGTCAGTTCAGTTTCATCATCTCTCTCAGTACGATAACGAAGGGTTAAAAATCTGTAAAAATTTGTTCAATTTCTTTTAAGACTGCATCACATGTGAGTCAAAAACGGCTCTCGACCTTTTCAAATGTCTAGGTTATCTTCGTTTATAATAATATGGATCTATTTCAAATATTGACATTGATGACAACAAATACTATGATCTCTCCTTTCCAATTTTGTTGCGCGGATGCATAAATGTCAACTTTTATGACTAGGATTATAGGAGATACATAAAAAAACAAAATAAATAATATACTGCATTCATCTTGATAAATGTTAGTATAATAATTTTGTATTAAACCATTGTCGGTTGTAATAATACGAGATCTGAAAAATACCTATCTGACAAGGAACGATGCTTTTTTAAACTTCTTTTTTACTTTTATAAACTTATTTTAATGTTAAGTTTTGAAGATAGGAGTAGGCACTACGACGCCTTATAATATTTTCGTTTCAAAGACGCTTGAGCTCGTCAGATTGAAACAATGAAATTTAAACTTAATTAACCAGAAAATAATGCGTTAGCTACATCAATATCTTTCTGCGACTGCCTCAAATAAAATTAATACAAACTACATATTAGAGATCGATAGATGATATTAATTTTTAATATTTAAAGAGTAACGAATTATAGCATATTTATCAATAAAATCGTAAAGGTAATGGTAATCATGTGATTTTTGTTGAACCTATGGTGAACCTGCCCATTCCCCTTTCAAGGTCTAAATAATAAAGCCAATACCTACAAAAGGTCGCTTGTCATCTAAGAAGATGACAAACGATACATAATAAGTGAATAACTTCAACAGTTTATTCAAGAATTATGCAAATAAATATTAATCCCTAAGCGATTTCGATAAACTCGAATTTATTTTTGCACATCGTCGTAAACATTATGTATGACAACATGATAAATTAAATTCAAAAAATCTAATCGGCATTGGGTAAAGACACATAATAACCACGCACGCGAAATATGTTATTAAGTGATCACCTTTCTTTGTTCAATACCTATAAACTTACTAAATACCAAATAAACGATATTTAACATTAATGTGGCTAGGAAAGAAGTGAATTCTGGAATAGATTGCACTTAGTCGAGACGTATGGAAGAACAAAAGTCTGTTGTAAAAAGACTTAAAGAACTTCGACCCCGAATAAAGTAGGATTAAGTAAGGTGTAAGATAAAACGCGACCAAAAAAGAACTTCTACAGGACAGAAAAATAAACGTCTGCTTTGTTAACCGAAACAAAACGTAGCAGCATTACAATTTTACATATCATTCTTAAAAATAATGTCATATATTATGATAATAACCCATATCAGGGCTGTGCATAAAAAATACAAGTCCGCCATCTTTGGGAGTCTGCCATACTGCATAAATGTGGAATGACGTCAATTAGCTAACCATGCAGTGTCATCAAAACTAAACATGAATGCAAAATGTCAGCACAATCGGTTGGGGATAATTGATTTAAAATTCAGTTGCTAGATTTGATCTAAACATACAAACATTGCAAGTTAAATAAAAGCTTAAAATAAAAAGTGAAGTGCTTCCATTACTTGTCAACTTTTTAATCAAAGCGCTATGATATCATGTCGTTGGTAACTAATACAAAAACCCGTACAGATTCATGTTATTATGTTTGACCTATTTGTATAGGTAAGAGTGATATAACATTGTCATGATGTCAATCAAAAGACTTATGGAAGTAGCTCATTATGTAAGTTTTGAAGAAGAAATGCAGTTCACTGATTAAGGAAACTTAAGTATAATATTTATAGAGGCTTGCATAATTATTGAAATGCTCCAGATTAAGATTAGGAAGCCTTATAGTTCCTTATTTTCGTTAAGGTTTTTTTTTAAATTAAGGGGATAAGTTAAATAAGAAAAAAACCTAGATAAAACGAAAAGATATCGAAAAACTTCTCTTATTTTTCTAGATTTAGGACATCACCAGCCTATCTATAATGTTCCCACTGCTGGGACACAGGCCTCCGCTCCACCCAGGCCCAGTGCGGGTTGGTAGATGTCACATGTCTTCGAATTTTTAGTTCTAAGACATTTTTAGTTCCCTCACGATGTTTTTCTTCAACATTTTGGATTTAAGTATTTAGAACAAACTACTTCCCAATTTGGTTTTGGCTAATCCTTTTTGAAAACATGCGCGATGTTGTGTTATTGATGTTTATACATAACATCAATGTATAAATTTAATGTATATAATTAATGTTAAATCATTTGAGATTAATATTTAGAAATTAAGCTAAGTTATTCTGAGACACACATATTTCAGCTGAATTCTTAGTTTTCTTTTAGGGTTCCGTACCCAAAGGGTCAAACGGGACCCTATTACTGAGACTTCGCTGTCCGTCCGTCCGTCCGTCCGTCCGTCCGTCCATCCGTCCATCTGTCACCAGGCTGTATCTCATGAACCGTGATAGTTAGCGAGTTGAAATTTCTACAGATTGTGTATTTCTGTTGATGCTATAACAACAAATAATAAAAACAGAAAAAAAATATTTAAGGGGGCTGCCATACAAAAAAGTTTTTTTTTTCGTTTTTATAAATAATGGTACGGAACCCTTCGTGCGCGAGTCCGACTCGCACTTGGCCGGTTTTTTAATCTATAGTCCGGTCAAAATAGAAATTTCAATTAACAAAACTCGGATCAAGCTGAATTATGGTAGATATTCGTACCTTGAGTACACCAGTAGAAATAAAGTGTCAAAAGTCCCCATCGATCCCATGTTCGAGCCAAAGTTGTAGACTTCTATCATAAAATTATCTACAAAAATGGTCTTGTACTTTTTTCATAAGAATCATCATTCCTTAGATATCGTGATTACGTAATCCAATCGTCATCCAACGATCGATCCAAAACAAACTTTAGAATTGCGATATCTTAGGAATGATCATTCTTAGGAAAAAAGGATAGGGCCATTTTTGTAGATAAATGTATTATCTACTATTTTGTTTGTGCTATATTTTTGATATAAAATCCCATATCCCATATCTTTCCATGGGTGTCGTAAGAGGCGATTAAGGGATTTGCCAGAGAATGGGCAGCAGCGTTCTCTGTGCTTTTGTAACAACCGTACTGCGAGCGGCAACCCGCCTGCCAAGCGTGGCGATTATGGCTAAACCCCCTAAAATGTCAATGTGGCGACACTTGGAGGAGGCCTATGTCCAGCAGTGGACGTTTTTTGGGCTGATATGATGATAATGATGATATTTTTGATAAAACTTACTGTTGTCGAGAAAAATCCAAAATACCGAAAGTTTTGACGTTTGACATCGAATAACTTTTTTAGCACACATGGGATCGATGGCGACTTTTGGCACTTTATTTCTACTGGTGTACCCAAGGTCTTTAAAAAATTCTGCTCCTGCTGGTCTGTTCGCAAAGAAATATGTGTAGGAATATGCTTATATTAGCAAATCTTGCCACAGTATCCTGTCAATAAAATTGTGAAGATTTTTCTATTGAAACGGTTTTACCATAGCCATTTGTGATGAAACAAATAAATGAACATGCTAGGACAATAAAATCATACCTGATGTTTACAAAAATCAGTACATTTATTACTTAATAAACTATATAATATAACATTAATGACTTAGCATATAAATATTATATACATAGTCAGGAGTATTTACAGAGACCTAAACTACCCTTGGAATTTTTAACCTAAGAGGGACGCAACGACCGCTGAAGGGATTGCTCCTCCTGGACCCTGCTGGATCGTAGGTTGGAAGCCATTCTCATCAGCGATGTAGCTGATAGTGTAGAGAACGCCGTCGGGTCCGTACCACGCGTATTGTCCCTGAACAGCGATCGCCTCATTCTCTGTGCCCTGATTCTTTAGTTGTCCTTGCTCCTCGTGCTTTGATCCATCTGACAGCTCCCAGCTGGAAAAGTTTTATGTTTATGTTAACAAAAATCAATATTTTTCCTTATTCTCTATGTTTGCAATTTATGGAACATTCCTTACGCGAAGTTGTAAGAATCAATTCCACCGTTGTTGACATCATAACGCACTATTTGAACATCCTGTGGGTTCTGTTGGGGAGCGGCGCACGCGGCAGCGATCAAAGCAAGAACCACAAACTGAAAAGAAAGGTTTTCCGTTAATCCAATTTCACAGTTCACTTTTCACTTCACAATCCATGACGTCACAGGTCAGGACTAACCGATTTCATTTTCTTTGTTTTTTTGCGGCTGTCGTCTTCAGAGAACACTTGATGTGTGGGATGATTACGTCTTCAAACGGGTCTCTTATATACCAACGTAAGTATTTCTTCTAATACCGCGTTGCAACACCCCGGCTGGGCCAGTAAGGTGCTTCTTATTGCCGTATACCGTGTAGCAAAAGATGCAGCATCGTTTGTGGAGAACACTAGTGAACGTAGCATGCAGGTACGTGTGTTGCATGCTTTTAATCGATGTTGTTTTAGTACCTTCATGTGTGTAATATTTAATTTTACCATGCAATTTTCTTATGTAAGGAATAATAGGCGTACAAATGTCAATGTTAACATGAATTACAAAAGGTTGCTATCCCCATTATTACACCTTTACCTAACTGTACGTAACGTTACGATGTTCTCACATAATGTGTGCAGTTGTTTCACGTGAATTGGGTGTATTTTAAATGCAGTTTTATTAACTACTTGTAATTCTAAATAGTCAGTTAGTGTAATGGATGCAGACTTTAATTATCTCATAATGCATGTCTTAATTGTTTCTATATTCACTAAACAGCAGTTGCAATCGTTAATGTCTTCTTAAACAAATATACATAAGATTAATCTAATGTTTATGCGTTAAACATATTAAAACTGCATATTTATGACTCATGTTTTGTTTTTGGAATACATAGGCAGTATGATGTTTAAGTTAATAGCCACTTTTTATGGTAAGACACCAAAACAAATTGGGTAGGTAGAGCCAGCTACTGACCTTTTTAAATTGTCAATATTCCAAACTGCATTTCAAATGTTTCTTGAAGGAATATCTATGTGACTGTATATTTTGTGTGATAAAATTCGCATGTTCTGGCAAAGAACACATTCCTGCCATAGGTCAACGCATACATTTGGCGTGATATTCCAGAGATACACATGTATGCGATGTGTTTTTCTCGTCTCAATCTTTTACTTAAAACCCACGGTTTCAACATAACTGCAAGAAAACCAGAACGGTTTGTTTACATTGTTACTAAGCCGAGCATTTGTCATTGTTCCTATTCCCAATATTTCGAGGTTCATGGTTATTAAAAATAATGAGGGTGAAAAAATTTACAGATTAATCTCTCTGTTTTTTGAAGCTTTGGAGTTTTAATCTGTAGGTATTGCTGTCAAACTAAATAATTCTAAAATAAATTCTGATGCTCTATTATTGTGTTTGTTGTCTGCTTAACTGTCCTATGGGTGAGTCTGTCTTCCAGCCAGACAAAATTCTGGTGTTTAACAGCTCCTGCCTACATAGAGCACCACTCCGATTACCGCTTTCTTTCGTAAAGAGCGATATTTGTTGGGAATTGTCAGATAGTCTATCAATGTGTATAGCACATAAACTGCACATATTCACTCGCATACGATAGAGAAACGTAATAATACATCTGCTCTAAAATTTTTAAATAAATAAACGGACTCCCTGGATTCATCTTATATTGTGACATACATTTATTCTGTTTCGTTTCATTTCCAGGTTACAGCGCCATCAGTAAATCTAGTTCACATTAATTGAAGACAGACATTTCCTAGTTGCAGGATGGCAGATCCACAAATGGTAAAATTAATTTTGTATTATATTTCTACATAATAATTACTGTGGGGGCATGGCCAAGTAACATTTGCCCTGGAAACTATGTTAATTTTTGAATAAAACTTACATAACAGTAGCAGAGTTTAATTAAACGCCTACTTGTAATGTTGAAACGGTAATAGATAGCACTCACAAAACATTAATCTACATTATTATTTGGTACAAAAGTTAATGTACCTAGTTTGCGATTTCATGTTCGGTTATGAATCACAATGCAAGAAGCATTGTAGTGAATGGATAAGATTACATGCTGGCTTCACTTGTAATATATTAAGTAAGACTGACTTTTGCCCACGAGCTCACTTCTTCCCAGTCACAACTGAACTCTAGATGGGACCTATACATTATCCACGTAAGTAGATAGCGACAACAGCTTTTGAGAAACGGCTCAGACAGATAACTAATTAGTCATTTTACAATAAGATTTGCTGCAGCTTTTAGAAACTGGTGAAATTATTAAACGATTATGACACATTATCTAATGGTATATTAGTGAAATTTAGAATATCAATTCAGTTACATAATAGCTACGAGTAATGTTGAAACCTTAGTTGTAACACAGTCGTAAAGGGCCAGATTTACGACGTTCCGAACTGTTTTTTAAGACGAATTCTTTCAAGAACTGGCCATGTTGATTTGTTTTGACCTATACGAGTCATGTGGCGTTTGAAGGCAATAGGTTAACAACTTGTGTCGCTACTCAGCGCAACTATTAGCCTTAGAACCCCGCAGGCAAGGCGTGGCTGTGTTTGACGCATTAGCGAGTAATAGCTTCATTAAACAACTTATGAAAAGAAGGCATCCATTACATTACTGCCACAATAGATATCAAAATAACGATTACACTGTCAATAGGCATTACATAAAGCATTATAATAATTGTATAAGTCGATGTGTGCTCACGATATTCCGATACAGTTCGGTCGTAAGTTACCGCTTTCTTTTGAAAGTTCAGACATTGATTGGGTGGAGCGCACAGTGTCTCCATTTATGCAATACCACTGCCTCATGAACTCATTCTGTAATCTCGTCTAGCGTTTTCAAAGGCAGACAAAGTGCTAGACATCGTAAAGCTTGGACCGTAATTAGTTTTTCTGACGTTAAGATGTCAAGTCAATGTTTAAGCAACGTTCACTCAATCAATGTTATTGTATGAGTTCGTTTTAAGAAATATTATGGTACATTTACTTTATAATTCGTTGTTCAGGATTAATGGTAACAGTAATGACGATGTGTAGGTATGCTAATAGCAAAAACTAAATGAGATATAAAGTAGGTCATTATTGAAGAGCCGCTTATGACCTCTAAACAGGCTTTTTATGCGTATAATTAGTAGGTCATTGATGTTATGGGATAAACTTATTGATGTTGTAGTAGTGTGTAGTTGTTGTAGAATAAAAAATTACTGTTCATTATTTAGGTTGTCTTTTTTAGGGTTCCGTAGTCGAATGTCAAAAAAACGGAACCCTTATAGATTCGTCATGTCTGTCTGTCTGTCTGTCCGTCCGTATGTCACAGCCACTTTTTTCCTAAACTATAATAACTATACTGTTGAAACTTGGTAAGAAGATGTATTCTGTAAAACGCATTAAGATTTTAACACAAGAATAGAAAAAAAAAATTTTGGGGTTCCCCATACTTAGAACTGAAAACCAAAATTTTTTTTTTTCTTCAAACCCGTACGTGTGGGGTATCTGTGGATAGGTCTTCAAAAATGATATTGAGGTTTTTAATATCATTTATTTCTAAACCGAATAGTTTGCGCTAGAGCCACTTCCAAAGTGGTAAAATGTGTGTCCCCCCCTCTAATTTCAAAAGTAAGAGGAGGAAAATTCTAAAAATATTTAGGATTGTAGAACGTAAATAAAACTATCAACGAAAATAGGTTTCAATAAGATATGATTTTTAGTTTTTGAGATATGGGACTTTTTCATCAAACTGCAGCAGTAACTTTGTTTTTCATAAACATACTATGAAAAACAAATTTAGTTTTGCGGTTGAGTGAAAGTTTACTAACTAATGAATGACAGTTCAAAATATTGTTATTATATTGTTTGGGGCTATGGAACCCTGTGTGCGAGTAAGACTCGCACTTGGCCGGTTTTATTTTAATATTGATTTCTTTTTAGGTACGGGAATTGGTTTTGCTGAGGCCTTAGAACGAATGTAACGTAAATAAGTCGATTTAAAAAAAAAAAACTGGCCAAGTGCGAATCGGACTCGCGCACCAAGGGTTCCGTACAAAAATTATTAAAAATATTTTTATTATATGATTTATTTATTTATTTTATTTATTTTACTATTTATGTACACACAGTAGAAATCACAGGAAAAAAAACATAAAATATTTGAGTACAAAGGTACTGCTTATTTCATACGAAATTTCTGCCAGCAGACCTGCGAAAGGAAAAATGAAAAAGAAATGTAGACAATAGTGTGTGAGAGAATGAAGAGAAAAATGTGTTTATGTGCCTTAACTAACTTAACCTATACTATTTTAAATATAAATACATATATAACTAAATATAAATACATAAAGCTAGGATATAAAAATACATATATATATATAAATCAGAATTGAGAGGAAAGGTAATGCTCTTTCACTCGGGTTTTGAACAACGAAATGGTCTTTAAATCACGAATGCTAGGTGGAAGTGAGTTCCACAGCCTTACAGCATGAACAGAGAAGGAATAGGAGTAATAGCTGGATTTATGAGGATGGGATTTAAGGATGGATCTAAGGTGCGATCTACATGGTACGTCACTGGGACGTGCGTAAGAAAAACGCTCGCGCAGGTAAGAAGGATAGGACGGGTTGTGTAGGATATTGAAGAGGAGACATAGGATCCTAGTGTTCCTGCGAAGGCGGATTGGGAGCCACTTGAGTTCTTTGCGAAGGTGAGAAACGTGGTCATATTTACGGATACCAAAAATAAAGCGAATACATAAATTTTGCAAGCGCTCAAGCTTATTTAATAGCTCCTCAGTAGCATCCAGGTAGCAGGCGTCGGCATAATCTATTATCGGCTGAATAAGCGTTTGTGCCAAAGAAATTTTAGTCTTCAAAGGCAGGAGGTTCTGAAGGCATTTCAACGAGTGTAGAGAAAAGTGTACCTTACGGCTGACCTCGCTGACTTGAGCTGGCCACGACAGATTCGAATCAACAGTAACACCTAGATCTTTGGCAGTATCTGTATAATCGATGCGAACACCATCGAGGTACAAAGGCATCAAAGATGCAACAACAGCCGCAGTTCGGACAAATCTGCTGCCTATAATCATGGCCTGAGATTTTGTTGGGTTAATTTGCAGACCAAATGACTTAGCCCAGGCGCTGATACAAGCCAGGTCATGATTCATAGCAGCAATGGCGGAATCCGCATCAGCTACATTAAAATGCCGGTAGAGCTGCAGGTCATCTGCATAAAGATGGAAATTAGAAGCGATTACACAGGTAACCATGTTAATGAAAATTGAAAAAAGAAGAGGAGAGAGAACGCTACCCTGAGGGACACCTTCGGTGAGGCTACACCAATCAGAGAAAGTCTCATCAAGGCGAACGCACTGAGAACGTCCCCGAAGATAAGAATTGAACCAGGCTAAAGTAGAAGAGGAAAAATTTAAAGATTTGAGGATACCTAGCAAAATGTCGAAATCCACTGAGTTGAAGGCACTACTGAAGTCAAGCAATACAAGTATGGTAAGTGACTTACTCTCCATTGCCCAGCGGATATCGTCAGTTACCTTCAAAAGAGCAGTGACAGTACTATGACCCGAGCGGAAACCCGATTGGAAAGGGGATATTAAAGAGTTTGACGTCAAGAAAAATGTTAATTGTTTATGGACTAAGTGCTCAAAAACTTTGGAAAGAAATGGGAGAATAGAGATAGGTCTAAAGTGGGATAGCGAGGATGGATTGTTAGTTTTAGGTAAAGGTATAATGTGAGCCTGCTTCCAAACTAAAGGAAAAGAGCAACTAGAAAAAGAGTTATTAAAGATGTAAGTCAGAACAGAAAGTAAAGAGGGAAGGATAAGAGTAATCATTCTTGAACACAACTTATCGTTACCGACTGCTGAAGATGTAATCGCAAGGACAGATTTCTTAACGTCATCCTCAGAAACATCGCTAAGGTTAAAAAGAGAACATTGTGGCAAAGGTAATCTGGAAAGCTTCTCCAGGGTCGCAGCTTTGGCAGACGAATCGAGAGAAAAGGGAAGAAAAGAGAAGTGTTTATTAAGATCGTCGAGGTTCACATCCTTGCACTGATTGGTAGGTGATTTGCCTATGCCTACAGACTTTAGAAATTTCCAAACATCAGAAGAATTACGGTTGTCGAGTTGATCGCGGAAATAGCGTCTCTTGGCATCCTGACACAGATGGCTGCAGCGATTACGTAGCGATTTGTAATAAGAGAGATTAAGCTCTGAAGGTCTGCGCTTATATCTGCACTTGGCTTTGTCCCTTCGTGCCATAAGTTCTTTAATTTGTGCGGTCATCCATGGTGCAGGGTTATGTTTTACTTTGACACGTCGGATGGGTGCATGCATATCATACAAGTCGAGAACTGTTTTGGTAAAATAACTCACTTTCTCCTCGATACCGTCCTTCTCGAGCAGAGGGGACCAGTCGAGATTGCCGGCATCACGCTGCAATGCCTCCAAATCTATGCCTTTGTAGTTACGGAGATATAATACCTGGGGCTTACGCTTAGGAACACGGATGCGATACGACATATAAATGAGATCGTGATAGGAGAAAGTAGCAGTAAGTTGACCATGGTATTTAACATTATCAGGAGAAGAAACAATCATAAGATCTAGAAAAGAAGGTGTACAGTTAGGAAAATAGTGAGTTGCAGAGAGAGGCAATACTTGAAGATTAAAGGAAGACAAGACGGAAAGGAGTTTGAGAGAGCGAGCGTCGTTTTTAATCAAGCAAGTATTAAAATCACCCATTAAAATAACGTGCTCATATAAGGGACAAAGATCACTGAGAGTGGAGTCAAGGGAATCGAAGTAGTCAATATGTAAATTAGGACTATAGAGCACTGCAAGCAAAACTTTTGTATGATGAAAAGAAATTTCCAAAAACAAGTATTCAGCCGATCCAGAATATAGTGAAGGAGATGAGCTAACCACCCTATACGGTAAATCGGCACGCAAGTATATAGCAACACCTCCTCCACCCTTGCCAGTCCTATCATTTCGGATCAATACAAAGCCAGGGAGAGAAAATTGAGTAGAAAGGAGAGAAGGCTTCAAAAAAGATTCCGAAATCAATAGAGCGTCCAGGTGAGCACTGCTAAAGGATGCCAGAAGATCAGAATAGTGACCAGGAACACTCTGAGCATTGATGTGTGCCATATGTAGATTCTTAGGGTCATTGGAGAAAAGAGAAGAAATTTTGTCATGTAAAGTACGTGGTAAGGAGGAGTCACTGTCCGCACTTACAAAACTAGCGGAGGAAGAGCATGAAAAGAAGCTGTCGTTAAGATCAGCTACATCATCCATAATATATAGATATAATAAATAATAATAATTACCTAACCTAATAACTTATCTATACAAAAAATATTTAAATACAAAAAAATGTAGGTTTTCCTTCAGTGAGAAAACCACCCCAACTTGCTGGTTTATTGGCAGAAATTTTTACAACATATGTTAAAAAACACTAGAATTAAAAAGGAAAAATATAATAATAACAAGATTGAACAATTAATCAACACATTAATCATTACATTGACGTAGAATGAAACGTTACGAGTGACGGAAGGAAAGGAACAGTGACATTGACAGCTGTCAGCTGACACATCGTCAAATTCTGTCACAACAACATGAACGAAAGTGCTCCCCTAGTTTTCAACCAGTAGACAAGCGACATCTCGATGAGGTGAACGCAATCGTCGAACGTAGAACCCCCAAGAGCAAGAAGGCACAGCTAGCCCTGTTCGCGGACGACACGGCCATCTATTACACTGGCTATAGTCACGACGCTATTTACAGCACCCTCCAAACCTCAGCCAACGTCCTAGGCGCTTGGTTCCGGAAATGGAGAATCGAGGTGAACCCCGACAAGAGTCAGGCAGTTCTTTTCTTTAAACCGCGTAAAAATAAGCCACTCGCGCTCAGCCCGATCACTATGTACGGTAAGCCTATCCCTTGGAAGAAGCAAGCCAAGTACTTAGGAGTCTTACTTGACAACCACCTGTCTTTCGCGGCGCACATCAAAGCAGCTCGCGACCGAGCTGCCTTTGCTATGGGTAGGCTTCATTTCATGATTTTGGCAAAAAGCAAGTTGTCACTCAAGTGCAAGTTGCGCCTTTATGCCGCGGTGATCCGCCCCATTATGACGTACGCTTGCGACGTGTACGCTCACACCAAGCCTAAGTACATCCATAGGATGCAAACCATGCAGAACCGGTTCTTACGTAGAGTCACGGGAGCCCCTTTTTATGTCCGTAATGACCGTCTACACGTAGACCTTAGAATGCCCACCGTCCTTCAGTTTATGAAACGTCTTTCGAAGCGTTTCTTTGATAACGCCATTAAACACCGTAATCCCCTGATCGCAGCGGCCGCCCGTTACGAACCTTCGCGCATTAGTACAGTACGCCGTCCTCGGCATACCCTCGTCACTCCCGATGATGCTATCACCCTCCTCCAGGAGAGTAGCAAAGAGACTAGCACTCTTAAAAAGTTCAGACAGAAACCGCCGTCTTTCCGACCTCGCCGTCGAGGTCCATCGCGACGTCCCGATCCATGCCCTCCCCGACCCTCACTCGAGCCAGCCCGCGATGCTGTGCCAGTAGTTTTAAATCAGCCTCTAAATAATGATATCATTCAGATCCAGCCTGTCCCCATGCAGTCCTCCTCCAGCGACGCCCTGAGCCGAGGCTCGTAACCCCACAGGGGGTGCCCTTAGCGTGTAGTCGCTTAGTTTGTAAGTTTTTATGCCCTGTCTGGACGCCTTACTCTTAAGGCACCCACAGGATAGTCCGGTTAAGCAGACGACAACCTCATAACATGAACTGCGAGGTGCCATTCCCAAAAAAAAAAAAAAATCCTAGGTTTAAGAATGATTCATATCTCATTGTGCTTGTTGCAAACAATTAAACTAAAATGCTATCAGATAATTTTACCTTCGTTCAGAAAAAAAATAAGTTTTTACGTAACGATAACACCGCGCGCTCGTTCCTTTGGGCTATAAAATTTTCATATGGTTTTTTACACACTGTAAAACAATTGTATTCCTACTCTGCTGGTTTACTCCTCTTTTACCTCTGTCCCAGCAGTGGGTGCTGAAAACCTTGAAACCCAGAAGTGGTTTCCCACATAAACCGAGTGAATGTAGATAGGTATATAGGTATAGTCTTATGGTATATTTCCTTTTTCTCTTTGAATAATGTAGAGTTGTATTGTACGCATTTGTACGTAGGTACCTACTGATTATTTCTACAGCAAGATTGTCAGCTAGGAAATAGGTTCTTTGTTGCAGGTTTTATTTACAAAATAACGATATACTCGTTAAATGTTCCCTTCAACATCAGTTCAAGGTTGTTCATTAGTTCAAAGAACCGATGTTGAACAAATTATAACAACTTCTAAACGAGTAGAAATAATTTTTAAAACCACCAATTATAAACCAAGAAAAATTCAAGGAATTTGGACGCCATATTAAGGTTATGGGAAATGTCAATCAGCCGGAGCCACTAAATTGGCCTTTGGCATTTTTATTGGACGATGTTATTTTGAAGATGCATTTGGTAAAAATGTAAATGTGAAAATAGATTGTATTTATATATTGATTGAATAAATAAGGTCTAAAGTGCCTGGGGCGGGAAGATAATTTATTAATAAATGTGTAAACTACGACGCTTAGTCGAAAATTGAGTGGAAAGGTCAAGGTTTAACATTTTGCTCTGAACATTGTATCCTATTGGTTTCTGACGAGACTAGCATATTATGAAGTGCAACATCAGTCTCGCAGACTCATCCTACTCTTATGTTACGAACTGTTCCGAGACTATTATTTGATGCATTTCTATTTATAGTTAATATGTTTATTTATTGAGTTTTAGTGACTGTAGAGAGAGCTGTGGTCTCCAAACTCCCGAATCAAAACAAAATATTGCGCCACATGTCCACAAAATGTAGGTGGATTACAAAAGCTTTTTCAATAAATATTTTATCCTCATCTTTAGCGGAGGTTAGTTCCCAACCGGTCTGCTTACGTCACAGTCTGTTGAACCGCTGAACCATACTTCGCCGACGACCTCTGACATCCGTCGCTTTCCTTACAGAATATACGTCTCACATTTTAGGTCAAACTTTTAATACAGACGCCTTAGAACACCACAGTGAGTTTACAATGACATAAAGCACCACTAATTAGCATAATAACCACATATATAAATATTATGTAGTACAAGGTTATAATGACATAACAGTTTGTCGGCACCAAGATGACACCTCATTATTTTACATAACTATATAAATATTTACATTCCATTGAGTGGGTCAAGTTTTATGCGTCGAGAGATTATGCGTTTTCCATGTATTGGCTTTGCCATGTATTTGACATTTTATTGGATATTTGTATCTGGGATAGACACTTATGGACTCGGCCAGTCATCATTTTATCGTTTGGCTTTAAAGGAATAGCTTTATGACGATAAAACCTTCTTTACAAGATAATACAGTTCAAAATAGGAGTCAAAAATCAAATCTTCCTATTTGTAAATACACACATCAAAAGTGTCTAGGGATCAACATATATTTTTGCAATAACTTTTCTCCTGATTGATATTAATTAAAATTTTCTTTAAGGATTCATCAAATAAAGTGTTTTCGTTTGTCACAGTAACGATAAACCAAGTCACCTTTGCATTAATAAAGAAATTTGCCATTTTCTAATAAAGGGATTTTTGACATTTGAACCACTAACATTAAAGTTCGAAAAAAAGACTGAAATAACAGTTTTCTTTAAAATTTTATTGGGTAACTTAAACAATTAATAATCCGTGTTTCTACCGCGAACACTAACAACACAAGAACATCGGTTTGGCATACTCAAAATGAGTTCATCCAAATCACGCTGTGGAATGGCCGCCCATGTTCGTTGCAACAACAAAAAAAGGTCTTCTTGCGACTGGATACCCTCCATTTTCGGCAGAGCTCTTCTCTGTAGCATATCCCATGCATGCTCAATCGGGTTCAAGTCTGGCGACTGAGCAGGCCAGGGCAGGACATTGATGTTAGCTGCGGCGAGAGTCTGTCTTACAACTCTTGCGGTGTGCGGTCGTGCATTATCATGCATTAACTGAAATAAGGGACCGATTTGCACTTGTAGAGGAACGATGACGTCTGATACAATCGTCTCAGCATAAATTTGAGCGTTGAGGTTGCCTCTGATCCAAATCAACTCAGTTCTTCCGCCGATCCAAATACCCGCCCATACCATGATGGTTCCACCACTATAAGGATGGACTTCCTGGCAGGATTTTAATCGCTGTTGGCGTCCAGGGGTTCTCCAGTGTCGTATACGTCTTGTATCCGGTCTCATACCAAAACGAGACTCATCAGAAAAGCACACGAAACGCCATTGTTCTTCTGCCCAATTTCTGTGTTCAAGAGCCCATTGATATCGAATCCTACGATTGTGCATTGCTATAGGTGGTACCCGTAGCGGTCTTCGGGAATGAAGGTTCACTTCATGCAAGCGGTTTCTGACTGTTTGGTCGCCAATTAAGTTCCCTGAAGAGTGATGAAGCCTCACGGCTAACATCATGGCGGTTATTGTTGGAGCTCTTCGAGTTAAGATTTGAATGTATCGGTCTTGTCTCCGTGTGGTGCAGCGATACCGTCCTCCATGGCGCTCAGCCACGGTACCAGTGCTTCGGTAACGTGTCCAAAGTCGACTGATAACACTCTGACTTGTATTCAGAGCTAAAGCCACAGTACGTTGCCGGGAACCAGCTTCTATCATTCCCACGGCTCTGAGCATTTCTTCCCTGCTTAAATGACGTCGCCGCTCCATAATAACGTTGGTTTTAATCAGTAGTAGGGAAACAGTAGCACTAATAATGTCTTCAATGCGTTGTATGTTTTTATAGGGAAAATATTGACAGCTGATTTTCATCTTTTACTCGAATTTGATTCACAGTTCCTGATTCAAATTATGAAATGCACCAAAAAGGATCCATATAAATTTATAAAATCATAAATTTATTACAAAGCCACATCTCAATCTCAAGAAATCCGCATAAAAATGCTTGATCCCTAGACACTTTTGATGTGTGTATTTACTTACTGACTTTGTCGCTAAGATCCGATAAAAGCAACATCATAATAAATTTACGTAGCCCCGTGAAGTCAGACGCCATTGACTTAACCCCGTTGTTGCCCAAATCATTCTCTCTCTCATGGCAAAAAGTAATTATTGGCCATATGTGTACATTTTTTTTTAAGTCCAGCTCTGTGTTCCATGTAATACATTTTGTTGAGATCTGCTCAAATACTCCACCTTAATTACTCTCCATAATTTAAAACACCGTCCAACCATGGTCAAGTATGACCTCTTAATGATTTTATTACACATCAAATCACTTCGTGTGACCCTCAACTGCAAATTGGTTTTTGATTAAAGAGCCCTTGTCATGTTATAAATATAACCAGAAGTGGATATAACGAACAGTGGTCGTTATAACATGAACATCTTCTTCCAAGCGTATTGATTGTAATTTACATTGAATCAGACCAAAACTTGGTGACCAGTTTAGCACTTCCAGTTGCATCCATCAGCAAAACAGGACCGGCATTACAAGATAATCACCCATCGTGTGTGTAAAATGAAGATGTAGTGGTAACTTTTATCGATGATCAACTTACAAAATAATGTCTTGTCGTAATGCCAATAGATAGATGCTATTTTTATATGAGTTAGAACATTCGAGATCGGATGCACAGATGTGCTCAGCTCGTCTATCTAATTTTTGATTGCAAAGAATCTGTTGCTTCATTGGCAGCGTGATTCGCGGGACAATTGCGAAGATGCCTTATTGGTCATGGGAACCTATTAAATTGTTTTACCTACTGCTTTCAGAATCTGAATAAATAATGTTTGAAGGAAGCACTCAGTGGTGTTTTCATACAAAAATAAATAACACAAATGGGCATTGTCCAAAAATCTCACCTTTATATTTAATTATTAATGAAAAAAAAAAATAAGTTAAAAAATGGTTAACCACATTTCTTTAAAAATATAAATAATTAGGGAATATTTTTTCATTTTAACAAGAAACAAATCATTAGGGACCTTATTCCTAGAAATTATTTTTGAAATTGGCAAATTTAAAAAAAAAACATGGGCAATCCCTATTGTGAAAATGGTTTATTAATTGTTAAAACTTTTCAAATTTATTGATATAATACTTTCAAAGATTTATATGTTCGGAACTAAATTTTAAACATGATTACAATTAAAAACGATCAAATATCTAAATTAAGAACGTACTATAAAAGGGTATAATTTCGCTGACAAAATGAGTCGTCATGAAGTATATAATATGTATATGCATGAACCTTCTTTATTATGAACACAACTAATTAAAACGACAGTAAGGTATTTTCATTATTATTTTCATATCTATTTCCTTTTATTCAAAATGTGTTATTTTTATCTGATTTTGGTCTAACTTCTACAATATTAAATATTTTTTGTAATTTTCTTCTGAAGTAAATTTTGTTGATAATGTCAACATTTATTATGTATGAAGACGTTACAAGACGCATCTCCATACCTCGAGTGAAAAGAAAAGGATTCACGACTTGTAGGTAATCTTCAGATGACGTAACGATCGTGAACAGTCTGGGCGTGAATGATAACAATCTTATGTCTCAACTAACTTCGGGTGTGCAACAGAGACAAAATTAACTCGCAATACAATAGAGATAAATATAGATATCATAAAGATGCTATACAAATTACCCTGTCAAAGTAAGCCCATAATAATCGGGGTTAAGGCTTTGACTTATCCGTGGGTTAAGGTACACGGATTACTCATTTTTACTTATGCAATATGACTAAGGTGTAATATCATTTAATTTCAGTATTTTGTTTTCAGATGTACGGCTGCATCTTTCTGGTCTTCCAGCAACTTGTGCTATTGAACGTGCGGGTTCAGCGCTGCTAACCATAGTACGGCTAGGATTGAGATAATTGTGGCAGGATTTACTATCAAGTTCCTAAACTCTTACCCAATGTTTGACATTACTAAAGTCTGTCACGATCTCCGACGATCTTTATAATATGCATCTATAAAAGGTACTAAGCAAATGCTTTTGCAAGTCGTTATTCCTGTCACTATTGCATAAACTACAAGCAGATAAAAAGAAGAAAGAAGCTTATGCTTGACATGTTCCTGTCTTTTTATCTGCTTATGCACGTGTTACGTAGTGTTGCTGAATCTTGAATCTTTGATCTTGTCTATTGACAAACTTCCCATTTTATTACAGCTCTACGCTTCATGAATTAACATTATATTTGAACTTCATGTATTAATTGGGTTGTGGAGGTAAGATATGCAGTCGCTTCATGTAAAATATTGGTACTCAGCTGCATTCAGTTAGACGGGAAGCCGATCCCAACATAATTGGGAAAAGGCTAGGCAGATGATAATGATGTATAAGAGTAGTACATAGGTGGATTTAATGCCATAATGCATTCTCTACCAGTCAGTTTACCAGTCAGCTTTTTGCAAATAGGACAGTATAGTGATAAAGTACAAAAAAAAAATAAGAACACTACACTTTTGTTAACATAAATTGATTCACATAAATAGGTACAGACGCCAGCACATCAAGCGACAACAATCTGTCAAATTTAATCGATTTTCAACCTTACAGTTAAAATTTACGGTTCAAGTACGATTGGGAAAATTTATCAGTTTCGGGTAGCTTGACCTGCTGGCGTCCGGTGAAACGTCAAAGGCAACAAAATACGCCTCATTATTTGTACACTACGCATTTTTTAAACTCGGGAATTTTTCGAGCCGTGCCACGGCGCACTTAAAGCTTATTATCTCGTAAACTATTGCAGCTACATCAATCAGAGAACATAAATCACAACACGACAATACGGTGACATTTGACACCTGACTTTTAAAACTTTTTTGACATTTAATTTTGTACGGCTGAGATTCTCGTTCTTTTTGCATTCGACGCGGAATTTAATACAGATAATATAGAGGGCAAAACCATGGATACAGTACCACATGGAACATTTGTAAGTGCGTTTTTTCGGAACTAATCGATTGGGTAACTATGGTTACTGGGACGTTTGACGGTATTTTTTTTTGGGTTACTATAGTTACTTGACTTTTGTACCGGATACTACAAATGGTACAATGTTACAATTTGGTAGAAATGAAACAATAACAATTCTGTTTAATTCTTTATTTAAAATGAAGCTACAACCCGATCCACCTCATCTTCAGTGAAGCAGAGTAGCATGAAGCAGTAAACCCGACGTCGATCCACGTGACTGTCGAATACTGTAGACAGATAGTAAGCGTCTTCGTCCGGAGAGTAGCGGTCTACATCGACTCTACACAGCTGGAATTATAAGTTCACATTACAGTGTTTTACCGTACCTTCTCCCGTGCATCTTTGTCAAATGTCTAATCACAGTAATATTTATTCTCGTTGCATTAAGGTTGTTGTTAGGTTGCAGTCCAGTGATAGAAACCAAACTTGTTGGTAGAAGTCTGACAACATTATAAAGCTCAATATGTTCGTGTTAAGGTTGCTATTGGACTGTAACTGTCAGAGGGGAAATAAAGTAGTAAAGGACTGTATTCAGTGATTATTATGAAGGCATGAGCTCCGATTCTGTGCACAAGCATAACTTATAAAAATGCTGGCTTGTTGTTGCAAAATGCCCATGTCGACAGCCAAAGCTAATACCATTTAGGCCTAATAACTTAAAATAATGACCGCCGCGGATCGTTTTGCATAAATTGAAGGTTCATTTATTCATTATGTCTTCACGCACAGCAATTGGTATTGGTCTGCTGGTGGCAAGGTAGGCACTGAAGCTCAAGGGTGGATTTCCCAGGTCGAGCAACGTGTTATTGGGTTTTTTATCAGCTGTTTTTTTTTCAGGAGCAGCACGGAGTCTGAATTTGTGCCTGATTATTGGAAAAAGGCTCCCCTGCCTATCGCTTACAAAGGGCTATCTTACAAAATGCTGATAAATGATGTTACTTTATGTAAGGTAACTAATAAATAGGGGGAATGGACAACGACGCTAAAATGGTTTCCACGTATGTACCTGCTATTGCATACATTTTGACCGTGTATGTATTGCAGTTTTAAGGGAAACAGCTGTTTTTCAGAGGGGTCCAGTGTGATACCTGGGAACCATTGAAGCATCGGTGACCCGTCAACCCTGTACTAGAATACGTGTTTAAAAATGCAAAAGCAGCATACCTTTCTATCGTTTTTATTATAACACACCAACTCCTCGAAATGACTGTTGATTTTCGCTTTTGGGTATTTGAAATAACTCTCTAACTCGGCGTAACGACCTAGGTGCTAGAAGAAATATTTTTTATCAAGATTTGCGTTACGTAATATGTGACATTTTTTATGTCGTGGTTTAGACAAAGGAAAATATTTGCCTTCTTTATTTGACTATCCATACAACTAGAAATTATTTGTGAAGTAATGTTTGTTCAGAAGTCATATTTTGGTATTCATCTTGGCTAAGTTCTTTTTCCCAACTGGGTTAACCACAAATATTCATTGGTAGTACAGTCGGCATCAGAAGTCGGTTAACACTTAACAATATTACACCAAGTTTTGTGCTGATCAGTGTGCTCTGATGTAATATTGTTTTGCGAATTAATGTAACCATTGATGAACATATTATTATGTATTTTACTCCAGTCTATTAATATGGATCGTTCTAAAACTAAGACATCTTATAATTTTGGATATGGATAGCGACTTTCGTTGCTGACCGTACCAATGTTTCTTAAAACACAAACTTACTTGCAATAGAAGCTCATAGTTGCTAAACCATAATTATATGTTACCCAAATTGCCCAGACCACTCTCTCAGGTCATAGCGTAAGAAATGATTTTGTAAAGGTATCTTAATTATTTTGGTCACTGTACTGCTTTTAGGCAGTAGTTTCGATGGCATTAGTAAGAATATAATTCTGACAAGATTGGTATACCTCTGGATCTAAAGAACCACTTTTTCTAATCGTGTCTTGCGGAAATTCACTTGGAAATATTCTCCTTAACTCAAGGTCTTCACTGAAATCGTAATTTATTTTATTAATTGGACTTTTGCTGTAAACTGTAGTAATTGTAACTTAGCAAAGAAATCAGGGCCGTCTTAAAGCAGGTTGGGTCGACGATAAAAAAGTCGCCGAGAACACCTGGATAAGAGAGGCACAGAACTGGGAAGAGTTGCAGAAAAAAGGGGAGGCCAATACCCAGCAGTGGGGGATTCCAGGCGTATATGATGATGATGATGTAACTTAGCAACATAGAAGCTATGTTTATTTTATTGTTCTTTAGCTTATTTAATGGATTACAGTAGCTCGAGACCGTGACCAGTGGAAGAAAATGTACGCTGTACCCCAATGGGGTCCTTAATCAATTTCTCCAGCTCTTTTTTTACTTAACCATGTAAATAACCCTTTGTTTTAAGGAATAAAGAGACTTTTTTTTTCTTTATTATGTATTTAGGAGAAGCTCGTGGCTAAATAATAACAGCCGCACGGGTCGATCTTTAAGGTTAAGCCGTGCTTGCCGAGGATGGTCCGAGGATGGGTGACCATAGTTACATACAGAGTTTCCTCCGTGCCTCGGAAACTCGTTAAGCCGTTGGTCTCGGCTGTCATTTGTAGATCTTTGACAGTTATTACGAGTGAACAGGAGTTAAAAGTCTGACATCCAGTCTTACCAAGGCATATCGTATTACCCAGTTACTGGGTAGTGGAGGTCAGATAGGCAGTCGCTTCATGTAAAATACTGGTACTCAGCTGCAACCGGTTAGACTGGACGCCGAGGCCAAGATAGTTTGGGAAAAGGCTAGGCAGATGATGATTATGTATTTATATAGCTTTTCTTTTCTTTGGGCTAGCATTAGACTACGGTCAACTCTTATGGAAAGCGATAAATGAGGTCTGCGATTGAAGAGTAGACTAAAAAGTTTTGAGAATTTAAAAGCAGCAAATAAAAATACAATTAACTTACTACGTGTATATAACACAATTACACCTCCTGATGAGACTGTTCAGCACCTTTAAAACGAAACATTACATAAGAAAAGAACTTAAAAACAGCTAAAAATATCCCTAAGTTCCAAAATCACTTACTAAATATGTAACAAAACAAAAGGATCTTCTGAACATTATTCGAGATATCGTATTGCAATATGACATATCAACAATAGTCAAGTTTGACCAGTACACGTTTACAGACTTACGAAATAAATCGTAAACAGTGTTCAACACTGTTATTGGTAAGTTTTTACGATGTATTGCACATTTTATTTTAATAATAGATGTTCTGGCTTTTCCAAAGATAAAAACTTCATGTTCTTGAGGAAAAATAGCTACAATCTTTTCAGACTTCTAGCTCTGAGTTTTTGAGTTAGTAATTTCTCAAGCGAAGTCAGAACCATTTATTTATTAACACGTTATAAATGCATCATTATAAAAACATCGTAAAAAGACAGACTTAACGCCTCATGCCTCATCATCTGCCTAATAACCTTTACAGTTATGTTGGGGTCAGCTTCCAGTCTAACCAGATGCAGCTTAATACCAGATCTATACATGGAGCGACTGCCAATCTTACCTCCACAACTCAGTAACCCCGTCATAAGACTACATATCAGAATTCATCTATTGACAGTTGTGGGACCAAAAACACAAAAAAAAACAAGATATTACCTTTTACTTCTACGTACCTTACTACTGTCATCCTCATTAATATCTACCTCAAATATAATACTCAGAAAATCTAAAGATACAAGAAAATCAATCACGATAAGTTATGATACGATATCAATTACCTTTTCGTTTTAAAATAACCACACTGAAATTGGTATCATGTTTTCAAACGTCGCACGTCGTACGTTTTACCGGCTCTTTGTAATTTATGAGCACTTTTAAATTACATACGAATCAGGACAGGGAGGTGTAAATTAAGATGGAACAAGCACGCACGACGCGATAAGATACACGCAAGTGTTCTTGGTTTAGTTTTAGTCACAAAGAATTGTGAGTGATTTATTCTACTAAATTATGTTACGAGCAACATCTTTTGTACCTTAAAGTTAATCTATAATCAACAAAATGCACCATTGTTATGGGTATAATAAGCTGGCGTTTTGTGCTCACTTATTTATGATGAATGGCTTTGAAGCCGTGGAAAACTAAGCAGCGGTTCCTACTAAACCACGTAATAAGTAAGTTGTATGTAAATATGGTAAAAGAAAAACCCAGCATTGGGTTAATTCAGACTGTGGATGATGAAACAAACATAATTTCTACTTTGAAATGACAAAAAAAAAACATGTGTGCAATTCACACGTGGTAGAAGTGAAACCTTCAAAAAGTTTGGCTTCAAGATAATGAGACGAATTTAAAATTTCGGGAAGAGGATAATTGTAGGTATTAATGATCATAGTGATACAAAGTTTAATAATTATTTTACATTTTATTCATATATTAAATAGATTAATTTTGACTCAGAGCTTTCATTTTTGATAAATGATACGAGAGGCTTATGGTAACTATCACCCATCCGCAGACCTACTTTGGCTACCGTTGCTAAACCCTGATCAGCCACCCACATACTAAACTTGCCAACCGTTGCTTTACCTTGATCACGCATCCACAGACTGACCTCGGCTACCGTTGCTTAACCTTGATCACCCATCCACATACTGACCTCGGCTACCGTTGCTTTACGTTTATCACCCATCCACATACTGACCTGGACAATATCGCTTAACTTTGATCACCTATCTATATACTGACCTCGGCTACCGTTGCTTAACCTTGATCACCCATCCACATACTGACCTCGGCTACCGTTGCTTAACCTTGGTCACCCATCCACATACTGACATGGGCAACCGTCGCTTAACCTTGATCACCTATCCGCAGACCTACCTTGGCTTCCGTTGCTTTACGTTGATCACCCATCCACAAACCGGTCTTGGTAACCGCTGCTTTACGTTGATCACACATACACAGCCTGACCTTGGCAGCCGATGGTTTACCTTAATCACCCATCCACAGACTGACCTTGGCTACCGTTGCTAAACCTTGATCACCCATCCACATACTGACCTGGGCAACCGTCGCTTAACCTTGATCACTCATCCACATACTGACCTCGACTATCGTTGCTTTACGTTGATCACCGATCCACATACTGACCTGGGCAACCGTCGCTTAACCTTGATCACCCATCCACAAAATATAATTTAGGCTATAGCACAAAGAGAACCGCGAACATATAGAAACACTGTATAATGCTTCCTATCTCATTTTCTCCCACGTTAAAATGTGTCTGTCTCTTTTTACTGTCGTTTTTTTGTTTCATCGAGTTTCAAATCACAACGAAGCTGAAGAAGTTTTCACTTAAATATGGGCTTCTTGCACATCAACAAAATTTTCATGAGCATCTCTGCGCTCGAACATAAAATTGCAAATCTGCTTTTCTTCTTCTTAGCGTGTCAATGGCAATCTAAATTGTGTCGACTCAGAACTGAGCCACTTGTTTGTCGCCCTCTGTAGCGTTCATTCGTTTCTGTAATGAACAAACAACAGGACAAGCAGGACACGATATTAACTGCCCCATCGTTTGTGGAACAGCACCACATTAACACTCTAGGGCAGAGTCATTAAAGCGCATCACACACAGAAAGCAGGCGCGGGTCGTGCGCGGGTGCGCGCATTTCGCCCGCTATACCAAACAGAACGGGTCCCGAAGGTCACCCGCGCTTCACCCGACCCGCACCCGAACCGCGCCCGACCCGCGCAGCGTGCGCCGGTCAGGCGCGGGTCGGGATTTTCTCTGTGTGATGTCGTCCATATAAGAACATGAAATATAGATGTCCGACACCCGCGCCCATCCCGCGCCCGACCCGCACCCGCTTCCTGTGTGTGATGCGCTTAATGCCGCCCACCTGAGCAGGTTTTCTGAATCTGAAATCTTCTATGAAAGTAATGTTATCGATTTTATTACAAATTCTTTAACAAAACAAGCGGAATTTTAAATGATTCGTAAAGTTAAAATCGTAATTCACTTAACATTTAAATTCGGAAGTTGCGTCAAAAATATTGAATTAACCACAAGCGCGTAAATCAATGAAGAATGCCTAACTAACATTGTTAAGTATGACAAATGTTTAATTATTTATTTCATTTACGCAACCTATGGTTTTTATTTGTAGGAATTTATTGTCGCCCTTGTATAAGTAGGTACATATGAGGTGCCGTATGTGAACGTAGATGAACCAAAATGAGTATGCCTACCCCATTCCTGATAGCAAGTATGCCCTTAATCCATACAGTTGCATGATTAAGTTTCTTCGCAATAACTGTGAAGGTTGGAAAATAGTGTAATTAAAGATAAGTGGCGCTAATGGTTATGGCGCTTATGTAATCATCCACCAATCCACTAAGTGTCATCGAGTGGCCCATAATAAACCAAGCGAGCCCAGTACAGGTTATTGAGGTTCTAATTGTTAGTTTGAATAAAACAAGTGCTAAATTCTACTACTTTATTATCAAAACATCAAATAATTCTTCTATCGTTGAATCTCGTGTGGTCGTCTTTGACTCTTGGGTGGTACCCATTGGCATCTGCAACATACTTCATAGAATAGGGCTTTCCTCTGGAGTCGATGTATCCGTACTCCCCTCGGACGACCAACGAGTTACCTTCAGGTCCTGAAATAATTCCACCTTCTTCCCTTCTGTATGTACCGTCTGATGTTTCATACCTGATTAACAAAAAAATAAGTTGAACTTACATTGTCTCTTAGGGGATATCTTAATTAATTTTAATATTAATAATTGTTAGCTCCCGCATTCTCCAGTCATCCCGAGATCATGGCGCTTGCAACAGCGTCGATATATCGGGAACTCACAATAATTAATAATCACGGAAGATATTCCTTATAGAAGTTATATATATATTATATACAGGGTTATTGGAAAAACACCAACAATCTCAGAGGTGATTCTAATCATCATTATGAACAATTTTTGCTATGAATGAGAACAAACCCGAAATCGTGAAAAAAAAATCAGCTGTACCAAAAACTCGTCAAAATGTAGGGATTTTGACGAGTTATGTGAACATAAAGTACGGAACAACTGTTTATTTTTCGCGATTTCAGGTTTGGTCCTATATTAAATGTTGTTGTAATTATGAGTATAATAACGACCTCTTTAAAGGTTGTTGGTGTTTTATCAATAACCCTGTATATATTATATACAGGGTGTAACGGAAAGGGTATATACATACTTAACGGTGTACTACAGACCATCAAACTGAACATGTTTCTCCACAAAGAAACATCATCATAGTGAAAAAAATTTCAGCTGCCCCATACATTTGGGTCGAATAGGTATTGAAATTTTGTATGGAGCAGCAGATAATTTTTTCGTTATTACGATGTTTGTTTGTGGAGAAACATGTTTAGTTTGATGGTCTGTAGCACACCCTTAAGTATGTATATACCCTTTCCGTTACACCCTGTATATATATGTCGGAGTCGGAGTCATTATTACGGATACAAGATTGACTATGAATCGAAAGCGCGCCAAAGGTCAAGCGACCAACTTACCAGTCTACCCACACCTAAGCGCGCTTACTACAGAGTCGTGATGTTTCGAGCTCCCGGCGAGGCGGACAGTCTGAGTCTGACCACCGCGGAGTCAAGACGTCCCGAAACTGTAACCCGATTCATGGTGCCTAGTGTTATTGTGTTGGATTGTAATTTTAGTTCGATAAAAGCAGTGTACAGTGTGTGTGTGTTTTCATTGCACGAAACCCATGTTCTGCCCACATGGTGAAAGTCTAAACGGAATAAAATCATCTGACTGCGACATCAGAAGTGCGATCAATTCGTGCTAATGCAATCACACGCGAGAACAGTGACAATAACAATCAGTGACGGTTACTTTTTGAAATGCAAAACGAATAATTGCACTCGCGATACGAACTTAAACTCAGCCAGTGAATAGCAAGCTAGTGTTGGCGGTTAGTTTTTTGTTAAGTGTGTTAGCGGATTTTAATCCCGACAAAACATAACATATCATCACGCTTGTAATCTCCGAAGGGTTAGGCAGAGTGTACCTAATGGAATACTCACATTTCACCAAGTGCGATGCGCGCTTGTAATGCGTCATCCATCGCTGACTTGTTTTGTGTAGAATCTGGTTCTTCTAACCTAACAGACAGATGTGTTGCTGGGGAGTTTGTTCCGCCACTTCTTCTTCCCAGCTAAAACACTTAGGAAGTGGCGAAGGGCGGGCGTTTTGAGGGACTGTCTCTTGTAATTTTGATGTTCAAAAAGTGCTGATTATCAGCCTAGTTTGAATGAAGTGACTTTTGTTTTTTTTTCGTGTTGAGTACAGTGGAAGGAATCCAGCTTATTTGGACGTTAAGAAAGGCGTTGAAGGGCTACGCATCTACATAGCTATGACAAAGTGTAGTTAAAGTGTAACAAAGTGTAACAAAGGGTAACAAAGTGTAACAAAGGGTAACAAAGTGTAACAAAGGGTAACAAAGTGTAACAAAGGGTAACAAAGTGTAACAAAGGGTAACAAAGTGTAAGAAAGGGTAACAAAGTGTAACAAAGTGTAACAAAGTGTAACAAAGTGTAACAAAGTGTAACAAAGTGTAACAAAGGGTAACAAAGGGTAACAAAGGGTAACAAAGTGTTCCGCGGCACATTGGTGTACCGTGGTCATTAGTTGGTGTGCCTCGGAAAACGAAGGTTATCTTTTGAAGTTAAATGGACAGACGGAAGGAAACTACCTACTTAAACATTCGCAAAATGCGCGATAGATTTTCCATCTACGGTATACCTCCAAAATGTACTACCGAATTTCTAGATGAACCTTGAACACAAAATGTTTGCGGTGACGGCGGTATGACGTGGGACCAGTTTAAATAATTGTTCAAGGCTAGATTTATGTGTGCCGAAACTTTTACGACTACCCTCATTAACTCACTCACTACTAAGGAGTAGTGAAAAACCAAAGGATAGAAAAACGTCACAAGTGTTCATCGCTACCGCAAATCAAGTGCCATGCTTGCGGACCAGGGAGAAACCAGGACTCAACGAAACGGATTGTCGCACGAAGAAGCCGCTGCCTGTGCCGGCTGCTACGGGCATCGGGCAAGCGACAAAGGGCCGCGAAGCCCTTGCTGTGCGTCAAGTGTCATGCCGGTTCACGTAGCCGTCCGGCGTACGTGCGTCGGTGACAGCATGCAATGGCAGTGTACAGCGGGCCTGCCGACGGCGGTGGGGCGCCAAACAAGCGGCGCGTCGATGTCTGCGTCGTACAAGCAACATCGCGGGCACGTAACAACAAAGGGGTGAGTTGTTACTTATTATTCTGATTCTAAATACTCGTTGGTGAAAGAAAGTTTTCTATCGAAATTTAATGGCAAACTTATTAGTCACGTTGTTGCTAAGACTGGTATAGTACAGACACGAGTATTCAGTACAGAACAGATTTTATGTTGTGTAGTGATTAACGATTACCCTATCGAAACTTTGTTGCAATGTTTGCTTGATAATTATTTACAAAGTGACGTCATGTTAGGTGGCAAGATTTTAAATCAGGGTTTTGTTGCAAAAATGACAGCAAGAGAGATTTCGTTAACGAAAATCTTTTGTGTACGTTCGGTGAGGCATAATAGTGGTAACAAGTTTCAATCGGTTTTGACTGTTATCGCAACGAATTTAACTAGCAATGACTAGCCAAGACTTAATCAGTGCTACGTCCAGGCGTCTTTCACCGTCATATTCAACGCAATGGTATGTCTAAATGCGTACCGTATTTAGCTCGTGTTCTCCGATGGTCGGTAAACATTAATTTCCGTGACTCTTATCGTTCACCTTGGTGCTGAAAAGACTACTGAAAAGCTTTTCAATTATAATTAGTTCCTGGGAAAGTCTCAATATGTTTGAAAATTCGTAAATAGCTGCCTTACGTGCTAAGTAGCGAAGTCTCACTGCGGTAAAGTTCAAGCCGAATTACATCCGGTACCTAAGGTATCGAGCCGGTGGTACACGGTTTGTATAGACGTGACGGGTTAGCTTAGCTTAAAATGACAAGTGTGCCGAGTTGACGAAACGATGGCGAAATTTAAAAGTTTTACGATTGGTGATTTTGGGTTGTTAAAGATTAAAGGTCTATTTAGAGTGATTGAGGTTTTGGACGGTTATCCTTCACACGGAAAGCTTTAAATTCTAAGCGTACCTACAGATACGCACGTGGTAGGCTAAGGAAGATGCCAGGGGTCACGTACCAGTCGAAGTGCTAGAGGGGGATCGCTACACATTGAGATCATTAAGTTCTAAGCGTACTTACAAGTATGCACATGATGAGTTAAGAAGAATGCCCGAGGGCCAAATACCGTTTGAAGTAAAATGATTTAGAGTTGAGAGATAGTTTGGAATCTTGGTTCGGATGGTCAGACCGTACCAGTAGCCATTTCGTAGCCGTAGTCCGTTAGAAGTCGGTGTCTGCTTATAGTAGTCCGTGGATGCGCGGTGCGCGGGTGGCTCTGGTGGAGGTCGGGTCTTGTAGAGACCATAGAGTCATGCATGTGGGACTCCGCGTTCTTGAGGAACGTAGTAAAACAAACAGAGGTTTGTTGGAGGGCCTGAGTGTTGCCCATAGGCCACGGATAAGATTCCTGCTTTATGTGGTGATTAGATGGATGAAGAGGTACTTGGTTGCTCTTGCATTTTAATTGACCTAATTGTTTGTTTGATCCAATTTTAATGTTGATCCATGCGCTGGATGTGTGAGAGCAATGCGATTGCTGGTCGGCTAGAGAGCCGTGACGTTAGTGGCTTTACTCGAGGGTTTCTATAAGCTTGGTAGTTTTTTTGTTGCTGTAGAGTTTTAAAGGTTGATTTGAACGACTATGGTACATGGCCCAGGGTTATCATTATTGTATTTTCAATTATTTCCAATCGGTTCGGTTAAAACGAAACGGCTAGTTCTACAATGTTCTTATTTCCATCACCCCGTTGAATCTAAAGTTTGGTCAGGAGTGACCGAGTGGAACAAATTTCTGTCGTGGAGTATTTGTTTACAGGCTACCCATCACACGAGGACGTGTGCAAGCAGGATGGCCGTGTCGGAGTCGGAGTCCTTATTACGGATACAAGATTGACTATGAATCGAAAGCGCGCCAAAGGTCAAGCGACCAACTTACCAGTCTACCCACACCTAAGCGCGCTTACTACAGAGTCGTGATGTTTCGAGCTCCCGGCGAGGCGGACAGTCTGAGTCTGACCACCGCGGAGTCAAGACGTCCCGAAACTGTAACCCGATTCATGGTGCCTAGTGTTATTGTGTTGGATTGTAATTTTAGTTCGATAAAAGCAGTGTACAGTGTGTGTGTGTTTTCATTGCACGAAACCCATGTTCTGCCCACATGGTGAAAGTCTAAACGGAATAAAATCATCTGACTGCGACATATATATAACTTGCATTGATACCCGTAACTATCAATGTAAGTTAATTTATAAACCATGAAAGCTTAAAACAAAATATATTGAGTACAAGTTACAGTTATCACCGATACATACCTACTTAATTAAATAAAAATAGTCCAAGATCGTCACTTTGGCGAGATAAAGAAGGGTTGAGAAACAAAAGACATTGAAAATCGTTACTTAATTCCAATAACTAAACAATTTAAATAAATAATTCGAAAACAATCACTAAATACTTCGGTAATTATATATATTCATATGCAAAACAAAGTAAATTGCACATTTAATTGGCGTATACATGAAGCAATGTGCAATAGGATTTAAACTTCGATATTATCCAAAACTTATAATCGTGAAAAATTCTAGTCATGCATGGTTTCTTAATAGATGGAATTGCATTTCGGTACACTCACGCAAAACTATCAGTATTAGGTACTATAATTGCTAATGGACAAAGGTCGAAAAGTCAGCTGAAACCATCACTTATGCAGGTGCACCAAACGTTTCTGATGACTCGTTTCAAAATTAATTTATAGTATCTGCGTCATTTCTAATCCTAAGTGTGATTATATAAAATTTTAAAACGGTATTTGATTTACACATATTTCTATTGTATAAGTGTTTATTACATGATGACACTTCACTTAACCTTAGATCCAAAAACCTTAATTGGTTTTCTTATTACATACTCCTCTTCTTATGCAAACAGTTGGTCACATTTTGGGAAAAAAATCCTTAAAACCTTAACTATTTGCAAATGTTTGTCACCAGTTTGTAGCCAGGTAGTCTTACCAAGGGGTATCGTATTAATTACCGTATCGTATTATCAACAGTTAATAAATTATATTTAAAACAGTATATTTTTCAATACCAAATCTGAAATTATAACTGACTTCTCATCATCAGCCTAGCCTTTTCCCATCTACATTATATTAAGGTTGGATTCTAGACTAACTGATTTCAGCGAATACCAGTATTTTACACTGAGCGACTACCCAACTGACCTCCGAAACCCAGTCAGTATTTACCGATTAGATTGAAACCTGGTTTCGCTAAAACCCGGGAAAACCAGGTATTACTACGGGACCGGAACCGGGTTTCGCATGCCCTAATACTGATATCCCTTGTAAGTGTTGCCCAACTTTTCGGCTTGTGACTATCCATTACGACTGCCAAAAATGACAGATACTCGTAGAACTAAAGTAAAGCTAATAACGTTATTTATGTGGTGGTGGTCAAAATGTAAGAGATGTCACTCATCTAAGGACCGATCTCAGTCCACGTAGCTTACCCCACGACACCAGTGCCGCTGTTATTATGCAGCCACGAGCCTCGTGGCTGCATAATGGCAGCGATACAATGTAAGATTGGCTTCGAAAATAATAATAGTTACCTACGTGACACTGGCGATATTTTCCTGCCACAACATTTTCCGCCGTGTGACATTATTAAATCCACATCACAGGTTCGAAGATTAGTCTGTCAGCATGTTATTAGACGGTCGTAAAAAACTAAATTAGAAAGATAAAATATTTAACTTTATATTATTAGCTATTAAAAAAGCTATAATAAAATCTTTGCACCTTTTTTCTCTTTTTAACCGACTTCTAAAAAAGGAGGAGGTTCTCAATTCGGATGTTTGTATTTTTTTTTTTTTTTATGTTTGTTCGGGCATAACTCTGGCGCTTACCAACCGATTTGAAAAATTCGTTTTTTGTTGGAAAGCGTATACTTCCCAAATGGTCCCATGAAAATTTTATTGAAATCAGACAAGCGGTTTTGACAAAATCAACAAAAATCTAATTATTTTAACTTTTCGTTTACTCTGCATTGCGTTTTTTGTTCGCGCATAACTCAGTCATGTACGAACCGATTTGGAAAATTATTTTTTTATTCCGAAGCCTATGCTTTCCATTTGGTCCCATAGTCACCAAGTTGGGATCTGATGATGGAATCTTGGCGAAATCGAGGGAACTCTTCAAATTTTATAGGAAAACTTACAGCGATTTTACTTTTTTCTACAACAAGTGAAGCATTTGTGTTCAATAAGAGCCATTCTACCATCAGATCTGATGATGAAGCCAAGAGACAGGCACCGTAACTCCATAATAAGACAATGTATATTAGCTGTGTTTGGGCTTGTTGGAATTGTAACGGTATGCATTTTCCAGGTGTACCACAGACTTGACTTTCCTTATTCAACCTACGTAACATGTAGGTCCTCTGCTTTGACAGTCTGTTTTCGCGATGATCAGGGTTCTTATTCAAAATGCGTTGATCATTTCTTTCCCTAATTTCTTTTAATCGTTGTCCTTTTTCCTTTTTCTCAATTTCAGTTCGACGCCGTTTTCTCATACGAGAAGCACCTTTACTAGGCCTACCCATATTTTATTATTAGATTTAAAATATGTCACAAAAAATTAACAAATAAAAATTTTTTTTGCAAAAAAAGAAACCGACTTCAAAAAACCCTAAACGCACTAAAAAGTTAAAAATAATACTATAACCTACCTATATTTATAAACCTAACCTAACCGACGATTAACCTATACTAAAATTTAATAATTCTTTGGAGTCGGTGCCAAGCAATATACGATACCTGAATGACTATATAGACAGACTAAGGCCAGAAAAACAAAACATCTTACAGTTTTTAAATATTAATTCTTTAATTAATTCAAATTACATTGCTTGGCACCGACTCCAAAGAATTATTAAATTTTAGTATAGGTTAATCGTCGGTTAGGTTAGGTTTATAAATATAGGTAGGTTATAGTATTATTTTTAACTTTTTAGTGCGTTTAGGGTTTTTTGAAGTCGGTTTCTTTTTTTGCAAAAAAAAATTTTTTTATAACATTATAACGGATCGTGACGGATCATTTGGAGTTCATAATTATCAATTGGAAATATTAATTATTTTTAATTGGTTTTGTTTACGTCATGCATGAGTTCACGAAAAAAATAAAGAAAGTTGTACGTACATGGTATTTTGTACCTAGCTTTAATTAGATTCAGAACTAATATTATTTACTGCTCTAATACCTAATTATTATTGCTTTAATTAGTAGCACCGGCAATTAGTGTTGATATTGGCAATATTTTAAAAGCAGTAGTGTCTCAAGTTTTTCCCAACATATTTACTAGCAACAGCTAGCAATTACTTGTGTAATTTTTAATCAAAATCTTAAGAAACTACTGTTCTGCATAAAATCTATATAAACAAAAAGAAAAGTCCTGATTGACTGACTGACTTTCGTGGTTTTCGGGGTCGCTGACAATGAAAATGAAGTCAAAATGAAAAGCCAAGATGGCGCCGAGGAAAACTGTCTGTTTTTGCTTCATGGGTGTCGTTTTCTTGGTTTTCGGGGTCGCTAAGAATGAAAATGAGGTCAAAATGAAAATTCAAGATGGCGCCAAGGAAAATTTTCTGTGTTTCCTTTATGGGTGTCGTTTTCGTGGTTTTACGGGCCGCTGGCAATGAAAATGAGGTGACAACGAAAATCCAGGATGGCGCCGAGGAACATTTTCTGTTTATATTCATGGATGTCGTTTTCGAGGTTTTCCGGGTCGCTGATAGCAAAATAAGAATTTTCTTCGACGCCATATTGGATTCTCATTTTCTAGGTGCAAATAATGAAATTTAAAATACACAATGTATCAATATCCTCCCCTAGGCTATGACTGGCTCATTTACACAGTTAACTTTATCGAAAGGCGTGGATGGATGACTGGGGCATTTGAGCTACGGCATCGTTGGTCGGAAGACATATTGTATAAAAGAAATTCTGGTTCATTTAGGTCACTAACAAACTACAATTTAAAAAAAAATTGGTTGTCTGTAAAGTCGGTTTACGGACGATAGTTTCACGTGACAACATCATAACAAAACAATCAATGTTTTGTTATGACGTTGTCACGTTAAACTATCGATTTCGACGAAATGATTGCATACTTTTATGAATAAAATTGAATCATTTTTTATTGAATAATCACTATTCTGTATGGATACAAAGAAGGAATGAAATGAAATCTACAATTTAGTTGATAAATTTACTTTAAATTTGGTTGTTGTAATAAACAATGAAAACCACATTCACTATTCACTTCACATTATAAACAGTCGACGAAACAGTTTACGTGTAGATGTAAGTTGTGTGCTGCCGCTGTCTTTCTTCTCCTCGGATGCATAGGCCAATCGAGTGGAAGAGAGATAGATGCGGCGCAAGCCGAACGTCAAGCCGATCGTGCCTTCCGCTCGCTCGTGCAGCGCTCTTGCTACTATTCACTTCACATTATAAACAGTCGACGAAACAATTTACGTGTAGATGTAAGTTGTGTGCTGCCGCTGTCTTTCTTCTCCTCGGATGCATAGGCCAATCGAGTGGAAGAGAGATAGATGCGGCGCAAGCCGAACGTCAAGCCGATCGTGCCTTCCGCTCGCTCGTGCAGCGCTCTTGCTCCGATCGTAACGTTACAATGAGCGTAACGTACGATCCGATCGTAACGTACAATGAGTCATCCTTTTTCGTGCGTGCAGCCGGCGTTCATCGATTTATTAGACGTTGGCACGTCAAAAAAACGTCGTAATATACTTTTTTCTAACCAGAATGAATTCTCTGGCTTCTTACTTTAAAAATCACAGACGCATACGTGGGCAATTGCCGAACTCGGGTTAGGCCGCGGGCAGAAGCTAGTAATTACATTTTTGGAATACATTATTACTAGAAATTGAAATTTATTTGCTGAGTTAATGATAGCTTTTTAATACAGTTGCTCAAAAAGTGGCGTATTGCAGGGACGTATAGCGTTCGGGATGTGGGCTATTACACACTCGAGCTTTTTCTTTACCTTTTCCGAACTCGTGCGTACTCTTTCCCAACTGTCAAAATAAAGTCTATTAAAAAGAAAAAAAAAACCAACCACGGAGTTTTTACTAAAAAAAAATCATAGAAGTTTTAATGATTCATGCAAATATTTCTAAAAAGAAGCTACTAATTTGTTTCAATATCAGATATAATGATTTGATTCAATGAGTTGGGTTAGGTTTCATTTCATTTTCATTTCTTATCAATAAAAAAATTCTACTGATGACTTGGCTGTATGGGCATAGTTCCCTTTGCCTACCCAAAATGGGTAAAGAAAATAAAAAAAATCTCTGCTTATATTATTTTACGGTTGGCGCCATTTTCCAAAAATGTTCTTTATTAAATTGCTTCATTTTTTCGCAACAGTATTAAAAATAGTTGTTCAGTACACGTGCGGAACCGTCATTGCAACTTGTTCCGACTGTCAACCCTCACCTTCGGCTGCGCCTCGGCTCGGGTAGACATTGTCGGAACTCTTTGCAATGACAGGCTTTCCGCACTCGCAATGAAATATACTATTCCGTAACGAAAGTTCAAGCCAAATAATTTCGATATTAAGAAATGATTGAGACATAAGCCTCGTAGGTCATGAACCGAATGGGATTGCGCATCGGAAATGATATATTCCAAAATAATAACACCTTCACTGCAATAGCGGTCATTATCACACTTACTCGAAACTGTACGTGCCCAATCCATTATTGTTGTAAATGTTTTTTTTAATTTGCCCTCCAAGGCAACTATCTAGAATGACCAGTGCCATAAGGACCATAGGCAGGACGCAGAGATGAGCACCTTTTACCTGCGCAACAAAATACCAGAATGTCAGGGCCAGCGGGTCAAGCCAACTATCTTTTCACTATAGTAATACTAGTTACGTTCGCCGTTTTGCCAGCAATTTCTAAGAAATTATTTTGCAAGTACTGAAATGGTTTTGGTAAGTATGTAGCGAAATTGTTGACTGGTTTTGGCGTGAGACATGGAATACAATTAGAATTCATGGAGTTTTAGGACGATTTCTTATATACACAGCCAATTTTATTTAAAGCAAAAATTACATTAAATCGTATTACAATTTTATTAAAATAAAATGCAAATAGACAAGCCGTGACATATTAAAAAAAGATGCGAATGACCATGACAGGAGGTTTTTTTATTATTTTAGGATCATGATTGAAGACTGCTAGATTCTAAATGTTACATCCGTGTCCTGCAGATAAGATATTATTATATAGATAAGATCACAAATTGGCAATGAACTGATTTTAAGAACAGTCTATAAGTTTCTACGCATCTAACCACAAATCGTGGCCATTTTAAAGTTATTCAATGTGTTTGCGGTTGGAAGAGTAATGATTTTTTGTAATTCTCGATTTTATGATATGAGTCATGGATGTTAATCATGACTTTGACGGTCAAAGACTTGATTGACATACCAAAGTTTGACCTAATTACGCGGGCAACAGAAAGTGTTAAGAACCTCACAGGTTATTCATATTTTAAGCAAGAGGTTTCCTATTTTTAAGGTTTAAGTTTTAATAATTATATAATTAATAATATAATTAATTCGTCAATGTTATTAATATGGCAATGATGTTATGTCAAAAATAGCGAATAGTTACTAATAGTGTTTTATTTAAATTTTTGTTCATGCGTGAAGATACAAGAATGCAGTTGTTTTTTAACTCCGTAGACATCCCGGATGCTGTTTCAAACAACCGTGTTAGATTTTACGATGGATTTTATCTTAATGTTCATACAAAAACAGGTTTATGGTAGATACAAGTCGTAAAATGCAAATAAGTGAGGAATGGTAATAAAATAATACATCTAAGATCTAAGAGCTTTTCTTTTGTTGTTAATTTATAAAGCTCAATAAGAAATGACATTGAATGAGTCTCATGATTCATAATCATGACCTACAATGATGTACAATGACGATTGATTCAGCTGCATTTTACAGTTCTATATGTATACAAAAAGCTATGATTTTAAATCCATTGGAATAAACAACCTGTTGTTCCAGCAGACCTGTAGTTATTTTATGGTTTATTGCAAATTTTGACAACCGCTCTAACAAGTCTAATAATCCCATCGATTACTAGACCTGTTTCCTGTATTTGTAAGAAGTAATCTGGTATCACATATTTTCTGCTGAATGTATAGGAACAGATATTCTCGTAGCTGTATAGTTTAGCATCGTGTTAATGATTTTAAAAACAACATTAGATAATATATCAAAATACAAAATAAACATTGGAAGCAAGATCATGGTCAGAAATTATCACGTACATTAGCAATGTAAGTATTGAGAAGAATGAGTTGAAGTCGAGAAGTTGTCGTGATTTAAAGTTGTAGGTGAAGGAAAAAGATTCATTGAGAAATATACTTGCTTAGGAATAATTCTAAGAAATCTTACAGGAACGATGTTGAGAAGTTAAAACAAATTTATCTTTAACATTAGACAGGTCAAGATAATTCTTGGAGACTGTATTGAGTCATTTGTTTATTGCTACCTATTCAATAAAAATAAAAATGACTTTGTAAGTAGGTATTCATTAGCTACATTTCTAAGCGGTTATACAGTGCTTTTTTCTTTTTTGTTGCAGACCCCTGTCGTGTCTCGTGGTACCGATGACATATGGTATTGATTTTTGGTACTAATAATAAATTGTGTTGTGAGGTGTGTTTGAGAATGTTGAAATGGCAAACTAAAGTGTCATGTCTCATCATTTTTATGGGCCAAGCTTCCATAACAAGAATGGATTGCAACACACAATACGACACACCAAAGGTTTGGAATCGAAACCATAGCTATTCTTAGGTTCTCGAATTCCGGATTTCGAATCCAATCAATTTATTAATACGACCAATTACATAACAGAATTAACATATAAAACTTGTTTTATTTTGACTTACCATTTTGGGCGTGTTCTTTGCCAGAGTGGGTCTATGTGGACTGTGAGTTGGGGACAACTGCCCACACTTTATATCCAGTTCTTCAAGAATGTCATGTCTGGACTTCATTCCATAGTAAAGTGCCACGTCAAGGACTAAAGGAGTCATTGACACTGTAACATTATTACGCAAACGTGGGAAGGACCCGACGATTCACGCTGTGTCAGCTAAACTGCGTAATTATCAGCTCCTGTTTTACTGCATGGCATTGGAGGCGCAAGGAATAGCAATAAATATTTTTATTACTATGTTCCAACTTGCCATGAAGCTAAAAACTAGACGTAATGTGCGTTTTCAGACTGGAAACAATGCTTGTATTGCTTGGAATTTTATAAGGAGGAGGAGGAAAAATATTGAAGAAGAAGACAACCTGTATCGACTACAAATAAATTGGGAAAAGAAGTCACACGTATATTAGAAATTTATTTTTTAAATGTTTGTATAAGCTTATTTATAAAAATCGTATTCACTGATGGGTTGTCGCTAAATTGTCTGGGCGTTCTTTTCATCATCATCATCGTCTGCCTAGCCTTTTCCCAAACTATCTTGGGGTCGGCTTCCAGTCTAACCGGATGCAGCTGAGTACCAGTATTTTACATGAAGCGACTGCCTATCTGACCTCCACAACCCAGTAACTGGGTAATACGATACCCCTTGGTAAGTCTAGTCGTCATATTCAAATTACCTAGAAAATGCTTATTTAATCATCTTTTACGACCCCAATCACTTAGCTTCAAATCAACTCTGGTCTCCGCAAAAGTCAACAGGGGCGAATATTGCACTAATATGTGAAAAATTATTATTGACTACTTTACAAGCTTAACATTTTAAAAAAGAAGGATTTATTGATAAAAAAAAATAAAAAAGAACCTTGATCTTCACAAATTATTAAGGTTTATTTGCTTCAATCCACTCTATACCATTTCATGTTATTATTGATACATTTTATTTTCCACATAAAATACCTTTATGGATTGACATGAATAGAAAGATAATAAATTATTTCTCGTTATTATTCAATTCAGTATTAAGGACTCGTCACATTAGTGAGCAAATCGCACGTGATAAAATTTTGACTCACTTGGTTCTGTAGAAGATAATCTTGATGCAAAAGATTAAGAGATGACACACAACAACTTCATAACATACGCTGCGTTTGATTTGTGAAGACGTGGTTGTATGGAAATTGCATCGTGTGGACGTATCTTGACAGTTCGTTGTGTACTTTTGAGAACACCGTCATCTACGCAGCGTCTACGCGACGTTAACCCCTTCGATGCACGTTTAGTGCGAAGACATCTTATTTTCTTCCTTACAATCCTCCAATCAATCCTCCTTCCAATTACACCAGTGGCGGTGAATAAGTCTGAGCAGCCCTGTAATAATAAAATGTAAACTACTATACTTACAGTTTATTTTTGATCTCACCCGGTTTTATAATAGGAGCGGTATTTATATTAATGTTCCTCGCCATTCAGGTCTTTTAACGAGCCCTTTCAATGTGTCTGTTAAGGTTTTTTGCATGTTTTTTTTAAAGTAGTGATCGCTCTATATTCGTATAATTCTTTTATTTATAAGTTTTATAGGTTCACAATAAAATAGGCAGAATAAAATAGGATATAGAAGTAGGACAAAAAAGTGCCGAGGCATAAATAAATACAGAAACAAAGAGAATTTAAGTTTTCTCAACTAACTCAATAATATATTTCGTTTATTTTTCTACGCATTCGATTGATCTTATGTCAATCGTGCCAACAACCAATCTGACATTCTCCTATGCGTATGTAGGCGATGCTGAGTTGTTTTCTTCCAAATGATCCAGATTTAGTTCCATTGAAATGAAAGCTGCAATCTTCTAAACAATCATTAAAAAGTATTGACTAAAGACTATAAACTGCGCTGCAGTTGGCAGGAGATTTGTGTTGTAACATTTTGTGAAACTATGAAAACTCTTTTTTTTTTTAAATCTATCGATTGAAGACGTTTTTTTTCTTTCTGTCAAACGAAGGCTTATTAATTAGCTAAGTAATTAATTTCCATACAAGGTTACAGAAACTTTAAAATAAGGTCGGATTTTAAATCCTATTAGTATTCTTTGTCTGCCTATGATATATTTATGTGCAAGATAACCTTCAAAGGCCAGAAAAATAACCTACTCATCAAATCAAAAACAAAGTTGTGTTTTTAAAGTTTTTTTTCCTATTAAATTGAGTTTTTTCGGCAATCTCACACAATGTAAATTGAAAAACTGAGCAAAATTAAAATGTTTCGGTTCGAAGTGAATTCGTTGACTAATAAGATTTATTAAGATATTGCAATTACGGGTTCTATGTACATTAAACTCGACTCTAGGTACTCGCTAATTTATATGAAGAAAATTCAAACCATTTGAAATGATTGGGTTGTGTGATATTCATCATTTCAGCCAAAAGACGTCCACTGCTGGACATAGGCTTCCCCCAAGAAGGGGGGGTTTTGCCATAATCGCCACGCTTGGCAGGCGGATTGGCGATCGTTGTACGGTTGTTACAAAAGCACAGAGAACGCTGCTGCCCATTCTCTGGCGCATGTCCCTTAGTTTTCCTCTTACGACACCCACGGGAAGATATGGGATGGTGCTATTCTTTACGTCCGACACCATGCAGACAGTATAGTAGTGTGATATTGTGTATAAGTATTTAAATAAGGATAAACGTCATTTCCCGCATTAATGTCTGCATAACCTTTTCTCAATTACGTTGGGATTGGCTTCCAGTCCCACCAGATGCCCCAAAAGATGGTAGATGAGGTTTAACAATCATCATCATCATCATTTCAGCCAAAAAGACGTCCACTGTTGGACATAGCCACCCCCAAGTGTTGCCACATTGACATTTTGGGTGGTTTTGCCATAATCGCCACGCTTGGCAGGCGGGTTGGCGATCGCAGTACGGTTGTTATAAAAGCACAAAGAACGCTGCTGCCCATTCTCTGGCAAGTCCCTTAGTCGCCTCTTACGACACCCACGGGAAGATATGGAATGGTGCTATTCTTTACGTCCGACACCATACAGAGGTTTACAAATATGGTATCAATATTTTTCTAGAGCGACTGCCTAATGATCTGCACAGTCCAATTACTGGGTAACCAAGTCTGGGACTTTGGAGATCTACAAATGACAGCCGTGATTTATCATGCTTTTCGAGCAACAGAGAAGTCTTAGTTTGTAATGCCTTAGTATTAACAAGTTCTAGAATCTGTTAGTAGTTGTACTTGAAAATAGTAGGTTTACTTTAAATACGGGCGTGATGTTATTGTGATGATGAGTTTCTGATATTTTTTAATTGTTCTCGTGAATCAGCGAAACGATCTCGTGACCGATTTCGTGTCATTAGGTTCTAGTTCATGGTTCCGCATATCAATGTGATTGGCCTAATAACATCAAGGTCTTGTATCACTAAATAACAGAGCATCCTTTGTCTTAAACAACATAGCATCGCGCAATCTTCAGAGGGCTAGGCAGAGGTGTACTTACCTAACAGTACTCCCAAATTTAGCAACTTATTTTTAGGATAGAGGCGAGCCAATGATCATCAACCAGAGGACACACCAGCGGTACAAATCCAGACGCCGTGGCTGCTACTGAGAAATTTCTGATGACACTTTGCCCGACCTGGGCATCGAACCCTTGGACCTACTAGACCAACGAGGGATTCGTTTTGTCTTTTAGTTGATTATTATTTAAGTAATGTTTTAGTAGTGTTCTTATGTCTATTTATGTCTGGCTGGAGTGGTCGCTGGGTGAGTCTTTATAGCGTTGGCGTTTAAGAAATGCGCTACGATCAGGTTTTAAGTAGCACCAGCTTAGTGCAGAGGTCCCAGACCAGTGAAAACCTCTTGTAAATCGTTTCCGATTTCTGCAGTGACGTTTACCTGATTTAGCATTTCAGTAGCTGATGTTAAAACAGTTAATTATTGAATTTACCATCATTGTTAAAACTGATAGAATAAATACTACGCAGGCGCTATCTTTCCAGCTGGCGAATTTGTGTGCCCAGTTGTACTCAGAACCCTTAGTACTTATGGTGAGAGAATTTTACGTCCTCCGCTCTGTCTTGCGCCGACATTCTACGATGTCACTAGATGGTCATCATCTTTCTGCCCTTGTCCTATTCAACTTGGGATCGGCGCAACACGTTTTTTCTTCCATTCTCCCTTGTTGGACGTCACGGCATCATTTACTCTTTCCTCTTTCATATAATTCCTCAAACTATTCATCCATCTTTTCTTTGGACTTCCTCTTCCTCATTTTCTCACTATATGAAATGTATGCGATCGGCGGATTGGCTTTCCTATTTATGAATCAGTGTCGTACTGCACTTGCGCGATGACACTATCGCGCCCAAAGTTCACAAATGTACAACAAAATAAACAAAAAGCTTTCTATTTATAAACTATCCCTGCATAAAGTCACACAAAAACTTGAGTTATGGTTACTGTCGTTATTTATGACGAAACAGAGAAAAATATTTATCTTTTTCCTAACATTAATGCTAACGGATAACAGGGACACTCAATTTCATGCCTCACTTGCGATTGCTGAAAACCCGTCCTGATCTAATCTTATTGGCTAAACTTCTGTAATATCCACTACTGGGAAAGTGCACTGGCTCTTGTAACACAGGTCCATCACCTAGCACAGGAGTCAGGGACTTTGACAATTTTGTAACCACTTTCTTCTATTAGAAAGATTATTGATTGATGATGATGGGCTGAACGACTCCACAGCCCATGCAAAGTTTGTAGAAACAGCTCTGAATGAAACATGCCAATTCATCACTGGTTGCCTTAAACTGACCCCGGTACAGATGATACGGAAGTTCGCAGAGCGGTGGCAAGCTCCAGCGAAAGAGCCAAAATGGCTTCAGACACACGACACCCTTTGCACCTAAATACCCTAGTGCTAAAAAGCGGAAACAGCTTTCTGAAGTGTTTCACCCCACTCACTAGCGAGCGGTCCACACTAAGCTGTGGCGAGGTAGCGCATCCGTACCAAACCTATTTGTTCCACCTGCTATAAATGTCCCACCTGGACATGAGTTGCCATGACTGTCCTGGAAGTCTTTAAATATCTCCGGACGCAAGTTGGCCGCAGCTAGCCATGGAGTGTAAATGGGGTGCTCTTTATACCATGTCCTGCCTACACAAGTTTGATTACCATCGACACACTAATGAGAGAAGAAGAGATAGATGTCACTTTTTCTATGCCTTCATTTATAGGTTTCCAAGTTGTAGCTCACATAATTCCTTAGGTTCTGCAAGGATTTTCAAATAACAAATGCGACATTGTATTATTATGCTTTTATTACAATACGTAACAGAGATGTACTTATATCGAATAAGTCTTGTTTCTTATTACCTTCCCAATAACGTTGCTACCACACTTGCGGGGAGGGGTGAGGAGACGACCATTATTGGAGGAAGGTTGGGCAGGCTTGGCACGTCTGATATTTCCTGTCGAAAATGAAAAACATAATTGATTTTAATTAAGATAAAGTTTTAAAGTGTGAGAATCGTGCAGATTACTGTAACAAGGGACAATACATCTGGAATTAATTTGAAAAAAAAAGCTAAGTAAGTACCGATAGTGGAAAACCTCTTATAGATATCGCAGGTGCATTGCAATCAAATACAGAAACTTTTCAACTTTATGCGCCTACTAATATTATATTAACGAATATGCTCGCCGTCCAATAAATATTTTATTTTGTGGGTTTTCTGCAGGCGCCTTGATATTGTCATGTTACGTTTATGATACTTTTTCATTGTTTTTGTGATAGCTAGTGGTGTCACATCGGACTGCCAAGTTTCCTCTTGATTCATGTCCATTGTATAATTATTACTAGCTTCGTTGAAGGAAAACGTAACGGTTATTTTCTCGACGGCATGTAAAGCCGAGTCAGAGGCCCGTGGACGGCATAAAAACTCTGACACCAGGTCAGGCAATAACACCAAAAAATAAATGTTTTTGTAATTATTGAATCTATCTCGTTGCGCATGTCAATGTAATTCGATTAATGGTGTTTTTTTTCTATATTTTGTTATAATAAAAGTAGAGTTCAATTATCGTTGGAGACATTGTTATTTGATTCTATCATGTACCTATTCTATCGCAAGCGGTTGATTGAACCAGTTACGTAGTCTTCATAGTTATGAGAAGTTTTCATAGTTATAGTAACATTAGGGATTTATTTATGTCATAAACAAGATTAGATGATTAGATTATGTCAAGGGAAAAGGCTACAATTAGGTTTTAGAAGGCTCCAGACATCATTTTTCATGTTGGTGCTCACACAAGTTCGTCAATTGTTCAAGGATTATTAAAATAACAAATGCGGCACTTTAACATTATGTTTTATTATAAAGTAAGTATAGATAGGTATTTGAAACAAGTCCAATTCTAAATATATCGTGGGCAAAATGCATTCTTCTCATTTTCCTAATAATGTTGCAGTCACACTTGGGGGAAGGAAGCCGACGTAATAAACCTGTTAAAAAAGAGAAACACGATACAAAAATTTAATGATCTGGAATTGTGAATTTAGTGATTACTGAAATTACTTCACTAATCTGTAAATTCACGCTAGCTTGTAAATGTAACATTCCTAGGTTTCATCATCATCTTCTGCCGTTATCCCAATTAATTTAGGCTCGGTGTCTTCTTCTGCCATACATCTCATCTCTTCAGACACCTCCTTTAGTGCCATATCATGCCTCACGCAGTCTATTGATCGTTTCTTAAGCCTTCTTTTTTCTTAGGTATATTGGATCAATTTTTGATTATTGTCTCAACATGTTGAAGGCTGTACCGCAGAATAATTGCGTAACACACTCACATTTCCAATCATATTTATTAAAGAATACTCATAGCCTGCCTAAGACACGACGAAGATGCCGCGCGTGCGTTCGCAGCAGTGGCGGACAATTCGTGAAAGATTTCTAATTTTTGATAAATGAATTTTTTTTTCAAATTCTTGAAAAGTTGGTACCCTGTTTGAGTAAAGAGATATGACAATACGCAATAGTAAGATAACAGTATTTATCTACTTACTTGAGGCATGTTATTTAGGCAAAAACTACTGTTCTTACTGTAATATCCAATACCAGTTAGTGTCTCGATTACACATTTAGCTAAAAATTAAAAGGTATTAAACGTTTTTTTAGCATATTGCATACCGTTGGAAAGGGGACCGACTAGAGAACTTTTTAAAAGAATTGGAACAGTAAACAGAAAATCAAGCATTCTATAAGCCAATAAACATAAAAAATCGCTTATTGACTTGCCTTTAGGCAAGTCAATAGCGTTGAATTAGGATTATAAATAATAGAGATAGAGTTCCGAGAGTCGGATCTTTTTTATTGGTTTGCTTCTCTATAGGATCTTTTTTCAAAATTCCTTAATAATTATTATTTCCTTATATTAATAGTTTTTGAGTTATTAACGAAAAACTAAAAGCTATCTTTTTTCATCATAATTTGTTAATAACAATTGCATATTTTTTACGTATTAATACATACTTTTTTTTTTTTGGGGTGGGAAATCTTCAAATGACTTCTCCCGCTCTGGGCGGAGCGGAAGGGAGTGTCAGACTTGACTGACTAAAACCCATCCATGTTCCTTCCTAGCCCTTTGTGTTCCAGGGCCACGGTATCTCTTTCGAACAACCCGCAGCCCTGGCAGGCATCGGCCCTCTGGCCGATTTGCTGACATCTCCTTGAAGCGCGCGTGGAACACGAACGCGAGGTCGGCGAGGCCTGTCGTCATTAGACGGACGGACGGTGAGCAACCCATTACTCACCGTCCACAGGCCCGCGCCTACGGTGGCCGGGGGCTACTGGTTGCCCCCCGACGCTCGGGGCGTGTCCCGCGGCGGCTGGGACGTGAGGTTCTCTCCCTCTCACGTTCCGCCACCTCCTTCGCTAGCATGACTGCTTCGCAGAAGGAGGCGACGGCTCCCCATTCCCTCTCGCTCCGGACCATGGATTGAACCAGAGCCGGACGCGAGAGGTCGCCGCCGCCAATCGCCGCTACGAGGACACGGCGGTGCTCAGCCCAAGCGGGTCAGAGCTCCACGGTGTGCTCCACCGTGTCCTCCAGCCGATCCTCGCAGTGGTAACACCCGGGCGTTTCCTCCCGCCCGATTCGGTGCAGGAACCTCCCGAAACAACCGTGGACCCGAAACATTCGTGCAAACACGCGAGGACTATCGTCTTCAGATCCCATGGCGGCAATCCAGCCAAGAGGCTCACCGCTTCGATCAGCCTTACGGCTACCACCTTCTGGGGCGCGTTCAGGTAATGGGCGGCTCGCCGCCTCAAAGAACGTGCCCACACCGGGGCCCCGTAAAAGGCCATGGACCGCACGACCCCCGCGTAGAGCCTCCGGCAGGAGGTCTTTGGACCCCCCAGGTTGGGCCAGAGCCGCTTGAACGCAGCCCCTGCCAGTTCCAGTTTGGGGGCCAAACGTCGGAAGTGCTCCACGACATTCCACCGGCTGTCGAGGACAAACTCTAGGTACTTTAGCGTCGACTCGACGCCGATGGGAACCCCTCCTACCGTCAGTATGGATCCCGACGGTGGCGCATTCAGAGGCCCATGAAAGCACATGGCCTCGGACTTGTGCAATGCCACCTCAAGACCCAGTTGCCAGATTCTCTCCACGACTATCGCAACCCCGCGTGTCATAAGTTCGACCGCCGCCTCGTGCGACCTCCCCTGTGCCAGCACCAGCGTGTCATAAGCGTAGCAAACTACGCTGACACCGCTAGGGAGGTCGGCGCGCAGCACCCAGTCGTAGCCGATGTTCCACAAGGGCGGCCCCAGAACCGATCCCTGTGGAACACCGCACGACACCTCTTGCCGGTTCCATTCTCCGGTGTGACCGGGGTAGATGACGGCTCTATTCGCCAGGTAGTCCCCGACCACATGACGAAGGTAGGTCGGCACCCGGTGATACCGGAGTGCCTCCCTAATGCAGCTCCAGGGCATGGTGTTGAAGGCGTTGGCGATATCAAGAGACACCGCAAGACAACCCCACCCCTGGACACCGCATCCCGCGTCGTGAGAGGTTTCACGCACATGATGGCGTCCACCGTTGAGCGCCCTCTGCGGAAATACATACTTTCGATCAATTTCTAGACGTCATTCCAAATCGAATGAGCCATCGGTCATATTTTTAGGAGCTTTATCAAGAACTATCTGTTCCACGCAACTTCGTCTGCGTCACATTTTCCCCGTTACTACAAAATAAATTTAACTTATACTTTAGCCTCATCAACACGTGGTGGTTATGCCTTTAAATTGTAGCCTATGTGAAACGTTGGTACTTTTAACACAGCGCGATTTATTGAATACTTACTCAATCCAGTCAATAGATACCGCCATCTGTTAGAATCGTTTGGAGCTAACAAATAATTGTGACGGTCAAATAATAAACAAATAATTTGCAATAAATGCGACTATAAATTGAGATGTAAGCTATCCTATATTTCAAGTTGGATCAAACTGCACAGAGTGTGAAAATTTGATTAAAATCGGTTAAGTACTTAAGAAGTCCATCCCGGACAAACAACGTGCCGCGTAATTTATCTATATTTAGATTTACATGTTTCTGAACCTGTGGACTGGCCTACTAGTTATGTAGTGCATGTATACCATGGCTTAGTTAAATGTCTAATGGAAACGCTACTGAATGAATATGGAAAAAAAAATGCAATATTTAAAGATAACAATAGGTTTAATTTAAACAGATACATTGGTAAATTTAGTCTTAAGTTCTATCTTCTGTAGTTAGTTAAGCTGCGTTTTTCTTCATTTTCCTAATAACGTTGCCACCACGGACGGAGAAAAGTTCCTATTGGCATGGCTCAGTGATATCCCCTGTTGAAAAATAAAGAATTAGAAAACGGATCTCAGAAAAATAGGTACTTTCCCCGCACCGATTTAATTTATGGCTATCTTCAAAATAAATGGTTGTCAGTTAGCGCGTCAAACTAGAAATAATAATCTTTTTAAGTTTCTATTTAATAACAAGATATGAATTTTTACAACGAAAGTCAAACGCAAATCTATGGGCCAAAGTTGCCTGAAAATAAATGTACTCCATCATTATTGGGCCTAAAAAAAGTACTCGATACTTGAAGTATGGATACTTTTATTCGGGTGCGCTTCATATCATATGAAGTTATTTGGTATATTTTCATTTCAATAACGTTCGCAAGATATAATAAAACGTGAGTTATACCAATTGTTGATATAATTTCTTTAGTTATAACATTTATATACTCTAAAACTTATTTCGTATAACGTTATTGGGTATCATCATCATCTTCCTGCCCTTGTCCCATTTTATTTGGGGTCGGCGCAACACGTCTTTTTCCTCCATTCTCGTCTATCATTCGTCATGCTATCATTTACTCCTTTTTCCTTCATATAATTTTTCACACAATCCATCCATCTTTTCTTTGGTCTTCCTCTCCCTCTCCATCCATCCACATTCATATTCATCACTCTTTTAGTCACATGTGTTCCATCCCTCCTCATCATATGTCCATACCAAAACAGAACAGGCGCCACTTTCAAACTTCCTCTTATATACTCATTTCTAACTTTATCCATTTTAGTCACTCCACACATCCATCTCAACATTCTCATCTCTGCTACATGCAATCTTTTTTCATCCGTCTTCTTCACTGCCCAGCATTCCGATCCATACAGTACGACAGGTTATCACGGACTTGTATATTTCCCCTTTAACTTGAGGGGCATCCGTGGGTCGCAAGTTGTTCCAGTGACCTGCCGCCATTTCATCCACCCTGATTTGATCCGCTGCGTTACGTCCCGGTCTACATCGCCATCTCCTTGGAAAAGCGACCCGAGGTACCGAAAATGGGAGCAGATCGGTATGGGCGTTCCGGCAAGGGCTACAGGCACAGGACTGGAGAGACCGCCGAAATCACTAAACAAGTATTCGGTTTTGGTTCTACTTAATTTCAGGCCAATATTCTCCTGTCTTTGCCACCACACCTCTAATCTGCTCTGGACCTCTAGGCCACTCTCGGCAACTAACACAATGGCGTCAGCAAACAGCATACACCAGGAGCCTCTTCCTGAATTTCCGACGTAAGAGCGTCCATTATCACCAGGAAGAGGTAAGGGCTTAGAGCCGACCCTTGGTGCAAGCCAACTGCCACATCAAAGCTGCCGGTAGTGCCCGCTGTAGACCGTACTTGGGTTCTACATCGACTGTACATCGCTCGGATCAACTGCACTTACTTCCCAGGCAGACCTTTCTCCTTAAGAGCCCACCACAAAACCTCACGGGGTACCCGGTCGTATGCCTTTTCGAGGTCGATGAACACCATGTGCAAGTTTTTATGCGCACCTTTGTATTTTTCGCATAGTTGGCGAATAGCAAAAATGGCATCCATCGTTCGTCGACCAGGCATAAAACGGAATTAGTTCCGTGAAATCTCGCTCTCTTCTCTCAGTCGCCTTTCAATAACTTTCTCCGATGCTTTCATACTATGCGACATTAGCTTTATTCCTCTATAGTTATTGCACTCCAGCACATCACCTTTATTTTTGAAGATGGGCACCAGCGAACTGTTACACCATTCGTCAGGTATGGCCTCCTCCAGCAACAACTTATTGAAGAATAAAGCTAATTACGCCCAATCATCCACCAGAAATAACTTCCACACTATAACTGGTATTCTATCTGGTCCTAATGCTTTACCATTCTTCATCCCATTCACTGCTATTCTAACTTCATCCATACAAACCATTCTCACTAGCCCCTCATTCACTGGTTTATTGTCCAGCACATCACTCCAGTCATTCGCCTCATTTATCAGTTTTTAAAAGTATCCCTTCCACCTATCCTTAATTTTCTCATCATCCGAAATAACCATTCCTCCTTCATCTTTTACGCATTTAATCTGACACACATCCCTCGCCATTCTCTCTTTAGTTCTAGCAAGCCGACATAGTTGTTTTTGGCCTGCTGGACTATCCAAAGTGTCATAAATCTTGTCTTGGGCCTTCGCTCTAGCTATGGCCACAGCTTTCATGGCTTTTTTCTTGAGCGCATCATACTCACTCTTCTTTTCAGCTTTCAAACTAACATTTTCAACTTCATCACCCTGCCATTCCTTAAATTTCCTCTTTTTATCCTTTAACACATTCTGAATTTCTGTCGACCAGGTATCCCTATCTATCGTACCCCGTCCTTTCGTCTCTCCTAAAATATTCTTTGCTACACTCCTAATACCTCCAGCCATTGCATTCCAACGTTCATTTACACTTGGCCATTCATGTCTCCCATCTCTATCATTTTATCTACCACTCGCCCTTTAAATTCTTTCGCACAATCATCCTTCTCTGACATTTGCCATTTTATTTTAGGGAGACGTCTCTTTTTGCAGTTTTTGACTTTAATTTGATTGTTTACTACCAAAACCAGGAGTCCATGCTGTGAGACTAGGTCTTCTCCTGGTAGGACTTTGCAGTCCTTGATGTATTTTAATTTGTTTCGTCGGACTAAAAAGTAATCTATTTGAGTTTTGTGGTTGCCACTTTTGTACGTAACTAGGTGTCCGATCTTCTTCTGGAACCAAGTGTTGGCTACTGCTAGATCAAATGCGATTGCGGCTTGTAGATCAGTCTCCCCCTCGTTATTTTGATTCCCAAACGGAGTCTAAATCCTCCCAAAACTTTTCTTACCAATTCTTCACCAATTACATTTAGCATTACATCTTCTAACATAACTTTTACAACTATCAATCGATCATTAACCCTTTTAACATCCATCACGCTTTCTTTCAAATTACTATCTAACACTATTCCCACGCCGTTCTTTCTCCCGTCACTTCCACAGTAGGAAAACTTGTATCCCTCACCAATTCCTCCGCATTTCTTCCCTTCCATTTCGTTTCTTGCAAACACGCCACGTTTATTCGTCTTCTTTTTAATACATCCGCTAATTCTCTGGCTCTTCCAGTCGGGTAAGTAATATATGATATAATTACAAAATCTCTAATATTTACAACATATAACAACTGAATGTATAATTTTTTAATACAGTGTAGCCATGTCATTGCTCCGCCGTTTTGTGTTAGACTGTGGTTCCATCAGTCTAACACAAAACCTAATTGCGCTAACGACGTGTGAAATAACATGGTATTGACACAATTACCCAGTCAGTGTAGTGAGGAAATGAGGAGTACTTTGGAGTGTCTGAGAATATCGGTTCATTACACTTGAACATAGAACACGCTTACCTCGTTTGCCCGTGCATAACAAAGTAGGGGCGCTAGCGGCTGCTCTGGACTCGCAGTCGTCAAACTATTTTGATAACTGCACGAAGCACCAGCACTAATTAAAATTATGTATTTTAAAAAGATAAGATACCCTACCAGCAGTCTATATCAGATTAGTGGTCTGCACTCGGTTAGAAAACTGTACATTATACATACGGTCCTAAAAATACATAAGACACTTCCTTACGATACAAACATCACATCTAAAAGACGAAAGGACATGATTGCTCAAGTCCCACGAACTAAAACAAAATTCGTTGCTATACAATACCGCAAACTTTCTGCTCAAATATATAACAGGATAAACAAAGAGATATACATATACACTAAACAAGCACATGTTTGTAAAAAAAACTAACAAATATGATTAAACCATTTTCTTATGAAGACACTGAGGCACTATTACATCACATAAATTAACTCACTCGCTTCAAATACATTACAACGATTAACAAACTAATAAATTAAATAACCAAAATAACAATAAACTATAAAAGGGCGTCAAAAAACTCCTCCTCAACGCTGTCAGCTGGTAATGTGCCCAAGAGACTAGCAGCATTGCCACGTTGTTTGGCAATACTTAGCCTCTGGCCAAAGTGAAAGCCAGCCCTTGGGTCACGGGAAGCGTCAACTAAGCGTTAGAAATTTCCCTAAAAAGGCTGTAAGCACTCGGACCCCACGGCCCCAGAGTTTCAACCCCAAACGGTTCGAAAATATAGTTACCACCAAGGTAAGGTAGGTAAGGTATATTTACGCCGCTTGAGGTACTCCGCTGCCGCAGCAGCAGCGCCAGCACAGCACGATGAGCTTGGAAGATGTGATGGCGCAAGAGTATCGACGCAAGTTGCGTCCCACACTAAAGGCCTACCCGTCTTCCAAGGAAACAAAGACATGCCGTCAGGTCTTTTGCCATGGTCGCGTGCCAAGCCGTTGGGCTCTAAGTCAGCTGGAACGCCGACGGTAACAAGAGCTCATCGGATAATGTCGTTTATGTTCGCGTGCCGTGCAAAATGGCCCGCACTTCGGCTACACAGGCCGACAGTGGACAGGCCGTGGTGTCCGAGGCTGTTGACAGCTTCACCACAGTGACAGCGATGAGGATTGCAGCAGGCGGCATCAAGACGTAATGAAGCAGCGAGGCGGAAGGTCGTGTCGTCGAACAAAGTGCCTATGCTCGACGACGGGAGTGCGTGAAGCCAAAGACCCGACTCCCACTCACCCACAGCAAGTAGTCGCGCACGCTCAGAAGTAGTAGCACCTGTGTTAAGTAAATTGTCCTGAACTACTCTGCAGAGCGGCTCGTCCCACCGTCTCTGGGAAAATGGATTGTCGGGTTCTTCAGTATTCGGGCTTCAGTTTTTGCGGACGCCGAGTCCTCCCATGCGAATGGGAAGACTTGGTTGTGCCCAAGCTCGGTCGTCCAAAGCCACATTTAAAATGGTTGTTAAAATATGTCTGATAATTTGATCCATTTTTCTTATTTAAGGTAGTTTATGTGTCACACGGCAACACATCAAGCATTTCCAGCAAAGCAAGGCCTCGCTTTGTATAGATTTCTCTTTCAATGACATATCCGTTTATACTGGATTTGCATAACTTCATTGGTCGCCGTGCGTACGAACAATATTTAATGAAGAAAAACTTATAAAAATATTTCTCTCGCGTCGCGTCGTTGGTATTCATAACGAACTTTTTATTATTAAAAGAACAAGTTAAGTTTATTTTCTGTAGGTATAAATTAATAGATATTAATAACCTGTTCAAAACAATATTAAAATGCTTATAAATGTTGTTTGAAATAAAAATATCGGCACGTGTAACCTATTCTTTCCTGGGAATATACTGAAGAGTTACTATAAGTTACCGGTGTAGTACCACGGTGTCACCTACGTCAGTAAATACATCGTAATAACCGTCTGAAATTTTTGTCTGGTATAAACATACAAATGGCGTTCTAAAAAAGCCTCCATAGGGTTGATTTTATCATAGTCATAAGTGGTTATAAGCCTTTTTAGAAGAGAAAATTTTATAGTTTGAGATATTTTGAAAACCTGGTGAACCATTTATTCTTCAGAAGACAGAAGCTATCTGACAAAACTTACACAGTCAATTACGGGATATCTTCTTCGTGATTTAAGTTATCTGACCCTTTAAAAACCGGGCAAGTGCGAGTAGCACACGAAGGGTTCCGTACAATTATTTATAAAAACGAGCAAAAAAACACTTTTTTGGATGGCAACCCCCTTAAACATTTATTTTATCTTGTTTTTAGTATTTTCTGTTATAGCGGCAACAGAAATACATAATTTGTAGAAATTTCAACTGGCTAACTATCACGGTTCATGAGATACAGCCTGGTGACGGACGGACGGACGGACGGACAGCGAAGTCCCATTAATAGGGTCCCGTTTGACCCTTTGCGTACGGAGCCCTAAAAACTAGCCTTTAGTCAATATAAAAATAATTGTTTGCCTTTGTGATGTGCTCGCTTACCGTAACGTTAACAATAATCATGAATGAATGAAGAATAAGAAAAAACTTACTTTTTTCGGATCTACGTGATAACCATCTTTGTTGGCTCGGTAATTAACTTGAACCAGTTTTCCATCACTGTCAAAGTAGGTGAAGGAGCCATAGACATCCACATACTGATCTTCTGCCCCGGCGTTGATCAAACGTCTGGTTTCTTGACGAGTTATGCCGTTGGACGTCTCGAAGCTGCGATAACATACAATTGCACAGGTTATATGGTGTTTACTGATGTTATTTTTTTTGAGTAATAGTATAGGATCCCGCTATATAACGACCTTCACCGAGCTGGTTATTGGATGAAACTTATTTTATATTAAATTTAATATGTCAATAAATAGATTGCATATGGGTTGCCTAAAAAATTTCAGTCAGGACATTTTTTTTTTTTTTTTAACTTTTCACCGGTTTGGTTAATAGACAAATTCCATACCAATCGAAAGTATAAAGCCCATAGAATATGCAAACGTTAGGTTGCCTTTTCTATTCCCGACACAACACTCGGGTAGGAAGGTATAAAGAAAAATAAAGGAAAATAAAATACAGGTAAATCGATACTAGTAACTTGCACCGGTCTGGTTAATGAATTAAAAAAGGCAACCTAACGTTTGCATATTTTATGGGCTTTACACTTTCGATTTATATGGAATTTGTTAATTAACCAAACCGGTGAAATGTTTCAAAAATTTTTGTTAAAAAAAAATTTTTTAATCATATCCTGGACTGAAATTTTTTAGACAACCCATATGCAATATATTTATTGACATATTAAATTTAATATAAAATAAGTTTCATCCAATAACCAGCTCGGTGAAGGTCCTTGTATGGCGGGATCTTAGGCCATAACGTCAAACACAAACACAGATTGTCAATTTTACAGAATGCCTAATTTGATAAGAATGAATGAATTTTAGAACACATTTTAAAACTCATTCCTTTATTAAATCATGCTGCGTTTTTTGGCATTTAAAAATACTTCATTAAAATATGTAACTCTCTAATTTATTCAGAAAGATGTTCTAAATGTTACGTCCCTGATATTCAAGTTTCAACTCACTCACCTGAAGTCGTAGTTACCAGAACCATCATTTTCGTTTTTGTAGTTGATTATTTGGGCCTGAGAATCATCAGGGATGACTGCAGCAGCAGTCAGCGAGACCAGTGCGCACGCGATGATTATTCGAATCATTTTGAACGATGTTAATCTTCTATGCTCTGAGAACCAGACTAGCTTGTAATAAAGCACAAGGTCGGTTTCTACGTGAGCTATAATTTAAATGTACGTTAAAAACATGAAGAATATTAAAAATATTTTTTGATTCGTGATTGATGTTCACGCTCAAGCCACAAATGCTATATATCTTTGAAAGGCTCCCTGCCTATTATACAATAATACCCACCTGAAGACACTGATGATGGTAATAATGATTGAAAACCAACAATTTTTCATAAAACTTCATGAATTAGTTTTCTGCACGTTAGATGACCTGCTTTTCATTTACGAATTCAGTAAACGCCAGAAAGTTTAAGGTTCCACAGGTTTGCATTGCAATATGTAGCCCATACACAGTAGGTATTTTAAATACTGTAATTCAACTGAAATAGAGCTGCAGCAGTCCAATTGCGTATTACCTTCAATCAAAATCTTAGGGGTTTTGTATAAAATAAATCATTGCTTAATATGTTCGAAAAAAGCTTCATCTCAACACTGTCAATAATTCAATAGATTTTGTTGAATTATCATAATGCTAAACGCGATGTATTGCTTGTGAGTGTGTTTCGCTACTTAAAACTATTCATAAAAACCCCAATATGCAACAACAAAAAAGTTATAACAAAAATAAACACATCACTATGCAGCTGCTAGGGTGTATACTTTGATAATAGACGTATTGATTTTACCGCATTTTTGATACGATAAACTGGTGGTCGTACTCACTGAGTATGACCACCAGGTCTGAGCTACAGACCTATCAGTCTCCTGAACGCACTCGGCAAAATCTACAAGAGACTTATTTATAAGCGACTCAAAGAATTCGCCGAGGCTTCGCCTCATCCCCAACGAGCAGTTCGGCTTCAGGACCGGACACTCTTGCATTCAATAGGCCCACCGTATCGTAGAACACTTGAGCGGTAGCTTCCAGTGTAGAGCGAAGACGGGCGTGTGGTTCTTCGAAATAGCAAAGGCTTTTGACAGAGTCTGGCACAACGGCTTATTATATAAGCTGGTCAAACTGGGAGTGCCAGGCCGTCTCGTGCTCATCTTACGAGATTTTTTGTCGGATCGCACCTTCCGCTATCGAATCGGGAAGGCATTGTCTTCCCCTCACCCCATTAGAGCCGGAGTCCCTCAGAACTCCGTAGTCTCTCCCCTTATCTTTACTCTGTTCACCAGTGACATACCCAAGAGCAAGAAGGCTCAGGTCGCGGACGACACGGCCATTTATTACACTGGCCGCAGTCACGACGCTATCTACAGCACCCTCCAAACCTCAGCCAACGTCTTAGGCGCTTGGTTCCGGAAATGGAGAATCGAGATGAACCCCGACAAGAGACAGGCAGTTCTTTTCTCTAAACCGCGTAAAAATAAGCCACCCGCGCTCAGCTCGATCACTATGTACGGTAAGCCTATCCCTTGGGAGAAGCAAGCCAAGTACTTAGGAGTCTTACTTGACAACCACGTGGCCTTCGCGGCGCACATCAAAGCAGCTCGCGATCGAGCTACCTTTGCTATGGGCTATGGTAGGCTTCATTTCATGATTTTGGCTAAAAGCAAGTTGTCACTCAAGTGCAAGTTGCGCCTTAATACTTCGGTGATCCACCTCTTTATGACGTACGCTTGCGTCGTGTACGCTCACACCAAGCCTAAGTACATCCATAGGGTGCAAACCTTGCAGAACCAGTTCTTACGTAGAGTCATGGGAGCCCCTTTTTATGTCCGTAATTACCGTCTACACGAAGACCTTAGAATGCCCATCGTCCTTCAGTTTATGAAACGTCTTTCGAAGCGTTTCTTCGATAAAGACATTAAACACCGTAATCCCCTGATCGCAGCGGCCACCTCCCCCAGCGAGCCCCTAAGCCGAGGATCGTACCCCACAGGGGGTGCCCTTAGCGTGTAGTCGCTTAGTTTATAAGTTTTTATGCCCTGGCTGGAGACCTTACTCTTAAGGCACCCACAGGATAGTCTGGTTAAGCAGACGACAACCACCTAGGTTGAACTGTGAGATGCCATTCACAAAAAAAAAAAATGCCTAATCAAGTTTCCGTTATGCAGAAAAATAAAAAATACAAGGCTCAAGAAAATTTAATACGAAATTATAGCGGGAACTCGAATGTGGTAAACCGTTGCATATACATAGCTTGCTAACTTGCATTTAACCAGTCAAAGCTTCATAGTTCATGTTGTTGTTAATTGATACTAGTCTTGCAAAACATATAGACGAAAGGCTCGATCCCTAATAAGGCTCATAAGGTCCCACTTGAAACCAAAAAATTCCAAGACATGGGACAAAATTGACATCAACCAACCCACGTTGGGCGCGTGTGATGGATAATATACCACTACCTCTCACTGAGAGGAGGCCTGTGTCCCAGCAGTGGGAAAATTATATACAGACTGATGATGTGTTATGTGTGCTTTTTGTGCCTTTGCTAGGTCACAATTAATTACATAACCAACCTACTAAAGTTCAGGTGTCATTGTTTAGCAGGCTGCCGACAATTGATTTATGATGTGTCACATAATGATGGTGAAACCTCGTCTCGTATTGTCGAGCTAAGATTTCAATAGTTATATAAGGTGACAAATGGGATGTCGGACCAAAGGTAACTAGCCCATCGTGAATACGTCCTATGATTGGATAACACGCCATTATTGCACACACGACTCATTTTGTAAAGGGTATTTTATACGATAATTATGGTGCCTGCGCCTTTTCTAATCTGTATTTTGACTGTAAGATGTCATTATGGTTATTATCTTAGTATTGAGATGAGTCATTATGTTGTTGCTGTTTTTATAAAAATAATTTGTTGCACTAGTGTATGCGTATGCTTAAGTGGTTGAGTCATCAATGTTGAAGGCACCACTTCTGTGAGAACTCGCCGGATTCTAGTCACAAAATTGCTTAAATAACTTGCGGTTCTAATCGAGACTTAAGAATGCAGCAAAAAGAAAATCGAAGTCGGGATAGGTCGCAAAGCCTGAAAGCACGATAGTCGAGAGCTTTTGCAAAGTCGTGCCATTCACAGCTTACAGTAAAAGTATTTAACATTTTTCAACTTTCATAAATACTGAAATTAAAAATACTTTAAATTGTTATTTCCGCTAAAACAGAAATGTCATAGCTTGGAGAGACATTAAAAAAATTACCGTGAGGAGGATTTAGTACACAATTTTATTTGCTACCATCTGCCGGTATTCTGACGTAACGCGTTGGCATGGATCTCTCTACGGAATACATTCACTTTGTTCATCGATTTTTTATCGAGGCTACATCTTTACAAACATGGCCCTCACTTTGTAGCAAGTACTCACGACTATGCATAGATGGCTCTGTGTGCTGAATATTCATACTTATACCTAGGTATACGAAATGTTGTTTTTATTTTGACAGGACCACTTGCATTTCAACTCTAGAAGGTTGCTCAACCAGACTATCCTGTGGTGGCCTCAAATGAATTTAAGGCACCCAGCCAGGGCTTCCAAACTTAATTAAATTATACTAAGTGACCGCTCGCTAAGTGTACCCCAAAGAGTATAGTAATATAGATGGAATAGAGAGCCCTCTCACGCGAATTTTTGACACCCATATTGAACGGTGTCGCCGTCTGGTGCTATATCCGTTGAACTAATCCCTATAGCTATAGCTATAATATAGGTACGCACCTATAGCTGCTATAGGTATATATCTATATCTTTGTTATTGAATAGGTTTTCTATGGGTAGACAAGTAATTTGAAATGTAGGCCATATAAAAAAAAACAGTTTTGAAAACAAAATGAAACAAATACAGTTAATGTTTACAAAACTGAATGTTAACAGAATCGAAAAACCTCATAAATTACACAAAATGGGAGAGATTTACAAACATGCGCACACACCGAAAGTAGTGTCCATTTTGTAAAAAAACAATTTGCGTGATAATATTGCCAAACCTAAAAAAAAATATTTGCAATTTCGAAATGAAAATTAAAAAAATGGTTTAATCTTGTTTAAAATTAAAATTTATTATTTTTTACTCAATTTTCATACAAATAAAAAAGGTATGGTACACTGGCAATAATTGGCGTAAGCACCATCTATGTCATTATATCGTACTAAATCTCAAGTTTATGCGGTTTTTTTAAGAGATGGTGCTAGTATCTTTGTGAAAAATTGGACGCCTATGTCAAGTATGGCAGTGTCCCCCCACCTGCTGCACCCTCTGTAGAGTTCGGACCTCGGTTTAGGGTATCATTGAGGGAAGGTCATCGGCAGCAAGGGACCGGCTAGGTCATAATATTATTATTTGGGGAATTTGACGTTACAGGCTTAGCGGCGTTGGCTAGCTCGTTGAGCAAAGGTTGGGCGGTAGTATCACTGGAACCCCTCCTTCCCTTCTACACTACTAAACCGCACCACTAGTAGTGTTGTGGGGATTTTTTTTTCCTTCTACACTACTGGTCTAGTGGTACCGTGGGTAATTGTAAAATACACGTCGAGATGGAGCTCGGCGTCGAGGCCGGACAACAGAACGCGGTCTGTATTTGTATTTTCTTATGGTACTGGTTTCCTGAAGGAGGGTGATGGGTTCGTCGGGTTCTAGGGTTGCATGCCTTGGTCGGCGAATCTTCCCTAACTTGGTGGGGATGTATCGGGTGGCATACGTAATGATGTGTTCCTTTTAACGTATTTATACAAATCCGTGATCATTAATATTGTAGTTTATTTTAAGTTACTTGAACATTGTTCTGAAAGTTGAGAAGTTGCGCGTCGCAAATAGCGAAAAAATATCGAAATATTGCAACATTGCTAAATTTCAAAATTCACGCTCCTAAGGTGCAAGACTATCAACATTTTTAGCATGAGCATAATAAACATTGGAATCATAGTTAGAATTACATTTGAACTTTGATCCAGAACCAGTTAAGAAACTGGAAAAGGCAATGCTGGAGGAAGGGCTAATCGCATAGACTAGGCAATAGGCCACTAATAAGGTGGCAATCGCATCTCATATTCAATTTATAAACTATGTATGGAAAGGCGTTTTAAATTTTAAGCTCTGTTAATAGCTTGATTTTCCGGACCATCTTTTAACATTTAATCAAATTATGTTGCAACCCTGCTTTATCTGGTCTACACTAAGTAAGGCTGAGACCTCATTGTGTTGCGTTGCGTCGTCACTGCGTCAACGCTGTGTCGTTTAACATATTTTTTTGGGGCATGCCACATTATGCCTTGCGTCGTCGCACGCGACGTTTCAATGGTGAACGGACGAGAAACGAAGCGGGAGGACGGTGAAGTACTGTACTGTTGGAGCTCCGGTGTGATGACCGCGACAGACAGTGCTCCACTGCTAGATGACCAAAGTAGTGCTCTGTGATGGCATGCGTCGCCCTCTTGCGTTACGACGTCGTACGTCGTCGCAACTCAGCGCACTAATAAGGCCTCAGCCATAAATTACCTCCTCGTGTACATTCGAGTAATACTTCAATAAAATAAATAAGCATATAATTAAGTATTTCAATAAGTAAAGCTGTCTTATTTTGATGTTAATAAGGTCAACGATTATTCAAACTACGTTAGTTACGAGATACCAATCTTGTAACCTTTAAGTAATTCTCTTAAAACGTCTGTTTATAGGAGAATAATCATAACTTATCTAAATCGGAGGTGGTTGCTCTTAGAAATAGGTACCTACTTTATAATCCTTTCTATGGCTGTGAGGTAGATATCCATGAAGAGGAAACTATAGGTGTTTCTAGGGTCTAGAATCTATATTAATATGACAAAACTGCATAAAAAAGTTTTTATATCGATCAAACGTAGCGATCTGTCTCATGCCGCATTAAACAGCACAAAGGCAGTGAAAAACAATGATTTGCAAAAATCTGTCATAGCTAAATATTACTGCAGTCAGGGCCCAGACACTGGATCGTGTATCACAAGCCACGTATTATGTCAACGGACAAGCATCACATACCAAGGCTGTCAAAAGAAGCCATTGAAATATCAAAATATAAAAATTTCAATCGGAAGAGGAAGGCTTCAAATTGTCAAGTATGTGTTATCTAGTGTTAAGTAGGCTCAAAAGCAACAGCCGGTGTCGTAATAAGGATTCCACAAAACTATTGATATCATGAGTGTGTTTTGCCGTGAACATATCGAGTTCCAGTAGTGCGCGTAGCAAAAGACTAAGAAAGAGGGTAAACAGATTTATCTGCACCTAATTATTCTTCAGTCATCCCACGAAAATGGCGCTTGTAACAATGTCGAAATAACGGGAGCTCATAATAATTGAAAATCACGTAGGTACCTATAATATCCCGTAAGTGACCGTGAATGCTTAAAACAGTCTTTAAAACTGAAGAGTGTTTTGTTTTTTTAAACGCGCTAATCTTTGGAACTACCAGTTGGGTTTGGAAAACCTTTTTGCATTTGATTTGAGCCTAATTCGTGAGGAAGTTTATAGGCAATTTAACATGATGCTAGCTGAGAAAACCGGCGGCTAAAACCGAGGGGTAGAGCAAGGTATAAACAAAAAAAAAATAGAAAAGTGCAATAAATAAGTAATTTCCTAACAACAATCAATGTTATCACATCGAATTAACATCAATCGCATTTCATTTTCTGGCCTACTACTAGGGTCCGGTTTACTTGACAATTCTTATGTTTTTACATAAGAATTTAACTAAACATATTACATAACCAGAAGTATACTAAAAGCCTTGTCAAATAACGAAATAAACACGAATAATTCATTGGTCAACTGTGTGTATTGCCGTATGATTTATTTGTCATCGTGATAAATGACAACAACATTGTGCGAACAAGTTGTACGAAGTCTGCTTAGGTAATTTATGGTGTGTACTGAATGTTAGGCTGTATTCGTTGACCTGTCATCCTTACAGTATATCATGCCTGACAAGGTACCTGATACCAATTAGAAATTAATCCAATCAGGTGTCAGGTAATGGTATCGGGTAGCACTTTGGCTGATAGCGCATCTTCAAGTGAGTCGGACTACAGTTTTACTAATTGGATAACTTTAATTAACTATACGAATGATTTTAATTGAAAATACTTGTGTCAGCGAATTTTTTCTTGGTTAATTTAGTCTTTATTCATTTATATTAGTAATATAAATTGTGTTACCAAAATACCGGAACCTTTGTGTGTTGTGTTTTTGAAGCGGTCGCGCTAGAGTTTTTAAAAAGAGGAATGGAATATTATTTGTTTTACTGCCAATCCTCTTTTCAGCAGCTTTTTTGATGTCTAAACTATTCGGTTACCAAAGAATCATCGATAAAGTTCTTAGCGAGCAAAGATTTTGGGGACATTTTCAGCTAAAGCTGTAAAATGTAATGAAGCGGAATATCAAGTGATGACTATAGGATAAGTTTTGTACCTATTTAATAAAAATTTAGCTCATATAATTTAGTTTGACCGTGTAGCAAGATACATATTAATGAAATGCATTGGGTGCATCAACTCAGAAGCTACGCGTTATGTAGGTGTGTGGGGCGACCCAATGACCCATGTAGCAAGCATACAAATGTATCAAATCAGTAATTAAATTAAATATTCCTTTACATGGCTTAAATGTTGCACCTTTTATTATAATTTATCGGTTTGTTAACAAGCATCGCCTCTATATTCACCTAAATAGCTATAAATCATTTTTGAAAGATTACCTTATAATATTTGGAAATCACTTGATATCGATTTAGAACTTGATGATAATTTGAAAATCATTTCTATCTACTTCATTGATTTTCTTCATCTTTCATGGATTAGGTTAGTTGGATTACTTTATGGGGCGAGACATGGAAAATTTTAAATAAACTTTGAAAAAGATCGCGAGTTTACCCCGAAAACCATCAGGTTTTATCTTAATGGTTTTCGGGTTAAAATCGCGTTTTTTTTTTGGAGGAAATAAAACAGTCAAATTATAAAATGTACTTTTTTACTTATGGCTCTTAATTCTTCTTATAACATATAATAAATCACAGGTAACACTCGTTATAGATACTTAACTTACGCGTACATCTAAAATATATGGTGATAGGTACAGTCGTGCATGAGTATCGTTCGATATCATCATGTTGTTAGGTTGATATCGTCGTGTTGTTCACTTAACCGCGGAAGGGTTGTTGTTGGAAAGCCTGTTGTTGGTAGGTGGGCTGTTGTTGGTAGGTGGCCTGCTGGGGCTGCTTGGGCTGAGAATCAATGTACTGGAGACTGCGGAGGATAGCATCTGGGATTGGGGGAGGAGTGGGGAGATGAGCGCCCTGGGGCTGGAATCCTGCAAAGAAATAAAATTGTTCGTCAATACATAGTTAATACAATGAAGGTGAATTTTCCAGTGTCCATTCATTTGGAGCAAGTTGAATTAATTGTTGCTACTAGTCCGTAATAACTAAACATTTAATTAAATTATTACTATATCGTGTACCTTAGCTCTTTTACTTAATTGCCTATAACACTTGTTTAAATGCCGCAAATTTCCATAACACGTACTTTACCGTAGCAAACTCTACAAGACGCAAACTTCATAACACCATGTAATTTATTCATATCTGAATGAATTATCAAATAATTTAATCTAATTACATGTGCAGGTGTAAGATTCACCTCAGACCGTGTGTATTTTAAGCGTTTAATTTCTCTATCTACTCTATTATGACTTTAGCAAGCTAATTAATGATCCAGCCATGAACACAGAGATTTAAATTAGGAATTTAGGTAACTTGTAGTTTCGGTCAATGAGTTTTTAAACGTTGAAATAATCCCACTAGATTTTAAAGATGTTTTAATTAAATATTTCATCATCAAGTGTGCCAGTTTTTTTTTGGAAAAGGTACCTAACAAAAAGGTATGTATCCCAAAATAGGTATTGAATTACAGTTGCGTGCGGGCCACCTACCAATACACCATTAAAGCCTTATAAAGAAAGACGCAACACTTGCTTAGAAATTTCAATCAAAAAGACATAAAACAGTAACAGCTTTTGAAAAGTATCTACTCTGTGACATTTCAAAAGTTTTGTAACAGAAACTTTTAATATTATTTCTGATTACAAGAAATTCTGTAGAACTTTAGGCAATTATAGTATATCTTAATGAATCATGCCGGAATAGGTATTTTATAGAAGCTTATTCAAGAGCTTCTAAACAAAGAACCATGAGTTTTTAAAGATTAGTGGACTTTTAAATAAAACATAGTATTACCGTTCTCATCAGCAATGTAGGACACAGAGATGGGGATGCCCTCGGGTGAGGTGTAGGTGAAGCTACCCTGGGCAACCTGTGCCTCGGCGTCCTTTTGTCCGGCGTTCTTCAGGTATCCCTGCTCCTGGGCTGTGATGCCATTGCCAGTCTCGTAGCTAAAAAATGAAAATACATGAAATAAAAGGACATGCCACATCGAAATTAGGTGAGAAAGGAATTGGTAGGGAACGATAATGACTAAATAAAAAGAAGTATGATGTGAACGTATTTCGTTTGTCGTTTAAAGCGAGCAGTGGTCCAGATTGGCCTTAGATCGAAACAATTGGAAGTCATAGGTAGAGGTCTTTGCCCAGCCGTGGGATGACGCAGGGTAACAGTATCAGTAAACGTCTGTCGCGAGACAACTCAAAAGCATGAAAATTAAAATAAATGACGATCTTTGTCAATGAGCATTCTTTTGATGATAATGCTGACGTTTGAAATTATGATAGACTTTATTATTCCCTAGCAAATCAGTAAGCGTGTATGACATAACAGTTTCTCGATACCTACGTAGTATTTCAGTTTTAGTGTTAAAGTTGCAGAAAGTAGAAACGTTAAGAAAGGTTAACATCCCGGTAGTTTCAACACTAATCCTCACTAAATGCTTAGTTTACAATGTACTTATGATAGACAGACAAGCTAAAATAAGATGAACATACTTCTACGAAATATGCTATCTTGTCCAACTATCAGATAATTTACAGTTTTTCCTGTTAACGTTAAGGATTTCATAAATCACTTGGGTTATAAAGATTTAACAAACAAGAATCAGGCAGAGCTCTAGGCGATGGCACACTTTTGAAAATATCAAATCTAATGATATGTTTCACCAAAACGTTTGCAGGTCGGGCAATCATGATGCATTGTCAATCTATTCTTCTTGGGAATCATACCACGTATGGTGATTTCTGTTACAACATTCTTATTTAGGTTTTTTGGTGCACTTTGACTTGAATCTGACATTTGCGAATAAATTATGATGCTGAATTTGATTATTATGTCATTTGATAGTCTACAAATTAATTCTGCATTTGACATCTGTGTGATAGATAAGTGCATGCATTTCATTAATTCCACATAATGTCATGTTTTTTATTGTGAGTAAGACCAAAAAATATTCTAGGTTATAGAATTTATCAATAATGAAATTAAGTTTGATAGATTTCTTACCCTGACATATTGTATTATTACTAATAATGTCTTGCAAGAACATACATCAGGTGAATCAGAAAATATCAACGTATTCATGCACTCCTTTAACACCTGAGCCAATTTGTTGAGTAATCAGGGCTTGGCTGCGAACGCTTGCACAGATGCCTCCCACAAATTAAGCATTTAATACACTCGACACTGAAGGAATTCATGCATGATCTCATCCTATTTCACAATCTTTTGACTGCAAATATGCATCCATATGGATGCATATTTTAGGGCTCATCAGTATGTATTTACAAAATTACACTTAACCATCGATATATGGAAGACATTAATTAAATGGCCATGATTAACCTTTCGACTTTCATCAATTATAATATTAATCGTTATATTAACCTATATGTCGATATGAATCGGAATCAAGAATGATATTTTGCCATTTATAGAGCTTAAAGCGTTTTTGGAAGTCGTGTTTATTGTGACATTCAAAACGAAAAATATGTGCGTATTGTTTGGATGCACTTTTAAATAACATCTTTTAAAAAGCTCTCATGCACTCTTAAGGTCATGTCTGACATATTTATTATGATAGATAGGTCATGACTAACTTTATGGCTGCCATAAATCTTGATGGCAGATTCAGTAAAGATATATTTTTATTGTTTCACGGGAGATCATTTAATTTCACAACAATGAAGTTTGAGTGCATAAAGAATGGCCCATAACAGATGTACAGCGTTCACAATTTGTACGTTGTAAATCTCAATTTACCTGTATTGGTAAGAGCCATCAAAGTTGACCTCTTGCTGTTGTTTGAGGATGGGGATAACCTGGCCTTGGTACTGCTGCTGTTGTTGTTGCTGGTACTGTCCCTGGAACTGAGGAGCGGCGTACGCAGCGGCCACGAGGACGGATAAGACGATGAACTGCGGGAAAAATGTAACAATGTTATCTTTGCTGATTAGCACATTTCGCCACGAAATTAGAGACGCTGGCATAGTGATGAGTCTAAATTTTGCAGTGCAACAATGGAATAATTTCTGTAATGCCTAATTATCTGCAATTTTATTTCAAAAGTTTTATTGTAAGGCAAGGGGTTTCGTATTACCCAGTGCTAACTGATTTGTGGTTGGAATGTCAAATAGGCATTCGCTCCGTTTAAGATACGGGTATTCAGCTGTTTAGACTGGAAGCTCACCCGAATATAGTTGGGAAAAGGCTAGACGGATTATTATTGCAAAGCATTTCTTGAAGATTTCAGATGAATTGTATTTATAAGTTTTGCAAAGTTCAAATGACAGTGACCTCACTTACAAAATGTATCTCAAAGATCTTTCGTTACAACAGAATACGTCATTTACATTTTTATGTCCGAATATATAAAACACTATTTTTGATGAGTTTCGTAACGAAACTGACCGTTTTCATCGAAAGTGTTTCTTTAGCCTTGATACTTGACTTAAGACGAATCTTAATCACAGATTAAGGTGATAGATGACCGTTACAAACGGTATTATGTTTATTTGATCGATTTCACGTTTTTGTGCCCGAACAAAGTTTAGGTACTAGTTTTAGGTATTTTTACTTTATGGTTCGTATAGGATCACAGCTTTTATTTTGGAAACTTATGAATTTTGTTTTGGTTTATGAATTATGTTACAAATAAAATATAGAATAAGTTGGTTACAAATTATAAGGAGGGTTTTTGCCACTCTCAATGACAAAAAAAAAGTTAATCTATGCACAAAAAAATTAACAAAACTAAACCAGAATTTTAAACTGCTTCCTAATAATTAATTATTAAAGATAATCGTTGCATTCATGAATTTTCATTCATTTTTTCATCTTCAGTTAATTTGGGATTAGCATAACTCTATTCTTATTACAGCAAAACAAAAAACTGGCTTGAATTTAGTTACACTATTTTGGTATGAAAACAAAAGTATTCTCATATTCGTCAAACATCAATTATGTGTGGGAAATTGAGAATCAAGATAAATATTTTATGTATGTCAGGAATTATCATACAAACGAGTGTATCATATCACCGCGCATTGTTCAAGTAATGACAAGGTACGGGAATGAAGCATTGTTCCGTTGTAAGGATACGACAGAATCTTGCAAAAAGTTTTAAAAAATCTATCAAGCAATGGCATATTGTTGACATATAGATTAGAGAGATCTTTAGGAGAAAAGTTGGTATTGTTGAACTGCACTTTGATTGGAGAAATGGTATTTTTATTTTATTTGATTTTAACACCGATTAGTATCGAATTGTTCAAATAGAGCACTGTTGTTATAAAACTTTCTTTCATTTAAAACTTTTGTTAGATTTAATTGATTTGATGACCCGTAACACAATATTTACACTTAGATCACTTACCGATCTCATTTTTGTGTTTTTATAAAATGTGGATTGATGTGCAGGTGATGATCTGCGGTGGATGTGTGAGGTTGGAATGATTATTGAGATCGACCGCCGCGGCTTTTATACGAGCCGGCGTCAGCGCACCTCGTGAAATTGGAGTACGACAGCGCAGGCGCAGCGCAAGCCTGTACGGGCACTTCAAAGCGAACGTAGCCGCCCGCCCTGACACACTCCGACGTCCACACATATCTTCTTGTTTATTGACATATCGACCATATAATGATACATTTCACTACATGACCATAATCCACTGTCTCCTGGTCGTACACCTGCTACACCTGCATTTCCCAACACCATCAGGTTCACGACATCGATAAAATCTTTAACCTCTGTTAATTTTCTAATCATATCTATTATTATCGGAATAAGGTAATAATTTTGTAATATTCTGTTATAAACGGCGTATTAATTAAATGAACAGTTAACCTAAAAGGCATTAATTGTTATTGAGCTTAGATTTAACATTGACATTTGGATATCAAGTTGCATTTTGCAATGAATATTATTAACATTTTTTTTTTCAGATTTCGTTCCTATGTGAACCTAAGTTGGCGGTAATTTTAATAATACAGCCCTTTTACTTTATCCTAAACATATTTTAGATCCCACCAGGCTAGGAATAGTCTAGATTAATACGTACATAATAAAATATTTGATATGGATGAAGATTATTTAGGTAACCCACATTTTTAAAGCTTACTCAATTATATTATTCACTTATAACAAGGTATGGCATTTAACACAAGTATGATAAAAAACAAGAGGCTTTTTTTGCTTAGCTTATCAAAAGATATTGCGATAGATCTTCAAACCGCAAACCAGACGGTCAGACGACATTTTGGGAAAACCACTGACCATCCCACGATTTGCCAACTATGACACCTGTGAGTCTTGCAGAATCACAAAAATAGAGATCTTGGTTAAAGAAGTGCAGCGAAGCTGGATGTCATCCTGCTTTCCTTTGTAAGATACATTGTAAAGCTATATAAAAAAAAAACCTCATTGAGGATCTTAATAGCCCAGCCCTGATTTTCCTAAGTAATTGAAAAAAAGGCTACTAGGGACAAAAACTGTAAAATTTGGATGTGTGTAGTTTCTACATAGTTAGAAAAAGTTTTGGTTAGTTCTTGTCCATATGATCTTATGAGTGAGAAAAAATGGGAGAGCTTTTTCCCGTTTGTTTCTTGGATTTCACCTTGATAAATACCTGATAAGATACTGAAGTATAAGTAGGTGACGAAAGTAAGTTTTTAGACTAGATTTTAACATACCGGTCTCTTCATTTTAATGTCAGATTCATAAAATATGGCTAGGCCTTCCACTGGCCTCACACTTTAAATGTGTTGAACAAGAAGTTCAACACATTTAAAGATTGATGTTACAAGGTTATGTGTGTAACAAAACATAATAAGTTTTTTTATGCACCATATTCGTATTATTAACCTTTTGTTACATAATTGGAATGAACTATAATTTGCGGACGCATATATCGATTTTAATTTCATCAAAATAGCAATGTAATTATCTTGTTTGGTCAAATTATTTGTATCAGGAAGACATTTGGAGTTCGATAAAATGTTTTCAGTAATCATGCGTAAATAATACACAATTCTAATATCGAATACAAGAATTGAAGACACTTTAAGGCAACTTTTAAGGGAATTTTTAAGGGAACTTTTTGGAAGGATAGGTTTCCTTACTAATATACTATTTAAATGCGAAAGCTTGTTAAGAGGTATGGATTTTTGTTACTCTGTCACGCTAAAACTACTGAATGGATCTGGATAAAATTTGGCACAGAGATACATAATAATCTGAAATAGAACATAAGATACTTATCCCGGTAGTACGAACCCGTAGGAAAATTACTGAACAATACGCGAGGCCGTGGACATAAAGCTAATGTATTATAAAGTTCAAATTCCCTTGCGGCGAAAGATAAGCGTCAATTAGTTACTTTCCTACATTAATAAGTAATTCAACGTCTCAAGAATGCTTGAGATTTCTTCGGAAGACACGCTATTCGTCTTTGGTCTTGTGTCTAATTTGTACATTATAAATGAAGATAAAGTTCATAATGCAAAACTTAAAAATAATAATTCGCTTCCCTTCTCTTCCGTCGTAATGCAAATTGACCCTAAGTTGTTCCTTAATTAAGTTAATAAAGATTATGCACTAGATGGCATTAACGCAACGGTGAGCTAGATGTCGTGAGTTCGAATCAAATGCGTTGCGTTATTGACCTAAACTCGTATCATAATCATACTAAAATGAAGTGTGGGAGTTAGCTTGGAACTAGTTTTCTGTTCATCATCTTCAAATATTTGGTTTTAAATCTCGAAACAAAAAACTCATGGTATTTTTTTTTTAATTAAGAAGTTAGTCCGATGTGATGTCTACGCCAATGAATGTCAATTAGAATTACCATTACAGCCGCTTGCTAAATTTGGTTGTAGGTTGTTATAAGACTTCTCCAAGAAAATGTGTCAGAGAATCCAACAGTGACCAGTCTATCCCAGTTAAATAACTGTGAAGAAAAATATACTGAACTTCAAACACGTTTGTTAATAGGAGGAGCTTGTAGCTAAATAAAAATATTCGCCCCGGGTCAATAGTGCTTGGGTTGGTCCGTGGATGGGTGACAATCCATTACTTACCGAGTTTCCTGCGTGGTTCGGAAAGCACGTTAAGCCATTGAACCCAGCTGTCAATTGTACTGATCTTTGACAGACGTTACAGGTAGTCAGTGGCCCGAAAGTCTGAAAACCAGTCTTACAAGGGGTATAGTGTTACGTAGTACTAACTGGGTTGTGGCGGTCAGATAGGCAGTGGGTTCATTTAAAATACTGGTATTCAGCTGCATCCCGTTAGACTGGAAGCCGACTCCAACATAGTTGGGACACGGCTAGGAAGATGATAACTGTCAACTGCTTTTGAAAAAAATATAGGAATCCCAGTGATGATAGTCTTAACAAATCAGTGAAGGCAATTTATGTCTAGGTAAAGGAAGAGAAGGACAGTAATATAAAGGCATAGACATTGGTCTGACTCAGCGTGAATTAGACCTTAGTAGGTAAGTTACTTGTATTGTATAATGGACAGCAAATGGAATTTGTTCAAGCTTGTTCTGGACCACGTATGTGCTCATTGATTGCGCAAATACCATCTTATTTGTTAGCGTAGGTAGGTGCCAGAGATTTATTAATACGTATTTCATACTCACTTTCTTACGCACCTACATAGGTGTCTAGGTCATGTGTTACTATCTGATTTGGTATTTTCCTGTTACATTGCAAGCACATTGTTCTAAAAAATGCATCTGTTTTGTGATTGCTATTAATCAACGAAAGTTGAATTAGGTAAAGGAGCGGAAAATATACTTAATCCGGAAGTTCACAAAAGCCGGGACAAAATTTTTTGTTTGCCTGAACTGTCGCACTCTTGGGCAAAGGCCTCCCCCCATACCACCAATTAAGCATAATAGTTCAAATATTTCAGGTTTTTCTTTTTATAGTTGCTTATTTCTTTTTATAAGTCAAATCAAAATATTATTATTTTACAAAGGCCTACACTTAGGGGCACTTATAAAACGTCCACAAAAAGGTGCTCGGTTCGGGTTGGTCGTTTCCTATGGAGAAGAACCGGCAAGAAACTCCATAGTTACTCTTTTAAAATCATTTGTTTTTACAATATTTCTGTTACAGAGTTAGTACTAAAGTATGGGAGGACATCGTAGGCCTGATGATAAGTCGTTGCTTACTACAAAACGTAGAATGAAATAAAAAGTTACCAAGGATCTAGGAATCTATAAGGCCTACAATGTCCACACATTTACAAACAATCGGTAAATAAGAAAAAGAGTATATACAACAACAAAAAATGAAAATATCACAAAAAGACTAGATCAAATAAATGACAGAAATGTTGTCATCCTTGGCTTAGCCAAACCAACAAAAAAATCACGGACTAAATAATAAGAAGTTAAGCTTTTGCTTACATTGGAAACAAATATACCACTAACTATAATCAATCAGTTATAATTGACTTCTACTTTGTATTTTTAATAACATAGTTTTAACATCTAATTAGAGTCGCTTCCTCGCAGTGGTTATCATCGAAACATCTTGAATATGAATGTATCGACGCTGCCTACTGTAGAAGCTCATCCATCATAGATAGGTGTCTCAACTTGAACGAATTAGTTAGTTACTATAATTATAATAATGTCAGCAAAATTAAGGAGTTTGTGAGTAAGCGGGAACATGATTTGTCTCGGATTGTCTTGCAGGTTAAAGTTTCATAGGGTCCTATTGGTGGAACATTCACCGAATTGATTTAATATTGTTTATTATATTCAATTAGCATCTAGCTTTGGAAAAGGAACTCAGCGACACGTAACAATTAAACACAAATCAAGGTGATGCGATTGGCGAGTGATAACTAATTAAACCAATCGCAGCAGGCGACGCGCGCTTGACCATTTGTCAGCTAATTTTTGTGTTAATGTTCGTTCCAGTAACCGGACGCAAAATGGTCAATAACACATTACTTTAATCGTTTTATCGATCCATCAGTATCTAATCATGATCGTTGAAATCACTTCTAATTTGATATTAATATAATTATGTTCTTCACGCAATATGTGTTTGCATTCAAGCAATATATGTTTTGCGTAATTAATTAGTTTTATTGACATTGTTTGTAAGACATTCGTAAACCAGTTTTTTATGATAAATAGCTATAGGACTATTCCGAAATTGTAACATGAAATGTAATTAATTTCTAGCGCAATTAACACAGGCTATAATTATTTGTTTGTAACTTCCCCTTTTTCACAACAATTAATAAAAGATTGAATAATTGCAGTCATAACAATCTGGTTACGATTATTTATTTCCGATTTATGAGTTGTTCAATAATTGACATACCCAAGGCCGAAATACTCACCAAACTCCAGGCTCCCGCAGTCAGGAGAGATTACTCGATCCTAACGTATTCAAAAGTGATAGATTAGGATAGTTTCTAGGAGTACCGCTTTCTGAATCAGGCCCTTGATCCATCTGCCTAGCGACAGATTAAATATATTATTATAATTAACTACTTTGGCTTATAAAGACCATGCTAATGTGTTGCAGTCGATATCTTAAAATTGGGTTGTCCTATGGACTTAAATCTTTTTGGATAATCATTTTTATGCCTTACTCTAACTTAAAAAAAAATGAATTGAAATGAATCAAATAGCTATACAAATAAGAAAGTCGATTTTCCAGTTACGTAATTTTACACAAAACAAATTCTGAAATTTTCGATCGTCAGGATCTATCAATCGACCAACGAGTTGATGCCGCGGCGAGTTGCCACGCAGCGCCGCGCGACAGAGTGCGGTAGGCTCAGTTGCATTCAAAATGTTTTATGAATCTTTTGTTTCTTGTCGCGGAGTTTGTCGCGGCGTGTCGCAAAGCGGCCAATGTTTATGAAGGATCAAGCTTTACTAAACATGGGAGTTCCTCCACCAACTTCAAAATCCCGGGCAGTTACATTAAAATTTCTCATTTTATTCGTTACGCCCAGTTACGAAAAAGAAAAACGTTATTATTGGCGCCCAACATGAGCCACCGTTGCAACAAATACATTTCAAAGTTTCAAAAGAGTAGGTAATAAAAAAAAACGTTTGTCGATCTCCGCTTGTGGTAATTATTTTAACATCAAAACCATATTTATTTCCAAATACGGTACTTAAGAAGAATGTAAAGCTACGAAAACCACGGATGACCATGCTTTATTTCCAAATATGGTTTGCGGTGTGATTGCAAAAAAATCAGTTTTTTAAATAACCAAATATCTATTAAGCCATTCATCGTATTTGTCTGTACCGACAAATACGGTTTTGAAATTTATTTTGATAGTGCAAACTTTAACTCTACCGCAAAGTTCAATACTTATTGCGTAAACAACAAGTATGTAACAACAATGTTTCAGAAATAAAGATAGCCGTAGCACATGGGTAGTAAGTTGCTCGCTCATTAAACCTGTCTACTTGTAAACATCCAAGTGATATATTCACTTCACTTAAATTGCGTGGGAAGGTAAGCACCAAGTAATTATATCTTTACGTTCCCATTTGAGTAAGGAGATAGATAGATATATTTTGTTTTATTAGCTGTCTAACACTTTGCTTAAAACAATGCAATGTTGTAATGCAAGATAAGTGTGTCATTTGTATTTTGATCAATGAAATTGTGTACATAAGGCGTAATTCATTCATTGTTTTTCTGCAATGTTTTGGACTCATTGACCAAAGAAATATGTTTTTCATTAAAATATTAGTTTCTTTATTTCTATAAATTGTTTGTACTTGCCAAAAAGCATAAATTTTCCGCCCAATGAAGGCGAAAATCGACTCTTGATTGGGCAGCATACGTCTTTTTAGTATACTATGCTCGCAAAGGCGATGTGTACCTAGAGCACCGTTAAAACTATTTCTCCAATTATTCTCTTGCCTTTCGTTCGTGACATAAATACTTGATCTAATCACAATTACAATAAATTGTATTTCGTCTGTGTTGTTTTGCTTGCAAGCGGAATTAAGAGTTTCTTACTTTATTTGCGAATACTACTTGCTTTATTCTTTATTCTGCTTGGCAACGTCCAAATATAATCCCAAAATATTGCCCAAACATCTTTGCAATAAAGATAGGATTCTATTAAAAATCAAATATTGAAATACTGTTAAAGATGACAAATCTATTCATCTATATATTAATATGGTAACAAATAATACGTAATTCATCAAACGTGAAAATTACAAACAGTAAAAGAAAGACCGGAGTTTAAGGTGTTCACTAAGTAGGAGTTAATTAAATTGGCTATAAATAAATAAGTAAGAAACCTCTTTTTTATTTTCTGATTTTGTAAGTTCAAATGATGGTAGGTAAACTATAATTGAACGCAGGCATAGTCATAACAATAAAATGTTTTACGAAACATTATGTAAAGGTTTATTTAAGTATCTCGTCTATCAGATTGCGCGGAGCAACAAATTGCCCATCATCTCTAAACTTTAGATTAGTAGACCATCAGGCCCTAAGGCAACGTTTAGTACTTAAGGATTACTGCATCCACAATAGAATCCAATTACAATAAAATGTAAGCTTGGAATGTTCCTGTCATAATATTAACAGAATCATTCATTTAGAATAAATAAGAATGCAAATATATGCTGATATTAAACAAATTGCTTTTTAATGAGACATGGTATTAGACAGTGATTGCAGAGTAAATTAATGATCTTGTTCAGTCATATTGTAAATATCATAAAAAAACATCATCATTTTGGAATAAAGAAAACAAAACAAATACCGAAGTGATGAAGCTTTTGTAACATTAATGTGATTAGGTACTGTTTTCTGGAATGTATTGAAAAATGAAATCATAGTTAACTAGACTGCAGCCCGTAGGACAGTAAATAATACGACACGACCGGGAAAAGATCAGGTGCAGGAACAACAGCATAATGCGCTTTGCAAGGCACGGGGTTGTCACACCACCAACTTTTCAACTCCGGGCTGCTAATGATAAATGACGTTTATTTTGCAAATAGGTTTTTTCAAACACTTTAACACGCTGTTTTTTTTTAAACCAGGTTTCGTTTTTTCGTAGCTTATTACTCGGAGAAGAAACAGCTGAAACAAAGGTCATAGACTCTTAAGAGTCCAGACATAATTTTGGCTGAGAAATGATTAGTGACGAAAATCAATGGCCATATTTGGGTATGATCTAGGTTCGCGATCAAGAGTCCACGCTCAGCAGTAGAGCCCACAACCTCGAGATAATCGGGGCAGTTTTCAATAACACAATTACTTAGCAGTAATACTGACGATTTCGCGTTGTTCATAAGTAAAATCTTATCATGCATTAACTCCAAATACGATTATGGACTTACTTAAGAGAATAATAAAGCTTTAATTCTTCCCCGGTTTGGGCATAACGATTACGTCTCCCCATGCGAAGATAAATTTTGAGTAAATCTGCTCATTATAATGCTCGTTCAGAATAGGTTAACTTTGTCAATTGTAAACTATTGCACTATAAAAAGTAGCGGTCAAAAAGTGTTACAAGATTATTTAAAGCTTTTCTCGAGTCTCTAGTTATTGCCTCATTGGTTGATAGAGTCGCATGCAAGCACGACTGATAAGCATGAGGTCCTAGTTACGATTTCCGGATCGGACAAAGTGTTATTGTGTTTTGGGCACTTGTGACCGTATGTTCTTTGTAAAAGAGCTCTTTTAGGAAGTAGGTGCTGTTAGCATTGATACCCCATATACTGATGCTCTGCTGACAAGCAACGTTGCCATGATCCTCGTCGAGAGCATAAGTGCTACACCAGCACATCAGTTTTAACAATTCTGCGTTACTTCTGGAATAGCATTGCTGAAGCAAACCCAGTCTTGCAGACGTATATAGGCGTTTTAGCTACTCACCTATAGTCGGGCCACATTCAAATCCAGCCTGTCTCTTTGCTTCCTTCCCCCAGTGACGCCCTAAGCCGAGACTCGTACCCCGCAGTGGGCGCTCGAAGCGTTATCGCTTAGTTTATAAGTTTTTGTCTCTGGCTGGAGGCCTTACACTCAAGGCATCCACAGGATAGTTCGATTAAGCAGAAATCAGCCTTATAGGTTAACCCTGCGAGAAGACATTACCAAAAAAAAAAAAACCTATCTTCGGGAAGACCATCTTCTTGTTTGCCATCCAACACAATAAAAAACTTCTTTGACTTAGTGCAATAATGTTGTAACTAAATAATATGTAAGAAGACAACATCTCGTTAAATCATCCTTAATTATAATGTAACATTACTAAACTTTAATTATAACAGTAACCTTTATCTTCACGTCTAAATAACAGTTAGGTTGTAATTTAATTTATTAGAGGTCAATACTTTGTTGCTGTGGTTTGCTGCGGGTCAGCTAGAAAGTTAACAGGCAGCAACAGTGATCCTCGTGTTCTAAATACTGATGACAAACCTAATGTACTTAACTGGATGGTGTTCATGTTTGTAGTTAAAATTAATCAGCCGGATGTTAAAGTATGCATAAGTTTAGAGAGGTCAAAATCCTTCTGCCCTTATCACAATTAATTTTTGGTCGATGCGGCGGCATGTATTTTGTTTTGGGATTCTCTGTCAGGAGTTTTCGTTAGTGATACATGGTTGTTTGCCTTAACCGACAGTAACACCACCAATTTGTTTTTTTCAAAATAAAAAATACTAAAACGTGTGTACAGTCAGTTACCAGCATTACCTGACCCATTTTCTTCTTGTTTGCTTCGTGAGATGGGTCAGGTAATGGTGCAGGGCACTGTACTCTTCATCATCGTCATCCCCAACTATGTTGGGGTCAGCTTCCAATCGAACTGGATGCAGCTAAAGCCGGTATATTACATGAAGCGACTGCTTATCTGACTTACATAACCTAGTTAGTAACGGGTCCACCGAAGAACACATGCGATGGGGACGGCTTCATCAAGGTGAAGAGAAAGTAGAGGAAGCCTACGTATGTACGCAAGTGTGGGCCGTCGCCGGCAGGATCTAACATGTTGCTACGTTCTGCAGTACCGACGACGTAGCTGTAAGTGTCCTATTTGCACCACTCTTCGAAAACTGAGGACATCGTAGAATACATACGGGTTAAGACCAACTGGACCTTGAAGGTGGAGAAGCTGGAGTCGCGCTATAATGCGCAGTATTTTATTGTAACATGATACCGCTTGGTAAGACTGGCTGTAGGACTTTCGGTCCACTGAAACGAATAAAACATGACGACAAATGACAGCCGGGACAAACCGTTTAACGTGCTTGCCCGGCCACGGGTGTTGACCCATCCACACACTAACCTAGGCAAGCGCGGCTTAACCTGAAATTTAACCCGAGAGGCTGTTTTTATTTAGCCACGAGCTCCTTAGCAGTGACCTTTAATAATCATGCAGCACTTTATACTGAGATTACGATAGATGTAGTGTAGGTTAGTTTTTAAAAGTTCAATGCAATTCAAAATTAAAATTTAGTGCATGATGTAGCGATATTTCATAATTTCCTTGAATAATATTGACATAATAATCAAAACTAGGAAATATTAGACAGCAAACAGCTGTCTAATATTTCCTAGTTTTGATTGACAACTGTTGTTTTTATATTCTTATCTTTATTTTCATTCCTTAATGTGTAAAAGCTCAAGTACAATTACGGACCCTCTAGGGCTAAACGTATAAAATTAATGTTTGAAACAAAATTAATACAATTAACAATTTAAAACATGTCCTTAATATTAATTGGCTAAATTATAACATTTATTTTGAGATCAGTTATAACATTGCTCTGCCAAAATTTTAGAATGTGCCCCTTCTTAGTAATAAGGATTATCACTTTAGACTCTAAAGTTTAGAGTGTAAATTCTGAAACGTACTCTTCCTACTTCTGTAAATAATTGGTTGCTTATTTAATAGATAAACATCGCATATAAAAATAAGTATTATAAGAATCCTATGACCAAAATTAAAAATATATTAGTGTATGGATGGCTTTGCCATGTAATCTGCATCTTTAATCAAATCAAGTATTAATCATTTCTGATACCAATCGCGAATAACCACATTAATTATAAAGAATACAATTTGTTTATAATAATCATTCACTTTATCTTTATCAAGCCACATTCTTAGGCGATTTAATAATGTGTGAAAAACAACGGTTTTTTACATAAATACATGTATTATGTAGAGATTTGCATAATTTTGTTACAAGGCTTGACATAATAGCTATGTAAACCGTCACGCTACATAACAAAACAGGTGACCACATTATACATCACTTTATCATAGTGTTCTTATTTACATCAGAACTCATCTACTTACACAAGATTTGTACAGCATTGAGTAAGATTGTAAAGTTGAATGAATTTTTTTGTTAGTTAACATGTTTAAAGCCTAATTTCGTAATCCATTACATTTCCGTTGGTTTATTCGGGATCTGTGGACCTAGTACAAGTGTGCAAGTTTTTACGCCTATTCGATTGCTTATCTGACATCACTTTGGGCCCTATCAGATTACAAGAGGGCTGTGTTTTTTTTTAATGTTACAGCACCATGCTGAAATAGCTTTTGGTGATCTTATTTTGTTTTTTTTTTATGTTTACTGTTTACTTATTTTTGTTTTATTGTTAATTTAATGTTTTTTTTTTTGTTTTGTCCTGTGCGAGACAAATAAATACATTTTCTTTCTTTCCTTTCTTTAACGTAAAATTCAATTTGTACTGAAACTAAAGGCCGTCTGGTGACAATAATGGGAAACCCATTTAATTCATACTTTTTGTAAATGTGATTGAATAGGGAATCCAACTTGCACTAGGTTCACAACATCCCGGATGTAGCAGACCTATGAGTAAGTTGAATGACGTAAAAATTTTGGTATTCAGTAGACAGAGCAGACCAGTATTCCTACTCTGCACCAGATGGTTATCAAAATGCCAAGATGTTCCGCATTGTTGCCGCCCGTCCTTCAAATATAACTTGATAAATTGACCGTCTGCAATTGTTTCTTTTATTTTTGTTATTTATCTTGGTCATGGCCTTTTTATTGTTTTTTGCTAACAGAACTCTAAAGCTCTACGTGACCATTGATGAGATGATATTTATATTTTAAATAACTAAACTACTACTACAAGTATACTATAGTCGTTAGTTTTAATGTGATTTTGTTTATAGTTGAATCTCCACATTCCGAAGATTCGAATACAATAAATATGTATGCAGCGATTATTATTATGAGCGATTATAGGCTTCGATCATTTTCGCATCATGCGTGTCTAATTCAATCAATAAAACAAACTGAAATGCTACATTCTATAAGTTTGCCAGATGAAAATTATAGCAATTTGTTTCGCAATCGGGACTTGTTCTGGCTGATGACCAACTAATTTACCAGACATTTTATCGCCATTATTGGATATTGATGTTTATGGACGGATGTGACCTTTAGCTCTGACTTGATAATGGTTTTCTAAGCAAACAACATTAAAGTAATTTTCACTGACTGCTTCGCTCTTAAATTGTATACATAGAAATATTACTAGTCAAGTGATTTGCGAAATAGGTATTTAAATTCATTGCTATATTTAATCTAGTGAACTTAAGAGACAAAAGAGTTGCTAAAACGTTATGTCTTCTGTGCATCAGGAGGATTTGACCTCACGATCTCCTCACCATTTAAAGAGTTACTAGGCATGGATGGGCCTTTGAATTTGTAACAGGTTGCTGAATACTGTGGGTGCCATGCTTTGTTTTAGCTTCAGAAGGTAACATGATGAAATTATCAACAGACCAAAATATTTTTTAGGACTGGATGGAAGATGGGGGCAGAAAAAACCGGAGTAAAGTCCACGGACCCGGACGGGACGGTGGAACGTGGGAAGACAACCGACTTGGTGGACAGATGGCCGGAAGAAGCTGGATTGCTATGACACAAAACCACCTAGTTTTGAGATATGTAAAATAGACCCACCTTCAGCATTGGGTTGCCAAAGGTTAAAAAAAAAGAGAATGAATTCTTCGTAAAATGTATTATTGAAAGTTAATTATTTTATGTACGTATTATGCGTAATGGATGTAGGTAAGTACCGGCGTCGTTTAAAAATACAAATAATTTAACATACTCCATCTTGTAAGCTATACCGCTGTCATAAATTATTTATTCACGGCACTTGAGATGTCACTTGCCAGGTTTTTTATTTACCTACTTGCGTATGATATGACCATCTGTTACTCGTACACTGTAAAAACATCTATCAACACACGCGAATCCACATTGAACACCATTTGAATTAATTCAAGTAATCGGCCTATAATGTTCCCACAGCTGGGACACAGGCCTCCTCTCAATGAGAGGGAATGGGCTTTAATCCACCACGCGGGCCCAGTGCGGGTTGGTTATATAATTCGAGCCTCTGCTTACTATTTTAATATTCTTCTGTGTACTTCGCAATTGGCGTAATGTTTAGTATACCAGACCAGGTATAAAAGACTATTAAATCGATATCTTTTTAGGGTTCCGTACCCAAAGGGTCAAACGGGACCCTATTACTGAGACTTCGCTGTCCGTCCGTCCGTCCGTTTGCCACCAAGCTGTATCTCATGAACCGTGATAGTTAGCCAGTTGAAATTTCTACAGATTATGTATTTCTGTTGACGCTATAACAACAAATAATAAAAACAGAAAAAAATATATTTAAGGGAGGCTCCCATACTAAAAAGTTTTCTTTTTACGTTTTTATAAATAATGGCACGGATCCCTTCGTGCGCGAGTCCGACTCGCACTTCGCCGATTTTTTTATTAGGGAAGTTCTTCACGACTAATCGAACAAAGTTAAATTAAAGGCTGAAACACGTGCTTTGAATATGTGTAATTCTCCCTAGCGGAATATATTACTGCGGAAAAATCAGGTATTTATTTATTTAACACTTCAATCACAGAGTACGTGGACGGACTTAATGCCATAGGCATTTTCTACTAGTCAACCTTTAAGGTCAAGAGTCAAGAGCTGAGTCAAGAGGCAAAACTAGTAAATACTGTACTACGAAAACATCGGGTCATTTTTATTAAATTAGCAGATATAGCAGTGGCGAAGTTTCGGGCCAAAAAATCTAAGTATGTTATAATGGGGACACCAAGAAAAAGATAAAGAAAATAAGATAATTATTTAAAAGAATATAAACGCCTAAGTCGGTATGGACCCGTTTAGCAAGAGACAGGAATACGTGGAAATCGTGGAAGGCCTTTGTCGACAGACAAGCTGTTTCACAGAAACATGTTTTTTAGTACAGATACTAAAAACATATTTTAGTAGTTAGTACTTAAGTACTTATTAACTGTAAGGAAAGAAACAGCAATGAAGGCAATTTTTTATTTATTTATTTAAACATCTAAGGAACTTGGAAATGCAAAGTAGTTAGTTAATGATTCATTGCTACAAAACGAAAGGAAATGATTAGGAAAAGCTCATGTGTCATGACGCGATCACACATTCACTGAGTAATTGAGCATTCTCATAACAGCCACAACATTGTTTGTGTATAAATCAGCAATAAAAGCAATTAAGATTTAGATGCATTCTAATTTATTTTATCCTTTTATAGCATTCTTCTCTAAGTAGTGTGCCCGGCAGGCTAGTCCATTACGTATCTATTTTTATCTTTTGACTGCCTTGTTAGTCGAGTGGCGACTGCTGAGCATGTGGTCCTGGGTTCGGTTCCCGGGTAGAGCATTGGGTTTTTCCATCAAGAATTTTCTCATTAGCAGCCACGAAGTTTAGATTTGTGCCTGGTTGATGACAATAGGCTTTTCCCCTATTACATGGGCCTTAAACATAATTGGCGAAATGTGGGTGTACTATTATAGAGTACACCTCTGCATAACCCTTCGGGGATTAAAGGCATGATGTTAATGTATGTCTGTCTATCTTTTTTCGAAACAGTTTAACCCAGTAACTTAAATATTGTCATTACTAACCGATTAATGGATTATTTCGTCATGTTATGTCAGTTATTTTCACTTTTCTTGTCATTCTGGTATTAAGGGAAATAAAAGTCGTCATTAGCCGCCATAACGTATAGCTATCCGTTAAGAAATTTTATTAAAAACAAGGTCAGCAAGATAGGCACAAATGTGTCAATAAGATTAATTTTTATGCTATAATGTTGAAACTTACTGTCACACCCTCAACACCCATCGATGGAAACAAACATATTCATATCATTGATTAATACACAGAGATTTTTGCATGAGATATGGTTATATATATTTAAATCAGGTGTAACCTAACGTACCTTAACCTTTAACACCTTGCTGTGATGTCAAATTGTCAGCCTAAGTCTACGTAATATTGCCAACGTAACGCAGAACGACCTGCGGTTACCGTACGGATCGTACGTTACGGTGACTGCATTACTGGACTAAATGTAAAGCAAGTCACACTAGCAAAAATAACATTTTGACGTTACAACGTCGATGAAAGCCAGCTGCACGCACGAAGAAGGATGACTCATTGTAACGTTACGCTCATTGTAACGTTACGATCGGAGCGAGAGCGCTGCACAAGCGAGCGAAAGGCACGATCGGCTTGAGCGTTCGGCTTGCTATTCATAAAAGTATGCAATCATTTCATGAATGTTTTGTTATGACGTTGTCACGTTAAACTATCGTCTGTAAACCGACTTTACAGACAACCAATTTTTTTTTAAGTCACTTTGTAAACTTTCTTAGTTGCATCTGGCGAGACTAGAAGCCTGTTCCTACATACATAGTTGGGAAAAGATGAATTTCATTGAATATCTGCTAATCTTGATAGCAGTCAAGCTTTTCATAGTTCCTATAATAAAGAATGTGACAAGGATGTTTCTTAATACCTATATTGAAAAGACTGGTGATATATTCAATAGCTTTATTGAAATCAAATACATTGCGTAAACTCTTAAAATTATAAATGACTTTTATTGGCTAAGAAAATTTACTTAAATCTAAGTGCAATCTAGTCTATAAACTGTGTGTTTTTAACAAAAATAAATTCTTATTGAAATTCTAAGTCTTATGTGGTATGTTTTGAACATGATATCTTGAGCAATAATCAAAAATGGTTATGTATGAACCAAGCATAGTTTTACAGAACTTACAGCTTAAATATTTAAAAACCAAACCCTAACCTTCTAAGTAAACAAATTAAAAGAATGGAATACTTTGTTCATATAATGAATAATGATTTAATACTTCACATCTTTTAATATAATAATATTGCACTTTCTATATTTACACAATAATTATGGTAATGTGCAGAATTCGCTCATTTTAAACGTTACGGATGTTTAGATGTTAGAATCGCGGTCTTTGATTGAAAGGGGCGGCTTGAAACTGTTGCTTGATGTTGGACGAAGCCCCTTCGTTGGTACCAGGAGGAAGAGTCTTCAAGTATTCAAGTGCTTTTGCGATTGCTGGCGGGATTGGTGGTGGAGTGGGTAAGTGATCTCCCTGGAAGAAAACAAGATAAAGTTAGTTTTCATGTAGACAAAACGCAAGATGTCATCGCCAAAAGATACGCGAAACTGAGGAGGGATTGGGTGTTATGTAAATGCATTGATTAATTGACTACAAAATCATAAATATTTAAAACGCTACTAATAATTATATTAGGATTTTTTATCATTGTAAAGCCAATGCTAATTTTTAAGCGGCTAACACACACTGTCTCGCATGTCCTTCAACTCATGCCGTGGAATATGTTTTGACATGACTCTTACATGATTGCTCTAGTTTCAAAAGATATTTAATTAACATACAAATAAGTGCCTAATTATTAATATTAACTTATTAAACCATAGTTACATGTTTATTGCAAAATGTTGATTTCCTGCAATTTTGACTAGAATGATTACATTTTTACCTTGATGACGAACATTTGATAACACCATAATAGTAATCTTTTGATAAAGGAACAATTAATAGAAAAGCACGCCAATCAGGTATTATAATACTACTGGCATCGGCAACGGTGTTGATTTAATATAGCTAGAGGTCATAATGTCACTACCATGGAAAAGCTTACAAAGTGCTTGTCAAAGTAAACATCAGCAACAATTCATCGTTCGTCAATTTATTAAAGATATACACTTAGTAAATTTGGTGAGTTCGTTTGAAAAATCGATGCACTCAACAAGTTGTCAAACGTTTTTAAAATAAACGTTAAATTGATGTTTGACTGTAGTTTATCGTTTAGCGATTTTGTTTGCACGTCAAACGACTTGACAAAATAACGTCTTGTCAACTTATATTGTGCGGTTTGTGCGTAAACCTATATAAGGCCTTTATGTACTGTGCTATGGCTTACAAGCACTTTATAAAATTAAATAACTTTGCAGCTATTTATTTTAATTCAGCATTTCTTTCCACACTTAAACTTGACTTTCCAACTTTCGACTTTCAAAGTTTAATAGGGTTTTTCTATCGAGAATTTGTTAATAGCAGCCACGGAGTCCTTTGTTGATGGCAATAGGCTCGCCACTATTAAACGTGGGTGTATTAGGAGTTACACCTCTGCCTTACACTTGGGGTATTACAGTCGTGAAAGTGTGTTCTATGAATGAAATAACTTAAGGGTCGAAATTAGGTTAAGCACCTCTAATGTTTAACGTGATACCGTTAACATTGACATGGTTTAACTTCATTTATTTTTAAATACCACGTTATAGCCGATCAATACATAATTCACCGACTAGTTTTGACGTAACTTTTGATTTAGATTACTTTCAACATCAAAGTCAAGTCCATAAATTTTATAAAACGTATTCATTTATTTGAGTTCTGACATTTGTTATATAGATGTAAACAGTAGGATCTATTGTGTAATTTTAACAAAATACTTACGAAAGATTTTGGTACTAATTAAGTAAAATAAACAGAATTACATTTATGTTGACATATTAAAATATGTTTGTTTGATTTAACAGCAAGTCACTAATTTTGAACGCAAACCATCCAATCAATATAATACGTAGGCGGTGGTCGTCGAAAATTATTGTGTTTGCGTTGCACCATTTCAGTAAACATGTGGCCATAGGTGTTGTCAAGTAGGCATTAGTTATATAACCATCACTATTAGTTCGTCAAAGGTTGCGCAGGCGACGATAGTGGATCACTAATGAGTCACCTTATCTATCAGGTAGCGAGACATAAGCCAGTTGTCGATATTCAATGTCGACACTAGAAGCCTTCCCATTTCCCAAGACCGGGTCACGGGTCGACGTTTGATATTTTACAGCGACATTTGCTCACACGTTGGCTAACTAAGACCCACATCTACGCCACTGCAGCGCGCACCGCAGACATCTTCCTAAAGCTTTACGCAATGATGATTCAGGCTTGAGATGTTTTACGAGTATTTACTACCGATGCCTTCACATGGACCACTCCTTGCTTTATCTTGGCATTACCCTTTATGTTAATGCAGATTTTTGCATTTAGTTTTGACGGCAACCTATTCGCTTTAATGTTTTCCTTACTAGGGTTCGTATTAAAGCCTGATCCAAAGCCAAAAATACTGCACAAGGACGACCAGCTAATAAATTTGCAACGAGATAGAATATTTGCGGTTTAGCTAACTCTAACTAGGTATCCCATCGTGGCATCATCACAAGCGCATAACTATGATTTCCTTAATCGTAAAGCTGCCATTTTGAATACACAAATATAATCAATATACACGTTACAGAAACAAAGATGTATCACTGTCTTTGGGCATCTATCATCTATTTGTATGTAGGCGTTGATTACATAACGCAAATGGACAATTACTGTCACCTTACGAAACGATACGTTTTAGTATTGAATGAAATATAGAGTACCTAAAAAAAGCTGCTGGAATCTCCTTTGTAGGTCAATGCTGATTTCGCTAGTAGTGTCTAGATTCGGAGTGATGTGCCGTTCGAGGTTAACTCAGTCTTTGTTTTAGCAAAAATCAAACTATGACACGAGCGTGCAATTTGTGTTACGATGGAATTCGTTATAAATATGAATCAATTTAACCACGCATAAAGAACATAACGTCATTGTACTGAAAATAAAACTGCATAATCTACAACGAATAGATTAGTTTAACTTGGGTATCGATGTTATTGCCGACTATTTAATTTAATTTATTGTTCTTGGACTTGCCTTAACTTGTTCACTACACCGAATTCCGTGAACCGTCTGCTGAGAATTATACAACTTATTGTGGTTCCCGATTGAAAGATGTCAAGGTTTCTATTTGCCAGCGGCATCAGCAGTATAAATATAATTGCAATTTAGCAGGTGTTAAGTCGTCATTTTATTTTATGCATTATTACACAATTGTTGAAACGATGCTTCAATCTTGAGGCATCCTTTTATGGTTAAATGCGTAACCACCAGTGTTTAATTTGTTAAATTGTTGAGAGCCTTTGAGTTATAAGTACCTTTGTCGCCAGGTTTTTATATCCCCTGAGTTTTGTTGTGAAACTTGACGATTTTATAGAATGCGTTAAACCATTTTTGCATTTTAATGTAAATATTCCAGTCTTGTCAGATTGAAAAGGAGGAAAATTTTACTACCTACGCCTTTTTCTTGGAAGTGGGACATTAGCATACATATTGAGTTACCTGCGGTTGGAATCCGTTTTCGTCGGCGATGTATGTGAGTGCAATGAGCGAGCCGTCCGGAGCTTTGTAGCTAAACTTGCCTTCCGCCGTCTGGATCTCTTTGCCTTCGCCTTGCCCGAAGTTCTTCACGTAACCCGACTCTTCAGCGTTGATCTCGTTGCCTGTCTCGTAACTGGAAATTAGAAAACGATTTTTTTAGGCATCTATTTGAGTATTTGTTTGAACTCAAACATAGGCTACTGTTATTGTCCTTAATTACTTTTTTTTCTTAATTCAAAGTATCTTGAAGCTTTGTACCATGTATAACTTTAGAGAAAATAAAGTTAACTTTAAATTAGTGTATGTCACTGGAATTCTTTCAGGCTACATTTTTGTGAGTTAGAAGTATCTCACTCACAATAATCCAGCGCTACCAAAAATAATATTATCACCGACTTGTACATTCAGTTTAAAATATTATCTTACCTTGCTATCCCTTAAAGAGTGATCTTTATCTCTTAAGATTTCATATTTTTTTCAAAAGATGACGTGGTGACGTATGTTATGTTACGATTGGCTTATGTACCTACTTCAACAACGTGTAACGCGTGTGTACTTTACAATCTTGCATGCAATTGCAGAAAATGGAGTGAGTAGCTGACTTTACGTGCTGTTAAACCGATGTTCATGGAAAAGCATCTTTATCTAAATTTTTCCGCTATTCATCCTGGGGTCGAATGGCCTGCGGTCTATTCGTTTTGGGCCGTTCAGACTAAATACCCAATAAATCATTGTCAAGTAGGTAAGGATAGATAGATCGACTCTTTATTGCTCATAAAATTATTGATAATAGAAATCATTGATGATAACCAAAGGGTACCAACGTGACCCAATTACTAAGAGTCCGCTGTCTGTCCATCTGTCTGTCCGTTCGTTTATCATATGGCTGTATCTTTTGAACCGTAATAGGTGTTTCACATGAATGGGGTTTCTTTTATTATAAGTAATGTGTTTATTTTAAAAAATAACGTGATATAAAATGTGTGTTAAATATTGTAAGGTGGCACGGAAACTTTGGTGTGCGATTTCGACACGCGTTTGGACCGTTTTTCAATAACAATAATATATTAAGCACCTAGATTGAGAGCAGATATCGGTGGGCCATATTCGTCTTCCAATATTTAGTTGGTTTAGTAATCCAACACGAAAAGCTAAATGCATAAAACAGTAAAGGCCGGAAAGCTACTGCATAAAAACTGTCCAGAAAAGTCTATAAACTGATTTGTATCATTTGTGTTTGTGTATTTGTTCATAGTGTGTTGTGTGTGTAGTGATTATTAAAACTTATACTATCATGTAGAATCAATTCTCACAGATTTTCAATTAGGTAAGTATGTTATGAATTTACCAAACTCAATCGTTTGATCACTGATGGAAAAATCTTGCTCATCTGCTTTTGAAGGCAAATTACCCTAGACATAATCCTAGCCGTAGAAAAAGCTCTACCAAAGAGTATTATACGCCATGTTGTAATGCATTTAAAAATATTATGAAGTCAAAAATACTCTTACAGCCATTTATATGTGCCATCAACATTAGGTCCTTCTGATTCGAAGCGAATGATCGGTATCGGAGGCGTGGACTGCGCTTGCGCTGCAGTATACGTCACAGCTACAAGTAGTACGAAGAATAAGGAGATCTGCAACAGAGAAAACATCATAAATTAAGGTCTGAACTAATATGTCTTATTTAACAGATAAATTAACTTAATTTACTTGTTATAATATAGTTGTCATAAATTAAAAAAAAAATGTATTAGGATACACACAAAATGTGACGAACGTAACTCAAAGTAATACTTATACGTTACTTAGATTACAATATTTAGAGAGTTTTAATGTTAAGTAAGTATTAGTAACCTTATGGGTTTTAAATAACACCAGTTTCGAATTATATTTGAACATAATAAGGAAAGAATTTATCGTCCATATGATTTTTATAACATCTACAACGAATTCCATTTAAAATTATTATTTGCAGCTTTATTTGTACACCTACTTGACTTTGACCATAAAGATCAAAAGATGAAGGATAAGTATGTCTTATTTAAATCAATAAATATACCATCAGTCAATAATAGAGCTAAGTAGATACTCAACAGAAGGCACGTAAACGAGTTAAGTGCAAATATAAACAAAGGCGACTCAGAATGCTATTTGTTTGAGAGATGTAGAAACCACTGACTGCCTCGTTAGTTAAGTGGTTGCAAGCGCGACTGTTGAGCATGAGGTCCTGAGATCGATTCCCCGGTTGGGTACAGTGTTATTGGCCTTTTCCATTAGGAATTTCTCTGTAGCTGTAGCTGGGTTGGCGCCCGGTTGATAGCAATAGGCTCGCTCCTTATTACATGGGACTTAAAACATAACTGGTGAAATGTGGGTGAACTATTGGGTATACCTCTGCCTACCCCTTCGGGGATCACAAGCGTGATGTTATGTTATTTCCAAACTATCATCATCAGCCTATAATGTTCCCACTGCTGGGACACAGGCCTCGTCTCTATGAGAGGGAGTGGGCTGTAATCCACCACGCGGGCCCTGTGTGGGTTATTAGACGTCACATGTCTTCGATTTTTTAGTTCTAGGACATCCCAGTTTCGTCACGATGTTTTCCTTCACCGTTTTTGAGCAGGGCAGCGGTGATGAAATAAATTACACAAAGTAATGCGCCTGCCTGGGTTCAAACCCACAGCTTACTACACGTAAGTCGGGGCTGCCACCGCTGGGCCACCGCTGCTCTCGAAACTATAGTGCCGTAACATAATTGTTTTAACTTTACTGAAAATATAAACGAAGTCACTGATACTGAACACACACGCAATATTATATAAATGCTTTGTTGGGTACTCCAAAGCTGCCTCCTTTATTGTCTGAGCTATAGCAAAGCTATCTAATAATAATCCATATATTTTAAGAGAACCTATCGCGGTTGAAATGTCGTTATGAAACAAGCGCCAATGTGAACTGTGAACGCCTGACAGATTTGGGTAGCACGTTTTCTCACGCATTTTTATTAATTTGGTTCCATAAAGTAGTAGGCGTTTAGTTTGAAAAAGCTAAGCACAGGCAGGTAAATTAATTGTTTATCGCAATGACCCATTACACCAATTTGCTATGTAATTAGTTAAATACAACTAGACAGTTCTTATTTGAAACTACACTACACTACTAGCTAAAAAGTACTAGTAAAGCTAAACTATTAATTTCCCTGACTTTTAGTTCTGTAAATACAATTTATCCAACTTTTTTTAAATTCATCACACACTCGCACACAACACACACACACACACACACACACACACACACACACACACACACACACACATACACACACATACAAAAAAACTTACATAGTGTCACTTATTAAACCCAATGAAGTAATTTATCTATACAAATAAATAAAATTGAAGTGTCTGTTTTAAAATATCCGCTTTTTACTACATGCTTATGAGTTTATATAGGTTACATATACCAAAATAACATTTTTACAATTTTAGTCTGTCTGTCTGTTAGTTCCGACTAATCTCTGGAACGGCTGGACCGATTTTGACAGGACTTTCACTGACATGTAGCTGATGTAATAAGGAGTAACTTAGGCTACTTGTTTTTAGAGAAATTCTAAAATTAGTACAGAAAGTAGGACAGTAGAACCTAAATATTTTTTTGTTAAATTCCACGCAGACGAAGTCGCGGGCACAGCTAGTTTGAAATATAAAAGATAAGATATCTCAAATGAAAGTAGGCACTAGTTGACATCATTACAGGTATCATTCTTACATTCACGCGAACTTGCAAATTGTCTACAACGTATATCAATCTCATGCCGGAAAGCACAAAGGTTGAAAGTGCTTTCTTCGTGAACAATGAAAATAAGTTTATAGAAATCGTGTGTTGAAACCGCTAACCGCACTCAGTGATTTATATGCACCGTCAGTTTTATATCGTGCACATACCAGGCCCCTCAGAAAGTATTGCGAAAAAAAGTTTTTATATATGGGAGACTGGCCAGTTATTATGTTTTTCGAAAATATGATTATTTATAAGTAAAAATAAGTAAGTTCCAATTTCAAAATTTCCCTCCACATTTTTTGCGAGTTAATTCAAAGTATTGTGTCTCACTGAAATATGGATCTGCGCCGGGAACATTTTAGAGCTATGATTTTATACGATTTCAAGTGTCGCCTGAAACCGGATGAATCGTACGATAGACTTCAAATGGCATTCATGGATGAAGGCCCTTCCAAGGCAACCGTGTATCGTTGGTATAACGAATTCAAGCGCGGTCGACCAACTTTGGGGGATGACGAAAGAAGCGGTCGCCCTTTGACGGCTGTTACCGAAGAAAACGTGCTAGCAGTGAAAAATTTAATCCAAGACAATAGGCGAATTACATATCAGGAGATTCAACACATATTGAAGATTGGATCGGGAAGCGTTCACGAGATTCTACACAGCCATCTTCGCGTGAGGAGGATAGTATCACGCTGGGTGCCGCACAACCTCACCGATGCTCAGAAGCAGGCCCGGGTGGAATGGTGCCGTGATATGCTTAACAAATTTGAAGCAGGCTCGTCTCGGCGTGTTTACGACATCGTTACAGGTGATGAGTCCTGGATTTATCAATACGACCCAGAAACCAAGCGCCAGTCGACTGTTTGGGTGTTTCAAAATGAGCCAACGCCTACCAAAGTGAAGCGATCTAGAAGCGGGGGTAAGATTTTGATCGCTAGCTTTTTTAATTTGACTGGCCACTTGGTATCAATTCCCTTACGGGATCAAAGAAGCATTAATGCCGAATGGTATACTTCCAAATGTTTGCCAGAAGTTTTCTCTGTTATAAGCAACAAGCGACCAAACACAGGGCTCCGCGGGCTACTGCTCCACCACGACAATGCACCTGCGCACACCGCACTCAAAACGAGGGACTTCCTGGACAGCACGCCAGTCAAACTCCTGGGTCACCCTCCTTACAGCCCTGATCTAGCACCGTGTGACTTCTTTTTATTCCCAAAAATAAAAAATCAGCTCAAAGGGATACAATTTTCGTCGCCGGAAGATGCGCTGGCTGGGTTCGAGCAGGCTGTAAACGAGGTGTCTGCGGCGGACTGGAAAAAGTGTTTTGAAAACTGGTTTAGGCGCATGAATCTTTGTATAGAGGCTGGTGGAAAGTACTTTGAAAAGATTTAATAAAAATATATGTACGTATAGAACAATTTTTTTTAGTTTCGCAAAACTTTCTGAGTGTCCCACGTACATCACTGTTACACCGCAAACCATAACTAGCAGGGCGTTTTGACTACTCGGTTTTATGAAGACAAAGGAAAAGAATATAATAAATTATTTTGCAGCATTTACCAACAAACATAAGTATTCACTATACTTAACTACTTCTTTTTCAGATATACACCTAACTTTTACGTGTTTATTTATATAATGCAAGAGTATTTGAAGGCGAAGGCATAAACGTAAAATTAGGTATAGCTAGGATTACGTGAAAGCCTGGAAACCACTCGAACTGACATGAGCCACAGGAGTCCTGAAACTAAATATAATCTTCAGAGTTAAACCTAAAAATATTTTCTTTGCAATACTATTTTTTTCAAAGCCGTTATCAGGAGTTTTTCTAGTTAATTATCAAAATTACCAGACTGCTTTTGCAACTCAAGATAGTACCAAAAAAATAATTTGAAGTCTATCGTAATCTACAGAAGTGCTAATTACTTCACATAAACCTATCACACAACAATCAGTTTCGCGCGGTCATTGCAATTTCAATACAATATGGCCGTTGCTGTAGGTCGCAATACTCTGTCGGAAACTTATGCGAATGAGCTTTGCAATCGGCTGCTCTGTAGAAATGGCTATCTAATAGCTGATATATCATGCATTTATTGATCTCTTTATTATCAAGATGAATGGTCTAATCACTGCTGACATTTCCTCGTTTCGCAAGTGTGACCATCTATTCAAATTTTCTTGGATATTTTCGAGGCGTAAATAGTCGCTGTAAAATGTACGTACATTAGCGCATGGTGTAATAAATGTGTATTTTGCGTTTAACGACAAAATCGATTGATGATAAATCACATTTTATGTCCAACAGTTAATAGATTTGCTAATAAGCTTTGAACGTGTTGAGTCCTTGGCGTGGAAAATATAAATCCTTCTTCGTTTTTGTTTATTTCGTGTGGCTAGAATGTATCAATAGTCTAAGTGTTGCAAGAGGTGTTCAGATATTTGAAGAAATTAATAAATCACAAGTTGCAGAGTCTTGATTTAAGAACTATGAAAGATAATGTCAAGAAATGTCAAACCGTGCGGTGTTTCACGCTACTAACAGTATTGCACGCACTGCCTCACAAGGCAATACACATGCTTCGTTTGTCAGTTACAAAAGTCCTTTGTTGGTGAACGACTACATTATATTTTACGATTGATATTGTGCAAACTTTACACATAGAGGAAGTGGTTTGTCTCAAAAACGTGAGGTAGGTGGGTAGAAATTGTCGGTTTAAGGAAAGATAGGATTCCGTGATTCGACAACGATCTATCTGCATTGTGAACTCCTGTTCATGAAACACGTGTTGACCTGTGACTCGCGATAGCGTCACAGTAATTTTGCATACTAAAATTCTTTGAATACAGGTTAACGTTATGTATAGCAAGAGAAAGCTGAAGCTTTCATAACTTTAAAACTACATTGTAACAGTATCCAATTGCTTACTTATTGCTTAAGCTCATCATGAAAATATGTAGGTACGTACAGACAGCGTCATTAAGTAGTAACCCCCCTAGTGTACTCGGCCGGACTGTAGAGGTGTTATCACATACTGACGCTGTCTGTACATCATCATTTCAGCCCTTTTAACGTCGACTGCTGGACATAGGCCTCCCCCAAGTTTCGCCACATTGACATAACATGGGGGGTTTTGCCATAATCGCCACGCTTGGCAGGCGGGTTGGCGATCGCAGTACGGTTGTTACAAAAGCACAGAGAACGCTGCTGCCCATTCTCTGGCAATTCCCTTAGTCACCTCTTACGATACCCACGGGAAGATGGTGGGATGGGATGGTGCTATTCTTTACGTCCGACACCATACGAAACAATTTGTCTGTACATGGTAAGGTCCAAAAGCTTCCGGCTTCAACTATAAAATTAAGGATTAACATCCAAACAAAATGAATTAAAAAAAGTAACGTTTTTGTTCAATTTAGTGTCCCTTACACTAAGTTGAACAAAAACGTTGCTTTTTTACTGTGGTGGAGAAAACTTCAGTAATTTATTGACATGATAGTTTTGTATCTCTGATTAATCTAATGTGTGTTGGCCGGAAACATTTGGGCCTTATTGATAATTGACGAGAACAAATAATAAAAGAGAGTGTGAGAGTGTAATTTTATAGAACAAGATAGTGGTAAAATATTAATTAAAAAGTAATAAAGACAAAACCAGAATAGACAATATTATGAAGGCGGTGTTGCTGAAATTCACGCATTGACCAAAGAGAGTTTCATTTACGAACTGTCAATCTAGTGTTATTATGCCCACAACTTGACATTTGTTTTGTTTATGACCAAATGTTTCATGAGGTTGCAAAAGCAGCCATCATATAACGACATTCGTTTTTAGGGTTCCGTACCCAAAGGGTCAAACGAGACCCTATTACTGAGACTTCGCTGTCCGTCCGTCCGTCCGTCCGTCTGTCACCAGGCTGTATCTCATGAACCGTGATAGTTAGCCAGTTGAAATTTTCACAGATTATGTATTTCTGTTGGTGCTATAACAACAAATACTAAAAACCGAATAAAATAAATATTTAAGGGGGCTCCCATACAAAAAAGTGATTTTTTGCTCGTTTTTTTATAAATAATGGTACGGCACTTGGCCGGTTTTTAATATTACTTTTGTTTGCAACAATAACAATATATATTAATATACATAGCATATTTTTGTTATTTAAAAAAGTAACTGAAATAAGGAAGTTCTGTATATTTAAATCGTAGGACATTTATTTGTTGTTTTCCTAAAACTTGACAATTTCAGTTGCTTAAAGTTTATAATTTATTTTGCTCTTAGACATTTATTAGAAGAATAAATATTTTATGATAACGATGAAGTAATGTTTTAATTGACCATTAACGTTTTATTTCTGCTATTAAGTAAGTATGTCAAAAACCGTGATTAAGGCTGAAATTTTTAAATAAATTAAAATTCAACTAAAAGAAAATTTTATTTGATCAAATAACAACCTAATATTCCTAGAAACTATTACTCTTGATATTCGTTTAAAACGCATCTCCTTTGTCAGAAAGGAACAGGAAGAAAAAACATGAAAAGGTCAAGCTTGCAGGATAACGTTTTTTTGATCCCCTTAAGACCATGCAGATTATATCTATTATGCATTAATATTCTAATACCGACATATAAGGGTGCAATTGTAAACCCATATTACATTTGCCAGTCATCAAACCACTTCATTATACAGCTTTTTACTTTCACCCGATGGCTAAGGGCCTTTCTTAGCCATCGTTTCCTTAATCGTTTAAGATTAATTATAAAGGTTATGCGAAATCTTTCAATCTGCAGAAAGTTACGACAGCAATCAAAGATCACGATGATGATCACGTCTAGGCCGATTTTCAGGAAAAACGGACTTTTAGTGAATTTAAAAATAAGTAATAAATGTTCCTCACCATTGTGTTAGGATGTAGGGCAGGAGACGTCAGTACAAAGGGACTGGATGCAATCACATGCACAAATGTGTGCTCGTTGACACTGCATGGGGTTTATATACCGGCGTGTTTACCTATGAACTTCGTGCGACCCGACGGCGGCGGCGCGGGCGCATCCCGGCTGTTCATCTCCGCAACGCTACGCTCACTTACAAACGTGCCCGAACGCATGCTAAACAATCAGATAATAATGGAAATCGAATTATCTTCACAATTTTGAAGATCAGAATCCTTATAAAATTACTTTATTCAATTAGATTTCACAATTTTGATCCCCGTTGTGCGATTGAACTTTATACAAATTTCGTATCTGAGTATCTATTAGGTCTGATAAGGTAGGTTATGTTACAACCGTATGAAATGGGCAATTAATGCTCTTTAGGAAAAATGATTAAGGAGCTCGTGGCACAGCCTCTCGGGACGATCTTCAAGTTAAGCCGTGCTTGCCTGGGTTGGTCCGTAGATGGACCCATACTCAGTATGTATACTGAGTTTCATCCGTACTTCGGAAACGTTAAGCTGTTGGTGCCAGTTGTCTATACTCTCTTGTACATCTTTGACAGTCGTTACATGAAGTCAGTAATGGCCCAAAAGTCTGACAACCAGTCTCACCAAGGGGTATCGTATTATCCAGTACGAACTAGGTCGTAGAGGTCAGATAGGCAGTCTCTCCATGTAAAACACTGGTATTCAGCTGCATCCGGTTAGACTGGAAGCCGACCTCAATATAGTTGGGAAAAGGCAAGGCAGATGATGGGGAAAAACGAATAACACCAGTAAGTAGGTTTATTAGTTCATAATAATAGTTATAAATTTGGTTTTTTCAATTATTTCTTCACATAATTCTCGTTAGTTGCAGTAAAATGACTAGCGACTGTTTAGAAGCCATTAAAGTATGATGGATGTTTTTTGATTTACCTTGTTAATCAGCAAGTTTAATGTGGCCTATGCAGCATTAGTCATGTGACAAAAATAGCAGATGAGTACATCATTTATTTGTATCTTATCCTGAAGGACAGGGTACTATAGTTGTTTCCCTAGCTCACTTCTAGGACTTTTTGTACTAAAGAGCTCGGTTCTATCGTGTAGGGGATCCCTTGATTTATGAATACTAAATCAGTTCGCTAATAATCTCATCCTTCTAATAATTGCGATTACCAATCAAATCAAATAGATTGGTAAGTATTGTCCTACTCGAAATTCCCTTTTCGATGCTGAACGAATGTCCCCTTTTCAGGTATATTTATTTCTTGATTATGATAAACATAATACACTATCAACCCATAATGATTGTCACTGCTAACAGACTGCTTCTGTAGCTTCTTTGTGAGAAGTGGTGAGGCATAATCCAACATTTGGGCCCAATGCGGGTTCTTGGTGTCAATTTTGTTTTTGTTTCTTAGGTATGCCATGTCAGAATGGGTGTTAAAAGACCCTTACGACGAAGCCGAAAGACACTTTTCCTCCCCGTCATTACGAATTTTATTTTTCTGCTTTATACCTAGGAATCTTCTAGTTAAAAAATTCACTATAAAAAAAAACAAGATTTAATGTTATGACTTTGCTTTAAATACCTCCATCACCCTTGTACCTACTATTCAATGCAGCCATCAGCACAATTTTGAGTGCGTAACATTTCGTCGAAATAATTTCAGCGTAGAGTTACTTAGTTTGATGATCAGAAAACTTGGTTGACGGATTCGGGAAGGGTCCGTTTATATGAAAAAATGGGGTTTGTCTCCACCGATCCCCAGATCAGATTGAATTGGAAACTGATCCAGCCGATTTGAATCCACCGACTTTTTTTTGTAGGCACGGATACCGGGGTCGGTGGGTAAAATATTATAAGTAAGTATTTTTTTTGTTGGAAACGGATCCGATACATATCGGTGGGATCAGTTTCTGATTCAATGTAATCTCGGGATCGTTGGAGACAAACCTTAAAAATGTACACAATAGTAGACTGTTGCATCGAGCGCAAAGTGAGTTATTAATACACGAGTGTTATGCACGCGAGGGCACTAAATTAACAGAAATATTATTACGAATTTTGTTCCAACAATTTTTCTAAGCTAGATATTAATCTCTTAAAATTTTTATCATAATCTGTAGCAACAACACAGATGTAACCCTGTTTGAAGGTCTTTATCCCCACATATTTCAAAATTATCTGATCTATACAATTTTTTAACGAAATCAATATTTCCTCATTCTTTATCTGTATGTGCTAAAATCAGACTACTTCCCCTTTTTTCTTCGTCCTTGTATTGTATGATGAAACTAAATTATAGTTGGTAATATTAAACACTTCAGCAGATTGTGCGTTTAAAAAATGTTCTATTATACATAGGGAGTCCACATGAAAACCCATGGTCGCAATGTATAATTCGAGCTCAATTTTTTTTTTACTTATTCCACAAACATTTTCATTAATTAACATTAAACAGCTGTGTTTTTACAGATTGCATCTGGTAAAAATCACTCTTATTATTATATCTCGTATTAATACTCGTATCGTTAATTACCTTTGGCATACAATAGTGACAGATTCTTTTATTGAGAAGCTCGTAGCTAAAAAATAACAGCCGCACAGGCCGATCTATAAGGTTAAGCCATGTTTGCCGAGGTTGGTCTGTGGCTGGGTGACCATAATTACATACCGAGTTTCCTCCGTGCCTCGGAAAGCACGTTAAGCCGTTGGTCCCGGCTGTCATTTCTAGATCTTTGACAGTCGTTACGAGTAGTCAGAAACCAAAAGTCTAACATCTAGTCTTACCAACGGGTATCGTATTACCCAGTTACTGGGTTGTGGAGGTCAGATAGGCAGTCGCTTCATGTAAAATATTGATACTGAGCTGCATCCGGTTGGACTGGAAGCCGACCCCAAGATAGTTTGGGAAAAGGCTAGGCAGATGATGATGAGTGACAGATTCTTTTGTTTGGAAAGGATTTCAGCAATCCGAAATTTGTTATTAACATTATTATCGCTTAACTTATTTTGATGAGAGTCTTTTACACTAATGCAACGTTGTGTCGTCGAGGTCGTTGCGTTCAAAGAGATGCCGTCTGGGGTTAATCGCAAAGGTTTATCGTCTTGAATCTCGTTAGGTTCTAAGATTGTAGTATCTTCTGGTTCTGACGAACGTTTGATTGGTTCCAGTGTGTTTTACAGAATTTTGTGTACCAGGCCCCTCAGAAAGTATTGCGAAAAAAAGTTTTTAAATATGGGAGACTGGCCAGTTATTATGTTTTTCGAAAATATGATTATTTATAAGTAAAAATAAGTAAGTTCCAATTTCAAAATTTCCCTCCACATTTTTTGCGAGTTAATTCAAAGTATTGTGTCTCACTGAAATATGGATCTGCGCCGGGAACATTTTAGAGCTATGATTTTATACGATTTCAAGTGTCGCCTGAAACCGGATGAATCGTACGATAGACTTCAAATGGCATTCATGGATGAAGGCCCTTCCAAGGCAACCGTGTATCGTTGGTATAACGAATTCAAGCGCGGTCGACCAACTTTGGGGGATGACGAAAGAAGCGGTCGCCCTTTGACGGCTGTTACCGAAGAAAACGTGCTAGCAGTGAAAAATTTAATCCAAGACAATAGGCGAATTACATATCAGGAGATTCAACACATATTGAAGATTGGATCGGGAAGCGTTCACGAGATTCTACACAGCCATCTTCGCGTGAGGAGGATAGTATCACGCTGGGTGCCGCACAACCTCACCGATGCTCAGAAGCAGGCCCGGGTGGAATGGTGCCGTGATATGCTTAACAAATTTGAAGCAGGCTCGTCTCGGCGTGTTTACGACATCGTTACAGGTGATGAGTCCTGGATTTATCAATACGACCCAGAAACCAAGCGCCAGTCGACTGTTTGGGTGTTTCAAAATGAGCCAACGCCTACCAAAGTGAAGCGATCTAGAAGCGGGGGTAAGATTTTGATCGCTAGCTTTTTTAATTTGACTGGCCACTTGGTATCAATTCCCTTACGGGATCAAAGAAGCATTAATGCCGAATGGTATACTTCCAAATGTTTGCCAGAAGTTTTCTCTGTTATAAGCAACAAGCGACCAAACACAGGGCTCCGCGGGCTACTGCTCCACCACGACAATGCACCTGCGCACACCGCACTCAAAACGAGGGACTTCCTGGACAGCACGCCAGTCAAACTCCTGGGTCACCCTCCTTACAGCCCTGATCTAGCACCGTGTGACTTCTTTTTATTCCCAAAAATAAAAAATCAGCTCAAAGGGATACAATTTTCGTCGCCGGAAGATGCGCTGGCTGGGTTCGAGCAGGCTGTAAACGAGGTGTCTGCGGCGGACTGGAAAAAGTGTTTTGAAAACTGGTTTAGGCGCATGAATCTTTGTATAGAGGCTGGTGGAAAGTACTTTGAAAAGATTTAATAAAAATATATGTACGTATAGAACAATTTTTTTTAGTTTCGCAAAACTTTCTGAGTGTCCCACGTATTTTTGAAGTCGAGCTTGGTTTTAATAAAGCATTTACGTTTTATATTGGTAGAAGGATTTTTGAGGATGTATTTGTAGGTAATATTTGTGTCAATTGGTCGATTCTCAGTTTGTAATTGGTAATTATTTTAGCTTGAGTATTATTTTCCAACTACAAGTTACCAAACGATACGTAGCCTGCTCACCCACCTTCACAATCCTTTCTTTTTGGTCAGTTTCTAATACACACATCAACACGTTCTAGGGATATTTCATACTCAATTAAATAACTCCAAAAGTACTGGCCGCATTGGAATCTTTTATACACCGATTTGTTTGTAATTTATCTCAGACTAATTCCAAATTCAAATTTTTGAAAATTCTTTTGTTTCGGTGGCATAAAAAGTCTTGATGTGTAGGAGAGGGAATTTTCATTTGTGCGAAATTAAGAAAACAATACGAATTACGTTTAGTTACAGTTTTTTTTCATTTTTAAACGAAAGATAAAGTTAAAATAGAGGTATTGTAGCCATGCAACGCCAACATTTGACGAGGGCGGAGATGTTACGAGCTGTGGGAATGCTGGAAGCTCGGTCTGTTCAGCGTAATGTTGCTGAGGCCATAGGGACCCACCAAAATGTAATTTCAAGATTGTGGACACGCTTTCGTGCCACAGGTGAAATAGCGGAGAGGCACCGGGGGCCAAGTCGCATCACTACCCCCAGATAAGACCGATTTTTTGCAAATTACTGCGCGAGCTCAACCAAATGCAACGGCGACTCAATTGGTCCAAAGGCTGCGAGTGGAACACCAAGTGCTTGTGAGTGACCAAACTGTAAGAAGACGACTGCATGAAAGCAATCTACGCTCTCGTAGACCACTCTGGGTCCCACCTTTACGGAGAGGCAATCGTGGACGACGATTAGAATGGGTTCGGAACCACGTGGACTGGGGCCGTGAGCAATGGTCCAATGTGCTGTTCACGGATGAATCCAGGTTCGGCTTTCATCCAGATTCACGATGGACGCGTGTTTGGCGAGTTCCTGGACGATGGAGCCGTCTTCAGAACCCTCAGGAAGTTCACCCATACCAAGGAGGAACAATTATGGTTTGGGCAGGAATTCGTCTTGGAGGACGGACGGATCTCGTTTGGGTGCGGGGCAATATGACGGCAGAACGATACGTCCAACAGGTGCTGGGGCCCGTAATCTTGCCCCACAGAACACAAATGGGGCAAGATTTCCTGCTCATGCACGACAATGCCCGGGCACACACGGCGAGAACGGTAGCAGCTTGGTTACATACACACAATGTTAGGGCCGTAGACTGGCCTGCTCAATCGCCAGATCTAAATCCCATTGAGCATGCGTGGGATATGCTGCAAAGAAGAGCTCTGAAGGAAGTTCCTGAAAATCTGGCTACAGAAGATCAACTTTTTGCGCACCTCTGAAGGACATGGGACAATATTCCGCAGCAAGACATTGAAAACCTTGTTCTGAGCATGCCGAATCGTTGCCGATGTGTTATGAACATCATGGGCGCTTTCTCAGACTACTAACTTCAAGTTTATAAACAATAATTAAATGATTTTTCTATTTTTTTCAGTTTTTACTCATAAATTAAAAGTTAATTCATATACGGTTTCCGTCTATGCTTCATTTTTTTTCCATAAAATCCTGAAATTTTAATCGAAGTACCTTAACCATTATTAAAAAATGGTAGAATATTAAATAACGTATCTTTTAAATATATACATGTCATATAAATAATTAACACATTGATAGTAATTCGCTTTTTTAAAAATATCCCTAAACCGTGTTGATGCGTGTATAAGGGCCATAGTGTGATGATGCAGAAATGTATTCTGTTTACCATCTGGCGGTTTATATTACTAGTTTGGTATATAACTGCTTCGATGAGGCACGGGAATAGAGTTTCCGGAAAGAACTGGGGGCCTTTGCCCAGCAGTGGGACAGCAACGGGCTCTACTCATCGCTATGTTTGTTTTTGGCTGTTTAATAATCGTCTATGAAGAAGTCATGGCATATGCGTAGTTGCAGCGTAGACATCTCGTAGACTGTTGAATAGACGTTACGTAGACGCCGCCAACACTCACAGAAACGCGTTTGACTCCATCTCACCTGATCGTTAGTGCCGTTGTGCTCTATGATGGTGCACACTTATCTAGAAGTAACATAGACACTACAGATGACTCGAGATTGTAGCTATCAGAATCATTTGTTCGACTCAAAAGAGCAGTTAGGTTTAAACAAGTTTTTATTAGGTTTAACAGGCACTTTGGAACTGTCGAAAATGATTCAAATGAAAAATAAAGCTACCGTCCCGTCACAAGGCATAATAATAACTGAAGAAGGGCTGTTATTGCCCATACCAATTCGTAGCTCTCTATGAAGAAGAATGAGCATGAAAATATATTTCTAAACGAAAACATGTCAATAACATTCTTACAGTCTCTATAAACACGTCCTGACTAAAGAAATATGTAAAAGGACCATAAAAAAAACATTTTATGGTATGCGTTTTTGATGACACACTCATGATGAAGATTGAGCAATCATGTTTTTTTTTACAAAAGAGAAAATAAAAGATACTTTTACATAACGACACAAAGACGTGGTAACAATGCACTTTGTCAAACAGTATTCTTATGAATGCATGAAAAATCTGTCTTTATCTAACTAGTTATCGAAACATAGAAAGGCTTTATTGTTAACTTCCTTCTTTTCTTTACGGGATGACAAGAGCAGACACAACATTGTGTAAGTTTTCACAGTTTTGAACAGATGTCAAAGAGATGATATTCATATTTTTAGGGTTCCGTACCCAAAGGGTCAAACGGGACCCTATTACTGAGACTTCGCTGTCCGTCCGTCCGTCCGACACCAGGCTGTATATCATGAACCGTGATAGTTAGCCAGTTGAAATTTCTACAGATTATGTATTTCTGTTGACTCTATAACAACAAATAATAGAAACAGAAAAAAATAAATATTTAAGGAGGCTCCCATACAAAAAAATGTTTATTTTTTTCGTTTTTATAAATAAAGGTACGGAACCCTTCGTGCGCGAGTCCGACTCGCACTTGGCCGGTTTTTTTTCTTTCTATAGTTAGTTACTGCAAGCTAAATGTGAGCGTGCTGCTAGTACGTGGTGTACTTGCTTAACGCCAGAGTTATACTTGCAATCAAAGATGCATGAAAGTATTTAGTTTCGAAAGATATAAATTCTAAAGCCTGTATCTAAAACTATCCAATTTCTATTGGAATGCTGTGGCTTAGTATTTTAGTTATCATGATAATTACAAGCATATTTGTCTTTCACATCATCATCATCATCATTTCAGCCGAAAGACGTCCTCTGCTGGACATACGCCTGCCCCAACGCCACATTGACATAAGGGGAGTTTTGCCATAATCAACCAGATCGCAGTACGGTTGTTACAAAAGCACAGAGAACGCTGCTGCCCATTCTCTGGCAAGACCCTTAGTCGCCTCTTGCGACAACCACGGGAAGATATGAGATGGTGATATTCTCTACGTCCGACACCATATAGAACACATATTTCTCATATTTCTACTCGTTTTATAAATTTAACTTTGTAATTGAAATTTTATGCTGTAATTTTTTGAGCTAAATATTATTTCTTCATTTGTTTGGTACATTTTTATTTTATTTTAATAGCGACAATAGCATCATAATCAAGCCTTGGACGACCATACATTTATTGGGTTGACAAAATAATATGCTTATTATTATGCTTGACATCTATGCGATTCCGAAATAATATATGCGTTGATGGTAAAATTTATAACCTTGTTTGTCAATATTAAGTTTTAAGAGATTTGTTATGTATAAAGCTCCAGACAACCTTGGGGATCGCCCTATGACTTAGGGCGGCAACCTGAGGAGGTTTCAGAATAATGTCCGGGTCGTATTCTAATGTAATGTTTACTCATCGGGAATTGCAACATAATTTATGAGTAGCGTAGTGCTAAAACCAGTCAAAGATCTGTCTGCCATGTTCACGATAGTGTAAGTAAGGAAAACTTTGCATAAACAAGTAGGTACTGTAATATCGCAGTGTATTTTCAATATTAAAACTTAAAAGGCTATTTTTTTCCATTGCTACTTGCACATAGTATTACACTTAAATAATATTCATCATCATCATCATCATCATTTCAGCCGAAAGGCGTCCACTGCTGGACATGGGCCTCCCCCAACGCCACATTGACATAAGGGGGGTTTTGCCATAATCGCCACGCTTGGCAGGCGGGTTGGCGATCGCAGTACGGTTGTTATAAAAGCACAGAGAACGCTGCTACCCATTCTCTGGCAAGTCTCTTAGTCGCCTCTTACGACACCCACGGGAAGATATGGGATGGTGCTATTCTTTACGTCCGACACCATACAGAACTTAAATAATATTAAAAACTGAATATTAAAAGCATTCAAAAATAGAATGTGGTTCCGTTGAAAAAATATTAAAATAGTGCCGTTTAAAAGAAATAGAACTAAATCCTTCCAAAACACAGGGTTTTTCTGTGCAGATTGTTTCCGAATTTTATAATTGTTGATGTACGATAGAATAAAGCTTCAACAAGTAACGTTGTTTTTCATAGTATGCAAATTAAAAACAAGTAAATTTAAACAAAAAAATAATCAAACCCTAGCCCATTCAGTATAAAAAAAGGTTTCTGCTGCGGTTGACGAAAAAGTCCTATATCTCAAAATCTAAATATCAAAACAGTCTAGGAGTAAACTAGCTGTGACATACTGACCTTCAGACGGACAGGCCGAATCTATAAGGGTTCCACTTTAGCCATGTGGCTGCCGAACCCTTAAAACTGTGTTGACAGACTTCACATAAAACATCCATCTTTTTTTTTTTCGGAACGGCATCTCGCAGTTCAACCTAGGAGGTTTTCGTCTGCTTAACCGGACTATCCTGTGGGTGCCTTAAGAGTAAGGCCTCCAGCCAGGGCATAAAACTTACAAACTAAGCGACTACACGCTAAGGGCACCCCCTGTGGGGTACGAGCCTCGGCTTAGGGCGTCGCTGGGGGAGGACTGCGTGGGGAAAGGCTGGATCTGAATGATATCATTATTTAGGGGCTGATTTAAAACTACTGGCACAGCATCGCGGGCTGGCTCGAGCGAGGGTCGGGGAGGGCATGGACCGGGACGTCGCGACGGACCTCGACGGCGAGGTCGGAAAGACGGCGGTTTGTGTCTAAACTTTTTAAGAGTGCTAGTCTCTTTGCTACTCTCCTGGAGGAGGGTGATAGCATCATCGGGAGTGACGAGGGTATGCCGAGGACGGCGTACTGTACTAATGCGCGAGGGTTCGTAACGGGCGGCCGCTGCGATCAGGGGATTACGGTGTTTAATGGCGTTATCGAAGAAACGCTTCGAAAGACGTTTCATAAACTGAAGGACGGTGGGCATTCTAAGGTCTACGTGTAGACGGTCATTACGGACATAAAAAGGGGCTCCCGTGACTCTACGTAAGAACCGGTTCTGCAAGGTTTGCATCCTATGGATGTACTTAGGCTTGGTGTGAGCGTTCACGACGCAAGCGTACGTCATAATGGGGCGGATCACCGCGGTGTAAAGGCGCAACTTGCACTTGAGTGACAACTTGCTTTTTGTCGAAATCATGTAATGAAGCATACCCATAGCAAAGGCAGCTCGGTCGCGAGCTGCTTTGATGTGCGCCGCGAAAGACAGGTGGTTGTCAAGTAAGACTCCTAAGTACTTGGCTTGCTTCTCCCAAGGGATAGGCTTACCGTACATAGAGATCGGGCTGAGCGCGGGTGGCTTATTTTTACACGGTTTAGAGAAAAGAACTGCCTGGCTCTTGTCGGGGTTCACCTCGATTCTCCATTTCCGGAACCAAGCGCCTAAGACGTTGGCTGAGGTTTGGAGGGTGCTGTAAATAGCGTCGTGACTACGGCCAGTGTAATAGATGGCCGTGTCGTCCGCGAACAGGGCTAACTGTGCCTTCTTGCTCTTGGGGATGTCACTGGTGAACAGAGTAAAGATAAGGGGAGAGAGCGGGAAGCCCTGAGGGACTCCGGCTCGAATGGGGTGGGGGGAAGACAGTGCCTTCCCGATGCGATAGCGGAAGGTGCGATCCGACAAAAAGTCTCGTAAGATGAGCACGAGACGGTCTGGCACTCCCAGTTTGTACAACTTATATAATAAGCCGTTGTGCCAGACTTTGTCGAATGCCTTTGCTATGTCGAAAAACAATACACCCGTCATCGCTCCACGCTGGAAGCCAGCGCTCAAGTGTTCTACGATGCGGTGGGCCTGTTAAAACATCCATCTCATAAAACTTCACCTTTATGCATAAAACTCGTTTGGCAATTAAAGTAGATATCGCTTTGCGTAAACCCAATAGAATGAGTTCTAACACATTAATTTTAAAGGTGAGCTGATCATAAGTTCATATGATTATGCTTATTGCTTATTAAACTTACCATTTCGGCATGGGTGGGCTAATATTAACAGTATTCGTGCATTCAACAGCTGAGCATAAGCTCTTGGTTTCGATTCCCAGGTCGGACATAGTGTTATTGAGTTTTTCCATCAGGAATTTGTCAGTAGCAACCACGAAGTCTGGGTTTGTGCCAGGTTGATGGCAAGCGGCTCGCCTCCTATTACATGGGGGTTAAACATAGCCATACATAGCTGGCGAAATGTGGGTGTACTATTAAGAAAGCCTCTGCCCTACCCTTCGTCCCCGTGTGTATTCGTGCATTGTTTTTATCGCCAGATATATTGTGTTCATAGAAAAAATGTTGTAGGTACCCTAATAGCTCCTATTAATATATTTTAATACCCTCAAACCCAAGCCAGCGCGAGGGGTGTTGATATGGTGCAGAAAAACGTTGTCAGAAAATAGGTCATCTTAATTGTATTTGTACATTGATTGTTTTAGCTTATATTAGCAAATTTAACCATTTTCATAGCACTATTTGTTGGGTGGCCTTGTTTTTCTGATAATTAGTTCAACAGTAGATATCAATACAAATAAATAAAATTGAAGTGTATGTTTGTAATTTCAAAATAACAGCTTTTTACGGAATGCATATGAAAGTATATAAGGTACTTACTTATAAGAAACAACAAACATTTTCTATCACAACCATAACCTCCAAAACGGTTAGACTGATATTGACGTTTTTTTTTACTGGCAGAAAGCTGATGTTATAAGACGTAAATTAGGCTACTTATATTTCGGAAAAAGAATAAGGGTTCCATGTAAACAAATTAAAACCTTCGGAATTGTTGACAAAACCCGATTCAAACGCGGAGGAAGATCACGAAGCCAACCTAGTATTTAAAAAAAAAACAATGTGGTACTTTGACGACAGTTAGCAAGAAGTTAATCAATGAAGATACACGTCTGTGTGAGAAAACGCCTTTAGCCTGCAGTTGGAAATTCACAAAATTGTTACTACATAACTTAAAGTTATCATGATTTAATCCGTCACGATTGTGAGTTTACTACCTCCTATCTTTGCCAACCTGAATTTCGCTTAAATTTCCTCTGCAACAAACTGTAATATCATTAATATCATCTTCCACGAATAAAGAGTTGACTTTAGAGGTTTAATTAAGGCTTTGCGCAAACTCAAGTTTCGTTTGAGTGTTCGAGAGTTCACGTTAAGGTTGCACAAAGTCGTCATACACTAGACGAACTAATGTCCGATAAAGACCAAGGACCTCTTGTGAAATACGTATATGTAGGTTCTCTTACATGCGTTGTACGCGAACTGACCCCACCGAAGCCTGTTCTACGTGTGGCATTTAATGAAAACCAATAAAATATATAAAGTAATCAACTTAAAAGCTTCTGCATTTATATAATTTCCAAGTAATGCACACTTATTGATTTTGTAGGGTCTATGATGAATTTTATAGGTTAATGTGAAGTCTTAGGTAGATTCTGAATTTATAAGTAAATTAGTGATAATATCATTTATCATCCTTGTCTTGTCCTTATCCATATTCATTTAGGGTCGGTGCAGCATATCTTCTTCATTCATCCTTCCCTATTACTCGTCATCTCAGGAGAACCTCCTTTGAGAAAAAAAGAAGTTGCCCCAAACTAGGAATATCTCCTGTATCGTGGTTGCGTTTACAAACATTTAAACTCATACACAAACTGCCAGACCTGGAACAACTATCTGTATAGTTGCCCCAAACTAGGAATATCTCCTTTATCGTGGTTGCGTTTACAAACATTTAAACTCATACACAAACTGCTGCCAGACCCGGAACAACTATCTGTAGTCTATTCAAATATTTGTTACGTGCGGGTATCGTACCCGTGGTTCACAGCGCAGCATGACCCTTTTTTATTTTCTATTGTGTACTTAATCATTATCAGCTAAACCATTTATTTTATCTCACAATCAAGTTAGACACTTATTCAAAATGTTAGTTATAAACAAGCGTAGTATCACCGAGTTAGACTGGAAGCTAACCCCAACATAGTTGGGAAAAGGCTAAGCAGATGAGAACCAAGACTATTTCATAAGTAGTGATTGGATATTCGGATGCATATTTACCTGAAGTACGTTTTTTCCTGGCAAAAGGTACAAAAGTATGGAAGCGACTATTTAAATGCCAATTTTTGTCGCGGGATTGCGATATTTCATAAATTTTTAGTAAGTATAAAATGTAGTACTCAAAATATCGTAACTAATATTTTAAATTTATTTAAAACCAGGCAAGTTTGTTGTAAATAACAAGGAAAACAATACAACAACTATTTGCATTCGTATTTTTGTGCTGTAATTTCGAAAGCTAAAACAAAATGGTAAATACCTATGTCTGGGCATAATTCATTTGGAGCTAAACAAAAAGTAACTAGACTAGTTTAAAAAAAAAAAACTCCTTTTTCCATAGTGACGCGCGCTCCATACTAGTCAACACTCAAACTTTAGGTAAATATGCATCCAAATATCCGATCTCTAATCATAAGTAAACATTAGCTCGTGTTTTGACTTATATTTCCATTATAATCGAACACCAGTTGTTTGACAGATTTTGTGCGACAGTAACAAGGAATAACGATTAGACAAATTATGTGGTAAGTAGTGTATTACCATATTAGTGTTAATATCTGGGTAACATTCGCGCTGAAATCTTTGGCATACAAGAAATGCAAAAATTAACAAACGTAACCGACAACTTGTTAATGCAAACATACAAATGTAATGTACATTTCAGGTTCGTTTAAAATTACTAATTTGCTAATTAATTACGTTTAACGAAGCGTACCTAAGAGGTAGCAAATTGTGACGTTTGTTTGGTACGTAAGTAGACACGTAGCTAATGCAAGTATCACTACATCTGATTGTTGTTCTAGTATAGTAAAAACTGGTTCATTCCACCGGCTCGGGTGAGTGACAGCTGAATAGCGGGCACTAGCGCGTGCCTAAGCGCATATGATGTAACCCTCTAATGTACCTTCGAGTCCTGCGATTGTATAATTTTCTTTTTATTATACTTTCTACCTGCGATTAGTTGTGCTTGAACGCCAGGTCACATCACGATTTGTCATTTGCCTGCCAATTTCATAACTGTAGTAATGACTTCGCATAACTTTAAGTTACAGCATAAAGTCGTCTGCTAAATGTTGCAATCTATAAGAATATTTTGGTTACTGAGTTTTTTTTATCTCTTTATGAAGTATAACAGCATAGCTGATAGTAGCTTATTAAAATAATTGCATTTTGTAAGTTTTCCGTCTGCAATTTGGTGTAGCAGCACTATTTCATGTAGATTGTATAAATCGGAAAACATCGTGAGGAAACAGACATGTCCTAGAACTTAAAATACGAAGACATTTGACATCTACCAACCCGCACTGGGACTGGTGGAATACAGCCCACTCCCTCTCACAGTGAGGAGGCCTGTGTCCCAGCAGTGGGAACATTATAGGCTTATGATGATGTAGAAATCCAGCAGCATCAACTATAACCATAATTATGTCATTTCATGTTTTATATTTTGGAAGGATTTTTTACAAAAGAGGAAATTCACTGTTAAAATATATTTCACAACATTTTTATTTAAAATCAAACATACAAAGATAAGTTAATTACAATGGTAAAGTATTTACAAAAGTATAAAAGTAAAATTGAACACTTCTCTTATTGGTGTTGTATCACAAAAAGAAAATGATATCTAGGGTAATTTTCATAATTTTATAGAACCGAGTGTTAGTAATCTCAAGTCTAGTTCAGCTCAATAAAATGATGAAGATTATCCTAAGGAGTTTTATTTTACATATCCAGCCGTACAGCAGAAATACAGCACTGGCAACATTATGGGAACCAAACACTTCTTTCCTTGAACAAAATGCCTGTTTGAAAAAAAAACTGTTTGATTTCCATAACTGCATCGTTTGTTAGCTTTAAGATCAAGTTTTTTTATATGATATCAGTTACCAGAAACTAATAGCATACCTAGTAATATCTGTCATATTGAGTATTATATTATCTTGTAAAATAACAATTCTTCTTTACTCTAAACCTAAAGCCTATGACCACAATATGTGAATACTGCATACGGCGATGAACACATTTTGTTGTCATCCAATCAGGGGTCACGATTGGTCCAAATATTGGATTCGTTTATTTTTTGATCGGATAACAAGTCTTAAGATATTCGTATGTGACATAAAGCAGGTGATAGGCGATATCTAGTCTTAAAGTATATGGCATTGGAGGTCCTGCCATCAGAACGTTCACGGTATCAACACTTAAGAGTCACTGTGAGTCACTTTACTGCTGGTAGTAAGTACCTGTGTAGTCAAGGGCTGCTCTGTCTTCCTGTTGCTTGGCAGCAGCTTCAGGGTTGTTCTTGGCTTCGAGAGCAGCACGTTCCTGGAAAATTACATTTTATTGTAAGTCATTTTTCGTAAAACTCTTTTTTTGTTTCCTTAATTGGCTTTTGAATAGTAACCAAGTTCTTAAGAGGCTAATAAGAACAAAATTGAACGAAATAAAAACATATCAATAAGTTGTGGTATTAACAAATTGCGAGTAACTAGTGTTTAGCGTGGGAGTTATAATTTAGGTTTTTTTTTTTTATGAATGGCATCTCGCAGTTCAACCTAGGAGGTTGTCGTCTGCTTAACCGGACTATCCTGTGGGTGCCTTAAGAGTAAGGCCTCCAGCCAGGGCATAAAAACTTACAAACTAAGCGACTATACGCTGAGGGCACCCCCTGTGGGGTACGAGCCTCGGCTCAGGGCGTCGCTGGGGGAGGACTGCATGGGGACAGGCTGGATCTGAGTGATATCATTATTTAGGGGCTGATTTAAAACTACTGGCACAGCATCGCGGGCTGGCTCGAGCGAGGGTCGGGGAGGGCATGGACCGGGACGTCGCGACGGACCTCGACGGCGAGGTCGGAAAGACGGCGGTTTGAGTCTGAACTTTTAAGAGTGCTAGTCTCTTTGCTACTCTCCTGGAGGAGGGTGATAGCATCATCGGGAGTGACGAGGGTATGCCGAGGACGGCGTACTGTACTAATGCGCGAGGGTTCGTAACGGGCGGCCGCTGCGATCAGGGGATTACGGTGTTTACTGGCGTTATCGAAGAAACGCTTCGAAAGACGTTTCATAAACTGAAGGACGGTGGGCATTCTAAGGTCTACGTGTAGACGGTCGTTACGGACATAAAAAGGGGCTCCCGTGACTCTACGTAAGAACCGGTTCTGCAAGGTTTGCATCCTATGGATGTATTTAGGCTTGGTGTGAGCGTACACGACGCAAGCGTACGTCATAATGGGGCGGATCACCGCGGTATAAAGGCGCAACTTGCACTTGAGTGACAATTTGCTTTTTGCCGAGATCATGAAATGAAGCCTACCCATAGCAAAGGCAGCTCGGTCGCGAGCTGCTTTGATGTGCGCCGCAAAAGACAGGTGGTTGTCAAGTAAGACTCCTAAGTACTTGGCTTGCTTCTCCCAAGGGATAGGCTTACCATACATAGTGATCGGGCTGAGCGCGAGTGGCTTATTTTTACGCGGTTTAAAGAAAAGAACTGCCTGACTCTTGTCGGGGTTCACCTCGATTCTCCATTTCCGGAACCAAGCGCCTAGGACGTTGGCTGAGGTTTGGAGGGTGCTGTAGATAGCGTCGTGACTATAGCCAGTGTAATAGATGGCCGTGTCGTCCGCGAACAGGGCTAGCTGTGTCTTCTTGCTCTTGGGGATGTCACTGGTGAACAGAGTAAAGATAAGGGGAGAGAGCGGGGAGCCCTGAGGGACTCCGGCTCTAATGGGGTGGGGGGAAGACAGTGCCTTCCCGATGCGATAGCGGAAGGTGCGATCCGACAAAAAGTCACGTAAGATGAGCACGAGACGGTCCGGCACTCCCAGTTTGTACAGCTTATATAATAAGCCGTTGTGCCAGACTTTGTCGAATGCCTTTGCTATGTCGATAAACAACACGCCCGTCATCGCTCCACGCTGGAAGCCAGCGCTCAAGTGTTCTACGATGCGGTGGGCCTGTTGAATGCAAGAGTGTCCGGTCCTGAAGCCGAACTGTTCGTTGGGGATGAGACTCTTAGCCTCGGCGAAGTCTTTGAGTCGCTTATACATAAGTCTCTCGTAGATTTTACCGAGTGCATTCAGGAGACTGATAGGTCTGTAGCTCGAAGGCTCAGACTTGGGTTTGCCTGGCTTGGCGAAACCGATGACAGTGGCCTCTTTCCATATTTGGGGAAACGCGTTGTTGCTCAGGGCGCCATTGAAGATGGCCGCCATTAACACGACGAGCTGAGCGGGGAGGAGTTTGAACACCCTATTGGTGATTCCGTCGGAGCCGTATAATTTAGGTAAAAAATATTCCAAATTTGTTGGCTCCGTACTGTGTACTTGCGTAGGTTGAGCCTTTCTCATTTGTAAAGCGGTTATTAATTACAATCAGCACGCAGTCCCTTTCGTATCCCTTGGACGGCGATAGGTAGAACGGTATTTAACCAACATTTGAATATTCTTAGCAGTACATAAACATTAAGAGACGATGACTCGGAATTATCCCGGTTTTGGAGGATCCTTCATAATAGATAAACTTGTGTCATTAAAATTAACCAACTAGCATTGAAATTATATATATATATATATATTTATTATTATCTATGGGCCCGCGCTTGACCACTGGCACTGGCGCTTGGCACCTGATGGTAAGCGATATATTTATATATTTTAGCCTTGTCTACAACTCAGGTTCAACGTTTTGAAATACATTCACTGGAAACTAAAATAGTAAAAGAATCTTGTTGGAATCACTGTTATATTAAATACAAAGTAAGTATTTTCTGTAGTTAAATACTGGATTAATGTTGGGTTCAGATAAATAATATAATCTATCTATAATCTTCTCGTTTTATCCAATCGCAGGAAATACAAACGACATTCCAATTTTTCAAGGTTTCCTGTCAGTTGTACCTATTTTGGTCGAGATGTTCTTTCACAAGAAACCACAGAACATTCAGAAATATATTCTACAATATTCTAATTCAAAAATACTTACAGCGTTAGCTTTAATTCCAGCGTAGATTAGGTCAAGACCTTTCTGGATTTCAGCAGAGGGGGTTGGGGGGGTGGGGATGTGATCTCCCTTGACTCTGAATCCGAACTCGTCAGCGGTGTACTCCACGTTGATGACCTGACCGTCAGGAGCAGTGTAAGAGTAGGATCCCTGCTGGACCAACGCGTTGTGGTCTTCACCAACGGACCTCAGGAAACCCTCCTCGGAGGCATGGATGTTGTTGCCGGTTTCGTATCTGGAAATGGTTGGGTTATGAAGTTAGCACTGATGTCTAGATAAAACTTGGGAAAGTAGACAAACTGTCGATTTAAGATGACATTTTTGAGTGTCGAAAAATCGATTTACAAGAAAAGTTTTAAGTCCATCAATTCGATAATTAACTACATCCTTGAGTCTTAATAATCTTAATTATTAGTTTTGTAAGCCCGTTATGTTTAATTTTTGGTGTACAATAAAGTTTTATTCTATTCTATTCTATTCTATTCTAATGATGTCATCCATTCTTCTAAACCAACAAACGCAGAAGATAAAACTTGAGGTGTTCATAAATTGCAAAAACCAGCGAGCTGTTCTTATGAAAACCAATAAATATGTTAATACGGTGTAATTTATTCAAGTTTGCTTAAGTTTTATGAGAACCTATGCGTAATCTCCAAGATGGTAAAAGTGATGGGTCAAGGTTTGAAAGACATTTGAAGAGCAAAGAAAACGAAATACGATACCCACTACAAAGCTAAGTGCACAGTGGTGATGATTCGACAGTTTTTATATAAAAAAAAAACTAAATCGCATTCTTGTTCAGACGACACGCGAAATGTAAGAGTCCACATTATCTTAAAGTTCAGTCAATACAATGCAATGTTACATACAATGATCAGAAGTGTACCACGTAAACATAGGAGTATTTGTCTAATTATTGTTTTTTTGTTGTTATTAAAATATACTGACATATATTATTTGAAATAAATACTCACGAAGTCTTGTAGCTGCCATCGGTACCCTGCTCCTTATCGAAGTGGATGATGGGGATGAAGGTCGTGGTTTCCAAAGAAACCTTTGGCCTGAAGTCCTCAATCTGCTTAGCTGGTCTGTACTCCTGCTGCTGGGCGGGCTGTCTGTACTCCTGCTGTTGTTGTTGTTGTTGATAGTTGTTGTAGTTCTGCTCTGCTGGCTGCTGGTCTTCTACTTCTTGCTCTTCAGGCTTGAGAGACACTCTCCTTTGCGGTAGAGCCGTCGCCAGGGACAGCAGCGCACAAGAAACGACCTGAAACCAAAAATTCCCAATTTGTTAAACACCGCAATACACTTGAACTTTAAGGTAATGTTAAATAACGAAATGATGTCAGACAGAAGAGCTTAATCATATTCGGAATGTCGTAAGATAAGATGGTACAGATACAATAGGCAGCATCTTGTGAAACCGGCTCATTCGACACGCAGGTTGGGCGAAAGTGGGCTCGTATGTATTGACACTTACTACATGTCGACAAGCATGGCATTGTTTTCATTGTCATCAACTAACTTTTAGTTATGCTATGTTAACAAAGAGAATCTTTGTTTGAGGTTGTGTAACGTTTACTTTATTACAAAAGGTGTGTAAAAGAAGTGTGGTTAACATAGATGTCTCGATGATGTTCGAAAAACATAATTATCTCGGTGGTCAAAATGTGCTAATATGTATGTGTCATTGCATATTATGCAAGTTTTCATTACCTACATGAGTGACTGGAGCAGGTGGGTTAAATAAATGAGCATCGAAATAAACTTGGCGCAACCTCGACAATCTTCATGTATGTAGTTACGATCACCAATTACAAATTGTTCCTTTGTGTGGGACCGCTATACTATGCAAGCTTTAGAGGGACTAATTTTATAGTTGATCGGGTTATATTCAATTTAATGTTGTGTTATGTTGACTTGATGTTCATGATACACATAATACTTGATAAAAATAACAACCAAAGTAAGTTTGATTGAATTTTTCTTTAAAAAAAATATATTTACAGTCACTGCACAATAATTAAGTAGGTAAGTATTTGTCAAGCTAGACAACATTTCGTTTAACTTACGCATACCTTTTCAAATAATTCGACCTAGAAAACAGTTATATAATGAACTTACGAAGAACAAGATCATTTGTGTAACCGAAAGTTCATTAGAACGAGGTTGCACCGTCGTTTGAAAAGTAATAGTTTCTTGTTTATATGCTAATGATTCTTTCTTCGTTCATATCTGGTTTTATATCGTAAATGCGTTCGATTGCGTGATGTTACATTACAGCACGCAGATGAAAACATAAGCTATTACGAACTGAACCGATTTTAATTTCACTTCACTTTAGGATGTTATGAACTTATGATTATAGAAAACAGTCTATTGCGGATAAAGTACTAAAATTAAATGCTATCTCGATTGTTTTATAAGTCACTCTCATAAACCGGTTACTGCTATTATTAGCTCTTAGTTACATAATAGATAATAATATCGTAACTGAGTTAACTATTTTCGAATGGCACGTGCAAGCGTTATTCCTTGTTATTATTATATTTCATCTCTCAAGTTTATTTGTAGATAAAAAAAAAACAAAGTATTCTAAAAATAGTTTGTGATAGGAACAGTCATGAGCTAAAATAGTTGGTAACGAGCTTATCAATGTTCAAAATTTGTTTAATTATTGGTAAGCGTTCCCATATCTTCCCGTGGGTGTCGTAAGAGGCGACTAAGGGATTTGCCAGAGAATGGGCAGCAGCTTTCTCTGTGCTTTTGTAACAACCGTTCTGCGATCGCCAACCCGCCTGCCAAGCGTGGCGATTATGGCAAAACCCCCCAAAATGTCAATGTGACACTTGGGGGAGGCCTATGTCCAGCAGTGGACGTCTTTTGGGCTGAAATAATGATGATGATGATTGGTAAGCGATACAATTGAAAAATATGGGTATTAGGATGCTATTTCAACAGTATGTTATAATAAACCCTGTCCGAGCCGAAAGGGACATATACGTATACCAATGACATTACCAAATAAAATAAGAATATTCATGAAAGTGAACATATAAATTTTGAAAACCCGATTTTTGTGTACCCAAATTAGCACCATTTCCCTAAAATCTAACAAACTTTTAAAACGTGACAACACCATCTTATTTATGACGTCACTATCTGAGAAGCGACCGGAGTGTTGTCCTGTGTTGCCATGTCAGTTTCCTCATTTTTTTTAATTGTCGGGGTATTTTTTTGCTTGTTATTCAAAAATAAGTAAATAGAATCTAATCTCGATACCTAATAACACACAGGGTTTTTTTAACATGTTGTTTAAGTATGCATAACACGTTAACGTTGGAGAAAATCGCCGTTGAATTTCACTAGGTTCATAAGTTTTGCCCTTGACTGTACTTGTAAAAGAGGCAATTAGAAAGCAACTATTCATACATTTTATGAGCATGGCAGAAAAGCAAAAGCACATTGGCCTACTTGACTTGAGTTATGAGGCCAGACAAAAGTGTAGGACTTTCTTCCCAAAGACGGGTAAACGAAATAAGGGGATTAAAAAATGATTGAGAGCTTGGACCAAAACATACATCAATCGGTACAAATACAGAAGAAAAAATGTGTCAAATTAGATTTCTAGTTCGAGGATAAATTAAAATACAACACTATTTGATAACATTACGACTTAAAACATACACATTTAAGCACTTTAGATATGCTTACATACTATAACAAACAAAAAGCTACGCTTAAGGTCGCTGCAGTTGTTCCGATTGCACTCGCGATAAACGATAAATAGTATAATTAAATGTAGGAATTTAAAGATGAAGACATTTAAATGCCAAAGTTCAATCGTCGACATATCTGCCGACCCTATTCTGTGCCGCCGCTCACAACACACGATTGCAGGCAATCCTTCACAGAACTTGGAAATTAACGTAATGCTAATATATTCCAATCATTATAATAACCACAATCTTCTATGATTGCTTCACTTTTAGAGAAAGGGGTTTTATGAAAATTATTGGGGAAAAAGGTAATTTTGAAAGGGGTTAAAGAAAGAAGAAATGAGGGATAGGTATGGAAGTATCCACTTACCAGCAGTTTCATTGTTGTTTATGTGTGGTGTCGTGCGGCAGCGAAGTGGCACGTGGAGTGTCGTGAACTATGTCAGAGTGGTAGTAGTGCGCTCACTTTTATACCGCACCCCTGCCACTTATCCGAACTGTGAGCCATCTCACTTTCATAGCCGACTTGCCGCTGCAATACGGTGCAGACACGATCGAAGCCGACGTCGTCGTGATTTTTCGATTTCAATTTCGATATCAAAAATCATGACATTGTTCATTTGTGCCTTTATGCCTATGATTGTCATGGTTCGTTAGATGTGATCTGAAAGCTTTCCAATGATCAGGCTATTGTGTAGCGTCTGATTGTGACTACAATGCGTACATACACGTAGAATCTGTTTTGGCACCATGTAAATAAATCATCAATATAAATCATTTTTTGACAACCGGTCACATTATACTTTTGTTAGAGTAAAAACTAGATCAATTAATCAAAGCTTTATTATTTAATTTTGCAGCTTCTTTATATAAGTTAGTAATAAAATTTAATTAGTAGCCATAACCATCATCTTAAGCATTGTTTGTCAAATCATTTTAATAGTCATCAATCATAGTTAAGAATGTTATGTATGATTAAAGAAGTAATTTAGTCAATTAATCACACGTATCTCATAAACTTTTAAGTTTCATGTATAAAACAGTTGCACTGCACGTTTACTATTGAAAAACATTTTAATGTGATGTTACACCGACTTTTCACTTGATTCTTATGACAGAGGTTTTGAACTAAATCGAGATGTCACAGCTATTTATATGCCGTCCTAATTCTTAATGTATGTACAGACTTGCTATCCTTTAGTAATAAGTTTGTTTCCTCTGCGTACAAACTCCAGCAATCCTATTTTGTTAAATTTGAAGTTAGAGAATTTCTACTCTAGGTATGAGTATGCGGTGGTCCATAATAATGTTATCGATAGAAATCGATTTCTCAGTACAGACCATTGATATTTTAGAATACCTACATACTCCTAGTACTACTTTTTTATCTTTTTTTATCATGTTGTCACGCTGGCAAACAGGATGTGAACAACAAAATAGGTATTCAGAGGTTACGTGGCTAGATATTCTTGTGCAATAGAATCTTTTTTCTTCTTATTTTCTATTATATGGCAGGAGTTATGTCCTTGGAGGATGATGTTATAAAAAACTGCATCAATTTGTGTAAGTTACGGGCCGCTTAGAGAGTAAGATTCCTTTACGACTGGCTAGTGTTTATATAGCATCTAGGTACTTGGGTAGTTAGTCTTACTGATCATTAACACATAAATACAAGGTGTTGTTTTGCATCCTCGTCAAAATTCAGGAGGTTGTCACCAAAGACATAAATATCATGATTCTCTCGCCCTTATCCCAATTCATTTGGGGTCGGTGCAGCACGTCTTCTTCCTCCATACTACTCTATTTATTACTTGTCATCTCTTGAGATACCTCAAGATACAAATAATCTCCTCAAGACATAAATAATCAAATTAAATTACGGTACCTAGTCAATACACGCTGCTTTTTTTGTTGTTTAAATTTGTCAGTATTTCAGAATAACTCCCCTTAACTTGGTTTAGGGAATAAGAAATTATCGAATTAACGTTTTAGATTTTTTGTATGTGTGTAAGCAAGGTTATATGGCGAGGATCAGACGGGCAGCGTTTAAAGCACGGGTAGTTCCCACTTACCGATTTACACGATTACGGTAAATAAGAAAAAAAAAAAAAGTAAAGTAAAATCGATACTAAAATAGGTAGGTAATTACCTACCTATTTTAGTATCGATTCGGGTCGAGAATCATTAGCATAATTACCTACATGAATTTGACGAGGATGCAAAACCACACCTTCTACATACGACTGCACCTACGCATACATTTCATCCGAGTATTGTGAGATGCTCATTTGCTCAGTTTGTAGCAACTCGTATTGCTTCCTAGTGACATATGTTTATACATGTCCTGGTTGCATACTTTTTTTTGACGAACATTTATATATTTAACATACGAAGTTGTGAGCCCCACCCTACCGGCCTCACCTTTGCTTCTTGAATAGAATTTGTCTAAGGAGTTGAGATGTGTTTCATGTTAGCGGCACTATCTTAAGAGACATGGTGTAAGGGGGCATCGCTTGTGTTGCCAGTAGCTGTTACATAAATTGTAGGCGTTGTTTTCGCTTGTCAGTGTAGCAACACGTTACTATCAGTTATCAAGGCAATTTGCGCAATGGGCACGAGAGGGAGTGTGCGTGGACGTAGGCACGCCTGCGATGCGCTCATTTCCGATAATTTTTGCGCCGATGCGCGTAAATAATTTCATAATGAGGAGTATAAGAAGTTTTCTGTATCAGTCAATTTCCTGCATCTTTGCATAATAAGGCCAGATAAGGATCAGTTATTAATCTGATTCACGTTTATCAATTGTTGTGATGTAACTATTTTTGATGTTGTTGTTTTTAATTGAAATAATTTGTATTTTAAATCGTAAATGGTAATAATACACAGCAGGTTACAATTTAATAATCATCATAATTACAACCTACCCCCTTAAGCTGTAACATGTAACAGTTTGTATTAATGTGTCATTCATACAATGTCGCAGATTATCACGTTTTTCTCAATTCAGCAATGCTATTCAACAAAAGCGTGATCTCAAAATAATGTAATTAGTAATAAAAATCGGTACATAAACTTTCTTGTGGCTTAGTTTTTTAGAACTTTAACTAACTCTATCGAGAAAGTGGCTCTTTAGTGTCAGTGTCACTTACTTCATAAGTTTTACAATATGGCTTATTATATATCGTAACATATCGTTAGCGTGTTCGTAGTTACTATTTTGTCACATAGTTTCAATTGCATGTCTTTGGCGGCGAGATGAGTCTGTTACGCAAGCAGCTGCGCTTTTGAGGTTACTGACACCGCTGCGTGCCGCATGGGGCACCCAATCCTAAATGTTTTGCACTCATTAGTCATTACCATCACTCGGTGCTTTACTATAACAAGAAACTAGGCGTGCGTGAGGCCCCCCTCTTATTTGATTCATCTAACCTTGGAATAGTGTACTAGTTGAGTAGAGCGGTCTAATGCACTTGCTTCATAATCGTGTTAGTAGGAGAAAGATGTGCACAGCTTTGGAATGAGATAATATTTACCTAGTTAGTACTTACAATATTCGTAATGGCTGCTTATAATAATCTTGAAGATGTTTGCTATTAACATAATATTGATAAAGGGCACCCACGTCGAAGGGTATACGAGATTGAATAGATTTTAATCGACGTAGGCGAAAGAGGTATGCAAGGACGGTAAAATTATGTGTCGTTCTTTGCCTACCAGGCTACCTACCCTATACAGGTAGACTGATACCGAGGTACCTAAACACAATTAAGTTTTGAACCCAGGCGTCGCGTCGGTCGGTTTTACAAATGATGTACCATCATTCTATCAGTAGTATCTTCATCGTCTTTCTGCCCAGGTCTTATTCTACTTTGTGTCGAGGCAACATATTTTACAAACTATTTTTTTTTTTAATGTGGTACAAAACTTTAGGATAAACAAAGATTAAATCATCCTTCCATTGTCCCCTGTCAGACTCTACGGCATCATTTACTCCTTTCTCTTTTATATTGCACACATCGGTCTTTTCTTTGGCCTTCCTCTCCTTCTAGCAGTTATCTACTCTATCCGTTCGAAAACGTTTTAAGTCAAATTACCAAATCTCACTTCATTTATTTTGCACAGTGCCCACTGTCAAGATGAGTGATGTGCTGCAGGCTAAATGATTTGCAACAACTAATTCGATAAATTTTAGAAACAGAATACTAATATGTAAGTAGATTAGTACTTACTTGTTTTAACAAGTAGGTAACATTCAAACCGTTGGGTTTTTTTTACTGCAAATGTAAGTGTAATATATATTTCATTTACATCACTTTTTGTAATGACATATTTAGTTTTTTTTTTGTTGTAACATTTTGTGTGTCAAGGTATTTCGTCTTCGTTGCCTCATTCTTTAGGCATCTTATTTAGTACCTATAATGTCTAGGAACACTACAATAGCCATTCATCGCTCTGTTACGTAGGTAGCCAGTTAATTATACATTCATCGAAGTCAGTTCAAGTTAATGCACGTGTCTTTGCTTTGTTAACTTTGATAGTGACTTTGAATTAAATGCTGAAGAAAATTTATTTATTAATGTTAGTCACGGATAAATTAATGATAAAGCTCATTTGAAATTTCTAAATTTTAAATTATTGATAATATGCATTTTCACACTCGAATGGTGCGAATCACGGCCGATTGCGTTTCAAAGGTAGTGGGCCTGTGTTCCAATAGTGGAAACACTGTAGGCTGATGATGCTAAATGATGCGTTTTCTTAATTATCTGTTGCTGTTTGCTATTATTTGAATCGGATTTTGTTAACCATTTCAAGGGTTTTATTTTTTTTGCACGGAATCTTAATGTTTTTTTTCTCTGACATAAACGTAACCTAATTTACTCCTTATAACATCAACTCTCTTGCAGTAAAAGTCCCGTCGAAGTTGGCCCAGCCATTTCGGAGATTAGCCGGAACAAACAGACAGACAAAAATAGAATTTTTGTTGTTGACCGTATATACATGCGTAAGCATTCAGTAAAAAGCTAGTATTTTGAAATTACAAACCGACACTTCATTTTTATTTATTTGTATAGAGTATATAGATATATTGTTCTGTTATACATAGTTCTTCCATAACTATGTCATTAAAAAACTTGTGTGCATAAAGTAGGGTTTTTTTTTGATAAGCTGGTAGAATCTGTCGGCAATGTATTCACAGATTGCTTAACCTATAGTGTACGACGACTATTAAGAGAACCGTTTTTATCAATAGACCATTATTTGCGTGAGACGATGATCAAAACTGATAGCCGCTAGAGTTTTTTTAACAACACACTACATCTACTCTTGAAATCACGAACTATGTAGCATTCTATTTACTTTAATTAATGGCGACTTACATAAAGTCCGTAATCCTCTGTAAATAATTTGACATCATTGAATAATTTGATGACTTTCCTATCCTTTCTCATTGATAGTCAATCTAAAAACATTGTCACATCGTAATTTGCATGTTTATAATAAATCTCTAAGAATGTTAAGATTTTATTGACGGACTAAGCCAGAGGTTACGGTTATGAAATAAAGCGACTTTCCACATAATTTAAAATGTTAGAGTTGCATCCTTCTTGCGAATATCAAATGCAATAAAAATATACATGAAGACCTAGATACTCGGTTCTGAAAGAACGAGAAAGTATCTAAATTTATCAGCAGGTACACAAAGTTTGTCCATGAAGTTGCTGATGAACGGCGACCTACCCTTATCCCTGAAGCGCAAACTCGTCGAAATATGCATTCTACTCATCATCATCATCATTTCAGCCGAAAGACGTTCACTGCTGGACATAGGCCTCTCCCAACGCCACATTGACATAAGGGCGGTTTTGCCATAATCGCCACGCTTGGCAGGTGGGTTGGCGATCGCAGTAAGGTTGTTACAAAAGCACAGAGAACGCTGCTGCTCATTCTCTGACAAGTCCCTTAGTCGCCTCTTACGACACCCACGGGAAGATATGCGATTCTACTCATCCCAACCTAAAGTGCTAAAACTGGGTTCCTGACCGAGTAACCAACGTCCAAAGTCTATTTTTTATTTATTTCCAAAATGCTTATATATATTGCAGGTTGATTAATTACACACAACGCAAACCTCTCAGGTTTGCCGGAAAGCATTGGTGCGTGGCGTATTAGGTATTAGGCTCACTGTCATAATTCCTGATACCACAACACGCAAACTGGTATCGCTGATGGAAACGCTGGTGTGACGTGACGAAGGTTATGGGGAAACCTTTACCCAGCAGTGGGCAATCAGAGCTAGAAAAAATAAACAATATAAGTACATAAATATAATGGATATCACGAATATGCTACAGAGACCAGAGACAGAATAAGCTATTTAACTCGTGCCCTTATCGATACAAAACTTTTTATGGCTTTATTTGTTAAAAATAAAACATGTACTATTTAAACCAGCTCGGTTGGTAACGACTACGTCTGAAAATAAACCTCAACTACAAAACATCCTGTCGACGTACATGCCATTCTCTTTATTACTTGGTCATTATATCGCACCTTGTCAATAAAATGTGTGCTCCCCGGGATTTACTGACGAAAGAGTCCCTAGAAAAGTATCTGTCTGCTTGGTGACGTAGGTACCGATTCATGTGCAATTTTACATGTATTTTAATTGTTTTCCAACGGCATATTATACTTTTTATTTAGTATTTTCAGAAAATATTTGGACACTACGTTTACGTTTCTTCCCTTAAACGAAATTAAAATAAAATGTTTAATACTTTCTAAAAAAGGTATAGTTTTACCCAGTACTAACTGGGTTGTGGAGGTCAGATAGGCAGTCGCTCCATGTAAAATACTGGTATTCAGCTGCATCCGCTTAGACTCACCTGATGCTGATGACGTTCTAAAAAAGGCTTAGGTTACACATAAGGAAGTGTATGTACGGATAGACAAGATATTTTCGTAAATATTTATTGATAATCACTGTCAAAATCATTTTTCTGTTTCGGGTTTAGGGACCTCAGGAGCGACTGGTAAATGATTGCCTTCAACATGGTATCCATCGAGACCGGCGGTGTATTTGGTGACGTAAACCTGGTCATCGTCACCGATGTATGAGACTTCTCCCTCGACGATCATGACGTAGCCGGCGCCGTCCGGCGTGGGCACGAGCCGGCCGCGCTCCGAGACCACGGTGCCCTCAGCCGTCACGTACCGCAGAGCGAACTGTCCGAACTTGTCGTGAACCTCCTCCTGCTCGAGTGCCGGTAGATTCCGATAAGGGTGTTCTTTCAGTGGTGAAGCCAAGACTGATGAAATGGCGACAATGCCGAAGAATGCTACCAACTGTGAAATATAAAAAGGAGGATTAGAATATGTTACACTCATCATTCATCATCATCATTTCAGCCCAAAAGACGTCCACTGCTGGACATAGGCCTCCCGCAAGAGTCGCCACATTGATATTTTGGGGGGTTTTGCCATAATCGCCACGCTTGGCAGGCGGGTAGGCGATCGCAGTACGGTGGTTACTTTACCTCCGACACCATACATATGTTACACTAATACGTCTCAAATCCGGGGAGTGGGTTTGTTGAGTAAGTTTACTCAGATAGGCAGAGGTTAGATAAACACCATGTAAAATACTGGTAGTCAGCTACATCCAGTTAGACTGGAAACCAACTCAAACATAGTTGGGAAAAGGCTAGGCAAATGATGCTGGAGTTTTACTTACCTTATGCATAATGGTAATTAGAAGTATTAACGGTATTAATTAATTATTTCGATTATTAGAGGTATTAATAACTGCTATTGTTCCGTTGGATTGGTAACACAGTGATTGATGAAATTTTGGCCTTACAAAGTGTTTAAATATTAAAATGTTATGCAATAGAACTATCCCTAATGAGGGATAATGGACTAAAATTGGATCATTTGCAAAACTTGTAGAATTAGGCTATGGGATATGTGGAATGTATCTCATTATGTGGAGTGTATGTAGATCATTAGCGTAATGCTAATGTAATGTGGTCTCAAACTGTATTAGTTACACATTTCAATAATAATAGTCCTTTTATTTTTCGCAAAGCATACGCGTTTGTGGTTGATATTTATTATGTCAGAACAATTTCAAATTTTACTTCGGGACAAGCAAATTTCGCTGTGTTACTTGGAGATGCTTCTCGGGTCCACAGATTTAGAAAATTTGACAACGAATAAAGTAGAGAACTCTTGTTTTAAACTAAAACTCAGGCAACAAAGTGTAATACCATCAAGATAATACCTAGAACAATATGCGGAGACACAGACACTAAACGGAGAAAGTAAAACTTTACCGTAGGATGTCTCGCGGCGTTTAACTTATGTAAGCCGTAATAGAAACAGAACTTAAAAAATTGTAATAGGAATGAATCTAATGTTTTACACATTTCTTGTTAAACGTAAGGTCTTGTTAGAAATATTTGAAACCGTAAAGGAAAGTGGATGTACACAGACTAGCAATAAAAAAAAAACAATGTCAGTACGTAATGAAGAACCAACCCGGTCAGATAAATCGTTCTTGCTACGTTCCTAATATTACGACAGTTGCATTTAATACATATCTGCAATCTGCGATAACCGATTGTTGATTATTGTTGCATGGCTCATCAGCTATGGGATCGAATACAGATTCGATCGAGTTTGCGTCTCAATTTCACAAAATCTGATTGATTTATTTTGAAAAAATGTATTCTAATAAAAGCCATAAAATCGTAGAACATCTACATTTAAATAACCAGCTACGTATAAAACAGAAGGTCAATTTCATAACCCTTCATTCCACTTTCCCCAATAAGACATGATACGACCAATTAAACGTTTTTAAACGTTTACTAGGAAAATCAGTCTAGTTTAGCCTTAAAGTTAAAAAAACCAGTAACATACCTACCTACTTACCTAAACTGAGAGACCGGCAGAGCAACTAAACATAAATCTTAGACTAATGTCTGGTGCATGCTTAGATTATACCTGTATAATTATCTTCAAAAATCGGCATTTTAAAAACTATTTGCTAATTTGTTTTAAGGATATTTAGAAAAACTTTTGTTTCCCCTTAAATTTTACATTTTGATAACGTTTGTACTGAATGACTTACTGGCAAACCTTTTTTATAAGCCGTGTGAAGTACTAATAAAAAAAAAAACGTTGATTAAAGCATAGCAATGTGTGAAAGACGGCGACCTATGGCTAGGAAGGAATTGAATTCTAAAAATACAGCTAGTTGACATTTTTATCCATCACGAGGATGATAAATTGAGTCTTGCGATACTCAAGTAAATCTAAAAGATTAGGTTGAATTGAACATATCCTGGTACAACAGACCAAGACAAACTGTAACTCCAGCTGTTTGTCATAACTTTCGAATCAAAACCTTCAAGAAACATAAATTCAAGGAAGTCTCCTTGACTTTGCTTTAGCATTCATCATCTGCATTGCCTTTTCCCAAGTATGTGGTCGCCTTCCAGTCTAACGGCGACCTATGGCTAGGAAGGAATTGGATTCTAGAAAGACGGCTAGTTGACATTCTTCGTCGATCGTGAGGATTATAAATTGACTCTTGCGATACTCAAGTAAATCTAAAAGATTAGGTTGAATTGAACATTAGTACAACAGACCAAGAGAAACTAGTTGTTTTTCACAACTTTCGAATCAATACCTTCAAGAAACATAAATAGTCATGTTTCTTGAAGGTGTTAATATCAAAGTCAAGGGAGTCTTCTGAGCCCTTGACTTTGCTTTAGCATTCATCATCTGCCTTGCCTTTTCCCAACTATTTTATGGTCAGCTTCCAATCTAACCTGATGCAGCTGAGTATCGGTATTATACATGAAACGACTGTCTATCTGACCTCCACAACACAGTTAGTACTTGGTAATACTATAACCCTTGGTAAGACTGATAGTCTAGACTTTCGGCCCACTACTACCTATAACAACTATCAAAGATTATTAATGACAGCCGGGACCAAAAGCTTAACGTGTTTTTTGAGGAACGGAGGAAGCTTGGTATGTAATGAGTGGTCATCCATCCACGGACCAACCTAGACAAGCGTGGCTAACCTAAACATCGTCCCGAGTGGCTGTTATGATTTAGCCACGAGCTCCTCCTTCAGCATTCCGAAACAAAATTATATCAGTGCACCTAATACCTAGGATAAACGTCATTGGTTTCACAACAAAAGTGAGAGGAGGAACGCTTCTCTACGCTATGCGTCGAACACTTGAACTGATCTTGACATTTCATTGAAATGATATTTCAATTTGCATCGGTAGGTACAGCACGCAAGGTGTATTAGAGTAACTGGTGTACTTTCTTTTCTGTATACAGTCATCCAAATACTGTTCTCCCATATCCTTACTAATACATAAGATAACAGTTTCTAAAATGCACCCACATTTTCCCAGCGACGTCTAAGTCCTATGTAATAGCGGGTATTCTATTGGCATCAACTGGGCACAAATCCATTATCTGCGGCTGGTCCTGAAAAATCCTGATAGAAAAACCTAATAACACTGCCCGATCTGGGAATCGACGTCAGGATCTCTTGCTCAACAGTCACGTTTGCGACCACCGGACCAACAAGGCAGTACTATTATTTTAAATGACCGAATGATGTCACTTTGTCTGTCTGTTATCTTTTCACAGAATTTTTTACTCCGGTTGTCCTATCTCTTGGTATAATTTGCCACCTAAACGCAGGTGAGGTCGCGGATGGAAGCTAGTATTGTACTCTATAATATTTAACACTCATACCTGCCATACATTGTAGACCCAGTAGGAACCTTAACCTGGGCCGAGACAAAGTGACAGATTATCAGCAAAAAAGGTTATTGGATTTATCAGAAACTTATTGGACTGAAAGTCGTTACAACATACGAAACGATTTGAAAGCGTTTTGAAAACTGTTTCCACTTTTTAGACCCTCTATATAAAATTCACATTTAATAACTTTAATGTATGAACTATAAATAGTATTGCTTATTTATAACAGCAAGGTCGTCTCAATGTGATTGAGCACTCTCTATTCCACTTATCAATCGTGTTATTTTATCAGACAGTTAAAAATACAACAGTACTTGCAGATGAAAACCTACAGGTGCACATACCCAGTACTCTGACTACTTGCTTACAGCCGCTCACACATAGGCGTAGGTAGGGTAATGACCGCATAAACCTCTGAATCGTTGGGATGCCATATAATAGCTATTGTTTGCATGTACTACTGCAAAGTCATTAGAAACAAAGGTGTACCACGCAGTAGTAATAGTGCTCATTGTGAAAGCGTCATTTAGGCGTTTACTACCTAATACTCGTAGCAGAGCACCGAGGAACGCAGTTATGTTCCGATTTGAGTGATAGATCCTAGTATAGTTAGCGGCATTTGAATAATTATATTCCAGCTTTGGTTCCAGGACGGCAAAATGTGTGTCCAAAGCCGTCGTATTGCAAACGGACAACATGTATTGATTTTTTTTGCGCCTGATGGTAATTTGAATGTGTGCATTTTATAAAAAATATATTCATTCAAATCTTTAGTCATAGTAATGTCGCAGGCGTTTGAGGAAATCCATGTTATAGGTAATTATTCTTTACATATCGTCGGCTTATTGCAAGAACTCATTAAGTGACATAAACAAAACTTTGAGAAATCAATTAATTACTTTTGATTTCATTGGATGTCTTATAAAATCTTATATTTAATATTTTTATAAAAAAAATAAACACCTCTAGAGAGTTAAATATATTTATTAATAAAATCAAACATAAGCAGTTAAAAATATTGAGAGATATTTTTTTAAAAGCTTAAAAACCAAGTTAGTGATTTCTTATCATTGAAAGTTTACACTAAGTTTGAATTAAACATTTCTTAAATAAGGCTAAGTACTAACACTAGACTACTTTCTCAAAGGAACCAACTGGTATTAATCAGTCCTAAAAGTTAATGAAACAGTCTTCAAACATCTATCTATTTCATTTAACTCAATAAATGAAATAGATAGATCTAATAGATCTATCTATTTCATTTATGATTCATTATGATGAAATAGATAGATCTAATAGATCTATCTATTTCATTTATTGAGTTAAGTGCCATGGTTACTTTTATTTTTACTGATTTATATGCCGAAGTGATTTTTTTGAGTTCTAGTTTGTTGACGTTTTAAGAATTTGTTATGAAGATAAAGAAGACTGTTTCATTAAAAAAAGAAGCCTAACATCGTTCAATATCGATATGACTATAGGTCAGACTATAAAGAACTGGATTTGTCAAATGAGAGCAACTGAAACAGCCACCCAAACTATAAATCTGCGAAAGCGAAAACCGTAGTTTGCTACGCTGACGACACGCTGGTGCTGGCACAAGGGAGGTTGAACGAGGCAGCGGCCGAACTTATGACACGCGGGGTTGCGATAGTCGTGGAGACAATCCGGCAACTGGGTCTCGAGGTGGCATTGCGCAAGTCCGAGGCTATGTGCTTTCATGGGCCTTGGAATGCGTCACCGTCGGGATCCATACTGACGGTAGGAGGGCGGTAGTTTGGCCCCCAAACTGGAACGGACCAGGGCTGCGTTCAAGCGGCTCTTGCCCGACCTGGGGGGTCCAAACACCTCCTGCCGGAGGCTCTACGCAGCGGTCGTGCGGTCCATGGCTCTTTACGGGGCGCGTTCTTTTAGGCGGCGAGCCGCCCACTATCTGAACTTGCCTCAGAAGGTGGTAGGCGTAAGGCTAGTCTAGAGGTACCGCACGATCTCCGGCGAGGTGGTGAGCCTCTTGGCCGGATTGCTGCCATGGGATCTGGAGGCGATAGTCCTCGCGTGCCTGCACAAATTACTACGCCGGGGGTAAACTTCGCTGCCGCGGCAAATTGCCGCTCAGCGGACAGAACTCCAGTGGGATCTCATGGTGACATGGAGAGAGCGACGCCACAATAGTGGCGATAAGTACGCCTCTTTGAGGAGTGGCTGGAGAGGCGCCACGGCGCCCTCACCTTCTGCCTGACGCAGTTCCTCACCGGGCACGGTTGTTTCGGGAGGTTCCTACACCAGATCGGGCGGAAAAAAAAAAATGAAAATGAAAAAGCGTTTATTCGTTGTTACATCCGTACTACAAAATATTTTACTTCTGCCAAACTGTAAAACAGTTTGTTGGCAGATGTAGCTCCCATATACAATTTAAATATTGATGTAACTATTCGTTAGTATTATCTCAATAACAACTTTTACCTAAAACTAAACACACTTATTTTAAACAAAGGCTGACTATAAGCGTAAAGTTAAAACATTTTAAGTTGCGCAACAGAATTTCAATTAACAACGGTGAAGCCGCAAAAATCAGATAGACACAGATATATAAACAACAACAAACAATCATAACTGGAATCTACACATCTCCAGCCATGAAGTTTTGGCAAAAGGTGCTAAAAAGAAACTTCCCCATTTTGTTTTTAAAAGAAACTTTCGTGGTACAGCTATTTTCTAAATCGGAAGGTATGTCGTTAAAAATTGTTGGCACTAAGCATTTTCTACATCTTTGCCCATAATAATTAGTACAAGTGGGTACCACAAATCTTCTGATACATTTATTCCTTTTAGGTCTTATGCATACCGTCTCAATTTTAAACTCATCTTTGCAATAGTTCTCTATAGCCAATAACAATACCACCTTTCGATGAACTGGCAACATCTTACACTCTAAGAATAATTCTTCATAATCACTACTTTTACAACGTGTTTTTGTGTTTCTATCAACTAAAAGTTTCATAAATCTGATTTGTAATAATTTTATTTTATCTAAATATGTTTTGAATGTGTTACCATAACATGCCAGTCCATATGAAAGTAGCGAGTCCACCAGCGCATAGTAGACCGTGTACAAAGTTGCCCTATCCAGTACAAAACTAAGGTGGTGGAATTTTACAAGCACTAATCGGAGTTTGTCACAAAGGTGTGTTATGTGTGTTTTCCACGAGAAGCTGTTGTCTATAACTAAACCCAAGTACTTGTATTCCTCCACCACCTCAATATCTGCACACGCACAATACGTCGCGCCGTCATCGTGCAGGCACTCATAGCTATGCCCCACCACGCGCGGCGTACGCTCACAATTTTTAAGATAAGGAGACCGTATACGCATACACTTAGTTTTATTTATATTTATTATGATCCCATTATCATGGGCCCATTTAATGATATTTGTGAAATCCTCCTGAATATTCCTTTCAATTACATCTAATTCTTTATCTGCATACACTAAGCAAGTATCATCGGCATACATGTATATGCGACAGTTTCGAACCACATTGCACATGCTGTTGACATGCATGATGTATCCGACAGGACCAAACACGGAACCGGTTGGCACACCGCATGTGACGTAACTGGGTTCTCCAATGACGCCGTCAATGACGGTTCGCAGTGCCCGGCCTGTGAGGTAGGCACGGAACCACCTGTTAAGAAGGAAATGGCCGTGTGTCACCACTGCGAGGACCGGCTAGAGGACACGGTGGAGCACACCGTGAAGTTCTGCTCCGCCTGGTCTGACCACCGCCGTGTCCTCGTAGTGGCAATTGGCGGCGGCGACCTCTCGCGTCTGGCCTGGGTTCAGTCCATGGCCCGGAGCGAGAGGGAATGAAAAGCCGTCGCCTCCTTCAACGAAGCTGTCATGCTAGCGAAGGAGGTGGCGGAACGTGAGAGGGAGAGAACCTCACGTCTCAGCCGCCACGGGAGACGCCCCGGGCGTCGTCGGGGGGCAACCAGTGGCCCCCGGCCACCGTAGGCGCGTGCCTGTGGACAGTGAGTAATGAACTAGCTCACCGTCCGTCCGTCTTATGACGACAGGCCGTGTCGACGACGCGTTCGTGTTCCACGCGCGCCTCATGGAGATGTTAGCAAACCGGAAGGGGTCCAAGAGGGCCGATGCCTGGCAGGGCTGCGAGACTGTTCGAAAGAGATACCGTAGCCCTGGAACACAAAGGGCTAAGAAGGAACATGGATGGGTTTTAGTCAGTACAAGTCTGACACTCCGCTGGTTATTCCGCTTATGCATTAAAAACAGCTTGCAACAAAAAGTTTCCTATAACCAAAGATTTCTCAAAAATGTGCTTTGAAAAAATAATACCCCCGGAGCTGCATCACTGGTACCAAAACCTAACAGACAAGGAAGGTCGAGATATTTTACTAGAAGAAGTATATTCGGAAGAAGATGAGTAGTGTAAAATAACTCGTAAATTAAGTACCGTGTTTACTTTTATTTTAACTCGTTTATGTGCCAAAGTGATTTTTTGGAGTTGTAGATTGTTTTCTTTTTAAGAATTTGTTATGAAGATAAAGAAGGCTGTTTTGTCAACTTTTAAGACTGATTAATACCAGTTGGTTCCTTTGAGAAACTAGTCTAGCGTTAGTACTTAGTCTAATTTAAGAAATGTATAATTCACACTTAGTGTAAACTTTCAATGACATGAAGACATTAACCTGGTTTTTAAGCTTTTAAAAAATATTCCTCAATTTTTTAACTACTTATTATGTTTGATTGTATTAATAAATATATTTAAATCTCTAGTGATGTTTATTTTTTTATATAAACATATATTATTTTATAGGACATCCAACGAAAGCAAAATAATTAACTGATTTCTCAGTTTTGTTTATGTCACTTAATAAATTCATGCAATCAGCCGACGACAAATTCATTAAAAGTCAAAAAGAGTGAAACCGGAGCCTATCAAAAGTAGTTAACTGCATTTAATTTGTACAAAAATAAATAGATTGCTTAAACCTTGAAAAACAAATAATCGCCAAGATACGATAATTAATTTTAACCGAACTTAAACTGTAAAGAATGACCGTCACTCGTTATAAAAGAAGTCATTAAAATTGTATAATGTTTCATTTGTCATAAATCATAGATTTAAAGAAGTAATTATGTGCACTTAATGAATTTTGACCAAATGCTGTTCAAAAGCGATGTGCGTAACGCGTATCTTAAAAAGTTATTAAGTTACTTTAATGATATTTATATTACAAAAAAGTGCCGTTTTGGTTTTTTTTTTATTTACTAAAAACTATTATTGTACTTTATCGAGTTTCTAAGCACCAGATAATCCGAAATGGTAATTATCGACTTTACGTCTGAGGTCATAACGGCCAAATTTGAAAGGCTAGAAATAAATGAGTTTTTGCCCTTTAAAGAGCTAATCGAGACGAGTTTAACTGTTATAATAACTGTACTTAGTGATTTTTTGCCATTAGTGAGTTCTTGCAATAAGCCGACGATATTATGTTGTGATAATATTTTGACCATAACCATACTGAGTAGATTAATACTGTATAAGAAAATATCTCGGTTCAACGTACGGAATAATAAATCACAAACAGTATTACTGTCGGTGAAATCATTTTCAAAATCATTTGAATTCAAGAGGGTTATAGGGCTCAGAGGCAGGAAGAAAACTTTAACGCATTAAAATAAATATGCAACAATAACTTAAATGTATTTTCTTACAAAAATAACATCAGCAACAACATAAACTAATCGTTGACTTAGAAAACGATATTATATCACACTTTTTAAAGTAATTTATACAATAACTCATAAATTAATCATATAAACCCGTATCGTTAGGAAAGAAATTCGTTCATTTGTACCAATCTTCAAGTTGATGTCGTTTCATCCTTTTCTGCTTCCTTCGGGGGTTGTTTCTGTTCACTTTCAGCTACGGATACTTTGACACCGTTTTCAGGCGCCTTGGCTGATTTTCCATTATCAGTAGCTGGTTTTTCTGGTTCTTTCGAAGACGGATCGGCATTAACTGATAAGCTTACAATTGGTTTTTCGTCAGATTTTTCAGATAGTACAGGAGTAGGAGGTGGGGTAGGCAGTGACTGAGCTAACAATACGGCCTCGTTGGCGGCTTTTTCCGCCGCTTCAGCAGCGTTTCCAACCACTTGTGCCGCCTGAAGCGCTTCGTTGGCAGCGTTTTTAGCTATCTGTGCGTGTGCTACTGTTTCATTGTCAAGCATTTGATCTCCAATTACTCGCTGCTCTTTAATAGACTTAATTACTTTTTCCGCAGTTTTCAGAGCTTCCATTGCGGATTGTACCGCGCCTTTAGCTGATTTTTTTGCGTCTGCAGCGACGCTTACAGCCTGTTTAGATATGTTTACTGCTTCTTTGGCAGGTTTCTGACCTACTTCGGTAGGTATATCCCCCTTTTCGGAGGGAGGCTTCTCAGTTTTCTCTCCTTCTTTGGCAACAGGCTTATCTCCTTCCTTAGCAGCAGGCTTATCTCCTTTCTTAGCAGCAGACTTCTCTCCTTCCATAGCAACAGGTTTTTCTATTTCATTGGCAACAGGTTTTTCTCCTTCATTAGTAGCAGGCTTCTCTCCTTCTATGGCAGCAGGTTTCTCTTCTTCCTTAACAGCTGGTTCTTTTCCTTCCTTAGTAGCAGGTTTCTCACCTCCCTTAGCAACAGGCTTTTCTCCTTCATTAGCAGCAGCCTTCTCTCCTTCCTCAGCAGCAGGTTGCTTTTCTACCTTTGCAGCTGGCTTCTCTCCTTCCTTAGCAGCAGTTTTCTCTCCTTCTTCGGCAGCAGGCTTATCTCCTTCATTAGCAGCAGGCATCTTTCCTTCATTAGCAACAGGGTTCTGTCTTACATTAGCAGCAGGCTTCTCTTCTTCATAAGCAGCAGGCAACACTCCTTCCTTAGCAGCAGGTTTCCCTTCTGCTGTAGCAGTAGGTTTCGCACCTCCCTTAGCAGCGTGCTTCTCTTGTTCTTTGGCAGCAGGCTTCTCTCCTTCGTTAGCTACAGGTTTATTTCCTTCTATAACAGCGGGCTTCGCTCCTTCCCTAGCAGCGGGCTTCTCTCCTTCCTTAGCAGCGGGCTTCTCTCTTTCTGTAGCAGCAGACTTTTCTCCTTCCTTAGCAGCAGGTTTTTTTTCTTCATTAGCAGGAAGCTTCTCTCCTTCCTTGGCAGCTGGTTTCTCTCCTTCATTAGCAGCAGACTTCTCTTTGTCATTAGCAGCAGGCTTCTCTTCTTCCTTAATAGCTGGCTTCTCTTCTTCTTTATCAACAGGCTTTTCTCCTTCATTAACAGCAGGCTTCTCTCCTTCCTTAACAACTGGCTTCTCTCCTTCTTTATCAGTAGTTTTTTCTCCTTCCTTAGCTGCAGGTTTATCTAATTCCTTATCAACGGGCATTTCTGCTTCGTTAGCAACATGCTTCTCTTCTTCCTTAGCAGCCGGCTTCTCTCCTTCCTTAACAACAGGCTTTTCTCCTTCATTAGTAGCGGGGTTCTCTCCTTCTTTGGCAGCAGGTTTTTCTCCTTCCTTAACAACAGGCTTTTCTCCTTCATTAGCAGCAGCCTTCTCTCCGTCCTCAGCCGCAGGTTGCTTTTCTACCTTTGCAGCTGGCTTCTCTCCTTCCTTAGCAGCAGTTTTCTCTCCATCCTTAGCAGCAGGTTTCTCTAATTCCTTCGCAACGGGAGTTTCTGCTTCATTAGCTACAGGCTTCTCTCCTTCTTTAGGAGCTGGCATCTCTCCTTTCTTATCAGCAGTTTTCTCTCCTTCCTCAGCAGCAGGCGACTCTAATTCCTTAGCAACGTGAGTTTCTGCTTCATTAGCTACAGGCTTCTCTCCTTCCTTAGCAGCAGGCTTCTCTAATTCCTTAGCAACTGGAGTTTCTGCTTCATTAGCTACAAACTTCTCTCCTTCTTTAGCAGCTGGCTTCTCTACTTTTTTTCCAGTAGTTTTCTCTCCTTCCTTAGAAGCAGGCTTCTCTAATTTCTTAGCAACGGTTGTTTCTGCTTCGTTAGCTACAGGCTTCTCTCCTTGCTTACCAGTGGGGTTCTCTTCTTCTTTGGCAGTAGGTTTCTCTCCTTCCTTAGCAGCAGACTTCTCTTTTTCATTAGCATCAGGCTTCTCTACTTCCTTATCAGCAAGCTTTTCTCCTTCCTTATTATCAGGTTTCTCTCCTTCCTTAGTAGCAATCTTCTCTAATTCCTTAGCAGCAAGACTTTCTGCTTCGGTAGCTACAGTTTTATTTCCTTCCTCAGATGCTGTCTTTTCATCTTCTTTTACAGGTTTATCATCCTCTTTGGTGGACTCCTCACCTAACCTAGATGCAATTTTCACTTTTTCTTTAGTCGCGGGCTTATCAGTTTCTTTCAAAGGTTTCTCATTCTCTTTGCCGGGCTTTTCACCTAATCTAGATGCAGTTTTCACATTTTCTTTAGTCGCGGGCTTATCACCTTCTTTTGAAGGTTTTTCTCCTTCCACTGTAGAGTTCGCACTTTCTTTGGCAGACTCCTTACTTACTTTAGCAGTTTTTTCACCTTTCTCGACTGGTTTTTCAGCCTTTAACGCAGCAGGTGACCCTTTCTTTGGAATTTTCTTAGCATATTCGCCATTGATTGGAGATACATTTTCAAGTGATTCTGATTCAGGGTTTTCGGATGAATATGTTTCTTCAGAAGTGGCACTAGAATTATCTTCATCACTGGCCTTCAATTTTCGTGAATCTTTCTGCTTGTGCTTGTGGCTAGGAGGACTTGGTTGTGGTCCAAGGTTGATATGGTTACCAACTGGCCGGAAACCGTTTTCGTCAGCAATATACCTGTAACATGGAGGTTGTGTATTCTTATTATAAAGAAATAAGAAAACATAGCACAAGTTTCTTTATAGTCTAAAATACAATGTTGAAACTGGTTGAAACTCTGGGGCCGTGGGGTCCGAGTGCTCACAGCCTTTTTAAGGAAATCTCCAAACGCTTAGTTGACGCTTCACGTGACCCAAGGGCTGGCTTTTACTTTGGCCAGAGGCTAAGTGTTGCCATTCAACGTGGCAACCCCGCCAGTCTCTTGGGCACGTTACCAGCTGACAGCGTTGAGGAGGAGTTTTTTGACGCCCTTTTATAATTTGTTGTTATTTTAGTTTTAATTATCTAGTTTTATGTTTAGTAATTAATTTAGATTTAGAAATTAGTATTTTAATAAATGGATATTGATCAAAATACAATGATAGTTAAATAGTAAAGTACCTTTTTTTGTTGTTTTTAAAAGTTACTTACAATCAAAATCAAAAGTCATTTATTCAAATTAGGCTGATAATCAGCACTTTTTGAACGTCAAAATTACAAGAGACAGTCTCCCAAAACGCCCTCCCTTCGCAATGAATCAGAGTGGAACCGATAAGGTTCCACTCTGATTAAAACGCCGAAAATAATATTATGATAAGTCAACAGGATCGAGGTAGCACAAAGTAAGAATAGATAAGCAAAAGTACTCGATTGCTATACATATATAAATTCATCATTTCTGTGCATTTGACCATAACAAAAATTGACGAATTAATTTATTTACAGAACTTAGTAGATATTTCAAGGGTTATCCGCCAGCTAATCATAACCTTTTATCACTATACAGCATGCTTGAATTGACGAATATATATTGGACTTTAAATCGAATTAATCAATTGAGTTGAACAGTGTTGAAATCCGACTTTAGTAGAGTTTATCAGAATGACATTGGTCATATTTGGTAACAAATCAAAAGTTCTTACACACACTTTTCATGTTGTTTTGCTATTCCCATAATTGTAAACAATGTTTAAAGAAAACTCTTCTTCTTCTTTACATGTTATAAAACCTTCCAGTGATAAGCTTCTAAACTGCACCAGAAGATAATACTGAAGACACTCAATTTTTTAATAATATTTAAATAATTCTATTTCCTAGAGGAAACAGACCACTGAAATGGTTTGTAGCAACCAACATAATAACTATAATCACTACTTACTTTACACTGATGAGGGTTCCATCGGGAGCCGTATAAGAGTAGGATCCCTGCTGTACATGTATTTCGCCGCTGTCGTCATCTTCTCCACCCTCATTGCTGCAGTCTCTGTGCTTGTGGGCCGTCTTTCCATCTATCACTTTGTCATACGATGTCTCCTCGCGTTTTATACCGTTCCCGGTTTCATAGCTAATAATAGTAATCATGCGTTATCAAAGTTATATTAATATTGATATTTATGTCGTGCAATTAGAATTTATGTCAATTTAGTATAGGTTATAAGATTAAATTCTTTTATTAACTAGGGTGGAACAATCCTGCCATTAGCACCATAAGTACAGTTTAGATTTTATTAATAAATACACCTTCGTTGTTGTGAACTAAATGGAAAATTTTGTAAGAGAAAGGGTATAGTAAATTATCAAATTACCTAAATTTATATTTTCCATCAGCCTCCAATTCCTCAGACTGTGAAACAATTGGTATCACTGTAGGCTGTTGCCTTTCCTTTGGCACCTCATCGGTGGGGGGTGCGGAAAGCACGCACGCCGCTGCCCAACACAAACAAACTAATTTTAATAACATCTCTATTCTAACCACTCCTGATTTACACTTATGAGTGATGCTCCAGAATTGTTGTGCACTTATATGTAAGATTCATTTATTTACTCTATCCTCCCCCCGCATTCCGGAGGAGCGAGCCTCACCGGACGCTAAATACTTCAACCTTAACGCTTGACTGATGTGTTCTTCGGAAAATTGCACAATAACCTAGGTGTCAACAATAAGACATGATCGGCGACGATTGGACGCGAATAAACCATTGACCACTCTAAACAAGGTTTGAACAAACTAACTGAAACATTTTGGTGCTCTAATTTTCAGTACAGAATGGCTTATGCACAAGTGCTTAGTCTTGAAACTTTCACTGCGAAACGTGCTATGAATAATAAAATAATATTGAATTGAAATGTCTTTTTCTTCATAATTACTAATAAATAATGCACGTCCTCATTAATGTTAAGGATCATACTGTATAATTATCTAATTTAAATATTACGACATGCATGTTGACGTTCATCTTGTTTGGGTACGTGGAGTTTATTGTCGTGCGTATAAATTACAATAACACGAAATTAGGCGATTCTTGTCAAACCAGTGAATAGATTACGATTATTATTATAAAACCAATAATGAGCTAGGCTATTGATTCATCTTCATTTGCTGTTTTAATCGCGTGAGAGGAGGATCATATTAGTAGATTACAGATTCAGTAAAAATGTTATTAACTTTATTATTATTACCTACTTACTTATTATTAGTCAACGGTGTGACTAGTGCAAATTTAAGTGACAATAAAAGGGTTCCACAAAAACAGACCCAAGTCACGAGGACGTATAATTCTAATCACCCCCCAGGAATAGACACTTATGATAAAATTCCGGTTACTGTGGTATACGATGATGAAGAAGTGATTAAAGTGAGCAACAAAAATGAAGGAAAAGATGATGTTATCGAGGTTCCTGTCAATCATCCACCTGCCCGCAGTTTTTCTCCATTACCTGAAGTTGACGATTCCGAAAAAGAATTAAATTCAAAACCAAGGTCCCGATCTATTAAAATACCAGTGAATAAATCAGATGAAACGAAAGCAAATGAAAAGCTTTCTCCTGAATCTAAAGCTAGAACAAGAGTCCCGCCACGAAGAAGGGTTCAAAAAGTAAGAAAAGTGAAAATGAATAAAAGCCAACTTGATACATATGTCAGGGAATCAGAAAGAACTAAAAACAAAGAAGACCAAAAAGAAGCAACGACAACAACTGTTCCAACCCGTGGTGAAAAGCCAGCGTCACAAGCTCCTCAAATGTTTAAACGGAGAACGGGAACACGGGATCCTGTGGTTCCTATAATCGAGTCAGAAAGTTATGTTTTCTCACACTCGGGAGATTTTCATTACAGGTAATTTAAGATTGTGATTATTACTACGGATAGGTTCAATTATGTTATATTGACGACTTAATCATTATTTGCAGCTATGAAGGCGGTGATGGCACAAAAGCTTACGAGAGAGGTGAATTAAGAAGTTCCAATGGCGGTTCCGGGAGTGCTGTAGAAGGAAACTTTTCATACAAAGTAAGTAACCTTGAAAATTCTCATAATATAGTTGTTGGCAAGATTTTGATCGTCTGATTACTTTGCAACATTAGTGTATACCTAAACAATTTCTCGGCACAATAATTGTCTTAGACTGGTATTTAATCAAGAACAAGGTACATCAGCCAACATGAGGTGTGAGATTTAAAGTTAGTTGTTTTTAGGAATTGGCTGGCCACTGGCCACTGGCTTTATGATGATTACGAGTATTAGAAAGGAATACTTAGTTCTGGCTAGTGTTTGCATGGACTTGATACATATAAGTAAATCTCCCTTATACAATATATTTCCTTTGATGTATGTACTATTTTCAGGACAAAGACGGGCATGACATCAGTCTGACTTACACAGCTGATGAGAATGGCTACAGACCAGTAGGCGCACATTTGCCTACACCCCCGCCTATTCCTATCGCGATACAGCGCGCTCTGGCTCATCTTGCCACGAAGACCACACCAGAGCCAATTACTGAGAGGATAAGAACACTTAAGAAGAAAGATGAAAAGTAAAATCATTATTTGACAAATTCGTTGGCAAGAGTAATCGAGTTTAGTTAATGGCAGGTATAAGTATTAGACATAATTAAATAATTATATCGTTGTTCACATGTGTGACATTAAAATCAGGTAGGTACCAACATGTCTTTAAAATATTTCATGAATCAATTTGTTCTTGATTTCAATCTACTCGAAAATAAAAATAATAACAGATGTCTACCAGTGTTTTGAGTTAGTGTCGCAATCATGTTTCGTGTCCAGGGGATTGTATAATTAAATGTATTTGTTTTCATGAACTGTGAATCGAAATGTTTTCGATGTTTGCAAATTATTGGTCATAGGACAGCACTCAATGATGTCACAAACTAACCTGACATACCAGAACAATAGGTAAATCTGGCTCGATGACTTAATAATTATGATTAAGCCAAATTTCCAACAAGCGTATTTATGAAAATGTGCAAATAACAGCATAAACAGCAACAACTTCTTTCGCCGACGGATTGTATCATAAATGTTTGTCTTGCCGGCCTACCATGACGTCTTAAAGTAGTATTGTTTTACTTTGATTCCAGTGTGGGAATAAGATGAAGTTATACTGGATGTCTAGCGCCATCTCTTTCCCACACTGGAAAAGGAGTAAAACAATAATGTTTAAAGACGTTACGGTAGGCCACCTGGACGCTCTTAGCCGGCAGCCAACTACTAATATAATTTAACGACAATTAGCGTTGTTAAGAACAATATAATTCGCTAGTACAACCTTTTTTTGTCGTAATCTAAAGTCACTTGCTCACATTTGCTAGCAAAAAGTAATGATGTTTTTATAATTTCCGTAAACAAAATCCAGTACAATTATTAAATTAAATACAGAAAAAAATATAATCTTGTCTGTAGTGCAGTGGTTGCAAAACAGTTAAGATTAAATCAGTTGATCAATAATTACTACTACATAAGTATCTGCTAATTCAATTATTTAGTACCGACCAATTGTTTGTGCGTATTACACGATCGTCGTTGCATCATCGTCGTTATGCTCACATTCATAGCCCGAACAGTTAGTTAATCGTGTAAATCTATAGATAGAACACATTGTTCTATGTTCTCATCATTGACCTTGGGATAGACGCTCACTTTTGCAAACAGGTTGGAGAGGAATGCCGTACACCAAGTATTGTTGGGACCACTCTTGCTTTCTATCGAAACGAATATTTTCACTGACATTCGCTTATGTAATAATTTCACTTTATGCCAAGCAAGTTGTAGGGATTGTGTTTATTTGATAGTAATTCTATGAGTATTTTGTTTGTTTATGTATGTTTGGAATCATATTGTAATTCATACTTTCCTTATTGACAATTCGAGAATATGCTCTGATTTATATGTAGACATAATAATTAAACTTAAGAATTGGTATTTAAAATACTCAGTATTTTGGAAATAAAATATTAACGTGCTAATTTTGCTTCGAAGAATAAAACGAATGGGTTTCTTTCGCATCACTTAAAAACATCCGGCATGTACACACGGCAACACGACAAGCTATATATTTCCAGTATAAAATGGCCTCGCTTTGTATAAATTTCCCATACAATAAGAGATACGGATAAACTGGTTAAGTATAGCTTTATTGGTCGCCGTGCGTATTGTACACGTTTCATCTAAGAGTAATACTAGGGCCTTTGATTCCGTTTATAGGAAATGACATCAACATTTATCACCTTTGTGACGGTATGTATCTAAGTTTCATGCTAATGGAAAATCACTGAATTTGGCCATTGTCTCATCTCTATAAGTATATAAGACCTTGATATTATTATCCCATATAGATGACAAAAACAGTAGAAGGATGTTGTTGTTTACTTAACGAATTCTTCAGTTCTAAAGGCAAGGCCAGATTATGCTAGTTTTTATATCATCGGAATGCTTTTCTAATGTAAATTAAGTCAACATAATCATTAGAAGGACTTAGCCTAGTGATGTGACCGTCTTGCTGCCATGTCATAAGGTCTTAACTTGAACTGATTGTTCGTATAATTATCACTTGCTTCGGTTAAGGAAAACATCGGGAGGAAACCTATGAGATATTTCTCGACGGCATGTATTGTAATGCCAAGTCAGAGGCCCATGGTCGGCAAAAAAACTGACACCAGATTTGGCTCTTACCACACGATAAAGAAAAAGATTAGAAGTACTTTAAATAGTTTGGTATATAGATATGTTCCTAATAAGATAAAAATAGATATATGCCACTGATCAGGAAACAAACAAAGATAAAAACGAAGGCAGAGATTTAGATCATTAAAAACCACATTACATTTTGCAATGCATCTTTGGCACTGATTTTGCTTTTAATTAAATAAATATACAAACATTTTACGTAAATTCAATCATTGTCTATCACAGTTCAGTCATTGTAGGTACATTCTTTTTTATATGTTTTTTATTGCTTACTATATTATATTGGTTTAATGTAAGTGCAGTTTTGTAAACAGAATTTAAATATGCGTTTAAGTTCAAGTTATTTCTTTCAATTTTTTTTGTTTAATCAGTTTGTTTATCTTAAAAAGACTGGTGGTGCATATAACGCACAACGAAATCTTCTTAACTATAAAACAAATAAGATTTGTCACGAAGTAACATTCAAAAGGATTTACTTATAGCGTTCAGTTTTTTTTTTTCTAAAATAAGGCATCCAATTCTGTTTTCAAAACTGTACGAGTATTCGTGAAGTAACAGGTACGTTGGATGCTCAGGTCGTCAGGGCATCGGGCGATCAGTTGGCGAAAGAATTAGTTTCTGCCGGGTGGTGGTGGGGGGAGGGTCGCAAGGTAGTCGAGAGCCTTCTGGATTGCTTCCGGGATTGGTGGAGGTGTCGGCAAATGGGCGCCCTGGAACAGAATTAACGAAGTTCTAAACAAATGGTCATGTGGATTTCGCAAGGTATAGGTTTTCAACGATCCTGACGGAAGGATGAAAACCTCTTCTACCGGGGTAATGTAACAGGACTGAATACTTTTTAATTTTTTTTTGCAATGTATTTACCATATTTATATAAAATATTCATGAAAATATCAAACCGATAGTTATTGTTAACCATTATGATAATGGCCAATAAAGCCGCAAGAGGCAGCTTACAAATTAATTTGTTATTTTAGTTTCGATAATGGTTACTGCGATTTTATTAAGGTAATCTTCTGAAACAGTACAGAATGAATAAGGTGACAGTTTAATAGAATAAAAATAAACTATAAATATTCCGTTTTTAAGAAACATAACATTTAAATAATTACGTAATCATGCGTGTTTTAATAGTCTATTTTTACTTAGATGACCGAATCACACGGAAAAAATATCTACTCTAAAGGTTAATATAGTATATTCCTCTGCATTCTAAACAAAATGAAATAACCTTGATTTTTTGTTAAATTGCCTATTAAATTTGTCACGCAATAAAAAATGGGCGCACCAAACTGAAACTAGAAAAATATCATCGTTATTTGCTCATCCAGTTTACAAAATATGCTTTAGTTCTTGTAGTATTTAATTTTTTCATCTAAACAATTATTGTGTTTGATTCATAGTAATAGCATCAAAAATATGGTTGAAAGCCCGCAATAAAAGGTATAATCTAAACTCTGCTTATTATCTGAAGTAGAAAAGAGCCAAATAAATAAGACATTCCTTCAATATGAAAGTAGATTATTGTATTTTAGGAAAAAAAATAAAATATTAAGTACTAACCTCAGGTTTGAAACCGTTCTCGTCATCAGCGATATAGTTGAGGTTGATGACAGTTCCATCTGGTGCGGTGTAGCTGAAGGCTCCCTGAGCCACGATGACGTCATTCGCATCGGCACTAGAGGCCTTCTTCAGCGTGCCAGCCTCTTCAGCTTTGATGCCGTTCTCAGCCTCGTAGCTGGGGAAAAAGAAGGATTGAAGTTCTGTAATCCTGTTTATTTTTCAAAGAAGCCTTTTGTACTCGTATACCTGCACCAGTATCGGATTTTCACCTCACCCCATTTTACTACCGCCTCGAGTACCCAGAGTGATGCTGTATCGGTGCTTAGAAGTACGTGTTGCTGTACTGAGTTTCATAAAAAGAATGGTGATCGACTCCAGTTGAGGTGATGCTGATCCGGTGCAGTACTAATGCATGTGTGATGCGCTTTAGTCGTTGATTGTGATATGTCATGGTACTTCACCGACTAAGAAGAAACCACCGATATAGTTGTTTAAATCCAAGTAAAAATCACATGGATCGTAGGTATTAGTATTCAGATTCAGAGTAATTAATCTATCATTAAAATCAACAACTTTCAACAGATTTATTATATGTATACATAGATAGATAGGGCCGAGCCAATTGCTATCAACCGGACAGAAATCCAGATTCCTGTTAGAAAGACTCAATAACACTTTGCCCGACCTGGAAATCGATCCCAAGACTTCGTGCTTAGCAGTTGCGCTTGCTACCATTAGATCAACGAGGTAGTCACGTTGTCTACGGTTTTTATGCAGAAGATTATCATAAACATTCCAGATAGTTCTATGTCTCTAACCATACTTAATGTATGAAACCGATATGCTTCTGGCGCGTCACGACAAGCCACGACATATAAGTATGTTTCCGCCTTTACCGAGTTGTGGAGGGAAAAGGTGGACTCAGTGGAGGTGTCAGGTAGGCAGTCAATACATGTGAAATACTGGTATTTAGCTGCATCCGGTTTTTCACGCAAGCGTAATTTTTTTGTCTTCAAGAAGGTACCTATTTGCTAACAATGTTCATTGACAGCAAACAACAGTAGGTCGCCATCGATGCGACCTTTCTCGAGCGTGTTATTAAAATTAGGTGCGAATCGAATGGTAAGAATTTTTATTGTTCGATCAAGGTTTAACGTTTCGCGATACATATCAAAGTACCTAATGGTATGGCATGCTTTTGGGAGAAAAAGGGTTATGCTGAAATTAAAGATAGCTTATCTGATTTTGACTAATTAATAACAGCAGCTCGGGTCGATCTTTTGGTTAAGCCGTGCTTGCCTGGGTTGGTCCGTGGATGGGTGACTACCCATTACATACTGAGTTTCTTCCGTGCCTCGGAAACCGCGGATCTTTCACAGTCATTACAGGTTGTCAGTGGCCCGAAGGTTTGACAACGGGTCTTACCAAGGGGTGTCGTATTACCCAGTACTAACTGGGTTGTGGAGGTCAAATAGGCTGTCGCTCCATGTAAAATACTGATATTCAGCAGCATCTGGTTAGACTGGAAGCCGACCCTAACATAGTTGGGAAAAGGCTAGGCAGATGATGATTATGATCAATTTCGAATAAGAAAAGTTATCGCGAAAACTAAGTGTCTTTAAAGGGTCTACTGAATATTATATGTAGATGTGTTTCCAAGATTTATGTATTTTTATATTTGTCACTTAATTTTGTACTTGACCTTTATTACTGACCCTCTGGCGGTCAGAGTCGGCGGTCAAATCAATGATAGCGAAGTCGCTAATATAACATAACACTTTGAGCGCCGTTATGTAAGGCTGAAGCCGTGCTACCCGCGAGCAACTGAGCACGTAACAATAATAATTTGGAATCATGAATTTACACCTTATTCCGAATTAAGAAAAATAGGCTTTACTCCGATTTGCCTCCATTAGTCTGTCATCAGCAGTGGTGGCAGTTGCGTCTATTTTTCTTATCTACCACCAATGGAGGAATTTGCTCCCTGTCACTGTACTGGCGGCAGATGCGACATGAATTGGTGGAATCCTCCACCACAGGTCAGTTGCAGACTCGCTGATCAAGTAGCCGTATGCGACCACCAAATATTTCGACCAACAAATTTAAGTTTGGATGCGTTCTGGAATATACCAGTTTTGTCAAAATTAAGTGTATTTCCTTCCTTCCCTTTATTTTTTTTCTTTCGCAGGTTTTCGCCATTTAAGGAAATCACCCTACAGCGCAGACTCGTACCTCTCCTACTGTCTCGTGTCGATTTTTCACGGTTATATTCGCCAGGCGCGGGCATAGTATCAAGAATCCGCATTTTGGATCAATATTTTCCAAATCTTTATTATAAGCTAATTATTCAAGATATTCAAGAGTTTGTTTGTACATTGCTGTTTTCTATCCAATCGGTACGAAATTTGAAATACATGATACTCATGTTCTATGTACTTATATAGATTAACACATAGGACAATGGGCTATGTATGTATGTTTTTGTACCCAGTACCAAATATTTGCTTCCTAATTCAGTTAGTAAATATACGTGTTTGATCATTCAATTTCTATTATTATGTCGATTATCACCGAACTTCTACACTACACCATGTCTTGTATGTATAGGTGGGTGGCGCTTAAAAAAAAAATAAGTATCCTGTCGGTGTCACCGGTCGAAGAAAATTTAGGATAAGATCTATTACAAATAAGAACTTACTGTTCAGTCTTATTAATTATAAGTTTTTTTATTAAATCTATTTACTCCTCAGGCAGCACCTTTTCGTATTTTTTTTGTTGTTAAATACGTTGAACCCGTACGAAACTTTGAGATGGGTACTTAGAAAACTTAATGTAGACACCGATTTTGATACACGTTCATACTGGGCTAACTCCAGAACCAGAAAAAAATACCAGCGTACAGTAATTATCTCTAAAATCGTACCTGTATCTATAAGATCCATCTGGCTGCTGGTCAAACTCTTGTGAGAGGATTGCAACGACTTTGTCTGCAGGCCCCTGCGGCGCTGATAAAGATACTGCCACTACTCCCAACAGAATTAAAACCCTCTGAAAATAAGAAAATGAATAAATTAACAAGACGTAGTATAAATTAATACTATTTAATTCCTTATTTTTCATATGATATAACTATTTAATAGAACATCCACAGAGTATGTGGGTTCATCATCATCAGCCTATAATGTTCCCACTGCTGGAACACAGGCCTCCTCTCTATGGGAGGGAGTGGTCTGTAATCCACCACGCGGGCCCAGTGCGGGTTGGTAGATGTCACATGTCTTCGAATTTTTAGTTCTAGGACATGCCGGTTTCCTCACGATGTTTTCTTTCGCTGTTTTTTGAGGACAGCGGTGATGAATTAAATTACACAAAGTAATGCGCCTGCCTGGGTTCGAACCCACGGCTTATTGCTCGTAAGTCGGGGCTGCTACCACTGGGCCACCGCTGCTCTCGCTGTATGTAACTTAATGATACTTATTTGAAATAAAATTACTTAATTAAACATATTATCAGCAATATAAGGACAACTTATAAGAAGTAAAGGCATATAAATCATGGTTAAAAGATTCTCTAACATTTTTTTATTCATTTAGCTTTATCTACTTTATTTCATAATTGGTCTGTATTTGCTTCTATGTGATCGTATAGATGTCTACCTAATGCTACAGAAACAAATAAACTGTGTTCGTTACATTATATATGACCCTTTAGGAACAACTTAGTGGTCTGTACCATTCTAAACGCCTGAAATAATTGTAGACGCAACTAGTGTAACTTTTGAGTCAAACTATTGTAATACAGTCAGGTATTCTGTATGTAGGGTTGTATGTATATGTAGGGGTTCTACCATCCCATATTTTCCCGTGGGTGTCGTAAGAGGCGACTAAGGGACTTGCCGATAATGGGCAGCAGCGTTCTCTGTGCTTTTGTGACAACCGTACTACTAAACCAACCCGCCAACCCGCCTGCCAAGCGTGACGATTATGGCAAAACCCCCCTTATGTCAATGTGGCGTTGGAGGAGGCCTATGTGCAGTGGACGTCTTTTGGCTGAAATGATGATGATGACAGTCAGGCATAAACCTAACAGACTATAAATTCGCTCATACATAGGTATTATAGACTGTTGCTAGCTTAAATTAACAAGGCACTAAATAGTGAAGCTGCAAGGTTATAGAAGACACATCGCGACCTATAATTACAAGGACAGGGTTGTGAGGGTAGCAACGAAATAATATATATGCATGTACCTACAAGAAAAATAAATATCAGTTAGTACTCAGCTATGGTGGTTTCAATAAGCGCTCCACTTTTACATGGCGCAGCCGGTAGGATACATTCGTTTTAAAAAGTATTTTTGTCGCGAAGTGTTGGTTAATGAACCATTAAACAAATATGGATAGCGTCTTGTCGCCGCCGTCACCGTTTCAATTCGACGGTAATTCACTGGACTTAGCGTCTGGGGCGCTGAGTCAAAGATGGTCAAAATGGAGGAAAGGTTACGAAATATACATCAAAGCTTGTGAAATAGACAAGAAATCGGAGGAAATACAGATAAATATTCTCTTACATGTCATTGGAGACCAATGTCGAGAGATTTTGGAGCAATTAAACGCTAAATTCAAGACGGCAAAAGATATATTGGAAGGATTAGACGACCATTTTAAGACGAAAAAGAATGTAACTGTGGAGCGGCATAGATTTTTCACAAGGGATCAAAAAGAAAATGAAACTATTGAGCAATATGTTTTTGAATTGCGGCGATTATCTTCAACCTGTGAGTTTCAAACATTGAACGAACAATTAATAAAAGACAGATTGGTGTGTGGCGTAAAAAGTTCGGCGATACGCGAAAGATTATTACGTGAAGAGGATTTGAATCTTAAAAAAGCGCTGGAGATATGTCGAGTTGCTGTTGTATCAAGAGTGTATTCAGAAAACATAAAACGAGAAAATGAGCACTTGTATGAAATTGAGGGGCGTGAAGAAGAAAATAGGGAGGTGTTTTCTCTACGACGTGGTGTGACGTCCTGGCGAGGTCGTGGTGAAATACGAGGCAGAGGCCGTGGTGGAACGAACTGGAAAGGAGCGCGCGCGCCGCCGCCGCCGCCACCACCAGCGCCTCCTGGCGTGAGGTCAGCGTCAACAACCGGCGCGCGTACCTATGGAGCGCGCGGGTCAACGCAACGGCATAGTGTAGGTGGTGTACAGTGCGGTCGATGCGGAAATATGCATAAAAAATTTGAATGTCCGGCTTACGGAAAAGTGTGTATGCGATGCTCGAAAAAGAACCATTTTGCACGAGTTTGTGGTGTATTCTACGTTGAAGAATCAGAGGACCAGGTAATACATGCAATAAATTGTAGAAATGAATGGAACTTAGAGTTAGAAATAAATGAAAATACAGTGAGCTTTAAATTAGACACAGGAGCAGATGTAAATGTTTTGCCAGCTTGTTATTTGTCAAAATTAGGAATAGACACCAGTGATTTATTGAAAACAAACACCAAATTAAATGGCTATTCAGGGGCAACGATAAAAGTTTTAGGAAAAATTAATTACAACACACACATTATTATTTTTTATTATTATTTTTATTAACGTTAGACCTTTAGTTTATAGTCTCTAGTCTATGCTCATGTCATTGAAAGATTTATTGCCCATTTGTAACCAATATCAATTTCAACATGATTCACAATCAACCAATTAATTTCTATAAAATCAATTTTAATTAAATAAATTTATTGCAGATGAGTTTTTTGTGAAGTGAGATTTATAGGTACCTAATCATCGGCTGTTTTATAAAATTGTCTTGTCTATAGCAGAATAATTTTCTGTATTTTGTGGTTTTCAGCAGATCACTGCATTGTATCTTTTAACGATGAACTAAACACTAACATGATTATAGATGTAGTGGGTTATATTATTATCCGTGTAGTAATCGTGATGAGTTTTGGCATGGCTGAATTCGAATAGAAACTGCACTTGCTTGCTGCACTGCTATCCTTGCATTGCGCTCACTATATCTTGTCTTATGTTTCTTTATCTATCTAAATATCTTATGTTGCCTATTTACTTGATAATACGTAAGTTCCTATCCGTAAAGCTTAAGTGCATTTACAAGTGGCATGTGTGCACTAAGTTAAATAAAGTGACATCATAACTTAAGTGACCTATTGATGACTTGATTTTGGGTCAGACACGAACCTATACATAAACAAACATGTTAGATTAACCTGCAAATTGTATCCACAACAGAGAATAAATACAATTAGCCGGTAGCCTGGTGGCCGTTTGTGGAACGCGACCTTCACGCCACAATCACGCAAGTGACACACGCAGGGTTAGGGAACATTTTGCGACAATAGGTAATGACAACATTATATATTTCTCATTTATTCGCAAATTAAAATTTTAACGAATTTGAAATGTGCGTTATTATTTTATGGGTATCATTTAAGCTATCACCAATTTAATTAGTTTTGTGTTTCTTAAATAATAGGGTTTGTCCTCAAAATAGTAGATCTGTCACCAAAATGTAGTCACCAAACAATGCAAAATCAGTCCCACAATAAATCACCTAAAATCCTGAGATATAAGGTCTAGTACCAAATAAATGTTTTTGTATGTATTATAATAGGTGTGTCCTAATAAGTATTTAAGCAAACTAATTTAAAGAGATCACCAATAAATCATATTATGTTACTAGAAAAACTAAGGCGTTGTCGACGTAGCCCCGCTACGCGGGGCTCCTATTTCTGTCTGCAGGGTTTGCAGTAACCTAACACGAAGGGGATGTCGGGGTCTTAGTTCGCTCGCTCCGCTCGCTCACTAGACCCCGCCATCCTCTTCGAACCTAACCTGTCCGAGTCGGTGTGCCCAATGTCTCGTATAAAGCATTTCTTCATAGAAATAAGGAACTGATCTATTTATTTGGTGACAGATCTACCATTCCGAGCACAAAGCTATTATTTAAGTAATAAAACTATTATTATAAGAACGAAGTTTATATTCATCTAATGCACTACAATTTTATTGGTAATCCATCTCTTATTTTACACATGTATCAACATTTATTTGATAATTCATACCTGGGAACACTTTTTGTTTATCTGAGAACGAAAATATTTCGTGGCGATAGATCTATTTACTAGGTGATACAACTTTGATGACAAATATAAATTTTGGTGACAAGAAATATAGTTCCCTTATTTTATATCTACATTAAAAGTCCGTGGTTACTTAAATTTTTCTGTTTTTTACACTAGAGGAACTGTTGGACGCTAAACTGAAGGTGGCATATACGTAGATTGCCAACGACAAGCTTAGTAGAAGAAGGACCTTGCCACATATTTTTGAACTAATGGTAATAATTATAATGATCCAAAGGAGAAAATAACCACAGGGAGTGACAAAGATCCTAGATATCCTAGGCCAAGTAAGATTCAAATTTAAGACCGATGCAGATAGAAAAAAAAAATCTCTTATCATGCGATGTTTCAATAGAAATATTAAACTCCGACCAACTAAGATGATTCATTTTGTAAGAGATGTCGGTGTTTAATTACCTTTTCAACACAATTCAACCGGTTTAAGATAAGAATTTATTAATGAATATTTTAAGAGTTGATACGATCATACTATCAGAGATGTGAATTATCTACTTTAATATTTAACGATGTTTTTTACTGGTAGGTATAATAAAATTATATGTTTCCTCAGTGTTGGTATAAAAAAGGTAATATGATATTGTAGTGTCACAGGAGGCAGGCGCATTCATTGTTGAATACGTTATGTGGGAAAATCTAGACAGTGAACAGTGAGATTAAATTATTAATAATCAAATACTGTTTGTGAAATGGTAGAAATCATTCTGTCCGTAGGTATTCCATGATAAACTAACGGGCCAGTCCTTTACAGAGAAACCTTTTTCTCTGATCATCCAGCTTAGCATAAAAACATTCAAGAACAGAGGCATATAAAAGAGGATTATTGGTTACACAACTAAGTAATCGTGTTTTACAAGTCACATTGCTACTTTGAACTGTGGTCTAATCTGTGTCCAAATGCGTATAAGTATCGGTATATACTTATACAGTTCAAAGTGTACTTTGTACACGGCGACACCTGAAGCTATACATTTCCAGTATAACAAGGATTCGCTTTGTATAGATTTCCCGCAAAATAAGAGATCCGCATAAACAAGTTTTGCATAGCTTGACTGGTCGTCGTGTGTACATCGTTTATGATATACTTGACAATTAATATTCAATTTACGAGTAAAAAAAAAAAAAAGATATAAAAAATAAATCGATGAATTAACGGATATGAAGGCTTGAGCAAGTTCTGACGACGTTTTGCTGCAAGTCATTTAACTAGGAATACACACAGCGGTGAAGGAAAATATCGATTATATAGGCTGATGATGATGATGATGATGACACACATAGCCATTAGCACGGCTTATTCGCTATACATTTCCAGTTTAACATGGCCTCGCTTTGTATAGATTTCTAATTCAATGAGACATCTGCATAAACTGGTTTTGTATAGCTTGATAAGTCGCCATGCGTACGTCACAGAGTATTTACTTTATACCTGTTATTTAATTAAACTAGTTTCGCATTGTATAATGGATGACATTCAGTTTTAGTTCAGTTATCGTCACTTCCAGTTGGTCACTTCAGAGAAAGACATGTTTATTCATACTAAATGCTGTTCAAAGTTGAGAGGCATTTAATTGACAATATTTTTTTTTATATTTTGGCCCACAGGTCATACGGCAGTCCTACTTCAGCTTAGCGGCTTTTTGAGCAACGTCAGGTATTTGTATTTTGGAGCACAGTGTGGTCTTGCGTACATGGTCGGTTAGTTTGGTGCCTAGAATGCTGCACTTATTAGAGTCTAGAGTTGATATTAAAGAAGAAGGCTTTGTTTGTGTGGTTCGTCTTGAGTACATTCATTCTGGCCTTTTCTTACCAGCACTTTTTGTGGTTTCCTTTTGTGCATCTGGGTTGATGTGCTTGAACCAATTGCAATTATTTCCATATAAAACGTATGTGCTCTGTATGGTGTCGAACGTTAAGAGTAGCACCATTCCATATCTTTGCGTGGGTGTCGTAAGAGGCGACTTGCTAAAGAATGGGCAGCAGCGTTCTCTGTGCATTTTGAAACTTGTGAAAAAGTTGGAAGTATACTTCCAACTTTTTCACCAGTTTTTAATATTATAACTTTATTTTAAATACCTCCACGACCCCGTACTATTCAATGCATCCATCAGCAGAATGTTTTGAGTCTGTAACATTGAGTCCTACCGGTAAACGAGATTTCTTACCCAAAAACAACGTAACACGAGATTTTTTACTCAAAAAAAAAGTCTTCTCCCGGTAATCATTTTTGTGTAGTGTTACTTAGTTTGATGTACAGCATACTTCGTTGACGCGTTCGTGAAGGGTCGGTAAACACCTTGTATTTAGTATTAGTATGTCTTAGTATCTATTAATACCATAAATAGATATTACTAGTGCCTCCTGACCCTCCTTACTAGGTATCCAAATCGATTGTGAAATGAACCATTTAGAAACTCGTATCAATTAACCTTTTCTTGGACTGTTAGCTACTAAATACCTTGTATTATTCGGTTTTATGAAGATAATAAAACTACTGAATCAATTTATTTACCGTAAAACATGTATATAAAACTGCAACTGCGTATGTAATTCTGACAAAATTTGCTATTTAATTTTTACTGTTCTTCTTTTCAGTTAAATCTCCTGCGATAAAACTGTTCTACCAAAATTATTTGCAGGGATGACAACTGATGTGGAAGTTCTTACACCGTTGTTGGTGCACACGCCGTACCTCATTTTCTTTTTTCATTTAGATTGCTAGAGGTTGCATAGTTCGATCATCACTAGTAATAATATGTATATGGTTAAACAGTTCCTAATAATTACGTAACTTTAAACAACGCTTATGAATAAACCCCATTTTGATCGTACGCAATCAAAACAATACACTCTCACTCCTGCCCTAAGAATGCTATCATGCTATCGTTGACATTATTGAGGCAAAAGCTTTTAAGAGATCATGATGTGAGTTGTATTGAAATATAGGGCAGGAATAATTTATATATCAATAATAATCATTAAAATACAGGGTGTAAACAGACTCTTCACGAAGCCGTATTATGAAGGGTTTTACCGTTCATGATATGAGGTGTGTTGACAGAATTATGACCTATGATGCAAAGATCGCGTGTGGATTACCAACAGGCTAGTGTTACGAAGGTTGATACGCTTCACGAGCCATTAGCAGAGTCTAGTTAGTAATAGATATCGTCACTTGAAACCAGAGCCTGCTCAATTAGTGTGACATGTTACTTAAACGTTGGGGTTCGAAAATACGCCTTAAGGGTACACAAGTCGGTCATTCTTCCATACAAACGTAGTATGGTAATTACTCGTCTGTTTGACGGTGTAGGTTCCAAACAAAAAAAAATATCAATTGGTCTTGTCATTATCTAGCCCTGTATGGAAGCAGAATTGGAAAAAAATATTGGTTTGGAAGTTATGAGCGTCGAAACTTCCGCATTTCTACACTAATTTTAACTCATCTTTGGGCGTAAATAAATAACAAATGTTGTATAAAAATGGAAAAAGTGAAACCGTACAGGGATAGATAATTTATTCAGAAGTCCAAATAATTTATTTTGAGTAGATACATCCAGTAGTTTTCCCATAATATCTATACGGCCAAAACTCAATTTATGAAATTAGACGCGCTCATTTTCGCTATAAATCGTCGTATATTTCACTAAACAAGTAAATAAATATATAAATAAGTAAATAAAAACTAGATAAATGAATACTAAATAAATTAAACTAAATAAATTAAGAACTTACTAAATAAGATGCATATTAGCCACGCCCGCCAACGAGTTCGAGCCGTCGACTTGGGCAACCTTAACCGTTGGGGTTGAGAATCTGATTTGCTAGTGATGATTCGAAATAAGACATAATATTTATTTTAAGGAAATACCTCTTCAGGGGTGGCCAAAAAGCATAGAAATTGTCAACTCCAATTCAATAAAGGAAATTGTTTTTTTTTAAGTAACGGCATTAATTTTTTTAAGGTTCCTTTAACTTCGTTTAGCCGCAACGATGTAAAGCGATGATGCGGCTTAGTTGGAGCACGCTTGCCCCGGAACCAATATTTAAATTATTTATTGTATTTAAAAACTTCTGCCTATCAAGATCAAGAGAAGAATATAGATCCAAACCTGCAAATCCTCGTCATCTTGAATTTAAATTTATATTTTATGCTGCTTCACAGATAATCTATGTGTAAACTCAATTCATCTAAATCTAAACTTATATTACAAAGAGGAAAGTTTTGATTGTTTGTTTGTTTCTTTGCATTGAATAGGCTCCGAAACTACTGGTCCCATTTGAAAAATTCTTTCAGTGTTAGATACCCCATTTATCGAGGAAGGCTATAGGCTATATATCATCACGCTACGACCAATAGGAGTGGAGCACCAATGAAAAATGTTGCGTAAACAGGTAAAATGTGACGCAAACGAAGTTGCGCCGGAATAGAATATAATAGTATTAAAATTACCAAGCGACTCATCGCACACATTAGGTTTCATCATCATCAACATTTCAGCCGAAAGGCGTCCACTGCTGGACATAGGCCTCCCCCAAAGGGGGGGTTTGCCATAATCGCCTCGCTTGGCAGGCAGGTTGGCGATCGCAGTAAAGTAGTTGCAAAATGCACAGAGAACGCTGCTGCCCATTCTTTAGCAAGTCGCCTCTTAAGAAACCCACGCAAAGATATGGAATGGTGCTACTCTTAACGTTCGAAACCATACAGAGCACATTAGGTTTATATGGAAATAATTGCAATTGGTTCAAGCACATCAACCCAGTTGCACAATAGGAAACCACAAAAAGTGCTGGTAAGAAAAGGCCAGAATGAATGGTGAAGAGAAAAGAGACATCGAAAGTTCCTAGTAAGGGAAATCTTGGTGATGTGTGTTAGCCACACTTACAATGGTTTTGCCCATACAATTGACCATAACGTAACGTTTGTAAAGTACTAACATGGAATAACCACTTAGATACGCTTAAATACGTTGCCGCAAGACAAAAGGTTTTCAAGTCAATGTTTGTCACCCACGAACTATTCTTAGCTCCGTTAAATACCTGTGGATGCTGCGGTATGCAGATGTCGGCACACTAGCTATTTTGCAAGTGAGTTGTGGGAACATGCCATAGAATTCGAGAGTTGCCTCGGAAACAATGTACTACGTGCAAAAACAAAAGGTGTGCACTTAATTAACCGCTCGCACACCTCCGCAGGAATACAGGCACGCACTTGGAGATCTGACTGTGTTTTTTTGTTAGACAGACAACGGTATTTAGATAAGAGTATAATTTTATAGAATATAGAGGGTGTAACAATAATACACTCAAGACCTCTCGTGTAAGTGTCTCAGACAATGAAACTTTTGTGCTGTGGCTTTTAGAAATTAATACCCTTTTTTTGTTTTACCGTACATGATCAGCTGAACACGTCAGTTCCTATAGTGATAATTTTATAGATTTATTTTTCGAATTTTCCTAAGCTTGTGGAACAAAGGATGTTTAGTTTCATGATCCCGGAGACTGCGGGACGTCTTGGGTGTATTGTGTAACGCACTTACACCTTGTATATTAACAGTTTAATTTAGTTTACAAATAGAGTAAATCACTTGAAACTATCTGTTTCACAAACTTTATTATGAATGTAATCTTCTTTTATTACCATAACCATTCTTTTATTTTATCAAATATAACATTGGTCTTAAACAAACCTGGCAAAATATGGGTGTACACACGGCGCCACATCAAGCTATATAATTCCAGTATAACATGCTCCTCGCTTTGTACAGATTTCCAATACAATGAGAGATCCGATAAACTGGTTTTTATATAGTTTGATTGGGCACCGTGTGTACCATCCTACATCTGTTCTACCTAACCTTTAGGAGCTGGACAGTGTATGTTTGTGTGTGTGTAAAATAAAAAAATAAAACTCAGAAGCACCAAGATACCCGCTAACATTCAGACTAAAATAATCAATTTATTATTTGCGGCGCAAATAAAGATGTCTGATCCTGTCAAGGCGTATCCTATTTTCTATATATTTGAATACGAATTGTTCTTAATGATTTATATAATATACGAAAACTTACAAAAAAGATTGTCATATAATTATTCAAATGACTTATTGAATTAATGTGAAATTTTGTTTTTCCTCATAATTAATTATTAATTAATATTAATTATTATTGGTAATTTTAAAGACATTGCCTTTTATTCATTCGCATTTTATTGGTCTTTGTTTTGTCGATACATTCGTTAAAATCCATAATTCACACCTACCTTCACATATCTATCTACCCACCTTGTTATTTATTGGCGTGAGTAAACTGTGTTTATCCTCTATTACTAATTACTAATAATAAAGCTGAAGAGTTTGTTTCTTTGCTTGAACGCGCTAATCTCACGAACTACAGGTCCGATTTGAAAAATTCTTCCAGAACACTGAATTATCTAACAAGATAGCCCATTTATCGAGGAAGGCTATAAGCTATTTATCATCACGCTACAACCAATAGGAGCGGAGCAGCAATGACAAATGTTGCGAAAACGGGGAAAATGTGACGCAGACGAAGTTACGCGAGACAGCTAGTTTCCTATAAAATAAATGAGCACTTGTCAAAAATATGGTGAAACTATGTGATTATAGTATGTTTTACAATATGCGCCTAATGGGATACTCATCGGTATAACTGTCGAAGTTTCATACAATCTTTCATCCCCCATTTGAACCTCACATAATGCTTACTTTCGATGTTTCAGGCATATAGCGCGTGCGGTGATGCAGCGTCCGGAAAATTACTTTCACACGGGGGGTAGGGTGGGACGATACGAATTTCAGAAGAAAATGCTACTTTACTATCTTTTCTTGTGAAATCTTTTATTAATAACAATTATGTAAAACCATATTTAAGTGAGAACAGCGGTGAGTGTAGAGCAGCGATGGCAGCCCCGACTTACGAGCAGTAAGCCGTGGGTTCGAACCCAGGCAGGCGCATTACTTTGTGTAATTTATTTCATCACGGCTGCTCTTAAAAACGGTTAAGGAAAAGATCGTGAGGAAACCGGCATATCCTAGAACTAAAATTCGAAGACATGTGACATCTACCAACCCGCACTGGGCCCGCGTGGTGGATTACAGCCCACTCCCTCTCATAGAGAGGAGGCCTATGTGCAATGGGAACATTATAGGCTGATGATGATGATGATAATTAAGTGAACGAAAAGAAATACTTATTTGTAGGTGATACTGGCTAAGGCAAATGTATGTAATTAAGAATATGTTGTTATTTTTATCTGTAAACACACAAGACTTCCATTAAGTAGTTACTCATACATAATGTTCTTGATTTGCTGGCTTTTTTTTTCTCAAACTTTAAACAACAATTACTACAATAACTACCAGGGATTCTAATAAAAAACAATCTACAAATGTTGGCGCCACATACATAACATTATGATTATGACCTTTTTTTCTTATTCGAATTATATCTGGCGATAATATACCGAATTTTGTTTAGTAAAAACCCCCATCACTGGATAAGTGCTTTTAATTTAACGATGGATACATGTATCCATCCTAATTAAAGCACAAAACATTTCGAGATATTATTTCAAGAAATTTGCCATATAATTAATAATATTTTAATTGCGAAAATTACTCTCGCTTGTCTGTTACAAAATTTGAGATGTGGATAAATCGTGAGCTGGCTTAGGACATAGAATATTTTTATCCGGGTATTCCATTCCAGAAGCATAATATCCGAGCTCCATGCGGGCAAAATTTCTTTGAATTAATAACTACGCAAAAAAGTGTGTTACCCAAAATACAGAATCACAGAAAGCAGTAGATAAACTCTGTTGTTATAAACCCATAAATCGCATTCAGTACTTGCAATTGATAAATAAACGCGCCAAGGTACCTTATAATAAATCTGCATAAAACGATGGCACGCTTGTCACTGAGGTAAACAGCACAGTTGTGGCAAAGGTTATGCATTGTGGGTGCAATAAATGCACGCCGCGTTGCATAACGATTCGCTGACCCTATGCCCTATGCATCCTCTTTGGCCACGTCCATAAAAACGAGATGAATCTTTGCTAAAGCTAAATACAGTCGCTCATCATGCGAAAATAAACCTTATTTAGAAAACAATTATATGCATATTACCACAAACGACTGTGCTCAAGTGAATGGTGAGTTATACGATTATGAACATTAAAATTCCACACATAAGGTTCATTTTCAGTTGTAACGCGACGGTTTAAAGTTCGCTTTATAGATCTCGGCCTAAGAAGATGGCTCGATACTAATTAAGAAGTTAAATTAGTTAAGAGCGGGAGTAATCTGCATAGTTTTGATCAATTTACATGCGATTTTTAGAATTTGGGTTTCCTTTTTTGCGGTTAGATGCGTGTTTGTTATTAGTTTCTTTAATAGTTTAGGTGACATTCAATTCATGAACTTTGTGTAATCGTAATATTCGTAAGGCTTGTCAAACATTACAGAAAAAAAGAATTTTACTATGAGTCAGGCTGGTTTATATCTGATTCTTCTGAACCGGGTGAGATATACCTAATTTTCTTCCGCCATTCACTAGCTAAAGGGGCGGTTTTTAGGGTTCCGTAGCCGAATGGCTAAAATCGGAACCCTTATAGATTTGTCATGTCTGTCTGTCTGTCTGTCTGTCTGTCCGTCCGTATGTCACAGCCATTTTTTTCCGAAACTATAAGAACTGTACTGTTGAAATTTGAAAAAGAGATGTATTTTGTGAACCGCATTAAGAATTTCATACAAAAATAGAAAAAAAAACAATAAATTTTGGGGGTTCCCCATACTTAGAACTGAAAACCAAAAATTGTTTTTTCATCTAACCCATACATACGTGTGGGGTATCTATGGATAGGTCTTCAAAAATGATATTGATGTTTCTAATATCATTTTTTCTAAACTGAATAGTTTGCGCTAGAGCCACTAGCCGCTAGCCATTTTAATCACTCTAATTTCTAAAGTAAGAGGAAGAAAATTCTGAAAATATTTAGGATTGTAGAACGTAAAAAAACTATCAACGGAAATTGGTGTCAATAAGATATGATGTTGAGTTTTTGAGATATGGGACTATTTCATCAGACTGCAGCAGTAACTTTGTTTTTTATTATACATACTATGAAAAACAAATTAGGTTTGCGGTTGAGTGGAATTTACAAACTAATACTACTAACTAATGAATGACAGTTCAAAATATTGTTATTATATTGTTTGGGGTTATGGAACCCTGTGTGCGAGTAAGACTCGCACTTGGCCGGTTTTTTCAGTTCTATTAGCGTTTTTAGCATGATTAAAAATATCATCATCATCATCTGCCTAGCATAGTTTAGTTTACTAGACTACCCAGATTCGGTATTGACTTAATCTGGGTCGTTTTGATTTTCAAATAAGCCATTTCGGAACTAATTTAATATATTCGTAGGGATTAACCATCAAGTTTGAAGGAAAATTGAGGCCATCCACATTAATGAAACGAACGAAAAGAATACAAAAACATATTAATATTTTTGGGCCACAATACATAATTCAATATTTACATAAAATACTAATCAACAATAACTTATCGGAAATGGAATAAACAAACCCAATTTATATGCATGTTATTAATAAATAATAACAAATAACCTTACTAAATGTCACCATAACATGGACACGGCAAATTCCTAACTTCCTAATAAGATATCATCAAAAATAATACGACCTACCTGCGATGGTAAAGATGATAAGCATAAAAAATAGAATATTATTACAGTAAAAAAATAACAGTAATATTTAACCGTAAAGTTTAACATTTAAGTTTAACAGTAAATAATGACATTATTGAATTTCAGCCCTTCTGCCTAAATGTTAAAGATGCAACATCCAACAGCACGGGTCAGGAGTTCACATCCCAGCATGGGTTATAATTTATAGAATCATTTAAGTCTGTTTAAGGCCTGGTTAAATTATTTCTAGCTCTTTTAAGTCTGTTTGGCGAATTATTTCTGAATGACTTTTTTTATATAGTAGGGAGTAAGTGTTTTATTAAATATTAAGTCGTATACATAGTTTATTTCTATAAATTCTAGAGTGCACAGAGTATGACCTATTTTTCCTGATTCAATCTGAACCTGATATTTAATAAGGGTTGGTAACTGATTGCTTTTATCCTTAAGTGGAACTTTAAAAAGAGCTACTCTTTAATTACTTTTACTGGATAGTCAAGAAAATTCCCTGGACCCTGGAATAACTATTAAAATACAAAGTCAATTCCTCGATACTAATTTCCAAAAAAGCAAAATATGGCTATACCCCATCTCTATTAATCTAAAACTACATTTAAAAAACAACTGAGACTTACCATTGTCATATTGAACGGAGCACTTGATAATAATTATTCAGGATGATCAAATGTGATTATATCCCATGTGGTTAGGTCGACGGCGTGTGCGCCCGATTGTACTTACTCGTCTAATCACCTGTCCCTTTTATAGAGACGCGGATTTGTCTAGCCATTGCATGCGGCCGGGGGAGCCTGCACTGACTGCACAACGCAGGGATGGACTTAGGCCTACGGTTTGTGCGCGAAAATTCATATATCTTCACGAAAGAATATTTGATTTGAGTTTGTTTGTAGGTTGTCGTTTTACCAAGTTCAGTCATATTAAATGGTTGTTTTTTTCTGAGACTACATTGACGTCCGAAATTTCTGAAAAAAAGCAAACCCTGAAGATTACCCATCTTCAGGCTTTGCTTTAACAAGAAAGGATTAATGGAAAATGGGGTCGGCTACGAGAGATTACCCAGTCTAATGTGTACCTAAAAGATTTCTAAAAAATAGACTCTGAACAGAACTTTAAGTGATAGATCTGACAGTCCGTTTAGATTGTCAGAGCTGATAGGCGGATACTTAAATCTAGTGCTAATTTATTTCCAGGTGAAGAATGATAGGTATTTGCTTTATAAAGAATGTAACAAAATACGAAGAATCTCAACTTGATGTCAAAAACCATGAGAAGTATATAATGATGTTTCACCCGACAACAATGTGGTCATCAAAAGAATATAGTTTTTAATAAATTAGCATATCACGTAGGTCTACTAATTTTAAAGTGATTTTTATTGTAGTTCCGTCTATAAAAGTGATTTTTTACGACTTAATTATAACTCTATTATTAATTATAGTATATTAATAAATTTGAGGTCACTGCATATTTATTGATTCACAGATCATAATAAAAACAAAAGTGCATTTATAGTAATGCCCCGCTGTGTTTTCTAGCATTTCATTGTCAATTTTATGATTGTTTGCTCAGTTTAATAAGTTAGTATAATTTTACTGTAACACTAGCAACCCGCCCCGGCTTCGCACTGGTATTTAACATAAATTTCAAAATTAAAAATTACAATACACACATAAAAACCGTTCTATTTGCGTAAGGTTACAAAAAAAAAAACAAAAATTGAAAGTTCAAATATTCCCCTCCCGTACGGCCCGTACCCCAGTCACGCCTACATCGCATGAAGTGCTGCCTAGCTAGCCATCTGAATAGGGTGAGCAGCGACCACGCAACTTTTTTATAATACTTACATTTTTAAACTCGTGATATCTTTCGAATGGAATTTCCGAATTCAATAATTCAGAAAGTTATATAAAGGTATCGAAACAGTCTTGAATGTTAAGTTTATTTTGATAAGGATGAATACCAAGATACAAATGCGGCGGCATTAAAATTATTTTTAAAAATAAACAACACTTACTGTGCCATAACTATAATAGTTAGACATGCGCTGTAGCGACACTTTTTGTAAATAATGATGTGTTCTGCTAAGTCGTAGTACATTATTTTATTCTATCATCAATAGTTTTCGCAGCGCAAGCGATGTAAAGAATATTTTATGTAATTTTTAAGGATACCTAATTTTGTTGAAAATATTATGTAGCCTATGTCACCCGCGGCTAGTGTAGCTTCCCAACAGTGAAAGAAAATTTTTCAAATCGGTTCAGTAGTTTCGGAGCCTATTCAATGCAAACAAACAAACAATCAAATCTTTCCTCTATAAAATATTAGTTTTAACATTATTAGTGCACTAAATTACATAGTCAGTATAAATTATAACTTTATGACTTGCTTGTCTATTTTATTTAAATAAGTTATAAATACTTCATTGGCATTGATTTTATTGTGTGCAATACAATAAAACTGAAGCAGTATTTAAATATTCATTACAAATCCATTTGGGTAATGATTAAGGGCCTCAGTATATAAACTTAATTTTATAGACCGTTTTATGAATACAGATAGCTGCTATTAATACATAGGATTGTAAAATTTTAATGGCAATAAAAGGTGTAACACATATTTGATTGGTAATAAAATTGATAAGAAGTGTATTAATTGATAACCTTTTATGAGTTTGTAGTTAAATTAATGGCTTTCATCACACAGCATCACTTGGTGATGGCCGATTTTGATATGACTTTGGTCTTTACGAACCTAAGTGCTCAGTAATATTATTTCGCGGGACACCTAATTCGCTCCTGTAATGGTGTTGTAAGTAATGCCTCGGAAATTTTCCGAAAAATGGCCTGAACATCTTGTGTGGCATCAACTTTAATATTACAGATTGTCGTCACGCTACAGTTGCAATGCATTGCTCTGAATTCTGAATAAAAAATGCTTACTTACTTATCAAAGTGTTATAAAGTTATCATGCATGTCCCATAGTACGTCCCTTTGTCGTAACATTATCTCGTTCAACGTACAATAGAATAACTATCAAGAGTCTCGTACAACGAGACTCTTAAATGGCCAACCCAACACTTAAATGGTACGCACGCTTTATGTCAAATGCATTGCAAATTGCGCCCGCGCCGCCGCCGAGAAGATGCCACTGCGCTTGGCATTTTACAATTTTATTTAAACTTGGAACTTATTAACTGCTTTGACACACCAACACACTTACATACATACCAAACACGCAGAGTCAATATTCGCTCGTTAGCTAGAAACATTTACACATTTAGGTGCATCTTTGCTATAAGTTTAGCTAGAGAATTTTAAGAAATAACAGCTAAGACTCTTACAAATTATCCATTTTAGTAGTTGCATAGTTCCATTTACTTTTTGCTAATAAAGCGCACCTGACACGTTAGTGCAGTTGACGTAAAATATACGTGAAATTAGTATGGACTTAAGTACTCAGTAACTTTATGCAAGCTCAAGTTAATTTCGGTACACCACGATCGTTAAAGCTTTTGTTCATCTACTCGACCACACATTCAAATTATGAAATACATAATATCACTCTTTAAAATGTATATTTCTGCGGCATAAAAGACAGTAAAACTTTCATGGGCATTTTATGATCATTTTATTGCTACATTAACCAACCAAGTAATGGGTCACTTTATCGGAACTACATAGTTTCAAAGAGAATTGATGGAAACAGTATAATTCTTCGTCTCCACATTCAATTTTTGTAAATGTTTTTTTTTAGTTTTTTGTTGAATTTTTAGGCATTACCTCCAGTTACGCTCCTACTGCCTAATTTGAGTTTATTTTATGCCAACTATTTATATAATTTTTCAATTTTTTTTTACATCCTTTACATACCTTTACATTTTACATCCTTTTTTTCCATCGACATACTGGTAGAAGTTTATTAAACTGGAAGTTGAATCCTTACACCGAGAATTTAGTATAATAGGAAACCTTGAACGAACATGGCTAAGGCAATAACTCGTATCATATTATAAAATTAACGATAAAAATATACAAAAATAGCTCTTCTATGTTAAAACCCGGAAAATATATATTAATATAAATGCTTTTAGGCAAACCATGAAATATCTATGATATTGAAATTTGTATAATCTTCGAAAGATACTAGGCAGGTATTTAAATGAACAATAAAAATATTGATTAAACGTTGAGCTGTAAATTTTTTGCACTTATTAATTTCCGATTTTTGTCAGCGACGAGACTTTGCATCATTATCATCATTAATCATCGACAATATATACCTCTACTACCAAATTATTTCGAGGTCAGCATCATTAGTGAACATTAAGCTTTTCCAATATCGAATACCTACTTAAAATTCTTCCCAAAGTGTCGATTATTATGGCCAAGACGGGTAACTAGGTCCCTGCGTTCCAATGTGTATGTCATATTTTGTTATCTAATAAATTAATTGCTATATTCATTCTGTATACATTACTGAATGAACTTTAATATATAAACTCTGCAAAAGAGTGTATAACCTACAATATCAATGACAATGTACAAACATATATGATTGATAATATTATACCTGGGTAATTAAAATTACGACTTACAAAGTATTTGTTATGAAGATATCATAGTAAAAGGACTAAAGATTTAAACGCCATAATCATTTATTTATTTGGTAACATATGTGTGTAGGTAGGCCACGAGTTTTAATCATATCCAGTTGATTTATTCCGATATTCCATAATGCAAGCTTTGCATTCATTTGACGGGAAAATGAACCACACCAATTTTCATAAAAAATAAACTCTTAGCATACACACTTTTTAAGCCATGAATTTCAGTAAACCTTAGGAAAAATTTGAAATATTTTTTAAAATTATGTCTAGTAGGCATACTTATGAACATTTTCAAATAATTAGTTAACTTAATTCATAATTAACGGTACAGTGTAAAATGAGAAGTTTACAGGCATGTTATTAATTTGTCTCATAAGCCATAGAATAGGTCAAGCAATTTGCCACTTAATTAAAAACACAATGCGACAGATAAAGTTCTCATTTAAAAACGTACAATTGTGTAAACTTTAGTTTAACAGGTCATCGGACCAAATTTTAAAACAATAAAACTATTATAGTATTGTTTTCGAGCACAAAAGCTCATTATAGTAAGCGTCTGCGAATTCCAGCGGAGGTTAATCTCATTATTTTAGTAGATGAGCGATTAGAAGGATCATTTGTGTGGGACAGTTTCTCACACCTTATGTTTTGGTGGTGGTGTCGCACGCTCCCACTACTCTATTAGGTACTAACCTATTAAAAAGAACTTAAATGTTGAAACGAACAGTATTCTAGGAGTTGCACATTGAGTTACACGTTGTAGAACCAAAAACTACCATCTATGGAAGAGAGTAGGTGTACAAGGTTAGGTGAAACGTTTTTGAATAGATTGATGATATTTTATACGACTCCTTTTTTGATTAACTTTTCGATGAACTTGTGCATTTGGCTTACCAAATGCAAAAGTTCTTCCTTCCAAAATATCAAATTATTTTATGGAAAGTTTCCAAACGCTTGTTCCGCTAAAGAAAATGGCGCGTAACAAACTAGTCACGAAATTGGTGACCCGCTCTACAAAGTCTAAAAACTGACAACTCACATACAAAGTCAAGAATTTCTCTATCTTGAAACAAAGTCAAAATGAAAAAGCATTTTCCTTTATAAACCCTTTCCTTAAGTTTTCCGCTTCCGTTATGGAAAGTCGGTTAAGAAAGACTAGTTCGAATATGGTACTTGTAAAAGACGGTATAATTTGACGTCTGTTGAAATTTTAAAGTCAACGATAAAGGTGTGAAAAATCCTATTGTAACAACAGCAATTAAGTTTTACTAAAGAAAGTTACATACAGAATTGATAATCCATTGACAAATTTAACAAAAACAATAACAATGGTATATTTGTAACAAAATTCTCGTTTCTTTGAGAGAATGGGAGTAATATATTGCTAGCTCACTCTTTGCTTCCATCAATCTTGACATAATTAGCACACACCGAAATGTACACAAAGAAAAAGTAGTTAATTAGGCATATTCAAAAGGTGATTTATTGACTAAGTTGAAAAAGGTACTGCGTCGTTTGCGCGGCTGCTAAGCATAATATCTCCTGGGTTTGATTCTCGATGGAAAAACCCGAATAACACTTTGCCCGACTTTCTTAGTAGCAGCCACGGCGTCTGGGTATGTGCTCGGTTGATGAAAATATTCTAAATGGCGTAGGTATTGTGGGTTATTCCCGAAGGCTTGGCAGAGGAAAACCGAATGGTATATTAAAGTAGTAGTTGTAGCGTAAATAAAAATAAAAGTCGTCACTGCTACATGTTAATACGTATAATTTTTCCGATTTTTAAAAATAAACCTAATACAAATTTTTATATAAAATTTAAAAGGATCAAAGAAAGAAAAAAAAAATTGGCGACATATAATGTGATTTTAAGTAAGGCAGCGAAATGGGTTGTTCAGAGTTGTATAAAATCTGTGATTTTGAAAATTAAAAACAGAAGGTGAGAAGGGGTTGCAACACCTATTCAGCCCTAGGCGCGATCAAACTGTATCCGAGCTTAATTACTACACCGGAAAAAATACATTGCGCGACCTTTTGACACGAAGGGCTTAAATATGTTAGATGATGGTACAAAAAACTACACTATTGCTATAGATTATAAAAAAAGAAGGATTAGAACAAAATTTGTTCTTGAAATTTGACACCGTGATATTTCTCCCTGAAGGTCTGGATCTTCGCTCGAAACCTGACTGTTGCTCCGGGTCTTAGGTGGCAAGCCTCGGAGTCAACCGCTAGCACGCGTCTCCCGACCCCTGGTCGGTATATTGACGCGGCGCCGAAAGTATTCGGGTCACTAGTTCTCAGCTAGGTCTAAAGTCCTAGAACCGATTCTGAGCGAATCTATGGTGAGAAAAATAGAAAAATTAACACCATGCTCAGAAATAATCTTTCAAGCAGTAAACATTTAAAATGCTTCAAATACATACCGGTTCTTTGTAAAAAACACTTATAGCTACCGACTATTCAGTACGGCGCTACAAAATTCAAATTATCTTCCTTAGGTAGATGACTTTAAATTACAAATAATTTAGGTATTTAATTACGAAACGGAATAACATGTATATTTCCAAAGATTCGTCGCCAATATGCCCAGAAAATTTTCCTACGTGACATCCCAAGGAATCGTCATATTTTTAAATTTGAACCGAAGTAAGAAAAAGTAAAATGATTAGAAATGAGGTCGACTTACACGAACAGAATAGTTTTTATTCAGCCGAATCAATAAACAGCGTGATAATGCTGCATAGTCCAGTATCTTTGGGGATTACAAGCATAATGCTGGTTCCCTATCCATTTGCATTTTTTTCACATAGCATTATTTACGCATAACAGCTTACACATATTTTTTTAAGTATAATTTCTCTAATCATAATAATTCGTAAGCATAACATTCTAAAGCATATTTATTTTTCGCATAATCGAACACCATAGCGGGTAGATACGATTCTCCATTGTTAGGTGATGTTGTTCAGAGATGCATTCTGAACAACAACCTGGTTGCTAAATAGATACATAAGGTTTACTAACATAGGTATAAGTTATCTTTCTTTTTGTTTACTAACCCATATGGATGTTGCTTATCCGAAGTAAAGATTATTTTATTTTATTTTATTATAATGATATTAAAACATATATTTTATAGGCATAACAAAAAAGCATGATAAGTAACTCCTAAAATGTTAGACACTATTACACATTTTTACAAAATATGTCACTAATGAAATTTGTAGGCACTTTACATTAAAGGTAGAACATTAAATTATTTGTTATGTAACATATTTGTTTTGAACATAGTTGATTGGGAACACAGGTGGGCTTTTTCCTTGTATAAGCATGCAAACAAGCAAACACCATGCATGCAGCAAGCATGCCGCATGCAAACATGTCAACAAGCAAGTACCATGCGTGCAGGCAAGCATGCAGCAGGCATGGTTTCTGTCACGGCTACGGCACTGCGGGGCTTGGAGTCGGTTTTGCAGCGATTCGTTTCTGTCACTAACTTTTGTATGTAGCACAATATATTGAATTTTTATTTAAGATCCAAGATAAGTAGGTTCGTAAAAATAACTCAAATTTGTTTCCGTTATTTCTGTTAATCGTATGCCTAAATTCTATTATGCCAATAGTCATTATGGCTAGTAGTAACATTATGCAAAATAAATGTATGCCAAAAGAAATTAGTTTTTAAGATAATTAAGCCAACATAAACTGTTTGGCAAAAAGAAATTTGGCAAAAAGAAAAATGGCAAAACAAATTATACTAAAATGGATTTACCAAAGTATATTAGGAAATAGAACATTATGCGAAAAGAAGGGATCCCCATAATGTTACGTTATGTTAAAAAGGTATCTTTTCTTTAAATGAACAATTAGATTGATAGAAATATATTTAATATAGAAACTAATAATAAACTACAAATATACATTGCAAATCACAGACATGACGACTCTCTGCGCCTAGTCTTATTCAATCAAACCATCATTAAGTACAAGGGTGACATCAAAGAGACATTCGATTAACATACCTATAGCAAAAAATACCTAGTGAATAAATGAACTTTGCGATGTTCAACAAGCATTTGCCGCTCACTACGTAAGGATATCTTGAGGACAGTGTGAATTACGAGCAGTAAACATATTTCCATACAAGACTGAACTGGTGAGGTAGAGTGGGTACGGTGGGGCTCGTGGTTAAAATAATAACATGGTTATCATTTGTAGAATTGTTTTGTCGATATATGCCCGAAAGTCTGACTATCACACTTTTGGTAAGTCTGATAGTCAGACTTTCGGGCCTATAGTGGGTTTGATTACCCACTAACTGCGTTGTGGAGGTCAGAAACGCAGACATGGAGTTTAGACAAGCATCAGGTTGGACCGAGCCGACACTAACATATTTCGGAAAAAACTAGGCAGATGACGATGATGACTAATCCCTAAAATCGACCAAAAATATGTATCTGCTACTTAAATAATTTCGTATTCATATTCTGAGTTTAGAGAACCAGTCCTAAACGGATGTCTCGTCCAGTAGGTAACTTAATTAGATATTTATGACATTTCTTTAGTGCGCTCTGATAAAAATGACATCATTTCGTGAAAAATGTAGATCCATACATAGCCAGTTTTGGAAATACGAGGCGCGCCTCAAATAGTTGCCTTGTGTGTTGAATCTAGAATCTACGGGAGACTTATGATGCGCGCTTGATGTTTAAAATTCCCTAATTTAACACTGCACCATATTGAATAGCTTATTTTGAGTATATTGCGTGAAATGATCACACTAACAACAAGCAATCAAAGAGACGTTGCATTTTATGTTATGTAAGGATTCCAAGTAAGTAGTGTTGATTTTGGTAGACATGTATGTGATGTCCTAAAAAGGCTTTATGGTCTTAACACCTATAAATAACAGAAGAAAACAGTGCTATATTGTAATTAAACACAGAATTACTCAGGGTTTGGTGTCAAGCACTGATGTAATCATAACATAAAGAAGACTATAAGGGTCAGTCGTGAACTCGTGAGTTATCTCAAAACTGATGTAAAAAATGTAATAGCAGAAATTGAATCTGACATTAAGTTACCCATTTAATCTTAAGAAACATCTCAGACTACAGTACTTTGTTCTACAAATCATTTCATCAGTGCGCGGCGTTTACGTATTTGCTTATTTAATGCAGCAACATAATAAAAGAAATCGGCTCTAACGTAATTTTGGAATAGTTGTGCTCAGTGACTAATTTCAAATTTAAAAAATGTAATCGTTGGACTCTGTTAGATAGTGATAGTGTGCATTTGAGCACTCAGTTTACCAATATTTACAATGACTTCAACAATGTTTTGTCAGCCGTTACTTTCTTCTTTACGTTGTTTAGGCTTTTTTGTGAGTGGCATCTCGCAGTTCAACCTAGGAGGTTGTCCTCAGCGTAACCGAACTATCCTGTGGGTGCCTTGAGACGATATTTATTAGAACTGTGACATTTTCTTACGAATAAATAACTAACGAACGATTACTCACCAGCATCTGAACATATGGCATTAACTGTGTAACCTACATCAAGCTTCAGAGGACATTATATTCGCATAAAACCACGACCTCTAAGATATTGTAATTGAAAATTATTTTAGCATCACACTATAACAGTTATTAGTAAAGTTCATTGCAAAAGAGTTGGGCTATAAATACGGACATTAGCGGAATATAATTGCACTTCGGTCTGTCTATCCTTCTTGAGCCCTACGAGGATTATAGGTAGAAAGATGAGTATGTTTATAAGTATAAGTAAGCTCATGCTCAGTTTTAAGTAAATCAAATAAATTGTGGTGCAAGTGAACTGCGACCTCTGACTCGCGCCTACAAACCTATTTGTTTAATGCTAGTGGTGTGCAGCCGCCGAGGATGCAACGCCAACGTGTCGCCGAGTGGGTTCGACGTTTATTATTGCTCATTTTCCAGCTGGATTGAACCTCTGTAACCTAGAATAACATTTCAAATAAATTAACGAGTTACGAAACATAATGTATATCATTGTCTTTACTGTTGAATTGGTCAGCACGAGCGCTGCTAATCAGTGTCGACCCAGAAACAGGATTGACACCTCCATGTTAATTGTACGCGCATTACGTTCACTGTCTGTTTAGCTACGTTATGTGACAGTAACTTAAAACCATTATTTTAGAAGTAGAGATCTAGAGACTATAGCGTCTATGACAGAACCTTGAAATTAGAGCACATCAGGGAAAAAAAAACTGTAACGAAAGAAAGCAAAAACAATACCTGTAATGGAACTGAAGAACGCGTTGATGTCTTTTATAGGCATATTCAAACATGATTATGATTAACAATTCCTCGCCGTAATAATGGGCTATTTACCTGACGACTGACCCCAATTTTAATATTATAATAATAAAAGGGCAGTGACCACGGGGTTCAATGAATGATGGGTGTTTAATGACCTTTCCAGCCAGCGTAATCGTTGTGTGAATGGAAAAAAGGTTTTATGTATTTTTATCAGAAATACTTTCCTTCCGTTGTATTACTAAAACTATTGAATAATTGATTGAAATGATATGCATGAATTAACAAAGAATTGCAATGTGCATTTACATAAACTTTGCATCATATAATTCGGTCAAAATGGTGAAATATAAATATTTAGATTTCTGCGTTTCTTTAAGGAATCAATACTTTTTATAACTTCATAATATTATTTTAAAATGATACAAAATTATGATTAGCGGTTTATTCATCAAGGAGCAAAATCTAGAAAATCCAAAAATACACAGGAAACTTAAATTTGTGTAAAATAACTATAGTATAAATGTAAGCACCTCGGAGATAGGACATGGCCGATTCAATTAATGAGACTGTTTTTAATAAAAAGATATCTCGAGATGATTAAGTACTTACAAAAGTCTATATAATTAAAAGGAAAAAAATGAAGAGGAATCAAAACAAAATTGACATTCAATCCATAAAAGAACTTGATAGATTACAACATTCTTGGAGTAATCCCATCTTCCATACATGGAGGTAACTAGCAAGTTAAGGTTGGAAAACCTCAAGCACTGCCTATAATGGCGTTTCATAATAAATACCTACATAATAATATAATTTTTTTTTGCTCTAACGGTTACGTCATTATTACTGTAATATAATTTCAACGCTACAAATAAGTCCCCATAAAATATCCCGCACCTAGGAATGATACAATAATATTTAAGTTTTATCACAAAAGAAAAATTTGCTAAGAAAATAACTTAAGTAACAAAACAGGGAACAACAACAACTCTTAATTATTTTTTTTCAAAATAGCTTTGCCGCGCAACTTCTTCTCTGTCAAAAGGAATAAATTTCCCTCGTTTTTGCAAAATTTTTGTATGAGGCTTTGCTCCAATTGGTCATAGCGTGATATTTTATAGCCTTCCTAGATAAATGGCCTATTCAACACTAAAGTTTTTTTTTAAATTCAAACCAGCAGTTCCTGAGATTAGCGCGTTCAACCAAACACACAAACACTTTCAGCTTTATATTTAAAGCTCAGCTCAGCTTTATTCCAGTTCTTTTTTTCTTTTTTTTTATGATTTTTTTTTATTTTATTTTAGATTTTTCTTCTCTTTAAAAGTAAAGAGATTTTAAAGCCGAAAAATTGTGTCTTCCCCAAAAAAAAATTTCTCCTTTGGAAGCGAATATCTCATCAATCATTGAATTAAAATAATATATTGAGGAACAAACACAAATTTGTTGTTCCTGCAACGAGGCTCAAAAAAGTAGGGGGTACGTTCAGATGCCAATGTATACGTTTTTACAATAAGCTTCCGAGCCATATTCAAGCACTAAACCTAAATAAATTCAAATCGTTTATAAAAAGGAAGCTATGCTTGAAAGCCTACTATCATGTAAATTACTATCTCGAAGATAAAAAGGCTTGGGATTAAACTGCTCCAATGAAAGGGTATTGCTCAATTGTGGCTATACGTAGACAAGTTGTTCAGTTAAAAGTATTTTTACGATTAAATATAATTAAATCTAAAATGAATATTTTTTATATACTCGTAGTTGGAAAGTAAATGTAAAAACTTGTCGTTTTAAAAGTATTTAATCCGATTGAGTTAAAAAGAGTCGCCATCTTTTTGGTAGCAGGCTGATTCTGTGTTGCCACATTAACAATTAAAGTGATTTGTCTCTATTATTACGATAATAATCGATTTCCAAATCACAGACATACAGTGAAAAATATACATTCTCCTCTTGTGAGTGTTGTTTTGGTTACTGTATTTTTTTGCGAACTATTCTGTTTTATTATAATGGACTCTGATACCACTCCAATTGAAGACCCGGCTTTACCTTTGGACACTGTATCTGCTCATGACGATGACCCTGGCGCTATTTTGTTAAATATTGAACCGGCTTTAAATGAAAACCTTGGCATGAACATTGACACTCCTGCGCAGGATCTTATTGCCCTAGCGGGAATGAGGAACCTATGCGATGCGTCAATTGCAGCATTGATATTATTCATCGCAGAAGACGCACTCTGGAACCCATTGAAATACTAACAGTAATTCGACAATGGACTGCTCCACAAGTGGTAAGCTAACGTTCTTATATTATTTTTAAAATAACCATTTCTATTATCCATACAAAGTGAATAGAAATAAATATGCTTATGTCTTTTACTTTTTTTTATGTCTTTTTTATTTGTAGGTTACAGACCAGAGCTTTGTCTGTCATTCTTGCTGGATGTTGGCTCTCAACAACTCAGCGGCTCAAGAAAATGAACCAAGCACAAGTACTGGTCAGCAACGACAATTATGTGTAAATTGTGGATGTTCAATACAATGTAATAGATATCATGTTTCGCATACAAATTCTGAAAGAGAAACATACATAAGAAATGTAATTATGGAGTGGATATATCACCAAGGCAGGTACTATCCGTTTTTTTAAGTATTTTATGTTATCGTTTAGAATATATGAAGTAGAAAACACTATAAAGAAATGACCACTTCTTTAGAAACATTGGTCTGGTCAATGAAAACTTGTTTCAGCCTTTCGGTAAAAGAGTGTGATATGCTATTTGTATTTTAATGTCACATATCTACACCTTATTAAATACTATAATGTTTATTATATAAATTGAAAATATGTAATACATTATGAGTGAGGGATAAAAAGAATTCAGTTTGTGTTCCAATCAGTGACTATGAATGAAATTCTTTTAGGTACATGGATCTAACCGCATCTGCCATCCATGTTGGCAACATGCCGATAGAGCACCAGTTCCTGCTTTAATATCTGCAAATGTACCAGCATCAGCAGAAACGATAACCTTACCGGATTATACTCTATTAGTATGGTTTTTGTCCAGATTGTGACTCATCGCAGGGACTGAGTATCCCAACATGGCTACGGATGAAGTTGTTTACTGTACATACATATTTAATTAAACTTAGGACTGGGGATATCTATGAAAGAATTTCATCATTATTGAATGTACCACAATTAACATTATCTAGACTGATGTGCCCATCATAATTAATAATGATCTGCAAGGCAGAGAAGCAATAACTCAATATTGTTGGAATTGCCTTGTAGGGCTAAGAACGGTGGGTTGCTGTGCTCATATTATGACCATATTGTGGTACTTAAGCTGGGCAAGGCACGAAAATAATATTAGACCGCCTGCCCAGTTTTTAGATAATATTTTATTAATTTATGATTCGGAATAAAAATCATTGAAAAAAAATAAAAAATGTTATTTCTTTTTCCATTTAAATGACCTCAGGATGTGTTACTACTGCATTTAAAGGAAGAGAATATCATTATAATATAGGCAAACCTTTTTTTTGGGGAATAAATCACTCATAACTAACTTTTTTCAGCGACAAGATGTAACATTACACATGTTAAAAATGAACTATTTTTACAATCTCCAGTAACTTCATTACTATAATTTGTTTCTTAGAGGTATGAAGTATTAAAAACCCCTGTCATTTAATATTATAGTTAATGTTCATGTTAAGCCAAGTTGCCCTAACAAAGTGAGCAATTCCCTTTGCTTTGTGAATGTCGAAATTTCGGACTTCGCTTGTTTATTGTTGATTCCTTTGTTCCTTTATTCATTTTATACACATTCATTTTACATTTTTAAATATTTCTACAAAATTAAATACAAAAACATTTAAAAATATAAAAATAGTAGCCCACCGGTATCGGGAACAGGGTCCAAGCTACCGGCGGTCAGGGCTCCAGAGAGAGGAACCTCCTAACAATACGAGCCGTGTCCAGGAGTACCGCTTTCTGAATCAAGCCCTTGATCCAGCTGCCTAACGAGAGCCTCATCAGATGTTGGTCGAGGCTCTTGGCAATTAGGCCATTGGCTGATACGACTATCGGCACAATGATCGCTGAGTCAACAGGCCACATGTCGACAACCTCGCGAGCCAAGTCAATATACTTGATTTGTTTATCTTTCTCGGCCTTCACGAGGTTCTCGTCATGTGGAACCGTTATGTCAACAATCATTGCGCGCCGCTCTGATCGATCCATCACCACTATATCAGGTTTATTGGCTACAATAGTCCTGTCAGTGATGATGGATTGATCCCAATACAGTGTGATATTGCCATTTTCGAGAACTGGGTCGGGCACATACCTATAGTACGGCACTTCCGATTCCACAAGGCTGTATTTCAGAGCAAGTTGCTGATGGATAATCCTGGCTACAAGGTTGTGTCTATGCAAGTATTCTCCGTTAGCTAGACGAGAACACCCGGAGATAATGTGACGGATCGATTCGCCCGGACGGTGGCATGCCCGACATATGTCAACCGTGCCATCCTTCACAATAAATTTCCGGTAGTTATTCGTCATCATAACTTCATCCATAATTGCACAAACAAAACCTTCGGTTTCTCCAAAGAGTTCCCCGGAACGTAGCCAGGCTACGGACGCTGCATGGTCTACATCAGGCCCATGCAAGGCACTGAAGTAGCGTCCGTGAAGCTCCTTACTCTGCCATACTTCCCTGCGGTCATTAGTGTCAAGCACTGCAGGTTTGCGCCAGTTCTCTTTAGCCAAGGAGAGCGGGGTGAGGGCCTTGTCCATCGCGACCACATCTCGATGCATCCCCACGTCGGTTTCTAGGAAATATTCCCTGAGACTGCATATCTCGCGATTGTGGAGAGTCTTGGCGTTTAAAAAGCCTCGACCTCCACAACTCCGCGGGATATACAGTCTCATAACCGAAGAACGTGGGTGATGCATTCGATAAGCCGTCAACAATGTACGGACCTTCCTATCCAAGGCGTCTAATTCTGTTTGAGTCCATTTGAGTACGCCGAAAGAGTACATCAAAACCGGCATGACCCAACCATTGAAGGCACGCACCTTATTTCCGCCTGATAAAAGACTATTAAATACTTTTCTCAGGCGGCCAAAGAAACGCTCCTTCAACGATTGCTTCATGTCAACAGCATTGATGCCCAGCGCTTCCGACATACCCAAATACTTGTAGGTTTCGGTTGCTGAGAGGGATCTAAGATTTATGGAATCTGAGAGCTGGGTTCCCACAGATTCCACAATCCGACCTCGCTTTACATGCATGACCGCACATTTGTCTACACCAAATTCCATCCTGATGGCGCTACTGAAAGTTTCTGTTACCTTCAGTAGCTCCATCAGTTGCAAATTGTTGGGGGCAAAGAGTTTCAGGTCATCCATGTAAAGAAGGTGAGATATAACCTGACCACCTCTCCTCAACCGAAAGCCCAGACCTGAATCCTCTAGCAGCGTGCTTAGAGGATTCAAGGCTAAGCAAAACCAAAGCGGGCTCAAACTATCACCCTGAAAAATACCACGCTCTATCCTTATCGGTTCGCTGGTCCCTTGGATATGCTGACATCCTGGATAGCGAAGGACTGTCCTCCATTGCCTCATACACGACATCAGGAAGGTGCGCAGAGTTGCATCTATTTTATACAACTGTAGCACCCTCATAAGCCATGTATGTGGTACCGAGTCATAGGCCTTCTTATAATCTATCCAACATGTCGACAGATCCCTTCGGGAACGGCGAACCTGTTGGTTAATGGCCATATCAATGAGAAGCAGCTCCTTAGTACCGCGGGACCCATTCCTACATCCATTTTGAGAAGCGGACATGATCGAATTGTCATCAATGTGTTTGCAAATTTTAGCTCTCAAAATGGATGTAAGAACTTTATACACTGTCGGAAGACAGGTAATAGGTCTATAATTTTTGGGCTCCGCAGTACTACCAGATTTATAGAGCAGGTGGGTGATTCCAGTAGTTAAGAACTCGGGCAGCGACCCTGATTCTAAAGCTGACTGGAATAGGGCCGCCAAGCGAGCGTGCGACCTCTGGATCCACTTAATCCAGAAGTTGTGCAGTCCGTCCGGCCCTGGAGATTTCCAGTTAGGCAACGGACGGACTGCACGAGCTACATCTTGGGGGCTGATAGTGATAGCCCCCATTTCTGGAACTGGATCGCATACTCGCTCGACCACCCGAGTCCATTCACCCTCGGTGTGGCTGACAGGCACCGACCAGATACTGCGCCAGAACGAGCACATGGCGTCATCATCCGGCAGGTGCGTGTCAGCCACACCTTGGTCCGGTCGCTCCCAACTCCTATAAACCCACCTTTCATCTCTTTGGAATGTGCGATTCAGAGTGTATCGTTCCACCCGCCGCTTATACCTACGGATACGGTTTGCCCATGCATACACTTTCTGCTTCAGGAAGTCGATGCGCTCTGTGATACGGGACATATAGTCACGAGGACTAATATCAGTACCCGCAAATGCCCGCTTCACAAAGCGCATCACTCGAGGGCGATTGTTGCCCTCCCTGAAGCAGATTAGTTTGCCGATGAGTGTTCTGGCCCCACTAATACGTCGCTCAATCCTGCATTGCCAAGCCGGAACGACAGGTTTAGGTCGTGTAGCTCTGTCATCAGAAAATTTTACATGAGCTACACGACATGCCGCTACAGCCGCACAATACAGGATTGAGTGAGCATCAGTTAGGTCTTCGCAGTTATCAAAATAGTTTGACAACTGCGAATCCAGGACAGCCACCAGCGCCCTATTTCTGTTATGCATAGGCAAACGAGGTAAGCGTGGCCTAAGTTCGGGCGACATGTACCGATATTCTCGAATCGCACCCTCCAAAGCACTCCTCATTTCCTCACTGCATTGGGTACTTACATTAGTAGCCACGTCATTACTCACTTCGTCAGCGCGATGGAATAACTGACTAGACTGTGGTGGATCCACAGCCTGCGACGGAGGGACAATGACGTGGCTACTCTGCATTTCAGTTCGCAAGCGATCAAGTACGGTGTCGTCCAACATACGATTACGTTGGATGACCCGCACCTGATCCGACAATCGTTGCGCCGGCACGTTGACAGCTGGCTCAAGCACCTGAAACAGAGAGAGCATCCGAACACGGTACGCGGTCAGGTTGTTTCCTCCCTCTGTAGCCCCATAGTATGAGCGCATGACATTTTCATTGATGGTTCGCGTCCATCGCATGCGCTGCACACTTCCGCCGGGAGCTGGGACCCTATCAGAAGCCGGTGGGCCTCGCGGTCCTAAGCCGTCCGGCGGCCGGCGTCCTCCCCGTCGACGAGCAGGTGGTGGCGTCGTGGGCGGAGAGAAGTACTCGTCGCTGTCGCTCGACGCAACTGCCACGGCCGGTGTCACAGCACTCACGGTGAGGCTGGGTTCCGGTGGCGGCGAGGCGGAGCGGGGCGACGAGTCCGGAGGCGGTAGGCGTGCACGAAGAGCAGCTGATCTAGTCAACATTGGTCTTCATTCTTCATTTTATTGAGTAAATTTTTTCTTGTGACATGATCTGACACTGTATGTCAGATCAATGAATTGTTGTGGTTTTTTCTTTTTTCGGAAACATTTAGCCATTTTATTGATATAATATATTAGAAAAGTCTATTTGAATTGGATGGAGTAAATTAAAATCACAAGTTCAACTATTAAGTATTAAATATTTAGTAAAAATGGTAAATCAGAATAGAAGACGTTTATATTCCTTTGTTTATTGTTAATTCCTTTATTTTATTTTATACACTGTGATATTTTTATTTTATTTTTACCTTATTTTTAACATTATTTTTTATTATTTTAGGTGACATTTACCGATTTGACATGAATACTTATCTCAGTATTTGATTATTTTTTTACTTTTTATTATTTTGATGTGACATTTACTGATTTTACATTTATTGATTTGACATAAATATTTACTTTTTTTTATTATTGTGACATTTATTGATATTCGTGATTTTTTTTTAAATTCATTTCGTTTATTATTATTAATTATATTTGATTATTGTGAATGTGAGGACCATGTAGGTCACATTTTATATTTTCTTAATTTATTGATCTCCCACCACTATCTGGCAGTTTGAGTACTTTAAGCGACCTACCCAAATGTCCTTTCTTTGGTATTGTTCGTCGTTTCGTTGAGCTCCTTGAGTTATAAGTCGAGCTACACGATAACTGACAAATGCTTGCACTGACTGGACAGGTCCACTCAGTGTGGTTCTTTCTTCAAAAGACCATTTCAGACACGTATCTGCATAGTCCTCATGTGAGTTTGCCAAGATTTTGTCTGGACCTTAAAAGAGACTGTGACCTCTGAGTTTGTTTCCGCTGTTTCTTCTCAGAGTAGTCAGGTACAAAACACCGGCCCCATCTAGTTTAAAAAAAATGACGTGTAAAAGTGTTTGTAAAAACCTACTTGCAAAATAAACATCATTTATCATTTATAAGATAAGTATTTTAGGAACCTCTATATCACTTTTCTTTTCTGGTTCTGTATGGTGTCGGGCGTAAAGAATACCACCATCCCATATCTCCCCGTAGGTGTCGTAAGAGCCGACTAAGGGATTTGCCAGAGAATGGGCAGCAGCGTTCTCTGTGCTTTTGTAAAAACCGTACTGCGATCGCCAACCCGCCTGCCAAGCGTGGCGATTATGGCAAAACCCTCCATATGTCAATGTGGCGCTGGGGGAGGCCTATGTCCAGCAGTGGACGTCTTTCGGCTGAAATGATGATGATGATGATGATATCACTTTTCAAAAGCTGTCGATAGGTATTCCACACAGCTTCGAAATAAGTTTTTTTTTCAACCCTCAGTGTAGGGCCAACCCAATATATTTTTTTTATTATTTTTGCTACGTTCTATGGAGAAGACACTCTTCAAATTTCAATCTATAAGGTTTCTGTTTTTGGCCATTTGGGCACGGACCCCTAAAAAGATTTTTACTCCTCCGTTATGAGGTTACAAAGAACGGCTGTAATGTATTGAAAAATAACACGCATCGTATGAATTACCAAGTTAAAGTAAATTTATCAATACTTTATAATATCTATCTACAGTTTTCCACGATGTATGTACTTCATCATAATACATGACAAAAAGGTTGAATATTATCGCAACATACATTTATTTGATTTCTAAATAAATCATCATCATCATCATTTCAGCCCAAAAGACGTCCACTGCTGGACATAGGCCTCCCCCAAGTGTCGTCACATTGACATTTTGGGGGGTTTTGCCATAATCGCCACGCTTGGCAGGCGGGTTGGCGATCGCAGTACGGTTGTTACAAAAACACGAAGAACGCTGCTGCCCATTCTCTGTAAAGTCCCTTAGTCGCCTCTTACGACACCCATGGGAGGATATGGGATGGTGCTATTCTTTACGTCCGACACCATACAGAACTAAATAAATACTTAAACACAAATGAAGTCGCACGTTATTCGTAGGTACATAAAAAGTTATTAAAAATGTTAGGTAAAACATCTATGTGTGAAAAAAGTTTAAGGATAGAAGAAAAATTACACGACCTGAGTCAAGTAATACATCATCATCTGCCAAGCTTTTTCCCAAGTATGTTGGGGTCGGGTTCCAGTCTTGCCGTATGCAGCTGAACAACTTGAGCCCACTACAAAATGTTTTCGTAATTTTATAATTTTATTTTAACATAATCTTTTTTTAAATATGCGACTAAATCGCCTCTTTGCCATAATATGCATTCTCGACGTCCTCGAACAACAATAATGATATGGCAAAAAATTTAATCTTTGACATTTGATCGTCTCAGCGCAATTTTGTCCCACTTTTCAGATTAACATAGATTTTTACTAAATAATGATTATAAATAGTTGTATAATCGTGAATTATTAAATATGTTTCCGTTAGCGTGAATAAACCGTGAATTACAATTCCGCAAGATTCTTTTACTGCCTACCTGGCATAAGTTAAACGAACTTCACCCGGATTTAGGTGTTAGCCAATAAGGAATGTCTGTCGATATAAATAACCGCATAAACCGAAGAATGTGGACATTCCTTGGGTGGGTAATATTGGCGCCACTTTGACCCAATAAATTGGGAATTCATTGTGCCTTCGATTTGGCTGTAATCGGTTATTATTGGTCGTAATTGGGAGTTTGAAAGTAAAAAAGGATGGTTGGAACTTTTTTATTCCTTCGCGGGGTTAACAGAGTCCAAGTAACCAATATTATATGCTATGTATAAGCAAGCATACACGATGTATAACAAAGTTGTTTTTAGATATTGCGCCACACAAGTGACAGGCCGCAAGCCCGTCGCCCATAAACACCATTAAGGTAGGCACTAGACCCTCGACATATGTTTTAAATAACGCATGTCGAGCCAGAACAAATATTTTCAGAAAGTAATGATGATATAAAAATGTCTGAAGCAACGAAAATTACGTATCTTCCCCTAATGAAAACCAAAGAGTTAACAACTGTTTGTATGATCCTTTTGTAAGAGAACTGTACAAGATGTCCAGCGCTATATGTTTTTCACTCTAGAATAAGATAAAAACAATACTGGTTTAAGACGTCACAGTAGAGCACCTGTTCAATAAATTAGTTATACAACATATATATATATATATATATATATATATTTTATTGTAATACATATATTAACTGCGGCTGTTTTAACATAGGTCTTGTCGAAATTATCATGAAATAGATAGAATAATGGTAAATGTCTATTGTCTTTCCAATAGGTTACAAAATCCAGAAAATTGATGTTACGGCATTAGTAACGACATCATCAAACTCGTACATGTAACATACAGACTTTTTAATGAAAAGTATCAATATGAACTTTGTCTTTATCATTCATTTCTTAAACACTCAAATTACAGTCAGAAACATAACTTTACATTAAATTAAGTAACTTATAAGTTAAACGGCTCTCACAGAATTTTTGATATTTTTTGCGACCGTCAGATTCTTCGGGCTGTCGTAGGTGGGTCCAGTCCGCTTTGTTCATAGTAATGACTGTTGGCTTAGGTAGGCACATAAGAAAAGTTCAGATAAAAGCAAAAGGCTTAAAAAATAAAATAATACCAGTTTATCAAATTAATGACAGATAAGACTACTTTTAAGGCAAATACTTAAGCTCATGGTAAAAAAGCTACATTGACACGTATACATGACACACACCAAGAACACATTAATACTTTACTAATAGATTTATTTCAATAGGTCTGCATAATAAATAAACACATTGACGTCGCACATCTTCTCGGCCACAGAATTGAAAGGCTGTATCGACGTATCGTTCACTACAATGTCACTACTAGAAACAGAGCAATAGGCCATATCAGCTATTAACCTTTTGAGTGATCGTTGTGTGAAATCCAAACTTTGAGGGAAATTTTGGAGTAAACCGCTCACAATTCTCATATAGAGCCATTCGTATGATGATAAGATTACGAGTTACGCCATGAGCCAAGAGCCATCTTTAGCCGCGCCCATTTACCGAAGTATCTTGCATAAACTTATAAATGAGTAGGTAGATATCTAGACTATTTTGCCATGAACTTTTCAAATAAAGATATATATTAAGGTATCGATAAAAAATGATCATTGTATCAGCTGCATTGTTTATACGTTTTGTGTGACAGGCAAAAGATTTAAATTGAAGTTTTAAACATGTTCTATACGAGTAAAATATGTTTTATTGTTTTGTGCTAGTTAAGTGTCAAGATTGTCTAAATTTTCCATCAGACAATGTAATTACACGTGTTCTGATGATTTAATTAAATAGCGTAGGTACACATTGAAAAGTTATAATTTATGTTTGAATTAATCGATTATTAATTCATTCAAAAGCATACAAATATGACAATTTACGAAACTTGACGATCAGATAAAAAAAAACATTACATGATAATCTTACATCAATATACAGAGTATTCATATCTAATCAATAAATATTCACGTCATTTATTTATTTATTCCAATAATATTTGTCTTGAGTGTATATATATAACCAACATCCAACTTATTGAAGTCATCCTTCTAGAAAACTGGAAAAGGTATGAATAGATACGGCTAATATTATACTATACTAGACTTTCCACAATTCCCCTTTACCTCCTTCTTTACTGATTACAATGACCTACTTTTTACTCACCCTGGTTACCCATTCAAAAATATTGTTCAAAGTACAGCAGAACACATCTGGATACCCATCTCCAGTAATATAACTTGATCCTTGCTTCGTCGTCCTTTATCTACCAGCCTGTGAAGACTGTGACTAGTTCTAACTTAAGAGCGTTTATACCCTACGGCATTTCATACAAACTTTCAAGTCTTTATTTTCCGAAATGACTGAACAGATTTTAATACTTATAGTGACTTTTTAGACCTATGTATACTACTTATGCGTAGGAAGTTTCATTAAAATCTGTGTTACCCCGTACGATTGTGGTCCCCATCGGCAAGAATTTACAGAGCTACCCCAATAATGGCAATCGGTGTATCTTTAAACATTTAAAGTAAATAAGGAGATCCACATGTAGTTATGAGACGACACTTTTGTTTAGGTATATTGTTACAGTAGCTAATCGGGAAACTGGCGAGACGAAAAAAAAACAATAATTAAAGGAAAGAAAAAACATCAATTATACTTGCAGAAAGGTTATGAGTAATGTGGTGTGTGTTAATGTGCTGTATTTACGGGTATGAATCACAATCATGGTACAAAAGGCAACAATAATATACGACGAGTGTGCCCTGGGCGAAGGTACCCGTATAGGCCATGTTAGTCCGCATTTATCAAGAAGCAACTGTGCACTATTAAATCCACACAAGCTATAATAGTAGGCGACAATGTTCGTCTGTTTGTGTTTTATATAAAACTGTTTTATATCTTCAAGTAGGATTTAGTAGACAAACAACTGTATAAAACGTTCTAACCAAAGCAATCGTCCCGTCGGTAGAAAAATCACGAGAGTAAATGGCCACTGAAATAAATCCAGGCCATTGGTCAAATTGTCTTCAATCATATAACAAACAACAAATAGTCCATCATTTGTGCAGCGTCTTACCAAATAAATGAGTGCTTTGGTTAGAAAGCGGATTACTCTTTGTGTATTTCAGTGTTCACTTGTCATGTTCGTTTGTTAAAATGTTCTACATAAGATAACATATGGCACTGTATTTGCTACAGAATGCAAATAGATTCATCATCATCTGCCAAGCCTTTTCCCAAACTATCTTGGGGTCGGCTTCCAGTCTAACCGGAAGCAGCTGAGTACCAGTATTTTACATGAATCGACTGCCTATCTGACCTCCACCACCCAGTAACTGGGTAATACGATACCCCTTGGTAAGACTGGATTTCAGACTTTTGGCTTTTGACTACTCGTAACGACTGTCAAAGATCTACAAATGACAGCCGACACCAACGGCTTATTGTGCTTTCCGAGGCACGGAGGGAACTCGGTTTGTAATTATGGTCACCCATCCACGGACCAACCTCGGCATACACAGCTTAACCTTAAAGATCGACCCGTGTGGCTGTTATTATTTAGCCACGAGCTCCTCTCTCTTCTGCAAGTAGATTAGTAAAGGTATTTTTAACGTCTTCTTAGTCTATTTCATCCTGTCAATTTTAAAACTTTTTCATAAAAATTGGGAAGAAGTTTTCCAAAGTGCTCAACATGGTTACAATAAAGTTTTTCACTGGCATAAACATAAAGTTTTAACACTAAACCTATCCAAAACCAAATATATTGACTTTGCTCACAGAAAAAATCTTCTTCCACCTACAACCCGTAGTATCATGGCTCACATCTGTTACTTATCCAACTCTTCGTGCCTTTGTTCACTTCTTCAAAACACGGACATCATTAGATATCTTGGAGTGTATATCGATCAAACACTAACCTTTAAGCCTCACATCGACATTCACGTTACCAGGATTTGTAAGCTGATTCACATTTTTAAGACTTTGAGTTGTCGCTGATCGCAGAACTACCAAAATGATCTACTTAGCACGCTGCCAGTCAATAGTAAATTATTGTATAATTTCCTGGGGAGGAGCAGGCAAAGTTCATCTTCTGGAGATTGAAAGAGCTCAAAGAGCCAAGTAATTTCCAGAGTAATTATTTTTAATTATTATTTTTATTAAATATTTTGTTGTTTACTTCATTATGTACCTAGTTTTTAAGTTAATTCATCACTTTTGAGTAGTTGTTAATCTATTAATCTAGTTTAGTTACCTGTTAGTCTTGGGGGGCTGGTGACCCGTAACACAGATACTGTATGCCTATTTCGGTCACTAGTTTCTCGAAAATGTTTAATCGTTTCTTAGATTAAATAATTCCTGTTCACTGTAATGTTTGTGATGAGAAAATTAATAATTTATTATTATGTAATAGAATACACGAGCAAAACTGTAGGGATTACCTTGTATCGTGTAGGTATAAAGCGGTGAGTGCGTTACGCCAAATGCTAAGGTCGCGCCCGAACGGACTGCATAGCATCACGATAGAGCTTCATGGAGAGGTGAAGATCACCTGCCGCATCACACGCCAAGCCTTTGTCTAACAAACGATTATTATTCACATTTAACCCGTATATAAACCTTTATTTAGTTACGAAAACACACAAAACAGATCTATCATTCGGCTTTGAGGTGTCAAATTAACATTATATTTATAATATTATTATGACCCGACGCCACGTTTTGCTGTTATTGTCATTAGTCTGCCGAACTAAAACGCTTTGGTCCATTAATCTATAAAGAAGGGCATTCGACATTGATATTTTAATCCGATCAATTTACATAAAATTTAGACCAATTTACGTAAACCACATATTTTTTCATTATTTATTCATTAATCTATTTAATCGGAAGCGAAACCCGTTTTTCAATCTTTAGCTATTTGTATGATAAATTCAGCGTGGTTTCTACAAAAAAAAAGGTAAAAATAAACTTGTAATAAATAAACTGACAATTATCTTTCACCATCGTAATCAGTAAAAATCTCTTTCGAAAACCATAAATTTCATCGGATGTTCAAAGCAATTTGAGTTATGCAGAATGTAAATTATTGCATAATAAAGTGCATCGATTCGCGGTGAGTCAATAAACAAGAGCGGTGATTTTTAAGGTTCCGTAGCCAAATGTTTAGAGTACCTGAAAATCCCTGAACTGGGAACCCTGAAAATTTCGCCATGTCCGTCTGTCCGGAAGTCATGCAGCCATTGTACTCGTAGACTATTTACACTATATAATTTATTATTTTGTATATTACATATGTACATTATTTACAAACTACAAATAAATATAAAATAAAAATAAAATATGTACAAGTATCAAAATTACAGGGCGTCAAAAAATTCGTCGACATCGCTGTCGACAGGAAAAGTGCCCAGAAGGCTGGCCGCATTGCCACGTTGGATGGCAATGCTGATTCTTTGACCAAAAAAGAGGCCAGCCCTCTGGTCCCGTGAAGCGTCGACCAACCGCTTGGCGATATCTCGAAACACAAGATGGGCACTCGGGCTCCATGGCCCTAGTGTTTCAACCCCAAACGGCTCAAATACATAATTACCAATTAAATTATTGTATTTGCGCCGTTTAAGGTTTTCAGCGCCTGCAGCAGCCGCCCCAGCGCAGCTCACCGTGCTAGGAAGATGGGATGGCGCAAGGGTGTCGACGCAAGTCGCATCCCACACCAAACGCCTACCCAACTTCCATGGCATTATGGTCATACCATCTGGTCTCTTCCCATCGACACGTGCCAAGCCATTGGGTTCTAAGACAGCTGGCACCCCGGCGGTGGCAAGAGCATGACGAATTAGATCATTAATGCTAGCGTGCCGTGCTATCCGACCTGCGCTCTTACTGCAGGAAAGGCCATGGTGTCCGAGGCCGTCGACTGCTTCACCACATCGACAGCGATGTGGAGCCCCGCTAGGAGCGCCCAATCGCAGACATGTAGCGAGCCGGAATGTTGTGTCACCTAGCAAAGTGCCTATGTTAGGTGACGGTAGTGCCTGAAGCCAGAGACCCGACTCCCACTCACCCACAGCCAACAGGCGGGCATGCTCAGCAGTATTGGTAGACGTATAAATAAGGTTATTCCGTACCAACCTGCAGAGCGGCTCATCCCACTGTCTCTGGGAGAATGGGTTCTCGGGCCGATCCGTGTCCGGGCAAGCCACTTTCCAGGCGTCCTCTGCGTCCGTCAAGCACGGCACTTCCGAATCAACCAGGGAGAGAGTTAAAATCTTCCTGGTTAGCTTTTCAGTGCTGTGGACAGAAGAAAGGAACGCCGGTAAGCTTATACTAGAAATTTTGCGGACGCCGAGGCCACCAAAACGAATTGGTAGGGTGGCTTGCAGCCACGCTCGGTCGTCCAAGGCCACATTAAGAATGGATGTTAATGTGTTGCGTATAATTTGGTCAATTTTGTCCAAAAGTTCTGGTTTCGTCCAAAGAGAAGAAGAACGGAGAACATACATAAAATTTGGACCAAAACAACAATATCTAATGAGGGTGAAAGCCGAATGTAAATTAATTTTGGAGAGTCTATCCGAAATATCAATAAAATGTTTGATTTTGTCTTCGATGAAAGATGAAAAACTTTCTTCTAAAACAGGGGAACCTAGGAGGTGCAGGGAACTTTTTTCTAAAATTTTGATATGTGGGGCTATTGCATTAAATTTATCTATAGTCGATTGTCTGTCAGTCACGTCAGAGAGGTAAATTTCGCACTTTGAGGGGTTAAGGTCCAGGCCAATAGATTTAAATTTCTGTTTGAGGAATTGTAGGTCATGCAAAACGGTGTCAACATCACCTCCTAGGGCCAAACTGCAAATGACAGGCCCGAGAGGGTCACCTTGTTGGCAACCAACTGCAGATTCCAAAACATTGTCCTTGTATAATAATTTTGATGGATGCCTATAACATTGCCAGATAAAACCATAAATTTCGGGTAGATTTTTTTTAACTTCAGTCAACAAAGTGTCCCTATTTACGGAGTTGAATGCGTTTTTGACGTCAACCTTGAGAATGACCTCACCTTTTTTGCGTTTAGAAAAGATGATAAGGCATGTACGGCAGCCTCACAGCCCCCTCTGGAACCAAAACCAAGTTGAAGGGGCTGGAACTTAGTTGCAAGCGATTCACTGTATAGCTTGCAACAAATTTTGGCTGCCATACGCCTGTAGGTGCAACCCACGGCAATGGGACGAATGCCGCCGTCCTTCTTGCGCAGGGCACATAGGTTAGCCCCATACAAGGCATCGACGACGGCATCGTTCACACCACCGGAGAGCATTAAATTGATCAGAACCGCAAGCTCCTTCAAGAGCGACTCACCAGCTTCCCCTGAGCTCAACAAATCTATCAAATGTTGTGGAGTTAGACCGTCGAGGCCGCCGGCAGAACCACTTCGGAAAGAGCTTACGGCTGCGATCAACTGCGGGGCTGTAATTTGGATACCAGGTGAATCCTGAAGGGGGTCGGGGTGGGCCGGTGTGTCGGGAAAGGTGAGACCATCCGCAGGCGCTGGATGTTTGCTCTCCAGAGCTAAAAGAGTCTCTGGAGAGTAAGGCGCCACCACATCACTGCTGAACAGTAATCTAGCTGCCCCCCTAATGTCACCCTCACTTAGCTTGGATTCCACATGCAATATAATATAAAATAAATATATAATTAAACATTCTGTGACATACGGACTGACAGACAGACAGACTGACGGACAGGACGAAACTATAAGGGTTACCGTTTTTTCCATTTGGCAACGGAACCCCAAAAATTAGAAGGAAGGTGTGTTCAGTGCACCACCAAACAATGTTGTAGTGAAATTACGAAAATTTAAATAAGGACAAAATTACATTACATTTATCCAAGTTATGAAAAATATAAATAGTGTGCTCATAACCGTATGGAGTATTGTTGGAAACTTATTTCTTTTGCATAGTTTTTCGAGAAATGTGTGCATAAATTATCTTATTTATATCATATTATTTATCCCGACTACGGAATCCGGCACTGCGCGTGGTCAAGCTTACGATTAAACAGTTTTTTTAAAGCTTACAAATATCTGTTTAACGAATCCTCTGAGGTCGAAACAGAAATAAATCTTTTAGAACCTGTTCGCTGTAAAGATTCTAAGTTATTGTGTAATGGTCGGATGGCACCGCGCAATCGCGTGGGTTTAGCTGCCTTCTGTGGTCAACTGACACTACATGGAATCTATAAAAACGAAGGACACTCCACCATGAGAGACAATGCCATCGACTTCTCATCGATTTATAGCCTCATTAGCAGCCAAATAGCCGTTTCCATACCGTAAACGTAACGTATTCAAATAAAATCGTTTAAGCTTTAATCTTATTTTAATTCAGGCCAAACGTGGATCCTTGTAGGCGCTGTTTACTGATAAAATAATTATTTTACGATATACAACTACCATTTCAAGTAAATGAACCGATGTTCTAACTTTGAAGTCAGATAATCTTAACAATACTGTAAACATGAAGTGTTTATCACTTATTTAAGATCACTTTAGAACGTGTTAACTACATTTAATTGGCCCTTAACAGAAATAGTTAACAAAGATTCTACAATAATGTTCCTTTAGTTTGAGATTGTTTAGATTATTTAATCGTTTACATTACTAACATTTTGTTAAATAAATCACCGTGCTAGAAAGTGGTGACAGGGCAAACTGGTTCCCAATCTCGGAACACTGGGGCATGCAACTTGAAATATACCTTGGTCCAGTATGCGTAGCATGATTGTCATTGCCTATCTGTCATTATGTCGATTCTACCGTAGACAAAACGCGTTTCTACAGTGGTCATGCAGCAAAAGGCGCCCCTTTAGCTAACCGTCGAAAGCCATTGCAACGTGTCGGTACCTACCGTCGCATCTCGCCGTGGCATTTCTACAATGGTGATGCTACGCGTGCAGAAGACGTAGGCTGAAAAGATACTTGTATTTATAAGACGATATAATATATGTTTTAAAACCAAAGGTAAACTCAAAGGGATTGTTACGTTTCCGATGGGGAACGAAATGTTATTTACAACAATTTATCTAAAGCACTTCAGAAACTTCGTAACGTTTAGCCAATGTGTACATAACACCTTGTATTTATCTTTTACTTATTGGAGTTCAATTATATCTACGATTTTTCAGGTTTACCCAAGAAAATAAATATTAATGAATACCTATCCATTTTCGAATAAACAGATCATAGGAGTCTTGAGTGGCATTGAATATTATGATGAATAGCTTTGGCAATAAATAATCTATATTGATAATGATATTTAATGTTAATTTCTGAATAATCAATTTCGAAGTCCTCTTCTAATTCCGTCTTGAGAAACTACCTATCTCATATTATTTGCTATTCAAAAGGTTACAGGTGTGGTGATTGTTTATTCCAATAATGATGACCAAAAATAACTCCGCAATCTACTCATCACAATTCGTCTGCTCATTATTTTGATTTGATGATATTTTTAATCATTCCTGGTGTTTATAATAGCTTCAGGCACGTTCAAGACCTTACAAGACCTGGCTGCGATAAGCCTTATTGTTTATCGCGACAAAAAGAACAAAACAGAATTTCAAAACCGTAACAATTTTTTATTTACACTTTCACGAACATTATTACAGTTCATAATTGTCATACGTATAAATAGCAAATAAAAGTTGTCATTAAAATATATCACAATTTATTTTATTTTACTTCAAAATATTTCTAGGTTGTACTATCCATTCTGTAATGTACTTATACTGATGTGTATGTTTCGGTTTCTTTCAACTTCTTACTTCTTCTGGGTATGGTATTTGGCGGTGTAAGCGAGGGCGCGGGCGATCTGCTCGGGTAAGGGGGGAGGAGTAGGGATGGCGCTTCCCTGGAAAAAGATAATAAATATTAGCGATTTACAATAGACCATATTCGATTATAAAAGTTAATAAAATCCCTGCTACGACTGAAGTATAAAATAACAGTTAAGTAACTCACAGAGGGCTGGAATCCGTTCTCGTCAGCGACGTATTTAATGGAGATGACTTCACCCTCGGGGGAAGTCCAGGAGTAAGCTCCCTGGAAGACACTTGGGACTACAGGGGGGTTTCCACCAAAGTCGCGGGGAACGCCCTCTGCCTGAGCCGCGATACCGTTGTCGGTTTCGTAGCTGAAATTTTTTAAATTGATTAAGTAATGTTCTCTATAGCGGAATTTAAAAAAATGTGATGGGTATGTTGTAGGTACTCACAAGTAAGAGAAGCTGCCGTCAGGGTTGACTTCATTGCCCTGCCTCAGGATCTGAGCGTTGCGGGCATCACCCTGGTACCTGGCTACGGGTACAGGGACAACTGGGACGACGCGAAGGGGAGCAGCGGTGGATGAGGGGTAGGCGATGGGGGCGTATGTACGGAAAGGCCTGGGGGTCGGCTTGTACTTGTACTGGTTCGCGAAGGGGTTGTAAACATTATTGTTTGCTACGTTGTTGTATGCTCCGGTATTGAACTGCGCGCTCGCAGCCGCCACACACACCAGAATCAGCACCTGTAACCACAAAAACCAATTACAGTCTCACTGGAGATATCACTGCATTTTTTCACATCATTTCACACTGGAAATTTTTATTTATTTTTAAATAATTTATAATTTCGTCATCGATTTACTTACTGCGAATTTCATTTCGGATATCTAATGTATTGATGATCTAGCTACGTTGAACTAGTTTGTGTGCTTTTAAAAAATCCGCGCAGGCTTATATATCGCTCAAGGAACCACCCACTTTAAGCGGCGAACTGCGATAACATTTAAATAATTTAACGCGATACTAGAATTATATTAAAATAACACTTGGGCTATCCATCCTGCATGCTTTTAAGATTTTTAAGGTCAAGTTCTATAGGTTAAAAAAGGTATTTGTACGTTAGAATTAATATTTTGCTTTCTTGATTTATATTTTTATGACACAAATTATTTTACAAATTAGATTTACGCATTTTTTTGGTAAAATATCGTAAATTCTATTTGTAAATAAGGATAGACTCAAGTCAAAGATCTGAAAACTTTTTCTTTAAAATTATTTTAGAACTAGTGTAATGTACATAAAACTTCAAAATGAGTTCAAAATCTTTATTAGGAGGAGTTATTTGAGTATTGAGTTGATGATTTATAATTTAACACTTCAGTAATAAAACTACTAAGAAGTGAAGATCTTAGGAAATGCATTCTAGGATACAATGAGTAATTAATTTGCATAAACTAAATTTAGTCTTATATTTTGGCACAATATTAAGAACATTTCTTTGTTTCTAAATTCTATTTCAAGAAACGACTATGCACTTAGTGTGTAATTTAGTTTTTTTTTTGTCTCTAGCTTATTTAATCTAGGCTAATTTTGTGCTGTCATAGAGTCTGTTTTTGTGTGGATAAAACATTTTTTAGCAGCTGCCTAAGATTGTTTCTGCATTTTTAAGGATTTAAAGACATGCCAGTGAAATAACAGGCCACAGACATGTCCTTTAATATGTAAAACAGGCTTTCAATTATTCGCATATCCACCGGTGTACTTTATGGACTAGTTGTATTATGAGACATACACATTTCTACATGATCTTTGGGGCTTAATTATCAACAAATAATAGAAAAAAAACCGCCGCTGGATGCAAGTCGCACGGGACCGGTCAGGTGGCGACACTTGGGGGAGGCCTTTGTCTAGCAGTGGACGTCTTTCGGCTGAAATGATGATGAGGAAGATACACCAAAAAACCTACAACGAATATTATTAATATAAAATGAAATGGTTAACATTGATTTAAAATGGTCACAAGGTATTGTCCTGGCACCGCTCTACTTTGGATTTTTCCAATTTCTAGTCTCCTAAACTCTTAAGCCACAATTGTGATTAGGTGAGGTTCACTTTTCAGACGCTCTTTATGGCTTATTCATTTTATCTGCTGCTGTTTAAAAATGCTGTATTCAGTAACAGTGATAGCGCCAACAGAAGCTCGACACATGATACCCTTTACGCAAAAATATTTCAGAAAAACCACCTTCAGCCAGCTTCATGAAGTATGTCCTCCCACTAATTGGTGAATGGTCTCAAGATAAAAATTATGATAAGACAGTGCTTGCCTGACCATTCCATTCCCTCATCCTTAAAATCTACCACATGGGCAAGAGTTAGGTACCTTTGAAATTTCTAAAGAGACTGACCCAGGCAGGCCGAAGCTTGTAAAACCTGCTGGGGTGAAGATTCATGTTGTTCCCATTCCAAAAATAATAGTATACGTAACATCGTTTCCAGCGTGTCCAGTTGCTCATACGTTACACGAACAGATCGAAGCTACCGAAGGTACCAAACTCGTGGGTACATCTTGGGACGTCTCAATTTAGATTGGTATCGAGACGTTAAAAATAAGGAATTCGAAAATTTGACAAGTTTTTTCTAAGTTCCGACAGTAAAATGGACCAAAAGTTAAGACCTTTGCTACATGAACCAACATAGCATGTCCTATGCTATATGCTACTGGAACCAAACGGTGTTTCTACTAGTTCTTGTATAAAATATTAATCAATCGTATTTTTAATGAATTATTATAGAACAGACACTTAATTGATTTTAAATTGAACTCTAATTTGTTAAAATCGGTGAACTTTGGCAAAGCCATTGACAATGATTGTGCTGTAGTAACTGCCATGAACTTACATTAGTTTAATACAAGAGTTTTTTTTCAATGATTCATAGTAAAAAGCCATATTTTACGTTATAAAACAAACACCACAAGCTTTCTTAAACTCATAATATTTGGTAATTAGCATTTTAATTACAATTGTTTAAAAATATTACATCGATGAATAAAAGCTACTTGTTGTAATAATTTTAATTAATATTTAGCATACTAGTATGCAAATTAAATGTCAAATATTACCATCAATCATTAAACAATTAAAATGTTTTTATTTCTGATGACGGTAAGGGGAAATTAAATGTGCCGAAAATTCAATAATTTAATAAGCGCCTGAGGCTTGGTCTTCGCCATTTTATTTTACAATATGTTCTAAACGCTATTGCGTGGTGATTTATGAGTTTTAAACGAATCAAACCGATGGGTGCTTTATTGAATAAACATGAGAATTTAAAATCCGCTCTATATTTAGTATCTTTTGTAATGTTAATAAAATTCAGAAATTCCGCTTAGGTGTATACGCAATAGGTTTTGGCTACGGTTATTTTATGGCCCTCTATCACTGCTAGCAATCACTGGTACTGTAACAGTTCCGATTCATTTGTTTCTGTACAAATAGCCTAAGATCCCGGTATACAACAACCTTCACTGAGCTGTTTAATGGGTGCAAGATGCAGACCGGTGCAAGTTACTAGTATCGATTTACCCGTTTATACCTGCCTACCCGAGAGTTGTGACGGGAAAAGAAAAGGCAACCTAACGTTTGCATATTCTATGGGCTCTATATTTTCGATTGGTATGGAATTTGTCTATTAACCAAACCGGTGAAATGTTAAAAAAAAAAGATTTCTGACTGAAATTTTTTAGACAACCCATATGCAATATATTTATTGCCATATTAAATTTAATATAAATAAGTTTCATCCATTAACCAGCTCGGTGAAGGTCGTTGTATATCGGGATCCAATACTAAAAATCGAATCTTGGATATTTCACTATAGGCATTATATGCTATCGGTGAAGGAGCGTTTTTACGTTAATTGCTGCAATTACTACATTTCTTGATCGGAAAAGTTCTAAAACTGTGGTTTTCTGGAAAAAAAACTCTATCAGTCGCGATTTTTATAATATTATTTTATTTGAGTGTTTTCACTTTTATCTTTACGATTTTATGACACAAACATAAAATTAATCTTCTCGATAAAATCAGATGTGGTTAAATTAACAAGACCCTCCCGCAGTTCTGTTTGTAGTAATATGATAACTAAACTATTGACTTCATTTTAATTCATTTAAGCGTCTTTTTGATGTCAATTATTATGTTTAAATCAAAACCAAATTAACCACTAGGCCACTGCTGTGTAAACAAATTCACTTATAACATTATTTTCATCTTTTTGCAGCCATTTTCAGACATCCGAGACTATACGAAAAAAGAAGACTAAGTAAATAATCTTCTCACCTACGCTGAATCTACTCAGTACTTCATGTCTTTGTTTTTCTCTTCACAAGGTGCAATTGAAAATATTTGAACAAAAAAAATCGCAATGACGGAGATAACTTGGGACTTTCAGCTTCGTTAACTTTTACACCCATTATGAATGAGTTTTCGCAACATTTTTCATTGCTGCTCTGGTCCTATTGGTTGTAGCCTGATGATATAACCTATAGCCTTCCTCGATAATTGGGTTATCTAACTCTGAAAATATACTAGCTGTCCCGCGCATCTTCGTCTGCGTGACATTTTCCCTGTTTTCGCAACATTTTTCATTTCTGCTCCGCTCCTATTGGTTGTAGCCTGATGATATAACCTATACCCTTCGTCGATAAATGGGCTATCTAAATCTGAAACTAACTAAAAAAACTGTTTACTATTGTTTTTCCAAAAAAGGCAAACAACTAGGCAATACGCGCTGACAATATATTTTATTAAATATTATTAATTATTAACAAAAGCAACAGATGCTTGTAGTAATAAATTATGTAAATCACATAAAAATATGTATGAGTGAAATTTTAAAATAAGAGATGACCTAGTCGTTCTCATATGACACAAAATCAAGTTATCAGAATATATTTACGACAAAATGTCTTGTTTTTTGGATGCTTACCAACTTGATATTTGTCATCATTTAGAAATTCATCATATTAGGCTTAGTTGTCTTGCAGTCTACCACAGACCCATCGTAAAATCAGAAGTCACGTAGGATATTGTAGGTGTGGTCTGGTCTCCTTAATATAATGTGCACATCAAGTGTATCGAACGATTGCAGAAGAGGTTCTTATGGCATCCGACTTACCATTACAATATGAGTAAAAGGTTCAAATCGTACCGGGAAAGACTGAAATATTTTGGGATGGTCTCGTTGGAGAAACGACGAGATATGTTTGATTTAATTTTCCTTAAAATGCTAGTAACAGGCTCTTTGAACTGTCCTGAGTTGCTAAGTAAAATGTCCTTCCATGTGCCACGAAACATACCACGAACATCCAATAGAAAGCTGTTTTGCTTGCCAAAATGCAAAACAAATTTAAGGCAACATTGCCTACTGTATAGAAGTTTACTGTGTACAAAGAGCACGATGAAGATATCGACCTATGTCACACATCTGTGCCTGCTCTTAGGAAAATCTTAAATTGTAATTAGCGTAATAATTAAGTTTGATTCTATATTTATGCTTCTGTTTGTTTATTTCATTCTTTTTTTTTTCATTCGTTCTTTCTTTTTTTTGTGCAGCTAGGTAACGGTTAGTTGTAGGCGCAAAATATAGTGCATGTAGTGTTCTTCTTTAAGTGATAGGGCACTTAGATTTAAGTTGGAAATGTTTTTTCTAATACGTGTAGTGAAGAACATCATCATCATTGTTGAAGAGCCAAATTAAATAAATCTTTTGACACCCCATTGACATTATGTAGACCTATCGTAGATCACTCTTAGAGCCTCGGTTAATCCATTGTATAGCCCTCGTAGAGCCTTCGTTAAGCCCCTGTTTACAATTCGAAGAGCCCTAATAGAACTCTCGTAGAGTACTTATAGAGCCATTTATTTGTAAATACCTCGTATATCTCTCTGACTCCAAAATCGCAGAACATGTATTCGGTTTTGTTTGCCATTTCTCCAATCTGCTCTGGATCTCAGAACCATCTTCACCGACAAATACAATGTCGGCGGCAAACATCATGCACCAAGTGCCTCTTCGTGTATGTCTGACGTCAAAGAAGGTCCACAAAGAGGTGAGGACTCAAGTGGATACAAGGCTACAGCCACACCTAGGTCACCGTCTGTCCATCTTTTGACGACAGGCTGTGCCGACGGCGCGTTCGTGTTCCACGCGCGCCTCAAGGAGATGTGTGATGAAAAAAAATAAAAAAAAGGCTACAGCCACACTGAACTCGTCAGTGCTGCAAGCAACTGACTAGACGTAGGAACAAGATTGACTATTAATAGTATAAATGAACTCTACAGATTTTCCAGGCATAATTTTGCCTGTATACAAGGTGTTAGGGACACCGAAATTTTTCTTCCATTATTAAAAAAAGGTCTGCTGTTTCCTTCAAAAGTGCGATACCTACACGGTAAAAATGTATAGGAGCGCAGATTTTTTTTTAAATTACCGATGAAAAATTCCTATGTTAGGTTCGAAAGAGCTAACCTCCGCCATCCCCTTCGTGTTAGGTTACTCCAAACCCTGCAGACAGAACTGGGATATCCGCGTAGTGGGGCTACGTCGACTAAGCCTCAGTTTGGAGTCATTTGATTTAATAGGATACACAATGGGGTGCGTCTCATATCATATAAAGTTATTTGGTATATTTTCATTTCAATAACGTTTACAAGATATAATAAACGTCAGTTATACCAATTGTTGATATAATTTCTTAAGATACAACAATTATACACTCTAAAACTTATTTCGCATAACGTTATTGGATATAACGTTTATTTCATCGAAAATCATTAGACCTATCGTTTAAAATATATAATATTGATACCATCTTTATGGTTAACACCCCGATTCAAAGCAATCCGACTCGGATGGGTTATATTAGGTTCGAGGGTTAAGGCTGGAGCGGAGCGGAGTGCCAGGTCCCCTCTTTGTTGGTGAATCAGTTGGGTTAGATTTGGTTATAACAGTACCATTAACGCGCGAAGGCGAACGAGTGAAGCGAGCATGCTGCGGGAGTAGCGTGGCAATGTTATAATGCTGAAATTTTGCTTTGTGTTTTTAGTAGGCGTTTTATCATATAAGACTAAATAGGTTTTATGTCTTTTGAGTTGTATATCAAACGATTTTATATTCAATGTATATTATGCTTATAAAAATTAGTTATTTTTAAATTATATCAATCGTTTATTATTAGCTGATAATTATATCGAATAAAATTATAGATTCAGTTGTTATATCTTGTAAATATTAGAGATTTTGTAATTATATCATATTAACCCTACACAATGGGATTTTAATTTTGGTGATCATTTAACAGTATAAAAATATTTTTATAATTATTTCACAAGATTAGTCTAGTAAGATATAAATCGCTTTCATATTACTATCTTCCGAGATATAATTTATTCATATAATCAAATTACAATGTTAACATTAAAAATTTATCTAATTAAGTGCACTTGACTTAATGCTAGTTAACAAAAACAAGAACGTGTTGCAACCAGCACCCTTATATCACGGCTGTAACTCTCTTAGTGCGACAAATAGGGTGACTGGTAATTAGTGACTGATACTTAAACACGTGTTTATACTCATGATAACAAATAGCTTTCCCAAAGAAACATTTTAATAGTCATTTACTTTTATAACAATAATCATACAACAGCCGTATGAAATTCGCGCGCGCGTGCCTTTGGCATATCTTTGGCTTTTGACGACACGGTTGGCGCAGTGGTTGAGCGATCGACTGCTGCGCTGCGTGTCGCGGGTTCGATCCCCGCACGGAGCAAATATTTGTATGGCCTACAGATAGTTGTTCCGGGTCTGGCTGTTTGTGTATGTCAGTTTAAGTGTTTGTAAACGCACCCACGATACAGGAGAAATTCCTAGTGTGGGGCAACGTTTTTTTAAGAAAAAAAAAAAAAAAAAATATCGGCATGTGATAAAAGTGAACGAGTAAAAAAAATGTTTCTAAGGGAAAATTGTTTGTTACCTTTTCATGATTAAACGGCTGATCGGATCGTAATTTGGCAAGGAGTCAGATTATATCTTAAGGAATGACTGTATTAGCTACCTTTTTTTTTTCTCACCCTTAAACATTAAAAATTTTCAGACGAATGAAGTCACGGGCAACAGCTAGTCCTATTATAAATGCGAAAGTTTGGATGGATGGATGTTTGTTACTCAATCACGCCAGAACGGCTACACGGATCTGGATGAAATTTGGCACAGATATAGATTATAGTCTGGAATAGCACTTATGCTTCTTTTTTTCCCGCAAACACACACATAAACATTTCCACCCGTACGAAGTGTGGGAAACAGCCAATCAACTGGTAGTCGAATGTCTTTGATTTCTGTCGATACAAGTATTTTTTATAATACGAGAGAAACAAATATGGCTAAATTCAGTTTTGGGGATAGGAGGAACAGGGTGTAAAGTGGTTCTCTATTGTGTCACCTAACTTTTTTATCCATAATTTAAAGTACCATAACTTTTTTATCCTAATCATCATTTGTCCGAATGATAACTTATCCGAACTTATCACATAATATCACATGCCATAAAATTGAAATCCCTAAATATAATATGTCCTAAATCCGTTTGTCATAAATATTACAATCAATAATATACAAAAGACATAAAACCGTTTTTAATACAAGTTCATAAGTCCTAAATTCAAATTACATAATGTTTATTTATAATAATAATATTCTTAGAACAAATTTGTATAACAAAGCTTTTGCTATGGACTATAATTACTATTACAATATTTTTTCTTCCACCGACTTGTTTTGAGATAGTTCACTTGTTATGTAGTTCTGTTACGTAGCATGATAAATACGTTTTTGTTTTTTAATAAACTCGCATCAAAAATAAATGATTTTAATGCAGCAATGTGAACTTTTAAAGACTAACAAGGGTGGCATAAAATTAAATTGTAATGGCCTATTACTACAAAAATCGATTCTACAACAAAAAATATTACTGGGTGTGTGAAAAGTGAAAAAATAAACAATATAAGTGTAATGTGCGAGTGATTACTTCAGAGGAAAATGGCGTATAAACGCTGTTAAACAAAGGTATGATGGAACACAATCACGAACCAGACTGATTTTGCATTATATTTTTTTATTGAACATAGATGCATATATATGTCGCAGAATCAACACAAAGTAACAATTATTAGAATTGTTATCGACTATCGTTAATTTAGACTAACGCCATCTATCATAGTTTGTCGGAAACGTCAAGCAGTGTGCTTGGGTGAGGTCGGTACAGGGCGTGGCAGGTCTTGTTTGAGAGTTGTCAGTTGTCATTGTTTGACATTGGACGCATTTTCTGTGGAGAGACTGCACTTTATGGTTAGACACGAGCGTGAGAGGTCGTTCTGCCAGCCTGTATCGAACTTACCGCGTTTCCGTACTTGAATCCATTTTCATCGGCTGGATTAATTGAGATTTTCTTGTTTTGTTATCGGGAGTGAATAAATAGGCGGTTATAATCAGTGTTGAGGCTATTATTTCGTACCTACACCATGTCGAACTTAGACTCTGGCAAGGATGTACCCCAAAAGTGTGAAATACCTTCGTTATCAGAATTGGGATGCAACCCAAATGCCCCACATGGTGTTAGTGAAAGTGCTAGCCAGAAAAAGTGTAAAGCCAGTGCGTGTTTGAAAGTGTCACAGAAATGAAAAAAACCTGCGATTATGGATGTTCGCCTACCGGATTTTAACCCTGAAAAACGGAACGTCTCGTGCCCGCGTGCTTGGCTAGCAACAGCAGACATGTATGTTATCGATCCGAATGGTCAAGGTGCATCGTTGATGATTGCTTTGAGCCGCGCACTGAAGGGCGAAGCATCGTCATGGCTGTCGTCTATATCTTACCCTGGGGTGAAATGGAGCGATTTTAAGTAGCTGTTTATAGCCAAAGGACCGCCTCGTTTGGTGGCGACAAACGTGAACCCCTGACGCGATGAGGAACCGCCTCAATTTGCCCTACACTGGACACAAATGTTTCAACTATAGGAAAGTAGGACACAGATCGATGCAATGTCGCCTGAAACGAGACTCGAAGGCACATGAAGAGCAATCTAGATCGGTGGCGTCTGGCAGTGGCAAGAGTAACCAGGCAACGAGGAAAGCCGACTGGATCACTAGCTTCAATTGTCGTGAACAAGGACACTATGCATCCCACTGCTCTAAGAGGAATGGCAAGGAGGCAAACAGCAGCACAGCGGTTGATCCTGTCAGGGAAAAGCGAGTTGATGTGTGCCTTGTGGATGTACATCCTGTAGTACCTGCTGGATCCTTACGGCATTCTGGTGAGCAATTTGATTTTTATTATGACTGACTGACTGACATTGACTGGTATCGGACAGACATCTGTAAGGTCAACGGTACAAATTTTGACTACTTTTGAGATCGAATGGAAATTCGAGTATGAGACCATAAGGCGGCAGATAATTTCTATTTTAATAAGTGAGCCAGTATTATCGATTTATGATCCAGCTCTAAGGACGGAGTTGCATGACAGTGCTGTTGGATAAGGAGCAGTTCTTTTTCAGCTAAATAAAGGTAAATCGCATGCTATTGTTTATTTCAGCAAGCGCACAACTGCTGCAGAGTCCAAGTATCACTCGCACGAGTTGGAAACTATTGCTGTTGTCAACACGGTAAATAATTTCCAACATTATTTGCATGGTCGCAAATTTGACGTGTGGTTCATTGCAGTCCACCTGTAAGAAAACAGACTTAACGTGTTCACAGATGGTAGGCATTCTTGCAAGTCTTCTACTCCAACATTGTTCAACGAAGCGGTATTCGAATGTCTCAAGCAGATTTCTTTTCAAGACATCCATTACCAGACGACGGAGAAAGCGCTTCTTTTGAGAAGGTAAACTACAAACAAATTAATTTAGCCGAACTTAATGACAACTGGCTAATTGCCGAACAGCAGAAGGACAGGGAGCTTTCAAAACTCGTGTCCGACTTGATGGATAGAAAGCTTCCTCTTGATGAGACTAAGACCAATGAGCTTCGATAAAATTCAGCGATGTGGTAAGACTCTTTCTTGCCAATAATTCTTAGAACGTTCCGGTGGTCGGTTATCAACAATTTACATGAAGATTTCCTGCATTTGAATGGGAAAAGACCTATAAAAAAGGTTTATGGACTTTATTGGTTCGACAATATGACGAGGTTTGTACGAAAGTTCGTAGACAGCTGTGCCTCGTGCAAATTTTTCAAGTCACACTCTGGCAAAGTACAAGAAGAAATGCATCTCATACCTAAGGTTAGTATACCCTTGCACACCATACATAGAGGCGCTACGGGAAAACTAAGCGGCAAGAATGATCAGAAGGAATATGTTTGTGCTTATAGATGCCTCCCTAAGTAAGTATTACTTCACCATACGCTTAACTGTGACACAGCTAGTAGTATCAAGATTTTGAAATCTAGTGTCTCACTATTTGGTGCGCCCAACCGCGTAATCGCTGACCAAGGTAGGTGCTTCGCCAATAAAGATTTCAAGGACTATTGCGAGTCTGTTAATATTTAGCACCATCTAATTGCGACAGGTAGTTCAAGGGCCAACTGCTAGGTAGAGCGCGTCATGAACACATTTGAAAAGCTTGCTTACTGCCCTAGAAACAAGTAGTCGATTGTGACTCTGCCTGACGTGGAGCTAGCCCTCAACTGCACGGTGAATCGAGTATCGCCCGAGCTAGCCCGTTGAAACTTCTCATTGGGAAGGTTGTGAGGCCTTTAGATATCTTATCAGTAGTTGATGACGACCACAAATTGACATTGAGCAAGACAGGTTACAGACTGTGGAGAATATGGAGAAAGGCTCAGCTTACGAAAAGGTACGTTTTGACTCTACCAAAGCTAAACTAAAACCGTTTCCTATTGGAGATTGTACTGCTGCAGAATGAAGATCGAATCCAAACAAAGCTCGATCCTAAATACAAAGTGCCTTTCAATGTTATAGAAGTACTAGTAGACGGGTACGTACTTAAAGCTCTCAATTCGAATCGGACAAACAAGTATGCGCACGTCTTCGAAAAATGCCTGACAGTGACAATTTTGACGACAATGACTCTGACGCCGACTCTGACCCTGACTCTAGCAAAACTGACAAGACGAGGCCTTGTGATGATGCAGGTGTTAGACTTTAAGTGAGGGGATTAAAGATGCAAATGTAGTATGCAAGTGACTCAGATTGTATGCATTGCAATGCTGTTCGTGGGTGAACGCCTAAGTGTTTACTTAAAGTGTGTGACCTACGTCCAGCATGGCGATGTAGGTAATCGGTCGGTCGGGTCTAGAGGTTGGGTACCGGATGGAGGTCCCGTTGATGCCGGATGGAGGCAATGCGATGTGTTGAAGTTGGGTACCGGATGGAGGTCCCACTAATTTGCCGGATGGAGGCAATGTGTTGTATGTGACGAAGCTGGGGTACCGGACAGAGCATTGCATACTAGATTTGGTCTGAAGGTTTCATGAATTGGTTCGAAAATTGATGATTCTTGAAGAGTGGTGATTTCAATGTTGTGACTTTCTTTAGAAAATTTGATAAGAATGTGAACCAGAATGAAATTGTGTTGTTTGAATTGTGTGACTTTATTTCCCAACGCCTTGGTCAGGAAGGCCGAGCAAGGAACGTTTTACTTTCCATAAATTCTTGTTCCAGGTGCCCCACACGAGGACGTGTGAATTGTCAAGATGGCCGTGTCGCAGAATCAACACAAAGTAACAATTATTAGAATTGTTATCGACTATCGTTAATTTAGACTAACGCCATCTATCATAGTTTGTCGGAAACGTCAAGCAGTGTGCTTGGGTGAGGTCGGTACAGGGCGGGGCAGGTCTTGTTTGAGAGTTGTCAGTTGTCATTGTTTGACATTGGACGCATTTTCTGTGGAGAGACTGCACTTTATGGTTAGACACGAGCGTGAGAGGTCGTTCTGCCAGCCTGTATCGAACTTACCGCGTTTCCGTACTTGAATCCATTTTCATCGGCTGGATTAATTGAGATTTTCTTGTTTTGTTATCGGGAGTGAATAAATAGGCGGTTATAATCAGTGTTGAGGCTATTTTTTCGTACCTACACCATGTCGAACTTAGACTCTGGCAAGGATGTACCCCAAAAGTGTGAAATACCTTCGTTATATATTATTCATGTACTCAATAAAGCAGTTGATTGTGAACATGTGGTTTTTGTAAGCAAGCAAGCATGCAGCATGCAAGCAAGCGTGCAGCATGTAAGCAAGCATGCAGCATGCAAGCAAGCACGCAACATGCAGCAGGCATGGTTTCTGTCACGGCTCCGGCGCTGCGGGGCTCCGGCGGTCCCACGCGAGTTTATCGTCACAGATGGGTTTAACTCTCACCACCTGCTCCTCAACTCGCGGGCAGCCTCGCCCCTCCACACCTACGCGATTTTAAATAACACTCTAGGGGTAGGGCAGAAAAGATTACGTAGAGTCGGTTTTACAGCGCCCCCAAACTGGAACGGGCAGGGGCTGCGTTCAAGCGGCTCTTACCCAAACGCTGGGGGGTTCAAACGCCTCCTGCCGGAGGCTCTACGCAGGGGTCGTGCGGTCCATAGCCCTTTACGGGGCCCCGTTATAGGCGCGTTCTTTGAGGCGGCGAGCCGCCCATTACCTGAACGCGCCCCTGAAGGTGGTGGCCGTATGGCTGATCCGGGGGTACCGCACGATCTCCGGCGAGGCGGCGAGCCTCTTGGCCGGATTGCCGCCATGGGATCAGGTGATAGTCCTCGCGTGCCTGCACGAATGGCGTGCGGAGGCACTACGCCGGTGGGAAACTCCGCTGCCGTGGCAAATTGACGCTTAGCGGACTGACCTCCGGCGCGATCTCATGGCGGCATGGAGAGAGCGACTTTCGCAACCCCGTGCAAGGCACGCCACAATAGTGATAAGTCCCCTCTTTCAGGAGTGGCTGGAGAGGCGCCACGGCGCCCTCCCTCCCGGGGAGGAAACGCCCGGGTGTCACCACTGCGAGGATCGGCCGGAGGACACGTTGGAGCATACCGTAGAGCTCTGCCCCGCTTGGGCTGAGCACCGCCGTGTCCTCGTAGCGGCGATTGGCGGCGGCGACATCTCGTGTCCGGCCCTGGTTCAATCCATGGTCCGGAGCGAGAGGGAATGGGAAGCCGTCGCCTCCTTCTGCGAAGCAGTCATGCTAGCGAAGGAGGTGGCGGAACGTGAGAGGGAGAGAACCTCACGTCCCAGCCGACGCGGGAGATGCCCCTGGCGTCGGAGGGCAACCAGTGGCCCCCAGCCACCGTAGGCTCGGGCCTGTGGACGGTGAGTAATGGGCTAGCTCACCGTCCGTCCATCTTATGACGACAGGCCGTGCCGACGGCGCGTTTGTGTTCCACGAGCGCCCCAAAGAGATGTCAGCAAATCGGAAGGGGTCCGAGAGGGCCGATGCCTGCCAGGGCTGCGGGTTGTTCGAAATAGATACCGTGGCCCTGGAACACAAAGGACTAAGAAGAAACATGGATGGGTTTAAAAAAAAAGGGGTAGGGCAGACAAGACTACGTCCTACGTACGTGGAGTCGGTTTTACAGAAATTCGTTTCTGTCACTAAAACCATGAGTATAATATATAAGTTAAGGTCATGTTAAATTAGGAGATTCAATTATTATAGTACTCGATATTATGTCAGAATACTTTTAGAACTAAAGATAATTATGTTAAACAAAATTTCGGGATTTTGAACATTATGGTTACTGAAGTTTATAGCAAAGGTGTTATGGATAATGATTTTCGGAACAACAATTTTAGGAGAAGAAAGGGAGTACCGTTTAAAGTTCCTCAATACTCCATTGAAAAGGGCGGATCCTCCGGCCAGACAGGTGACATGTCTGGTGGGTCACCTGCCCGACAGTTGTTGTCGGGTTTCTTTATATAGTCTTAAATCGATGCAAACTCTGCTTGCGCGATTCAAATCATTTACTTTTTGTTCTAAGTTGCGTTTTTGGGCGTCGCCACACATTAATATTAAGAATTCTTTAAATGTCATGTTCTGGCAATTTTTAAGTGTAGATATTTAGAATTTGTATTTTGTTGAGAATGCTTTGGCCTCTAAATTCCTTGGAAATAGCATTAAATGCGTCAGGCGTTTTGCTTTATAGATAGACTGACTAAATTACTATTTGGATTTATTGCATTTTTCACACCCTCACCCAGGCAATAAGTGATCTGATTTAAGTCATAAATCATAATAACTTTTTTGATTTATCGGTATCAGTATTAGTATAATAAAAGATCAAATTAGTTCGTTCTTATTTAATCACGGAAACCAATCGGAATACCTTGTTTTTTTCATAATACACCATTATAATATAAATAACAATTTATGTCCAATTTAAATAACACATCCTGCTTTCAAGTGGTATAGGTAGCAATGTTACCACTTTGCGTCGAATATAAATAATAATTATGTACAAAAAGCACCTATTTACAAAAGTTTATGAGTAACATATCATAGAGACTTAAGGTCGATTTAAATTGGCTAAGTTACATTAGTTGGTCGTTTACTGCTTCTGGCCTTCGTTGTACCGCAGAGACTTGAGGATGAGCTCAGGGATGGGGGGGGGAGTAGGGAGAGCATCACTCTGGAAAAAAACCAAAAAGATTAAAGTATTAGCAAGTTCTAAGTATAAAATTGTATCAGGATATTTCACACAAACTAGTATGTAGACCAACAAACTAAAAGTTTTATGCAATCGTTTTACAACACTGACATTTCTATTTGTAGCACCCGATTCTTCTGTCATACATCTATTTGATAATATCATATCATATATCACTGACCTGACCCGTTCCTTAAAAGATCAAATTGTTTTTATTGCTAATTGCGGAAGCACTGACGTTTCAACTTTTTGCCAAATTATCAAAAGCTCATATCCGTTTTATGATGATGGGCATCAATTGACCTTATTTTTAATTAATTGAAGTCTATTTTAAGTATCGAATAGTGAATCTTCTTCTGTAGCTTTAATCATTAATTAACTTACAACGGGCTGGTATCCATTCTCGTCAGCGACGAATTTGACGGAGATGCGCTGACCATCGGGGGCAGTCCAGGCGAATTCTCCTTGAGACACAACAGGGACTACGGGAGGGTTTCCACCGAAGTCACGAGGAGTACCCTGGGCCTGGACGAAGATGCCGTTGTTGGTCTCCACACTACAAAGTCAACTTAATTAATGAATGGTGTGCATGGGTACTAAGATTTAAAGTGCTATTGATTCTTGACGGAAGCTAGTAAGGGTGTGTACCTAAGTATATACAAGCAAAACTTTAGAATAAATATGACCATCGCAAGACAAATGGAGGACTCGTATTTCCTTACTTGTAGATGTAGCTGCCGTCAGGCTGGGCATCGTTTTCGTAACGGATGATTTCAGCAGCCTCGTCGTTGCTAGCGACGCGGTTGACAACAGGCTTGGATGGTGGCGGCCTGGGCGCAGGAGGAGTCGGACGGGCAGGCTGGCGGGTCTGGCTGCCGAAAGCAGAGTACTGTGCGGTGGAGACGGCCAACACGGCGGCGAAGACAAGCTTAAAAAAACAACAGAAACCTATAGATCAACAGAAACTATTCACACGCACCAGAAAACAATGCACTAACAATATCACTTACAGCGAATTTCATTATTAATAGTTTTTTTTTTGTGTTGTTGGGTAGAAGAGTAGATCTGAAAATCTGTTAGTTAACTGATGTCTATTGATGAGATTTTTGGTACTTTTATACCAATCCAATCCATTTATTTACGTAAGATGGCATTGATATTGTGATAATGTTTGCATATGTATTAATTACCAAGATGCTACATTTAGTTGTCAACAGAAAGCATCGCCTGCAAGCTGTGGAATTAGAAATGTATTATAATGACCATGTTGGTTAATATACTGCATAACTTACCGAAAAAAAATCAAGCACAGTCTCTTGCAATTTGCCACGGTGGTTGGTCACGGTTAAGATGGACAGGTAACTTGATTACTAAAGAAACACAATGGTTTTTTAAAACGGCTAATACTAAAAGTTCTATTAACATTGTACCCGTCTAAATTATCTAAACCTGCCCAACCTTAAAGCAAAGTATTCCCTTCGGAACGTTTCTTTTTGTTATTGAAGTAAAATTTTCATATTTGTGGCAATCCTCTGAGTTTTATTTATTTTCGTGTCAAAATTTTTGCACTAAAACAAATTTATTCACAAAATAAATTATTACTAATAAAATTTTATGGATTCTTTAAAAAACTCATCACAGTTCATCAAGAAAATAATTAATTTGTTAATTGGACTCATCTTTAATAAGTTTGACTTTAGAATCAAGTATCAGAAATCTCATTCATTAATCTAAATATACAATTCATCATCATAATCAAGTCTACAGCAGTCCAATGCTGCAAAAAGTTCTCTTCAATAGCCTAGCACCTTTTTTTTCATTAAGTAGTGAAAAATGCCTACACGCCGTTCGCGGAGATGGTTTGGTATAATTTTTTGGGGTAACTCGACAAACAAAGAAATTGCGTTCAAAGCTTAAAACAGATGTATACGAGCTATGTTTAACTTAAAATCGACTATTTCCACGACTATCAGACGTTTTTCCACGAAACAGACGCGACTATAGCCAACTTTGATTACATTCTGCAAAAACTGCTCTAATGTTGAGAAGCTTTTTTGGTATGGCCCCTAAGATTTATAACAAAATACCTCAGTCTGACAAAGCACCGACTTAAAAATTTATTTTAAAAAAAGATTAGGAATTTATTAACAGATACATGTTGCTATAGTATAAATGACTTCTTAACGGATAACTTTTACCCTATTGATATATTGTACCTTTGATATATATTACCTATATTTTATCTTTTGACATATTTCTATTCTATTTTCATGACAATTGGACAATTTGTATTATTTATTTATACAAACTTTACTAAAAAAAAAACTTTGTACACCTGACCAGGTAAAAGCATGTACGGACCTACCCTACTTAATAAGATCTTGCATGCTCAATTTTGTGTGTAAACGCATGTTTTTAACAAATAAATTATCTTTATCCTGACAACACCTGCACTAGACGGAAGGTCAACGTCCCGTGTCGCGTCCGTAAGCAAAGTTCCAGTATCGACTGGATAGCCCCCATGATCCAGTGTCCTGCACTGGGCGTCTCCAGCCTGACCCTCCACAGCCTCAGGGTTTGACCAGCTTAGGCGGCGGGAGTCTGCCACTGCGCCTGCAGGTCTGCGCCTTGCCGGTAGACTTCGGCGAGCACTTGGGCCTCCAAATCCCACGGGGTTGCGAACTCAAGGGCGCATGCCGCTTCCGTGGACACAGTGCGGTATCCACGTATGACCCAACTCCCATGACTCTCTGTGGCTTTCGCAATAGAGCTATGTTCTGGGTGGACAGGGGCTTCGTCCACGCCGGGGCCCCGTAGAGGACCATCGAGCGAATTACCCCCGGATACAGCCGTCGGCAAACCAAATTCGGACCCAGGTTCGGCACCACCGATAGTGAGGTATGCACCAGCCGATAGCCGGCGTCGAGGCGCTTTAAATACCAGGGCCTCCGTCTTTTCTAGCGCCACACTGAGGCCCAGTGCCTTGATTCGGCCCACGACGAAGGACGCGCCCTCAATGGCAGCGCGTGCCGCTTCGTCGTAGTTCTATCCCCGGGCCGTGACGGAAGTGTCGTGAGCGTAGCAGATGACGCCCTACCCGAATAGAACACCACCTAACTCAATTTTCAGCAACTCTCATCCAGTAGCTGCCAGCCACCCTGCGCAGATCGTCGCTTCTCCGAACCTGAGGGCAGCCCACCTTACGTTTGCCTATTTGCGGCCTCGATTCGACAACACGACTACTCCAACGGTCAGCGGTTCTACGGATAATATGACCGGCCCATTGCCAGTTTAGGTTACTTGTTCTGTGAGCTATGGCAACAACTCAGGTTCTCTGTCAGATCACCTAGTTCCGGATGCGATCCCTCAGAATGACTCCAAGCATTGCCCGTTTCTATAACTCAAACTCAAACTCAAAGCATTTATTTCAATTAGGCTATTACAGGCACTTTTGAAAGTCAAAACAGAAAAAAAACGCGAAGCTACAGTCCCAGTCACAAGACATAATAACTTGTGAAAGTACTGTAGTTGCCCATTCCAAAGCGTAGATCTCTATGGAGAAGAATGGGCAAGAAACTCCATGGACACTCTTTTTAAATCAAAATATGTTACAAAATCTTGGTAACATCATTCGTGTTCAGAATTACTAGTACTCGTATGTGAGAACGATGTAGAAATACGGGCAAGTTAAGAGCGTCCAGAGTAAAAGACGAAATCAATAATTCGAAAATAGAGTTTTAAAATAAAATAATTAAAATAAACCGTGGCCGTATAGCTCACTGATCTCTGAGTTACTCTTCTGACTTCAATATTATCAGTCGTATTGTGTGAATGTGTTCTCGAAATAGTGTTATTGTGTGGTGTGTTGTATGCTTCTCGAAACCCGGCCTGCACCGGTGGCTGAAAGACGTCGAGTCTTCTCGCTAGATGATTTGTGACGACTCTTGAAAGCAGCTTATACAAGTGGTTAAGGAGCAAAATGTATCTTCAATTCGTAATAATTTAAAATAATAATTCGACTAGTCGGTTGCTGTCGGCAAACCCCCCTTTAAAACTTCTTTTTCTATAACACTGCGCCGAAGTAATATTATCTAAAGCTCATAATTATTTATGAGCTTTAGATAATATTACTTTGGCGGTTTTTTGCTCTATTTTGCTCCTTCATCCGAATCAAATAATCACTCAATTTTCTCTAGACATTGTTTCAGGAATGAGATCAAATCATAGTTGATAGATTCTAATAATTTGTTTTGTGTTTTTTTGCAAAATTAACGAGTCGGTCTGTTTTTATATCGACGAGTTTTTCTGCAACACCAACATGATTTTTTAAAGTAACTAATCGATATTTGACGTTATAAAGATCCCATAAATTCATAATTTATTTGCGTACAAGAACAAAGACAATTCTAAATCCCTAGTTCTAAACTCGATCATAACATCACGCCCGTAATCTCCCAAGGGTAAGGCAGAAGTGTACCTAATAGTACACACCCACGTTCTATTTATGTTTAGGTCCCACGTCATACGCGTCGAGCCTTTTGTAACCATAAGGCACAAATCCAAGCTACTACTGAAAAATTTCTCCAAATTAGAATCCATCAAGCAACTTAGCGTAATAAAACCACCAGTAAGGAGCAGACTAGACATAGATCATGACGCAGAGAACAAGAATGCTTCATCAATTAGTTTTAATTTATAGTGTCATTGTCGAATATACTAAAAGTGATAAAGATTAATTTAAAAGAAAACGAATCGTTATCACTTTTAAGCACTTTCTTAAAACTAAAAAGCTTAGCATGACTAAGTGGCACCCAATTGGTTCATCAACCAATCTATCACCTTTCATAACGTATTTGAATCGAAAAGTTTAACTCAAAATTATATGCAATTCCTTTCGATATGTTTCGTCAAGATTACCCAATAAACTGAGACGAGTTCTGCTTTGTAAGGCAAAGCCTCCGCCTACAGACCCATAAAATCTCAGGTAAGGATATAAAACTTAAAATATCTCAGTTGTTGATAGTAATAAAATAACAAGATGCTTTACATTTTTTAATTTGTGGTCTCGAAATATTTTACATCGATTTATTTTAAATATAACTAATAAGGTTAGGGAGCTTTGGGCAGATGCGCACCACTTGCTCTGTAACCATTCTCGTCAGCGATGTAGTCTACCCTGTATTTAAGACCATCATCGCCTATGTATTCGTAGAAGCCCCTGACCCTGGTTCCTCCACCGACTCCGTTGACGGAATTGTCAACAATTCCGGACTCTTCAGCAGCAATTCCATTGTCGGTTTCGTAAGCGTAATGGTAATTCTTTTCATCGAAGGTTCTGTCCTCCCTGACGATACTTGCGGCAGCATCAGACACAGACTTGTGGTAGACTGCTGCCGGAGCTTGAACTTGCTTAGGGCTTAGGGCGAATGGCTTGGGAGTGGAGTACACGATCGGGCGGTACGTCGAGAATACAGGAGTAACTGGAGTACGGTACGTCACTGCAGGAAAGGCGGTGGCTTGTTCAACACTGAAACAAATTAAATAAATTTAAACTCGATGGACCCTGAAGCAGCGTTGAAAAAAACAGGAAAATTGCCGTTATCGGAAACGGAGAGGTTCCGTACCTCAGAAGGAAAAACCAGAACCCTTATAGGATCACTTTGTTGTCCGTCTGTCTGTCCGTTTGTCTGTCAAGACCCTTTATCTCGGGAACGCATGGAGGTATCAAGTTGAAATTGAATCAATATACTCAAGTCTAAGGTCTCTAGAAACTGTGCTAAAAAAAATATCACTATAACGTAAAAAAAGATACAGCCGTTTATGCCTCAAAAAACGTATATTTGGACACTCTCAAGGAAATCAAAATGTATAGGGTACTTTGCGTTGACCTAGAACTATGAAATTTATTCAGAAATATCATCTTAAACTACAAGTACTTACAGGAAAAAATCTGAAAACCATACTTTTGTAATTAAATCATAAAAAATATAGTCTTCATTATTTATGATTTAATTAACGCGCATAACCAAAGGGAATTGTATGGAACCCTCGGTGGGCGAGTCCGACTCGCCTTTGTCTGGTTTTTTTTCAATGTTTCATTCGAAACTTTCAAGAAGATTGACCAGTACATATTTCATGTTTTTTTTCAATAAACCCGGTAAAAAACGAAAAAAACCGAAGAATATAAAAAAAAACATTAAACATTTCATGTTTTTTTTTTCAAATACGCACTTAGTATATTGATCTTAGCATCTCTATGCTTTAACTCTTTCTATACTTTTGTGTGTTGTGTGATATTGTTAAACTCATAATGCCTCTTAATAAAAGTTGGACTCATTGTCAATTAATAAAAGGAGATGGCAACAAATATTCAAAATGTGTATTTTGTACAAAGGAATATGCATATGCAAATCCTACACGTATGGCGAAGTTCATAATGTCAACGACACTGCTCCTGTAGTCAATTAATGGTTTTGTTGACAGTTTAACATAGTTTTAAGTCTTTATTTTTCAATGTTTAGAATTAAGTCAATAAATTGGATTTATCACCTTAATGGAATTAATCATCAGCTTAATTCTGGTCACCGTAAAGATACCTACGCCTTAATAAAGAATTCGTAACACGTGTCCTTGAACTGTCATGGGAAATGTCATCTGTCACGTTTTGGTGCGAGCTGGCAACGCGGATGTACGGAACACCTCGCATCCATAGTAATAATATCAGACAACATGTATCATCATAACACGATCTACTGTGATATTAAAACAAGAAAACTTTTGACGTCTTTCTTTGCATTCCGAGTGTTTTTTAAAGACACATTTTGTGGGCAATAAAGTGTCTGTGAAATGTCTGTGTAACATGATCTACATGATAAATGAACATGATATCATTCTTATTAAAAGTAATAATCCTATTTCGGAGTTTTCTACATTATTCTAGCTGAATTTACATTATAATGTTTGAAATGTCTAAAATATGTTTTAGAATAGTATACAAAATAGACTTATTTCATAAAACCAAACCATGTTATTAATTATCATACACATTAAAAAATCTTTCAGCCCCCAGGCTAAAATCGACAAATAACATAGAACGGCCAGTAATTTGGTTCTAATCGTATAATAACATCTATTAATATCAAAATCGTTATTGATATCCCTGTTAAATGTCATACATTTCACGTCTGATCAATTTATTAACAAAATGGCAGAAAACCAAGTATTGGAACATAGGCACCTAAAGGCCATGAGTTCAATCCTTATTCCACTGAACTATGCAAATGTAGTTGCTTCCTGCTTGACATTTAAATGGTAGGCGCATTGATAAGATTCCTAGATTATTCTGTTTTTATTAAATGTACATACAAAGCGATGAGATCGAGATAGCTATGTATTTTTCTTAAGTACAACCTCCAGAACGAATAAAGTCAAATGCAATCAATGTTGTTTTTCATGAATTTTCCTTTTCCTTGTCAGAAACCCGAAATTCATACAGCCAGACTGACAAGGCCCAGTTGTTCGGTACTCGTGTTACCCATCAACTAAGCTGAGGAGGTCAGATATTCAGCTGCATTCTGTCAGACTAGAAGCCGACCCCAACATAATTGGGATAAGAATAAGTAGACGATGAAATATTTTCCTAATTACTATCTAAAGTATAAGCCAAAGTATACAATGTTATCTAAAAAAATGTTGTCTAGTTTATGCGTGATCTAAGCACGCATAAACTAGAGTTTTGTGTCACGCGAATCAGCTATTGATTGCCTTTCCTAATCTATAAAAAATAACAGGTGAATCAAGAACGTTAATATGAATTTAAAACAGAACATGAAGGGATGTCTTTTTCGAAATAAAATAAATAGTCCTTCTTCTAGAGATCATTGTTTTGTAACAAATACAATATATAGCTTTCACTAGGTAAATTTTTCACAATAGAAACTAGAATCAATTCTACTTCCTTGTCATCATGTGCCTAGCCTTTTCCCAACTATCTTGGGGTCGGCTTTCAGTCTAACCGCATGCAGCTGAATACCAGTATTTCACATGGAGCTACTGCTTATCTGACCTCCACAACCCAGTTAATATTAGGTAATAACATAAAAGATCACAAAAAATCAAAATCAAAAGTCATTTATTCCAATCAGGCTGATAATCAGCACTTTTTGAACGTCAAAACTACAAGAGACAGTTCCCCAAAACGCCCGCCCTTCGCCACTTCCTAGTGTTTTAGCTCGAAAGAAGAAGTGGCGGAACAAACTCCCCAGCAACACATCTGTCTGTTAGGTTAGAAGAACCAGATTCTACACAATAGTACAAGGAAATGGAAATCCGACAACCAAGGGGTGGTTGTCGGATTTCTATTTCCTTGTAAATAACATGAACATGCCTTATGATACTCTTATTGAAATAAAGGGTTCCACTTCAACTAATAGGCAATAAGTGACACAATTTTTTCCTCACCTGTCGCCATAGCTGACCGCTGGGGTCAAGAGTTCCCGATTGAGCGCCTGATAGTACTGTGGTTGCTGATACGCGTTGTAGATCGATCCGTATTTGCCATTCCTATACGGCAGGGTCTTGTAGTTGCTTCCATAGAGTTCAGGGTGGTAACGACCATCGTTGTCAGCTACAGATAAGCTGACAGCGGTCAGGGCCAGAATAATGAACTGATAAAAAAGTTAATATTTCAGATAAATACAGAGAAGATTAATAATACGAGTTTGGGAGGAGTGTGTCGTTGTTGCCTAGATGAATAGTAGGCGATTTAATATCGATTTATGTTGTCGCTAGTCATAGAGCTGTGATAAAAGCTTCAGGAGTTATGTTTATATTAAACTAGCTTACAAAATAAGCAAGTGGAATTTAAAATGGTTTTAAAATGATGAAGTAAGCAGGAAGAAGGACATAAAATGAAATTAAAAATATCAAGGTTCAATAAACACTAATTTTGAATCCTGTGTTAGAAGCAAATTTTTCATTAGTGTATCATTAGATAGTGCTAGTTTTTATTTCTCTTTTTTCAGAGCAGATCAGGCTTTTCAGTCCTTAAGATGCGTTAACAGGGTATGACGGATTATGGACCTTGTCAAAGAATTTTTATGCGGATGCCTTAACAATTCTTTAATATATATGCATGTATTATGGGTCTGTAATATTAAATTGTTGCAAATTCATTTTTTTTATTAAAATATGCTACTACTTTTCTTATTTTTTTTGTTGTTATGAATTATCAATTAAATTTTTCTTCTAGGTCATTAAATCCTAGATAGACTACAGCTTAAACATTGTTTGGTTTGAGCTATGACTTCTTATAGTTAAATTCAGTTAGTGAAAATGAACAGATTTTTGGTAAATATTTTGTTAAACCCTTTAGCCTACTCACAGTAATCGTTTTCATTGTTTCTCGTAGCTTCTTTTCAATGGAATAAAGCCTAAACGCCCATCGTTTCTTTATATACGATCGTCAAAATCGAAAATGGAGTATTTATTGCAACAATACCAACGTTTAAATTGCAAAAATGTAAATTTTATTTGTGAGGGCGTCGTTTGTGGGGCTTATTTGGGCCGCTATGTGATATATTATACAACTGACCGCGCCCAAACTAGAATACTTAGATCACTTTGTGACCGCCCACTGTACAAACACTTTGCCGGAAGACAAATGAGCGCATGACAATAGTAGGTATCTTCTTACTTAAATTAGATCCGCATTATCATAAATAACGAGGGCATATTGTTACAGCTTATTACGTCTATCCATTTCAGAACACTATGTACAAACTGACCTTCCAATTTCTCGTGGGTCACTAATTTGGGTTATATTTATGTTCTCAGAACCTTTGTTTTCAGTTCAGATCAAGGTAGCACCATGTTGTTTCGATTTCACACCAAAAAAGGACAGAAGGATATCTTCAAGTGATCAGTTTGTTGCGAAGCAAAATAAATACCATGACTAAAATTTTAATGAACAACTGTGAGTCGCAGTTCCCCTAGGTATTAAAGTAAGCGTACATCGTGTGAATTAAATACGTGACATGCAGTTTGTTCGGGGAACTCAAATCTGCATATTCTTCCGGTTATTCCAGCAAATAAGTCATAAATTCTCGCGGCGGTTGCGTATCCGATGCGATGCGATGCAATGGTCACGGCTTATGGATTAATTTAATATTTTTCAGAACAGGAGACTAACTAAATTCTACTAAGAAACGTATTGACTAGTCGCATATTTGTAGTCGGCCACTAGTATTATTCATTGTAAATTATTTTATTATTAAATCAGCCTTACAGTATGTGAATTGTGTATGAATCGGATCTTTTCCTTTTTTTTACTCCGATCACTGGCTTTAACAGACTATAATCTATATCTGTGCCAAATTACACCTATTCAGCCGTTCTGTCGTGATTGAGTAACAAACGTCCACACAAACTTTTGCATTTGTGATAGTAGTAAGATTAATTTTGCCAAAACTTGCCTACCACAATTGCAGCCCGCCTTTGTGGGCTCGATTACATATAATATATAACTTGCTTAGGCACTAGACTCGCCCCGTGTTACATAGGACTTAAAACATAACTGGCGAAATGTATGTGTACATGTATACTTCTGCATAAACCTTCGGGAATTACAGGCGTGATGTTATGTTACAACTTGCTTAAGTAAAGTCTAGCTTTTTATCACGAACTACAATACTTACACAAAAACATCTTTGAAGTAAGTAAACCTCTTATTTCCCTTCCGTTTTGCCCTGAATATGATTTAAAAATATATGATTTCTTTGTATTATTGAACCAACACGTAATACTTCAATCGAGCAGTTTTTTACTCTTTACTAAACTCAGACATACCTAAAAAGAAGCGTGACATCTAGGGTGATTTACATAAGACGGATTTGTTAATAACGAGTTTAACCTACTGAAGTGTCTGAGACTTTCGGCCATCAATTTTTAATTCCTATGTGCAATAAAATATTATGTTCCAATTAATTGCAAGGACTGGTTGGCTAATAATATTGCCAGCATCGCCTCTGCCAATTATGATTTTCATTGATAGAGCACGGTTATTAGCTAATTATAATGTCATCATGTGTGTATATTGGTCAAATGACCCCACCCGCTCTGGGCGGAGGGGAAGGGAGTGTCAAACGTGTACTGACTAAAACCCATCCATGATCCTTCTTAGCCCTTCGTGTGCCGGGGCCGCGCTATCTATTTCGAATAGTCCCGCAGGCCCGGCAGACATCGGCCCTTGCGATTTGCTGACATCTCTTAAAGGCGCAAGTGGAACACGACCGCGTCTTCAGGTCAGTCTTCAGGCACTTATTGTGTTCAGATCTTTGCTCAACGAATACTATGAATCACTTTCAAACCAACATTGTTTCCTACCTTTCGAATTCTGTGGAGTGATCTCAGTAAGACAACAGACTATTCTTTTTTATTATTAAATTAATGCGACACAAGAGTATTTCCTACAACCCACACACTCTAAATAGACGCACAAAACACTTGGTTTGCTCTCAACCCATCGCTTTTAAAACAAAGGGGGTTTGGGTAAAAGTGGCATGATAATTCTAAGTCTGCGGCCACTAATGAAAAATATTTCATTATTGAAAACACAATAACACATTTATTTTCTTCTATGAACAATTATATCCAAATGCATCGGAGCTGAGATATAAAGGGTGATTTTTTCAAGTGGGTGAAAGGCCAAATCCTAAACTATGAGGAATAGCGAAAATCACTCAAAGGAGACACGAGCCCGATTTTGATAAAAACTAAAACTGAATCATTGTTTTTATTTTTTTAAACCAAAATTCCTAGCCAGGAATCGAAACAATAAATTTTGAAAAAAAAAACATCCTGTATTATTACATTATTCGATAGTGTCGCGGCTAAGAATCAAATTCTGGGAAGTAATTTCACATGGCAAACGATAGGAAATAGTTATTTTTTGATAAAATACATAACAGTATGCAAACTGTTAGTAGGAACAACACAACTTTGACATCAGATATTTCTCCGATATAATTTTCGGCAAAATTCTTTTAGGAGTCATTATTATCATATATTCCACTATACGTTACCAACAATTATCTTTGTGGCCGCTTAGCACCAAATTTGCACAATTTATTGGCCCCTACATTTACAACAAATTAATCTGAACATTTACCCGATGACGAAAAAGTCTTGCAAAACTACAGTAAGTGAGTACCTACAGACACTCACCTAAAAAGAGACAAAAAACTTCTTCAGATACCAGATGAACAACTAAAGACTCAACCAATTGTTGAATTATTAAAATTAAAACAATCATGCTCCGCAATCTTACACACCCTCTCATACTTATTCACGCACACCTCCATCACACAAAGAAAGGACTGGTTACACATCTTTTTAAATATTGTAATCATTTTTCAAAAAATTATATATACGTACATTCATACTTGGGATCATTGTAATATCTTAATAAAAACTCTTATTTTTTAACTCAGGGGGATCGGCGATCATGGTTGAAATACAGGTTATGCCTAGTTCGGCCCCAAATGATAATACTTTTGTGTCCTTTAAGTTTAGATTAAGCACTTTACCTGTAAAGAGAAATGTACATTTTTTTGTGAATAAACATTATTATCTCCTTTATTCATTTTACAACATACAATTTACATTTTGAAATATTTTTACAAAATTATATAAAATAACATGTAAAAATATAAAAAATTGTAGCCCACCGGCATCGGGAACAGGGTCCAGGCTACCGGTGGTCAAGGCTCTTGAGAGAGGAACCTCCTAACAATACGTGCCGTGTCCAGAAGTACTGCTTTCTGAATCAAGCCCTTGATCCAGCTGCCAAGTTAAGGACTCCGCAGATGTTGGTCGAAGCTTTTGGCTATTAAGCCATTGGCCGACACGACTATCGGCACAATGACTGTTGTAGTCACGTCCCACCTGTCGACAACCTCGCGAGCCAGATCTAGATACTTGAATTGCTTATCTTTCTCTGCTTTCACGAGGTTCTCGTTATGCGGGACCGTTATATCAACAATCATAGCGCGACGCTCCAATCGATCTATCAACACAATGTCAGGCTTATTGGCAACAATAGTCCTGTCAGTGACGATAGATCGATCCCAATACAACGTGATATTACCATTATCGAGAACTAGGTCGGGCGCATACTTATAGTATGGCACTTCTGATTCCACAAGGTTGTATTTCAAAGCAAGTTGCTGGTGGATAATCGTAGCAACAAGGTTGTGTCTATGCAAGTACTCTCCGTTAGCCAAACGAGAACACCCAGAAATAATGTGTCGGATCGATTCTCCCGGACGGTGGAATGCCCGACATATGTCATGTCAACCGTGCCATCCTTTACTATGTGTTTCCTCTAGTAGTTAGTGCAGTTTAGTTAGTTATTGGTCAGCATAACTTCGTCCATTATTGCACAGATAAAACCTTCAGTTTCCGCGAAGAGGTCACCGAAATGCAGTCAGGGTTATTATGAATGCAGCTCAATAATGGAAACGAATATTATAAAGAAGTAAAGTGGTGTTTGTTAGTTTGGTAAGGTAGTGTTTGAAGCTATTCGATTCCGAAAATTCTTCCACTAGTTAGTTCGGCCATAGGCTAAAACGTTCCCGTGGAATAATTTCCGATCTAAATAATCTGAGTAAATAATCTTTTGAGAGCTGTTATTTCAACTACATATTATTTCCTGCAACTCTCTAAGCCCTGCACGGGATTAAAATCGCCTCGACTTATCGGCACGTAACCGCGGATAGGTGTCGCCATGCTTATGGTTCCCGACTCCCGTACACGGCTGGGAGGAAGTGGTGCCGACCCTACGCAAGTGAGGCGACGGCTGGCTGCAAGAGGGGCAACGACTTGCCGCAAGGGGAGTGACAGTGCGACACCCCGCCACGGTAAGTCAATGAGTGCTGTTATCTAACTGCTCCCAAACGGAGGCGATGCCTATTATGCGATGCAGTATGGAGTTGCATTGAATCGAACAACTCGGGTTGAGGCAAAACTCATCCCGTGACATTTGATACTATAGTTCGTTGACGTTTATTTTCAACCAACTGAAATTCTCAAGCAATGTTAGCTGAAACTGAAAATAACATACTTGTAGAACGTAAGGTACGGGTAGCCAAAACAAAACAAGAGAATCTACACATTCTGCTCAAACCGACGCTTCATAAATATTTAAATTACACGATAAAATTCAATCTTTTGTATTTATTGCTCGTTATGTAAGTTTCATCTCATGTTTTGTGTTCGAAATGATCTAGGATGGCTCATTTAATCATATGTATCTGTAACATTTTAGTCTAAACGTGTTATAAGGAATGTGTTATTTCTGTTTATTGCATTATTATAATTTGAAGGTCGAAAGATTTATCCTGTTCGGTAGAAGTGAATCACTTTTTCTTAGTAAATATTATATATATCTTTTGCAAAATTACGATATTTTTGTGTTTTTTTATGTTATTGATGGTGTGTATTTCCAGAAAATGCACTAAATACCTAGATACGTCATCACTTTGCAATGCTTTGTCTAAAGAGGAGATGCCCCACGTTGAATTTTTTCAAACAGCATTCTTTCCTTAGTCTGGATGTCCATCAGATTAATACTAACACTGCAACAACTCTGAAAAGGTGTGTGGTAATCGGTTGTCGTGGTAAAGCATGAGATGCGGAGGAATGATAAAAATTGCGTGAGGAATGTTTTGAGTATGAATATAGATGTCTTAAGAGTAGAGGAAGACCAAAGAAACGATGGATGGACTGTGTGAAGAATGATATGGCTGGAAAGGAGGTAACTGCTGATGTGACGAGTAATAGAGAAATATGGAAGTAGAAGACATACGCACGGTTTAAAATATTTAGACATAGATAAATTACTGGATTAACGAAATTCATTTAGTAAAATCAGCGAGGCAGGAGCAGCGATGGCTCAGTGGTGACAGCCCCGACCGAGCAGTAAGACGTGAATTTGAACCCAGGCAGATGCAATACTTTGTGTATTTTTTTTTATCACCGCTGCTCTCAAATCAGACACATCGTGAGGAAACCAGCAAATCCTAGAACTGAAAATTCGAAGACCTGTAACCTCTACTAACCCGCACTAGACCCGTGTAGTGGATTACAGCCCATTCCCTCTCATAGAGAGGAGGCCTGCGTCCCAGGAGTGGAAACATTATAGGCTGATTGTCCTATATACTAAAACTAACTGTGCAGTAAAAAAGTGGAAAAAAAACTGGCCAAGTGCGAATCTGACTCGCGCACGAAGGGTTCCGTACCATTATTTATAAAATCGAGAAAAAAAAAACTTTGTATGGGAGCCCCCCTTAAATATTTATTTTATCCCGTTTTTATTATTTGTTGTTATAGCAGCAACAGTAATACATAATCTGTAGAAATTTCAACTGGCTAACTATCACGGTTCATGACATACAGCCTGGTGACAGACGGACGGACGTACGGACGGACGGACGGACAGCGAGGTCTCATTAATAGGGTCCCGTTTGACCCTTTGGGTACGGAACCCTAAAAAGTGTTGCAGGAGTTTTCTTACGAGAGAAAACACCAAATGGTTTTTGAAAGTACACTGTTTGGTATCTCAAAATTTAATATTATTTTTAAAAAACCTAAGCAAACAATGTTTTTCTAAACGCACTACGAAATGTATACCTGAACTGCTAATTAAGTCTATTTTTGTTTATTTTGCAATTTAATCAACTTCACTAATGTTTTGATAGTTCTTATCTTTTATAGTTTAAATTTCGATAATGGTCACTTTTTTTTACTGCTTGTATGCAAATTATAGCTCTGAAATGGACCGATTATTATTATTCCTTCATTAGTGCAATTTAATCGGTAGATATAACTTTTATGTTATTTTAATCACTATACGGGATTAATCAATATCTTTAAACTAAGTAATTTAAAAAAATCTAAAAAAAGTAGTTTAAAATGGACTAGCCATAATAAAGGTTTGCTTAAACAAATACCGACCAATCGCGGACGCGGCTCAGGACACTGGGCTCTGACAAATAATCTACTAAAGAATTTGTTTAAATCGGGGACACCGGACTCAGACAGATACTGCAGTATTTGTGGTAACTGATCCGTATCAATCCACACCGATTTGAACACACCTTAAAAAGGGGTTATTATGGTGGGCATTTTACAACAAAAAGTAATAAAGGCAGCTGAGACACAAACTGCATGATGACTCCGACCTGCGGTCATCAACCCGGCAAAGACTACTGGCAATACAATCTTTATGGGGTACTAAATATTAAGAGATCTATGGTACAATGTCACATAGCATGGACTAAAAGGAGGAATAAAACAATAAACAATTTCAATTTTACAGCTTAATTAGGTTTATTAAATTACAGTATTGCCAAATCATAAAATATCATAAATATCACGGTTATATTACATTAAATAAGGGAGCGTAGGTATTCACTCCGTTGTCGTATCAACAACTCTAACAAATACTTCGTATTCTAACTTTATCTTACTCGTAAGAGAGTTTTCGACGGTATTTAGAACCTTAGTGCCTCTAAAACTGTAGTAGGAGCCGAACTTTTCGCCTTGAGGAAGCTTCAGCGTTGGAGGATACCTGAAAAAGGAAGAAACATAGATTTAAACCAAACTGCAACTGATAAAATGCAATGCACCTTTGTATATTACATCGAAGACAAATAATCCGTATCAAGAATAATCCGTAGAAATGTGTATCAGAAAAGCAGATATTTGAAACTGTTAGATCCCCAAACCAAAAATGCGAAGACATATGACTCTGCCTACCCTCACTGGGCCCACATGGTAGATTCAGACATAGAGAGGAGGCCTGTGTCCCAGTTGTGGGAACATTTTTGTCATGATAATGATTATGCTAAGCCAGATACAACAAGACAAAGTCAATGTCATGTTATGGTCTCCATAAAAATAACACAAGATTATCCTCGAAGGGTTGGACAGAGGTACACTCACATTATAAATTTTCCAAAGTACCTTTATGAGGGTCCAAAAACTTGAGTCATGAAATGGATTATTCCAAAAATAATGTCCTCTAATTCAACACATAAATAAAACCCAACATATTTATTGTTTGACGATGAAGGAGCATTGTTTTTAGTTATGTAAATATGTGCACAGGATCAAATGCACTTATTGATGGATCGAAAAGTTGTATTTTATCGAAAGGTTAGATTAAATACATGCTTATGACAACAAAGAAATTTGCAATACTGTGTTAATTGTTTGTTTATTGAATTCTTACTAAATGGACCTGCTTAGGGTTTTTTGTGTGACGAATGTCTGTTGTCATTGCATTGTCTAAGGTTTCTTCTGCTTCTTTTCATATGGACGTTATATCCATAATATAATGTTTGGGTGCCATTATTCTAAGGGCTACTTCATACCTATTAGGGTCACATTCGATTGAGCAGTATTCGTTCAACTACAAAGCCAACTCATCGTTACAATTACTGCACATATTTTATTGGCAGTGCCGATCGGTAAATCTCGCTATCTATCATCTCTGAACCATGTTCGGTCAAGTTAGACATAAATCGTGCTAAGCCAAGACGATGTGTAACACCCCTTAAACTATTAAATGAAAACACAATTTACCATACGCGTCATACATTCAAGAAACGATATCGAAGCTTTACTTATTGCACCTGGACAAGTTGGACATTAAATAGAGAATGGTAGGGACCATTCTCTATTTAATATACACAGTACAGTAAATAAACACATATAAGATTGGTACCCGCCTATAAACGAGAGAACTCGAAATATTTGGACGGTTGGCGCAGTGGCTGAGCGATTGGCTACTAGACTGCGTGTCGTGGGTTTGATTACCGCACGGAACAGATAATTGTATGCCCTCCAGGTAGTTGTTTCGGGTCTAGCTGTTTGTGTGTGTGAGTTGTTAATGTTTGTAAACGTACCCATGATACAGGAGAAATTCCTAGTGAAGGGCAAAGTTATAAAAAACGTATAGATTAAGTACTGAACTTACTTTTTAGTTTTACGCAAAAGTTATGCCATGAGGAACTTTAACTACTAATCCTTAAACCTACATATACGAACTGACAAGTATATACGTTATAAATAATTGATAAGGTACCCTGCAGAGATCTATTGCTAACCACCATAGAGATAGAAAAGTTTTACTTACTGGGTAACAAACTCCGAGTGGTTAGATGTTGGCTCCAAATATCTGCATTTCACTGCAATCTCCTTATCAGCGTACACCTTCCTGTAGTGATTCGTGCTTCCTTCGAATTCATTACCAAAGTTCACGGACTCATCCGACACATATTTGTCCACTAAAGCCTTGATAACTTTGTGAATGTAAGGGTATCTGTTGGCATAGTTCCTTGAACCGATGTAATCTATTTTGTTGGGCTTCGGTCTTGGACTGCCGCCTGGTGGGCCGGGCGGGCCTGGTGGGCCTGGAGGGCCTTTGGGACCCCATGGACCAAAAGGTCCCTTAGGTGCGTTTGGTCCGAACCCTCCGTTGTCTCCATAGCCACCTTTTCCTCCATTCCCGCCATATCCGCCATTCCCTCCAAATCCTCCATTACCACCGAATCCTCCATTAGGCCCGACTTGATGGATATATCTGTAGTCACCGTCATCTTCTGGATATAACCCCTGTTGGTATATGTATGTGTACTTTCCTTCGTCCCCCGGAATATACTTCCCCTCATCTAACGGCCTGTAGTATCCTCCGTCGTCGTATACTCTATATTTCTTTGGGTTGTATTTCCCATCGTCATAGGGTGAACAATGTATGACTGCCCACAACGTAATCGCAAATACCTGGAAATAATGAATATTGATTCGATTAGTTTAACAAATACTTGTATGCATATAAAATACGAATTATTTTCTAATGTCAAATCATTATGAAGGCATACAAGTATGTAATCGTTATTAATTATTTATAAGGTAAAACCCTGAATGATCTTTGCATATCTCGAACTGAACAATAATATTTGTATTCGATGCAAACTTAAATAGTATTCAAGTATTTAAGGTTAAAAAAAAACCCTTCTAAGCTCAAGAGAGGTTCAAGCCCCGTTGAAGCGGCCCTTGACCATAAATTCACAAACGTTTCTTGTTTTTTCATGCAACAGTATTCCATAGTTGTATTGTCACTTGTTTTTAAATGATGACTAAGGTTTTAACCAAAAGTAGTTCTAATAATAATTTATATTTTAATATTCTACACGTTCTGAAATAACAAGTCACTGTGCATATTAACCACGATGCATATTTAATTATAAACAGGTACTTACAAATTTCAGAGCATTCGCCATTTTCACAAAAAAAATCACCCGCAACAGCCAGCAGATCCTCGACCAGTCGGCCTGCTATCTCCACAAATTTAGTTCTTGATCTGAAACTAGATCAAATAATGTGTCATAGGTTAGCACCTCGGAGGAAATACATTTATATTGTCAAAATGATCTCCTTCATCATTGACATTTAATTAACATTTAAATGCATAATAAATTTTATTTAAAACATACCAAAAGTGGAACACAATCCTTAAATCAAGGTGTGACGAGGTCAGATTAAAACATTAGCATAGCTTATAAATTATAAATAGTTCCGTTGCGACTTGGATGAGCGATATTAATCATTCACTTTGCACTTCAACTTTGCATTTTTTATAATAAATATATTTGGTCACTAACTGAGCAATCTCGAGCAGTTTTGAGACGACCGACTTGCAAGAGAGTCGTAATTCTCTTATGGAATGTTTGAAGATCCACTACACACATCGATTTGCATAAAACAAAAATGATTAAAATGCAACAATATAGTGCGACTGCGTTCACAACACTTTATTCCATGTACATCTAGGTTCTTGACTTGTTTGACTTAGTTGACATACAAAATCTAGACCGTTTGGCTTTAAGTAGGTGTTAGGATACCTACATGTTGTGACATGAGTGGCATCGTTCTATAAAGACAAATAAGCATTCAATAATGACTTTATTGTGCCATTAGCAGCTTTTATTTATAAAACTAAGTACTGTTAACGTGTTGTTTTATTCTAAGATTTTAAAAGATTGTTTCTAACACATTCATTCATAGCTCTGTTAACCTCTTCCGAAATATTAAACCTGCTGTTCTATCACAGCTTGTTTTAACTTTTAATAAAAAATAAACAAAGAATTAAGTAAAAACTACTTTTTCACTACTCATACTCTGAAAGTAGGTCTGAAGTTGCCTGAGGAGCGGGATGAAAGTAATACTTTTCATCCCTAGGGAGAATCGCTTTCAACTGACAGATGTCAAATTATAAAAAAAAAACTAGTTCTATTTTGACATTTTTATTGAACCATGTTCCAACTTTCCATGAAGCCACGATGTAAAATTGAAATAACTTAAAGCGACAATCCGAAATAAAATGTACTAATTTTTTCTTTAACTAATTCATGTTGTTATTTTTACTTTCCTTGTATTCGTAATGAAAAGCACAGTGTTTACCTCGGGTTAAAGACTTATTTAGTCCCTCTAACTATTGGCGCGCTCACTGCATTCGGGCGCCCAACCCCGTCTCGGGACTAAATAAGTAACTTTCACCCCTGGGGTAACAATGTACTATTCTACACCTTATTTGACAATTCTTGTTTTGGGGTAATATATTGGTTTTGTTACTGGTTTGGTCTTATTTTTTCAAGTATGGAAGGTCGAACCAGTTGAACAAAGTTGAAGAATGTTGAAGAAGAGTTTTAGAAAGTTCAGAAAAAAAACCATCACCTGGACCAGGACCTCTGATACAATAGCTGTCATGTTGTAAGAAATGTAAAATCTATTTTATATCAATTTAGAGCTTTTAAAATTGATGTGTTTTTTATTATAATATAGGAGCATAACTTTTTTGTAATGACAGCTTCTCAGATTAGACTAAGCTATTTCTGCCATGTTATATACCAAATCCAATTACAATTTCATAATAAAAGAAAGACTTGTCCTTGATCTTATTTGATGAGGTCTAATTTTGCATCACATTTTTGTAGACGATCTATGAATTTTGTACTGATGTACCTTCGTAAATAATAACGCAAAAAATAATCAATCTTAAATTATTTAAAATATACATACTGAATGTATAGAACCTTCAATTATTATATCAACTCGCTCTTGCCAGATTGTATTCTTTTGTTAACAAAACCAGTTCTGGGTTTTTCGTCACGATTTTAATACCGATGCCGACAGGAATCTCCAAAGTTTAGTAAAGGTACAAGGTGGTGACACCTCCTATCCTTAGGCGGCTGGGTCAAGGGCCTGAAGTTGGGAGCAGTTATCCTCGACACAGCGTGGGAGATCCGAATTCCGATATTTTTTTATGTAACTCGAAATATTCATTATATACAAAAGGATTCATGAAACGACTAGCGGTTCCCGGCTTGCGTTGCAATGCACTTTTCCTACCTACCTCCCCCATCTACCCTACTCTGCCTACCTACTACGTACTAACCTACCTACCTACCTACCCTACCCTACCCTACCCTACCCTACTCTACCCTACCTTTTTCACCTTTTAAACCTTCCCTGCACTGCAACAAACATTTCAAAACCAAAATCGGCCAAATCGACCCAGCCGTTGTCGAGTTATAAAATTACAACGAAAAGTGGCATTGTTTTTTATAGAATAGAATAGAATAGAATAGAAATAGAATAGAAATCGTTTATTTGCCAATAATGTAGGTTATACAGAATATGATGGTAATTTTGATGAGCGTCCCAATACAAAAAAAAAAAAAAAATTTGGCAAGAAGATAGATTTCAACCTGGGGAAGGATATAGGCAGCCAGTTTAAAATATTATTTACTAGCTGTCCCGCGCAACTTCGTCTGCGTCACATTTTCCCCGTTTTCGCAACATTTTTCATTGCTGCTCCGCTCCTATTGGTCGTAGCGTGATGATATATAGCCTATGTCCTTCCCAAGGTTGAAATCTATCTTCTTGCCAAATTTAATTAAGATCGGATCAGCTGTTTTGTCGTGAAAAGGTAACAAGCAAACAGAGTGACTTTCGCATTCATAATATTAGTATGGATATCTCCTTGTATAAGTATATAGATATAGAAGAAGAAGTAAGTACTTGCCTAGCGCACTGATGGTTTCTGACCGATATTGGTTAAATTTTTAGGCAAGAGTTAATTTTCAAGATATAATGAGTCAAAGACAAAAAAAAACTAAAATTGTTTTTTTTTTTTTTAATATCAATTTTTGTGTAAATATAATTGGTTAAAGTCAACTAAACGAAAGGAAGTAGGTATCCCAAAAACAAAAAGTAATTAGTATCTACACAAACTTTAACACTTTTTTTAAATATGAACTATATCTATCTATACAATACATAAATAATAATAATATCTATATAAAATGAATCCCTATTTCCCTTGGTCACGCCATAACTTGAGAACGACTTAACCGATTTGATTTTTTTTTTTATGTTTTCTAATACTTTGTAGAAGGCTTTTAAGTAGGCAGTAGGTAGGCAGAAGGTAGGCAGTAAGTGGGCAGTAGGTGGGCAATAGGTGGGCAGTAGGTGGGCTGTAGGCGGGCAGTAGGTAGGTAAGTAAGCAAGTGCATTGCAACGCATGCTGGGATCAGCTAGTACATTAAATATACCTAATTAACCAAAGGGTGTCCTCATAAAAGAAAATTCAAACCATTCATGACCTACCTTCTACATACGACCTTATAAGAAAAAAAAGCTGATATAATAATCTACGCACGCCGATTAGTTCTACTGTTTTTTTCTTTTATTTTTCATATCGAACTAAACAGGCCGATATATTGCATGAAAATTTCCTAAACAGAATTACAAAAAACAAAAAGATGCTTACCAATTCCAAATTACAGGAACAAAATTACAATGCAGACACGTTAACTTGGTTTTGAAGATACTACTAAGACTACAAATATTTATTAAATGCTCTTGTATTTATAAGTGTTACGATCAAATCAAACATTTATCGACACACAGTCATTCCTTTCTTTGAAGTAATGTTTATATACGATTTTAGGTAATTCCTTGAAACAAAGCAGGATCTAAATTCCATCGACGCACGACGTTTTCATATTGTTGTTTTTCCCCTTAAAGGTGTGAATCGTATTTTCCAGAATTAGGTATGATAATACTATGAGGTAGGGACCCATGCACATTGTAGGTATATATAGCAAAAATATTCGTATAACTATTCAAAAAAGGGAACTATATTTCTTGTCACCAAAATTTATATTTGTCATCAAAGTTGTATCACCTAGTAAATAGATCTATCGCCACGAAATATTTTCGTTCTCAGATAAACAAAAAGTGTTCCCAGGTATGAATTATCAAATAAATGTTGATACATGTGTAAAATAAGAGATGGATTACCAATAAAATTGTAGTACATTAGATGAATATAAACTTCGTTCTTATAATAATAGTTTTATTACTTAAATAATAGCTTTGTGCTCGGAATGGTAGATCTGTCACCAAATAAATAGATCAGTTCCTTATTTCTATGAAGAAATGCTTTATACGAGACATTGGGCACACCGACTCGGACAGGTTAGGTTCGAAAAGGATGGCGGGGTCTAGTGAGCGAGAGGAGCGAGCGAACTAAGACCCCGACATCCCCTTCGTGTTAGGTTACTGTAAACCCTGCAGACAGAAATAGGAGCCCCGCATAGCGGGGCTACGTCGACAACGCCTTAGTTTGGACCTGTGATTTGGAGTTTTTATGTAAACATTTTTACATTGTTTGATGATTCAATTTTCGTGACACTTTTATTATTTTAAACGTAATAAAATTACTTGATGATTGATATTATTTCCAAGTAATTCTTAATTAATATTTACGTAAGCGTTTTGATATTATTTGATGATTCAATTTAGGTGACAGATCTACTATTTTGGGAACAAATATTATTTATTAGGTCAATGAAAATGCATTTATTAGGGTATTGATAAAATCATACCCTTCAAAAAACCTCAATTTTAATAATTCCTATATAACCCTTATTCCAATATAAGCCTGGCAATAACGTTAAAGGAGGATTAATGTAAAATTATAATTCTTCGTCACTAATATTACCATAAAGTAGTTTTGCCTACTCACCTTGCCCTATAAGTTTTACTGGCAAGTAATAATATGATGACTTATATCCCTCAAAGCTCAGCTTAGATATGCAAAGTATATATTAATGTACACATACAAGGTTCAGAAACCCGTTTAGTTTAGGTCGATAACCTTTAATGATAAAATCAAATTAAAACTGTTCATACTAGTCATAGAATGAATGTACACAGTGGAAGTCATATTAGATCATACGTCAATGACCGATCAACTAAACGCCGGTTCACCGACAAAAAATATTTATTTATGTATCGGCAAATTGGCAATTACTCTTTAGTGTTCTATAATTAACTATGCATAATTATATATTTGTTTCTTTAATTCATCAAAGTGAGCACTTTATTATTAAAAATATACAGTTTATCGCTGTGAGTCATCTTATCGTTGTTCCGCCTACATAGCATTTATTTCGGCATATAGGTATCGTTTAGGGAAGGAAGAGTACATCAAAACATTTTATTGACCGCTTGCTGTATCTATTATAAAAGGTCACATCTTCGAAAAGTCAATATTCTAAAGCTATCTGCTTACTGCGCTGTAACTGTAGCGACATCTATGACGCAACCCGTGAACTAAAATAATGTATCGCGAGCTTAGTAATCTATATAATAAACATAATATACACAGAAACGCAACTAGCAACTGTCGGGCAGTGGCGCTACTGACACATCACCGGATGAGGAACTTTACTACCTGTTCCACATGACTCTTAACTGGTGACCCTGATCACGAATTTCTGCGCAGCAAGAACATCGTCATCACTACTTCGTGTTTTAAAGCAGCCAATAATACATACAGCCAGTCTCTACGGCTGCTATCCTGACCACCAGCATGCAGCGAACGCACATACCTCAGCACCCGCATCCTTTTCAGCGAACTTGGCAACAATCATCACAAGATTTTTGAGCGATTAATATTGATATTGATCTCTGGTCTCGAAGGAGAGTGATATAGCGACATCTATGACGCAAGATACGAACCAAAACCTGAATTGTTTGCATTGACCCGCGTGATTTACTTAATTCTGTGTACGGACGGTGGAAATCCACCAGACTCAACAACCTTCAGGGTGCGAGGATCCCAACTCTTTTATGGAGGATAGGAAACGTATGCACTATTTCTATATTATTTCTAAAGAACAAAACGACAAAATGTATAAATAATAATACATAAGCTAAACCTTTAAACTGTTTTAGATTGTTAAACGACATCTATAAATTATAATTATCATGATATATTTTAGGATGTTGAGTGTATTTCCAGTTACGGGGCTTTAGACCCTGGGCACTTACTTACATAGCCGATAACATTTTACCGGACAAGGGATTGAATCCACAGTATCAAAATCAGTAGTTACATTTGAGACCATTTCAAGCAGGTTGCCTTTCACAAAATATGCCTAAAATTATCCTCACGAAAATCTGCCCACTAGTAGGTATCTGCTTGTCTAGGAATATTTTAAACAGCACCCACAAAATCCTCTTCATAAGTGAAATTACCCAGTTTAACATAAACTGAAATTTGGCGCAAACGACGAGCACAATTGAACTAACTATCTCGTATTTTGTTAGAAGTGTAGATCGCCACTACGATTGTACCTAGAAACTTGGAAACGTCTACTTCATGTGTAAAACTGCATTGGATTATAGGGAAGAGCAAACCCAAGTAGATCGCCGAATACTTGTCCGGCGACTGAAGAAATTCACTTGACCCAATTATAGTGAGAAGCAGAAGGATTTCTAAAACAGAATTATAAAAATAAGCAAAATAAAATAGAAATACACGTAATCTACCAATCAAATTAAACGGGCACTGGAGGGCATTGTGTCTGCCACAGCAATGCCCGATCTAGGGACAGTCAAATCGCCATTGCAGCTGGCCCGCACCCTGCGCACTGTGTTGTGAAAACAGTGTGTGCCTCTGCAAACATTCCCGAGGCAGCGAGGCAAAAGCATGGCAGCATCTCATATCAAACGTCCACAGCATCATATGCAAAAATGTTACAATAATAAAAACTACTAACCAACAACATTTTTTGTTATATTGAAATTAACAGCGACCTTTACATCGTGCATTAGAAGTGGATGTCGCACCCAAAGTGACGCACTCAATTTTTATGGTCACTAAAGCAGCGTGTAGGTTTCGAAATCGACAGTGAATTAATTTTAAGTGTTACAGTCAAACTGTTATTCGGACAAAACCACTTATTGACCGGTGTCAGTCAAAACTAAGGTATATGGCGTTTTACCCTAGAATTACTACAACACGGTGTTTTCAAAGGGTCCCATAAAAGAACCTATCAACCTAATGAGTTTCTATGCAAATGTTTGTTATTGTTAAAATAATTTTAACCGGTCAAAACTAGTTTTGAATAATTAACAGTTTTGACTGTGACATATGAATTTAAAATCGGTCGCTACTGGCATAAACAAAAAACGGCTTTTTCTCTTTAATAATATATTTTTTAAACCAGTAGCCGACCTCATTGTAATCCAGCTCTTTAAAATCTTCGAGGCCAGGCCAACAGTTTTGATGATTTTAATAGCAAAAGTCCTTCTGATGCAGATTACCTTACTTGGATTATTATGTGTGACATCTTACAATAATATAGGTGTATCAACTTCATATTTCAATGCAAAATGCTTAAATATAAGCATTTTGCATTGAAACATTCCAGCCGCATTTATATATTGTTAGTAGGTTCAATTTAATGAAATACCTAAACTATTCAATCTATAATTTATAGCCAGTCACTTGAGTGACATACCTAGTGACATATTCAGTCGTATCCGGTTAGACAAACCGGCCCCAAAGTATTTGCAAAAGGTGATGTGATTTTGAATGATACAAAATCAAAAACTTGTATTCATGCATACATTTTCCTGAATTAAAATCTTATCACTCTGTCATTACAAGAAACTAAACCAAATAGGCATCAATACTGACACTTTTTAATAAGTTTCAGTACTACAAACTTGACTGTCCCGTTGACTATGTAAGTAAAAGAAATTCAGTAACAAGTAGCGTCTTTATTATACATATTTACAGCGTATTTTTCTAAGGTACATGAGTAGAGCTTAATAACCCAAAACATTATTGAGGAACCATTGGATTAGATTTACTTGGGAATGTGAACGCCGACGGGGACGAAACCGTTCTCATCAGCGGTGTAGTCCACCCTGTAGGTGATACCATCGGGGGCAACGTACTCGTAGAATCCCTTAGCCCTGATGCCATCACTTTCGTTGTCGATCTGCTCAAGTTTACCGGCTTCCTCAGCGAGGATCTTGTTCTCGGTTTCGTAGAGATAGTGGTAACCGTCAGGAAGGACTTCACTCTCCTGGCGGATGATACCGTATTTGTAATCGTATCCTGAACCAGCAGCGTATGCGCCAGATCCAGCGCCAGATCCTTTGCCGGAGGCAGAGCCAGAAGAGCCTGAACCGGAGCCAACGCCGCTTGAGAGACTGCCGGAACCGTATTTGCCGGAACCTAAGCCGGAACCGTATTTGCCGGAACCTAAGCCGGAACCACTGCCGATGCCGGATCCGCTGGGTTTGCTTCCAGAACCGCTGTTCTTGTCACCGGTGTAGAAGCCTCCCGCTGAGCCACGGTCTCCACGGTCACCGCTGTAGAATATTCATTTAAGTTAGGCCAATATCGTAAACATAATCAAGTGTCGTCATTAACCGTTTAATATACTAACTAATCTAATTAGCACCCGTTTATTTATCATCTACCTGTTCAATCATTTGTTAATGATATAGACCACGGATACTATAATATACTGCTAAACTGTATGGCATATAATATCTTCTTTTTGGTAAACAGACCCTTCACGAAGCCGACAACTAAGCATTCTGCACATCAAACTAAGTAACCCTACGAACAAATCATTTCTGAAAATCGACTTCTTTGGGGGGGGAGGGGAACTCAAAACATTATGCTGATGGATGCATTGAATAGAAATTGGGTCATTGAGGTATTTAAAGTACAGTTATAAAATGAAAAATGGGTATTTCAAAAAAAAACTTGTGAAGAAGTTGGAACTTAGACGTCCAGTATCTCAGTAACTAGAAGGTTCCTAGGGACGGTTCAGAACAAAAAAAATGTCGCAATGACGGGTAGAACAAGTGCTTTTCGGCATCCTTAAGGGTATATTTACACCCTTTATAATGATGTATAATGTTTTCCATACAAAATGGAGAAATTAGTCTGGAAAACTATTTCACAATAGTACATCCTCACAGGGTCTGATTAAGCTAAAATTATGCTTTATTAAGCTATTTTAATCCACTAAATGCTAGGTACAATATGTACTCGTTTGCAATTACCTTCTGCGTTCATATTGTATGATAGTACTTTGATTTATATGAGTCTTGAATCTATGTACTTACTTGTAAGCACCGCTGCCATCAGGGTTGTAACGGCCCGCACCGTCACCACCGCTGTAGAATCCACCAGCACCGCCAGCGTTGCCGGATCCGGTGTATTTGCCGCCGGGGCCTCCAGCTGATCCGGCTCCAGAGTAAGCACCTCCGGGGCCTCCAGCTGATCCGGCTCCAGAGTAAGCACCTCCGGGGCCTCCAGCTGATCCGGCTCCAGAGTAAGCACCGCCGGGACCGCCCGCGGATCCGGATCCGGAGTAAGCACCACCGGGACCACCAGCGGATCCTGATCCGGAGTAGAAACCTCCGGCACCACCGCGGTCACCACGGTCACCGCTATTCAAAACAAATCACAGTTAGAAAATGTTACATAAGAAGCTTTATTTTTATACTGGATAGGCCTGCACTTGGCCACAACTCACAACAGAAGTAACTCATTAAACCCACATCTCAGCGGTGCATTCATAATTCATAAAAATGCACGTGACAGACCTTTATTATAAACAGGGCAAACTGTTGCAAAACCTAGATGGATTCTAATTTTATTTCGGATTTAACTTACATCTAAATATTATCGACAAGATGGACTGGTAAATGAAAATTATAATTATGGCTTTGCAAACATCCAATTTTAAGTAAGCTCGTGGTAGCAACCTAGAGATTGTTTACGGTTCGCTATATGATTTTAATTCAGCCTCCATAGCCCAAATACAAGATAAAAACAAATATGCAAAATAAATGTGCACTTACTTGTAAATGCCAGAGTTGTCGGGTATGTATCTGCCAGAATTATCGTAGCGGCCGGGGTCGTAGCGTCCCGCGCTGTCGCGGCCCGACGCGTCGTACCGCTGGGCAGTGTAGGGCGTGTAGTACCTCGAAGTCGTGGGCCTGTACGCTAGGGGTGCTGGGGTGGTGTAGATGCCAGGGTACCGACGGGTAGTGGTACTGAAGGAGAAGGGGTTGTAGACAGCCCTGGATCATAAAACATATTCATGTTAAACACGTATTGCATAGGAAACACTTTTTGGAATCAAATGTCATGGATAAAATGCAGTTCCTTTTGTAGGTTATTTTGAGTTTATCAAGGTGGTAGTGTCGCTAGAAACCCAGTGCAGATTTCCCAAACCTGACTAAGGACAATCAAACTGCGAATAAGGTACGTTCAAGTTATGTGTGAGATTTACAGTGTCGTCTTCACAAACAATAATTATGGGTTTTTTTACTATAGTTTAATAAATACACAAATAATTCAGTGAGAAAACATTCGTTGCAATTTAAAGTACAGATGGGTTTGTTGTATAATTATGATTCTTTTTTAATAATATTTTTATTTTACTCAGTACCTTGCACCAGTGAAACTTTGAAATAATTTAATATTACAGCACTTTGTATATGCAATAAAAATGTATAGTAATATGAGTAATAAAACAGGGAAATAATAACAAAAAAAAACTTTAGAAAATCAGCAAGTACCTTGCAGCAGGTTCAGCCGCGAGGGCCACTGTCACAGACAGGCATAATACCTGAAACAAATAAACAAAACTTAGTACACAGTAGTCGTAGCAAATTAAGTAATTTATTTAAATATAAAAACCAAAAATCAAAGATCCGACGTTAATATCTCATAAATTAAATTAATACTTTATAATCCGCTAAACTTTATTAGCACTAAGTTGTTTACTAATGGTGTTTCTAAATGCACTGATGGTTTCAACAATGTCACACAACTCTCGACACTTACCAAAAAGCCGCGCATTTTCGTTGTTATCAAGCGAACTTAACTACTTGAATGTGCTCTTCTATAGATCAATGCCTATTTATACCTTTTTTATCTAATTTAATAATGTTCCTCTGTCCAGTTCGTCTCATTTATAATGTGTTGTCTGACGCTAATTCATTAGCACAGCGTTTCTCAATCTGTGAGTATCATCCTCATTGATTAATTTAGTAGCTGCGACAATTTAGGTACGAATCTTTGAAATATAGGCGTTTTTTGGTTAACTTTGAAATTTAGATACGTGGCGGAGTACCTACTCCATCATGCCTTTACTTTAAGTAGACTATCTTACGTTTTTTTTTTTTTTTTAAATTTGCAAATATTTTAAAAAAGTATTATTACTAAAGTTATTAAATACAGTATATTTGAAATAAGCATTTCTTTTAATAAAATAGAACCTTAAATTAGAACTTTAGCTACCCGTTGCAATTGTCTAATATTATTTTGTCAAACAAAATGTATTTTTTTGTTTCAAAAGACTCCAAATTCATATTGGGATTAAACATACACAGTTTGGGAGATGTAAAAATTCTATTATCTAAATCCAATACTGTATAAAAACCGTCATAAACTTAATAACTTTAAGGAAGTTGGATAATCCCACTTCAGAAGTGTGAAATCTAGGTGCGGTGCGTATAGCAGAAGTTTCTCTTGGCATTTTGAGATAGCATAGGTCATTTTTCAAAACAATATAACATTGAAATCAATATAAAGTAAATATTATAAATGGTAAATATTTGTTTTTCTACCGACATGCCTCAGGCTGCGATCAAAATGCACAGAGTTTTCGTAATAAATGGTGAAACCTTTTTCTTTTTAAGAACCTTAAGAGCGTTTATACCCTACGGCATTTCATACAAACTTTCGAGTCGTTATTTTCCGAAATGACTGAACAGATTTTAATGAAACTTCCTACGCATAAGCAGTATACATGGGTCTAAAAATTTACTAAAAAACATTTACAAAAAATAATGTTACAGCTAAATTAGACCGATTTTTAATATCTATGGAAACAGAAATTTCCAATTATCTTCATTTTAAAAGACATTTCGAAAATGTTTTTTAGTAAATTTTTAGACCTATGTATACTGCTTATGCGTAGGAAATTTCATTAAAATCTGTTCAGTCATTTCGGAAAATAACGACTTGAAAGTTTGTATGAAATTCCGTAGGGTATAAACGCTCCTAAATTAGTAAGTTTACAACCTTTATGAATCCATCTGACTAGCATTTTCCCAACTATGTTGGAATCGGCTTCCAGTTTTACCGGTTGCAGCTAAATACGAGTATTTTACATGGAGCGACTGCCTATCTGACCTACACAACCCAGTTAGGACTGGGTAATAAGTTAACACTTATTAAGATTGATTGTCAGACTTTTGTGGCATTAACTACCTGTAACGACCGTCAGAGATCTACGAACGACAGCTGAGACTAACGTGCTTTCTGAAGCACGGAGAAAACTTGATTTGCTATGTTTTTCACTCATCCACGGACCAGGGCCTCAAGTCTGCTATTTTTATAAACATCGTCATTCCAACACGATCCCATTGTCATGTTGCTGAAAGTTCGTAATCTGCTAAATTCTTAATGGTCCGTCAAATTCTATGCCATTTCTTTCAATGAAGTGTCAGTGGTTGACCATTGTGAAGTCATAATATTAGTAGATTACAAACTCCATGGCCCGTACATCTGGAACGAAGTCTAACATCATACGACATGAGGCCATGTCATTTTCCAAGTATCTATGTCATGCTACTCAGTAGCCAGTCTAACCAGATGCAGTTTAATATCGGTATTCAACGACAGAACATCAGTAAGTAATGGTGATGGTTTTAAAATGTATGACCTCTTGAAATTCTAGCACATGTGTTAAAATATTATAATAGGGGTTTAAGTATGATATTGCCGTTTTATTGTAATAGGTACTTCGAATTGACATAGAACCTTCATGGTTTGAGATTTTTGAGTAAACCTTTTTTCACATGGTACCTATGAAGCTTTTCTTTTAAAAAATGTGCAACATTCGATTATCGACTTTCATTTGTTTTTTTTTTATTCAGCTCAGAGAAGAAAGATGGATACATCGAAAATTCGAGTGATTTTTTTTAATACGAATTCTGACGCGGAACTAACGCGGGAAAAACAGCTCGCAATATCAATGTTGCGTTTGGAGAGGGGACTGCTAATGAACGCACCGTGCAATTTTGGTTTAAACGCTTTCGTGGTGGAAACTTTGATTTGAAGAACGAACCACAGGAACACCACCCACACAGGTGAATAACAATGAATTGAAAGAGATGGTGGAAGCCGATCTGAGCCAAACTTCCCAGGAATTAGCGGCATAGTTTAACGTTACCTTACTAACAATATTGACTCATTTGCGTCAAATCAATCAAATAAAAAATATGAAAAATGGGTGCCTCGTGATTTGACTGATCTGCAGAAAGAAACGAGTGTTGAAACTCGTGTTGCCTTGTTGAATCGATACAGAAATGAAGGAATATTGGATCGAATTATAACATGTGATGAAAAATGGATTTTTTACGATAACCTTAAGCGAAAAATGCAATGGCTGATCCCAGGTCAAACGCCGCAACAGTGTCCTAAGCAAAGCTTACCAATAAAAAGGTAATTTAATGGTAACTGTTTTTTTTTTTGGTCTCAGCATGATGTTATTCACTATAGCTTGCTTTGATCTGGTCAAGTAATAACGGCAGATGTCTACTGTGCCGAATTCCGAACAATGATACTAAAACTGGCAGTGAAACAGCCCCGACTCATGAATCGATCTTCACCATTATTGCTCCTTGATAACGCGAGACCTCATACAGCACGAGAAACCGTTTTAACTCTACAGGAACTGCAATTAGAAACCATTCGTCACCCTCCGTATTTGCCAAACCTTGCTTCAACGGACTACTATTTTTTACGTGATTTGGACAATTTTCTACGTGATAAAAGTTTTCTTCTCAGGAGGCAGTACAAAATGCTTTCACACAGTTTGTCGAATCTAGATCATCTAGATCACCAGAGTTCTATCACAAAGGCATAAATGGCCTTCCTTTTAGATGGCAGCAATGTATAGATAATAATAGTAATTATTTTGATGAAATAAAAAAAAAGGTAAATTAAAAAAAAAGTTCAAATCGGCAATTTCATACTTTAACCCCTAATATTAATGACAAGTGATAATTGCAGGTACTGTATTGTCTTGTTGCAGCTGGTTAAGGTGCAAACCTGCAAATAAGTAATTAACAATTGATCAAGCATCAACAATCAATGACCACAAAGGATTTGACTTCTGCACCCGGTTGCTGCGTTGCAGCAACGGTGGAATGTCAGATTCATGTTAAAGGCATTGCAATATTAGAATCTCCAGAAAATAAAAAACCAGTAAAACTTAAAAAAGCTTTTGATACTGTGGCGACCTACAACAAGCAATTTACAACAAAAAGTACTACTGCGCCATCTATGAGTATACAGAAGAACTAATATGGTCTGAACCGTGCAAGCAAAGTTTACATCGACTTACGAGTATATAGAGAAACCCGACTACAACTGTCGGACAGTTGCTCACCAGACATAATACCTGTCTGTCGAAGGATTCTCTCTTTACTACTGGGGACGAGGAACTTTACACCCTGTTCCTCATACCCTAAAACTGGTGACCTTGAAATAGGCGTCAGCGCAGCCTTCGACCAACGTGACGTCATCATCATCAACATAACTTCCCTCACAGCCAGCCAGCTTCAAATGGGTATTCCTGACCACGAGCATACAGCAGAAGCGCATCCTTGGTCAGCACGATCATCCCCTCATCAAGCGATCTTGGCACAGCACACTGCACTTTCGGCCGGTGGAGAGCTTCCACACGCGGTCGACACCTCTCTAGCTGTCTGCCACATTGCGGCGCTGTACTACGCCCGACGCATCGGAGCTAAAATGCAGTGCGCAGCGCAGCGCAGCGTTTTTAAGGAGTCAAGACGTCAGTACACATAAATCAATCAACAGAAATCAAATACTGACAGATGCATCGGAGCCAGTATAATCCTAAATGGTTAAATTTGAACAGCTCTCGTTTTAATATTATTGCAGCATTCAGTTTGTGATTAATACTCAGAAAAGTTGAGGACTAGTTCTAAGCAGGATAAGTTTTGAAAACACAATTCCGTAAAAAAAATCTCGGTATAAAAATATCATTTTTTTTTTTTCGTTTGGGAATTCATCAAATGACTTTTCCCGCTCTGGGCGGAGCGGAAGTCAGTGTCAGACTTGACTGACTAAAACCCATCCATGTTCCTTCTCAGCCCTTAGTGTTCCAGGGCCACGGTATCTCTTTCGAACAGCCCGCAGCCCTGGCAGGCATGGGCCCTCTCGGGTCCCTTCCGATTTGCTGACATCTCCTTGAAGCGCGCGTGGAACACCAACGTGCCGTCGGCACAGCCGGTCGTCATAAGACGGACGGACGGTGAGCTATCCTATTACTCACCGTCCACAGGCCCGCGCCTACGGTGGCCGGGGGCCACTGGTTGCCCCCCGACGCCCGGGGCGTCTCCCGCGGTGGCTGGGACGTGGGGTTCTCTCCCTCTCACGTTCCGCCACCTCCTTCGCTAGCATGACTGCTTCGCAGAAAGAGGCGACGGCTTCCCATTCCCTCTCGCTCCGGTCCATGGATTGAACCAGGGCTGGACGCGAGAGGTCGCCGCCGCCGCCAATCGCCGCTACGAGGACACGGCGGTGCTCATCCCAAGCGGGCAGAGCTCCACGGTGTGCTCCACCGTGTCCTCCGGTCGATCCTCGCAGTGGTAACATCCGGGCGTTTCGTCCCGCCCGATTCGGTGCAGGAACCTCCCGAAACAACCGTGTCCGGTGAGGACCTGCGTCAGGCGGAAAGTGAGGGCGCCGTGGCTTGGCGTGGCGTGGTATAAAAATACCTCAAAGTTTACTCTAAAATAAATTATAAACGGATAATATTCAATTAAAAACTTTTAATTAAGTCAAGTCATTTTGCAGGATGGTCAAACTATGTATAAAGAATCATGTATAAGTTTAGCTTTTTTTTTAGTTTAGTTTTTGTATTAGTTTAGTTTATTTTTTAAACGTATTTATCTCATCGTAAAAACCTTTCCTCTGAAACATTAAGTGTTCAACCAGTCACAGCTCGGCCTGCCCTGGGTCCCGGCCGGTCAATTTGGCTTCCGCTTTCAGACGAAGTGGATGTATTTCTTTGTTTTCGAGCAGAAAACCCGATTCCCAACGTTTTATTTTATTTTTACCTAATGTAGTAGTTTCCATTGAAAAAAAAAAAACATTTTTGAAATGGTTCAAATTCCAAGTTTTATGTCAATGTAAATATTTTAGAAAGTAAACGTGCCTATTATCATGGAAAATATTTGTAAAGATAAATTAAATTCTTTACTTTACTTTTTTTTTAAATTTATTAATGTAGGTCTACGCCCGCGACTTAATCCGTGTCAATTCGTAGTTTCCCCTTAAAACTTTTAACCATTACAATATTTATTATTTACCCTCATTAGTATTTTAGCTAAGTTTACAAATTCAAAGAAATGTTTCGTTTTAAAAACCAACAATATCTTAATTTTAATTTACTCAACTGAGTGAATTAAGACATTATTTGTATATTATTTGACATTATTTGTGTATGATATTCATTATTATACTGTTAAGATTTAAATAATCAAATATTTTGCCAGACGCATATTATATTTTGTTTCTGCAAACGCACGATCGAAAAATTACAACTCGTTCAAACAATGTCGTACGAAAAAAAAGGGCTTCTTTACCTTATCTTTTACAGGGTTACTGGTAACTCGAAGTATTCATTGCAGGACGTCAAAGTAGGGTTAAAATGCAACAAATTAAACCATTACCGAAATTCAGTTCAGTTTAGTTTTTGAGTTTATTCGATTTTTAATTTTTGTATGTAAAATCACAGATTAAATCATTTGCAAAATTATTTACGACTGTACTGAAATTTAAACTATTATCATATTTGATGCCGTAGCAGACCTTTGTTAATGATTAAAAGTTCAAAAATGCCTACAACTTTGGCAAAAATAATTAATCAAACATTCATTTTCGTTAATTTTGCTATTTCTTCTTAAAAATGTTGTCTATTGCTAAAAAAAAATACTGTTCTATGTACTAATCTAGATAGATACGACTGTGGTACAACGATAAATAATCGTCACTACATAGTGGGAACGCGTCCTAATTCTATTCGTATTTTGATATGTACATATACAATATTTTTATTATCAAAAGGGCCATGGTCGGCATTAAAAATAAATTCAAACTCTGACATCAGGATTATTATTTAAAGTCTGTGTATAGCTTGTAAATTGTGTATATGTTACGGCTAAAGCTGGGTGTGAATATAGTGTGTTTGTTCGTTTTAATTTAATACTTTTCATCCCTCCACTGTAGTTCAACCTAACAGAATCGTTTCGACTGTGCAAGAGGAATAGAAGATAGGCGGGGAAGCCGGTATGAAATTTGAGCTGTCATCCTATTAAGTCAACCTGCTTAGCAGCGTTGAAATAAAAAATATAGACACCTACTCAAACTCTTAAAAATGCAACGTAAAAAGCGTTTCTTCTAATTTTTACACAACATAACATCACGTCTGTAGTCAGAGTGCCAGGCTGCTACTGAGAAATCATGATGGAAAATCCAATAAGATTTTGCCCGACCTAGGACCTAGGAGGCAGTTTAAATTTACTCTTTATATAAACAGCCTATGGTCCTCTGATGTGACGCTGTGAGAGGAGTGGGCTATAGTCCACCATATAGCTCAGTGCAATACGGTTCTTTTTAAATAGAGCCAATAAATAAAATACGGTAACTGGAGACTTCCAGTTTGAGAACCGTTTTTTGTATATTAATTAATTTTATGCTCTACTAAAATCCTAATCACAATATTGTAACATAGATGAGCATATGTTGATAAACTGCATCATCGTTGTCACGAGGCCAAGTCATTCAATGCCGGTAGTCAGAATTGATCCAATTATAATTTTTACTACTTTGTCCTCATTTCCTGAAAATCATCTTTATTATTACGTTTTCCGTGTTTTTTGCAAAATATTAAAAAAAAAACTATGGATTTTATAAAAGCTTGTAACCACAATATTATCGTAATACCTTCTTTCCTTGAAATTGTTAATGTGTACCTAGATTTAAATCCTCATTACTTAACACAGGTTGGCGGAAGCAAGGAAAATCTGGAGATTTATAGATGATTCTGCCTTGGAGTGTAAATGTTGTGTTGTGCAAACGATGGGACACTTGTTATCGTGTTCTGACTGTCCTGTTGTTTGCACATCACAGGAGCTGATGGACGCTACTAAAAGTGCCAAACTGGTCGCCAAAGATAGGGCTGACTCAATTTGAATTGTCATCGACACGCTAAGAAGAACCATTCGTAAACTTAGTGTTTAGCGATACCCAGCAGTATTCTTTTGAACAACAATAATTTACATAGATACGGTCTACTATTTGTATTCTGTCCTATTAAAATGATCTAAGGTCCATTGCGTAAACAGTAGCTTCGAACACCCACTTATTATTCAACTCTGCGCCTAGTACTGGTTGATTAGGAGCTATAATTGGTTTATTATGATAATCATATGTTTCTTTTACTTGAATGATGAAACAATTTGGGTTTGAAGAGGTTTCTCATCGTTTTTTAATGAAGTAGCTGTACTTATTGTTAAATGATTGACAGCTTGTTGAGGTTTTAATATTTGTATTGGTCTAATAGGTAAATAATTGTGTTAGCCCTTATTTTCAACAAGAAAGAAGATAATATGTCTTCACTCTTTGTTAGTTTGCCAAATATAATCGCTATACGTTTATTGTACATATCTTATACCCAAAAAGATCGGTACTCTTAAGTCCCTGGACGAATTCTGTTAATTAACATATTCACCTTTAATGCAGAAGACAGCTGTAAAGATAAATGTGTTTTAACAGAGATGTAATACATATGTGCATTTTTTATCTCAACGTACTATTTAGTACTCAAATTGATAGGACCTCCCAAACTTTACATAAGCAACATTTTTATTACTATTTACTTGAACGCATTAAATAATGTAAATCGTAAGGCAATCAAGTGAACTTAAACATTTTTAAATTGTCACATTTCTTACTTTAAAAACGCTTCATTTTTTATTAATTTTGTGCAACTGAGAATTACTTCATCGCTTTTAAAATAGAAATACTTTTTTTATCTTAAAACTGAGATCCGGTTGGATTCAATGACAATGCTCTCGTGAAATTATTGACATCAAAAATTTTATGTTTATTGCCGTCGTCAAAGTTGCGTAACCAACCCATGGCTAAAGACTAATTAAAATTCTGAATAATAGATAAAATAATTTAAATAAAAGTCAATTATAAAAGAATGGGTACGAAAGTAGCAGTGTTATGGTTAATTGCTCCATTCCAGTTACAGGTACCCGCAGCGTATTTCATGTCCCGACTAAAGATACCAGCACATCATGCTACCCGAAACTGTCAAATTTTGCCAACCAACCTTGAACCTTATTCTTTAACGACAAAGTTGATAATCTCATAAAGAAATTAGACAGATTGCTGGCGTCTGTACATAATATTTCTATCTCGCTGAAACCACAGCTGCACTCTAAAATCTACCTAAAAGAAAAATGTACCGTAGAAAGAACAGTTTTTCTGGGATATCTGATAGAAAAGCCAGTGTCAAAGTCTGTCTGTCACAGACAGACTTTTTTGTAAATACGAGGATAGACAAGGAAAAATGATGTCATAGGTCAAAGTTTTGCTCTTTTTATAAATAAATCGGTTATCCTTGCAAAACCAATAAAGTCTAAAATGTCACTTAACTTATTTTTTAATAAATATGTATTTTATCCATTTGCACGGGTCTGTGTCATTTTGTATATGATTAGCCAATATTATACACAAGTGCGGCGTAACATTGCGAAGTACGATCATATTTCTAAGTTCGCTGGTGCGTAATTGAAAATCCTGTCATCTTCATTATGACTAAATTATAAATTGAATATAAATTATGAATTTAATTGACACAACCTCCATTTGTAGCATGCAAATTTTCACAGTTGATAACATATTAATATGTTGGTTTTATCGCTTATGCCATGGACATCCTCAGAGCACAGTCGTAATATATATTTACCTAGGTATTTACTTCATAAACAGTACATTGAAAGTAGTATCTAGCTTCTAGGATCTAAGTAGGTGTACTTATTAGTTATTGCACTACCATACATCTCATTTGTAGACTTGAATGTATTTTAATGAATACATGACATTGAAATGGTAGTACCATTAAGATATGCAGCTACATCTGCGATCATGTTTATTTAAAACTTTATAATTATTACTTACACTACTTCTAACTTTCAGACACCTAATTTTATCTTTATTAAATTTTATCAGAGGCAATAAAAAAACCTCGATTGCCTTTCATGGGGTTCACCCACAGACCACCTTTATTATTATTTTAGTTATTTTTCAACCCTAATTAGAGGTGGTCGTTCGTCTACTAAACCAAAAACTTTAAAAAAGGAAGCTCTACAGTGTATAGCTTCCTTTTTTAAAGTTTTGGTTTAATGGACGAAAACTTTCTACGTTGACCTGCGAGATGCCAATCACGAAATAAAACCTTCATCAAAATTGGACTCAGTGATACCACCACACCACCACCACCACCAGTGCCACCTATTTTGGGACCCACCACATAAGTTTATAATACTTTTAGAGTTCTATTTACTAACACAAATTGCATTTTTACCCTATTATATACATTTACGTTAAAAACAATTTATTTCAAAGTTGCCTGAAAATAAGTTAATATTTTGTAACATTAAATTATGTACAACAAAGCGAAGATAAATACTATAGGCAAATACATGTTCAATTAATTATAAGGTAATCATAGTTTCAATGTCTCGGTAAAAGTATTATTTCAAACAATAAAGGTTTGTGAGATGAGCACAGTGCGATAAACAGAATGATTGCTATAAAGTAGTCATAGGCGGAGAAACACCTCCACATCATGTCTTAACAGTCTTATCACTATCTAGTTAAGTTTAGAAATTATAGGAAGATATAACTTTCATAGATTATGGAAAGTATACTACATTCTTTCTGATAGAAATATTAGGCACTATGTCATTCACAGGCATATTTGAGTTACCAACATTTGACAGACGCCTGAAGCTGGCTTATTATCAATGCTATTTTAGGTGATACAGAACCAAACAAATGGCAGGCACTTGGAAAAATATATCCTGCTTGTTTCAAAATGTGAGACGTGTAGCAGTAATCAGTTTTGATGGTGCAACTCTATAACTAAATGGTGTTAATTAAATTAGTATATACCTAGTACTCTGTGTATCCATAATATTTTATAATCCAGGCTAATGTTTTAAATGCTAAAGTGACTCTGTCCAGCTGACGAATTACGATGATGATGATTTCACATAAGGATTGAAAATACCTAGAACATAGTACATACTTCTTTGTAGGTAATACGTTCCCATGGGATCATTGTAACTTGGGACTTAACTGAACACCTCTGCTTAACCCTTTGTGGATTACAGACATGATATTATGCTAGTTATTCATGTACTACCTACTAAATCGTCAATCAACATTGTGAACTACAAGTTTTGCTTGCGGATTCGTTCGCGTTATACATATAGCGTATGGGTCTCGACACTATGTAGTTTTCCATTTGTGAAACAATTTTCTAAATCGAATCAGTAGTTCCCCTTCTCCTTCTCTTCACTTTCCCTTTAAATATTATTAGTACTGATAAAGCCAGGTAAGTATAATGAATAAATTACGATTTCTTATTCTTCTAGCGACAATGTTAACACTCTTTAGTCTTATTATTGTTTCGGTCAGGTATTGCATAGAAGAACAAAAATAATGATAACTAGGTAATTTGTAATCCATATGTTAGCTGTCTAATGAGAAGATATCGTGTTTCGTACGTCGACGACATTTTATTAGTATAAATACGAATTATGGCTTGCGAAATAAATCAGGTTATTTTAATAGAGCAAGTCAAGTTTAGACAGCTGCATTGGCAGCTGTCTAAAAACGACAACCCGATGTTCAATGGTCATATATCCTTTCATCTTCTTATTCTTCTTCAATCTTTGGCCACCCAATGCTGAGTGTAAGTCTCTTTCAAATCTCTCTACTTTTGCCGATTTTGGGTCTTGGCTATCCAGTTTGTTCCGACCTCTTTCATCAGATCGTCTGTCCACGTAGTCGGTTGTCTTCGCACATTGCTCCGTCCCGTCCGTGGCCTCCACTCCAGCACTATTTTACCCCATCTTCCATCCAGTCTACGACATAAATGCGCCGCCCACTTCCACTTTCTTACGGCTGTCGCTTTTGCTATGTAAGTCTAAATATCATTTTCGACCTAAGTTCCCTTGCTCATTAAACAAGAAAATATTATTGCTGTAAATTTATCCTGCATCGTGATAAGTTAACTAAAGGTGAATCTATTTTGTTCCTTACGGTGTTTAAAACTGGCACATACGTCTTAGTAATGCGCTAATTGTCGACTTCTTGCAAAAACATAACAATCGGAGGCTGTTAACTCCATTTGAAACTCCCTTGAACTGTTTGTGATGTATTCGAAAACATTTAAGAAGAAGGCACAAATTAATTAATTAATAGTTTGAAAAGGTTACCCATTAATCAACCCATAATGATTAATTACAACCGGTGTGGATTATTTCATCATTATCCGTTGATTTTAACTTTTGAACAAATTATCTTGAGACACTTTACTGGTTTTAATTGAATTACAAACACCTAATAGACAGGACCAGGACAGACGAGAAAATCGAGAATATTAATTAGAGAAGATTAATAAGTAGGTATATATTAAGTGACTGGTCTAATTAATTATGCAAATACAATTAACATAGATCGTTCACCTCTTGCACTTTTCACATTGTTTTATTTTAATTTTAATCAATGTGTTAATTGCTACTGGTTTCATAAAATCGCATCCATCCTAATTGATTAGTTCCCTGACCTCTTTATTTTTCGAGTGGCTCAACTGATACCAATCATTATAATATACAAGCATTAAGCACCTAGAGAGCAACCATGGAAAATATTCAAGTAATCCTTCAAAAACTTATTGTTCTTCTAATGGTCAATCATCATCATCGTCATCATTTCAGCCGAAATACGTCCACTGCTAGACATAGGCCTCCCCCAACGCCACATTGACATAAGGGGGGTTTTGCCATAATCGCCACGCTTACCTGCCAAGCGTTGGCGATCGCAGTACGGTTGGTACAAAAGCTCAGAGAACGCTGCTGCCCATTCTCTGGCAAGTCCCTTAGTCGCCTCTTACGACACCCACGGGAAGATATTGGATGGTGCTATTCTTTACGTTCACCAGCATACAGAACAATACTCTTCAGCTTTTAATGAATTTAACTTTAAACTTACTGGAATATTTGGTCGTTGTAACTGGGTTTGTTTAGAGCTAGAGTGGCTAAAGCAAGCAGTGCCGCGGGAAAGACAAGCGTGCACTAACTTTTATACAATTTGATGCAGTCTATTATCTTTTTTACCTAGTTATTATTAAAGGTAATTGTCTCCTGTAAAATACAATACACTTTATTAATTTTTTCACACATTATTTACATTTTTAAATATTTTTACTAAAAGATATCAAATCATTTTAAAATTTAAAATAAATGCCAATAGGCATTGGGAACAGGGTACAAGCTACCGGTGGTCAGGGCTTTTAAGAGAGGAACCTCCTAACAATACGTGCCGTGTCCAAAATTACTGCTTTCTGAATCAAGCCCTTGATCCAGCTGCCAAGCGAAAGCCTGCTCAGATGTTGGTCGAGGTTTTTGGTTATTAAGCCATTGGCCGACACGACTATCGGCACAATGACTGCTGTACTCACATCCCACATGTCCATAACCTTGCGAGCCAGATCTAGAACGACATCGCGAGCCAGATCTATACAATATTCTTTTATTATTAAGTACATCAGCCCATGGAGCCCCACTGCTAGTAAAAACCCTCCTTCCACTCTTTCCATTTTGTGCAGATGTTGCGTTCTAACTCGTCTCCCCACATTTACTTGGGCCTGCCATGACCAGTTATGTCGAGTTCTCTCCTTTGGCACCCATTCCGATTTTAATTTAGCCCTACGATTGATCTGACATATTGGCTGGCCCAGTCCCAATTCACCTGGGCAGCTTTTTTTTTAAAGGACTCCGAAAATACTGCGATCCATACGTCCTCGCTAGCAAACCGCGAGCGTGGATTTTTAACGTTTTGTCAAAGATCATGTTTGTACACCACACCATACTTGAGGATCAGACGAATACCATACACAAAACTTATTAATTATTTCCTTTAGTAAGTGGATGAAATATACATATGTTCACACAATTTGTCAACAAGCTACTTAATATTAATCTCAAAAATTTAACTTCTGAAATTGTGTCTATTTTCAGCATATGCTACCGAACTAGGTTTAAAGCCTGTGTTTTAGTACGCAGCGCCTCAAGCCTTCAAACTCAGTATGCAATTACGAGCCTCCTCTCTAAAAGTGGTAATGTGCCATTAATAATCACCAAGCAGAATGCTTTATAGATATTATTACACCGATGGAATATCAGATTTAAGCGTGGAGCCTCATAGTTTATTATTCAACAGTACTTTTTAAATGAACTCACGAACAATAGTAAAAATTAAAATATGTACTCACATAAAGGAGATGGTGTCATAGTTCACCCAAAAATCTAAGTGCAATCGATACGGGCAAACTGTGTGCACAAAAATTTCCTAGAACTATGTAAATCAAAGTACCTAAGTTGCAACATCCTAATCCGTGGGATATCGGAGATATGGGCTGTCAAAGTATGCAAATAATTCATTTTTGGACTTGGGATTTTCACAGCTGTGGTGCCAAAATAGTCATGCTATCGATTGTATTATGTACCAACGACGTCATAGATGCTATTAGCGTTATTACACTAAAAATAATATCGATGTACAGTTGACAATAGTAAGTAAAAGTAGATATAGTTCTCATTGATGGTATTGTATTGTCATTGACAGTATTAAGGTGTGTATTAAATGAATATTTATTTCGATTGACTATTTTGCAATTCAAAATACCTCTTCCAAGAAACCTAGATTGGTAGTAGGTTAAATGTTGATAGAAGAAATACGTTGTGTTGCAATTATCAATAGGTATGATAATATGAGAAAAAAAAAGCACACCGATTTGAAAATGCCAAGTCAAAAAGTTAATTTTTGCATACTTTGTCAGCCTATAGCTCCGATATCCCACGGATTAGGATATTTTTTTTTTTTTTGGGAATGGCATCTCGCAGTTCAACCTAGGAGGTTGTCGTCTGCTTAACCGGACTATCCTGTGGGTGCCTTAAGAGTAAGGCCTCCAGCCAGGGCATAAAACTTACAAACTAAGCGACTACACGCTAAGGGTACCCCCTGTGGGGTACGAGCCTCGGCTTAGGGCGTCGCTGGGGGAGGACTGCATGGGGACAGGCTGGATCTGAATGATATCATTATTAAGGGGCTGATTTAAAACTACTGGCACAGCATCGCGGGCTGGCTCGAGCGAGGGTCGGGGAGGGCATGGACCGGGACGTCGCGACGGACCTCGACGGCGAGGTCGGAAAGACGGCGGTTTGTGTCTGAACTTTTTAAGAGTGCTAGTCTCTTTGCTACTCTCCTGGAGGAGGGTGATAGCATCATCGGGAGTGACGAGGGTATGCCGAGGACGGCGTACTGTACTAATGCGCGAAGGTTCGTAACGGGCGGCCGCTGCGATCAGGGGATTACGGTGTTTAATGGCGTTATCGAAGAAACGCTTCGAAAGACGTTTCATAAACTGAAGGACGGTGGGCATTCTAAGGTCTACGTGTAGACGGTCATTACGGACATAAAAAGGGGCTCCCGTGACTCTACGTAAGAACCGGTTCTGCAAGGTTTGCATCCTATGGATGTACTTAGGCTTGGTGTGAGCGTACACGACGCAAGCGTACGTCATAATGGGGCGGATCACCGCGGTGTAAAGGCGCAACTTGCACTTGAGTGACAACTTGCTTTTTGTCGAAATCATGAAATGAAGCCTACCCATAGCAAAGGCAGCTCGGTCGCGAGCTGCTTTGATGTGCGCCGCGAAAGACAGGTGGTTGTCAAGTAAGACTCCTAAGTACTTGGCTTGCTTTTCCCAAGGGATAGGCTTACCGTACATAGTGATCGGGCTGAGCGCGGGTGGCTTATTTTTACGCGGTTTAGAGAAAAGAACTGCCTGGCTCTTGTCGGGGTTCACCTCGATTCTCCATTTCCGGAACCAAGCGCCTAAGACGTTGGCTGAGGTTTGGAGGGTGCTGTAAATAGCGTCGTGACTACGGCCAGTGTAATAGATGGCCGTATCGTCCGCGAACAGGGCTAACTGTGCCTTCTTGCTCTTGGGGATGTCACTGGTGAACAGAGTAAAGATAAGGGGAGAGAGCGGGGAGCCGTGAGGGACTCCGGCTCTAATGGGGTGAGGGGAAGACAGTGCCTTCCCGATGCGATAGCGGAAGGTGCGATCCGACAAAAAGTCTCGTAAGATGAGCACGAGACGGTCTGGCACTCCCAGTTTGTACAGCTTATATAATAAGCCGTTGTGCCAGACTTTGTCGAATGCCTTTGCTATGTCGAAAAACAACACACCCGTCATCGCTCCACGCTGGAAGCCAGCGCTCAAGTGTTCTACGATGCGGTGGGCCTGTTGAATGCATGAGTGACCGGTCCTGAAGCCGAACTGTTCGTTGGGGATGAGACTCTTAGCCTCGGCGAAGTCTTTGAGTCGCTTATACATAAGTCTCTCGTAGATTTTTCCGAGTGCATTCAGGAGACTGATAGGTCTGTAGCTCGAAGGATCAGACTTGGGTTTGCCTGGCTTGGCGAAACCGATGACCGTGGTCTCTTTCCATATTTGGGGAAACGCGTTGTTGCTCAGGGCGCCATTGAAGATGGCCGCCATTAACACGACGAGCTGAGCGGGGAGGAGTTTGATCACCCTATTGGTGATTCCGTCGGAGCCGGGTGCTTTGTTAATGATGTCTTGCACTTCGTCAGCTGTGACCGGAGGCAGAGGATCATCAGGGTCTTCTTCGGGGGGCAGGGCGGTTCTACGTTCGACGAATGCGTTTACCTCATCGAGATGTCGCTTGTCTACTGGTTGAGAGCTGGGGGAGCACTGGAACTCCAGGCTGTCGGCTAGACATTCGGCCTTCTCAGAGTCGTCGAATGCGACGCTCTTATCGGGTCGGGTGAGGGGAGGCATCGAAGCCTCTTCGGTGGAGCGCAACTTGCGTTGCAGCTGCCAGAAGGCTAGGTGGGTAGGCTCGAGTTCGCTTAGCGTTTTGTCCCATTGATTATTACGAAGCTCACTGGTGCGATCCTTTACAGCACGCTGTAAATTACGCATGTGGGCTTTGTTTGCCTCGCAGGGAAAGCTGCTGTAGGCACGGATGGCCGCGTTCTTTTCGGTTATCAGTTCACGTACGTCAGCGGGTAGTATCCAGCGTTGATCGCTCATTGCTGGGACTTCCCGTGAGCAGTCCTTCAGTACGGATTGCACGTGTTCTGTAAACGAGTTGATGGCGGCCGTCGTGTCAGCGACTGATACTATGTGGTCGGGGATGGCCTCCAGGTGAGGCGACGTGGTGGATTTCAGCTTTTCGCTGACTTTCCTCCAGTCGGTTATCACTTGGGTCGGCGGGGGCTGGCTGGGGTCAGAAGGACCCGAGCGGGGAACTAAGTGCATGAGCACTGGTCGATGGTCTGAGTTAAGCTCATGTAAAGTCTCGATAGAATGCAACTTAAGGTTGACATTCTTGAGTAGTGCTATGTCGAGAACGTCCGGACGTTGGTCGGGGTCGTGGGGATAGTGGGTGTGCTCCATAGGAGCGATGGGATCGAAGTTGAGGGACTCTCCCAGGTTATACACGTGACGTCCTCTGGCAGAGGTCGTCGTGCTGTTCCAGGCGGGGTGTTTGGCGTTGAGGTCGCCCGCTATGATAACGGAGTCACTCAAGCCGAAGAGGACGGCAAGGTCTTTGGTGAACAGAGTGTGCTCCTCGGACGTGCCGCCGGGAGGGATGTACGCAGACGCGATAGTGATCGGTTGATGGCCGGTCATGCCTAGTCGGCACACTGAGGTCTCGAGTAGAGACTCCATGGGAGGGGGATCTAAAGGGATGCAGTGCAGTTCTTTTCTATAATAGATTAGAGTACCGCCCTTGTGGCAGCGTGACCGATCGTTGCGAACTATGCGATAGTTGGCAATTCTCGGATCGCGGTGACTGGGCTTGAGGAAGGTCTCCTGTACGAGGAGGATATCAATTTGATGGTCGCGGAGGAAGGTGGCGATCTCATCACGCTGGCCTCTAATGCCATTGGCATTAAAGTACCCTAATTTTAGGGATCGGGGTTTGGTGCACGTTAATCTTGTATTATCCATTGGAGTTAGTCGAGATTAAGGTTGCGGAGGAGGTCGCCTAACTTTAGTAGGGACTTGAGGATAGTTTTAAGTTTATCGCCACCAGTGTTAGCCGCCCTGAGATCAGCCGCCATGCGGTCTGCTTCGGGGGTGACTAACTCTGCTAACGATTCTAAAATTACGTTGTGAGAGGGGTCCACGGCCGCGGGGCCGGGTGGCGTGGGACGAGCGGGCGCCGGTGCGCTCGCTTGGGCCGCGGGAGTGGGGACAGGGGCATCTAATAGCCCGGGGATGGGGCTGGACTTTGCTTTACTGAGAGCCGGGAAGGCTTACCTGGTGGTTCAGCGTGGTCCAGGGAGAGGGCCTCTGAGGGCTGAGTCTCTCCGGCATCTGGGCAGAAGATAGCCTCACCGATGGGCTTTCTCTTTGTTGGCGGGCGCTTGCACGCTTCACCAGGTTAGAGGAGGAGCCTTTGGGGGCTTTTGAGCAGCCGCGGTAGTTGGCCGTGTGGCCCGACTGGCCGCAAAGCACACAGCTCGGTGGCTCCGTGCAAAGCGACTTGTCTTTGGGACGGGGGCAGTCTGCCGTGCCATGGTCGCCTAGACACTTTACGCATCTGTGCGGCGCATGGCAGTTGGCTTGGCTGTGACCGTACATCTGGCAGCGGTGGCACTGTCCGACTACGCTTGAGCGGTAGGGCTTCTCTATTGAGATGCCTGTCAGGGAGCAAACCGACTTCACTTTGAAGATCGGGTGGTGACCTTCTACTGGGTCACAGATGACCAGTACCATATCGTAATGGTCTCCACCTCTCGCCTTATGAAGGCGGTGGACGGCTGCGACCGGGATGTCCTGGCCTAGGAGGTCATTGAGGATGTCCTCCGTGGGGATTTCCTTCGGGATCCGCCTGATCACCACGCGGGTGGGCTTCTCCTCTGGAAGAGAGTAGGTATGGAAGGCTATGCGCCTACCGATCAATTGACGGGTTAGGTCCCTGAAGTCGGTGGTCGTAGGGACCACCACTTTGATACCCTGTTGGGTGCTTTTCGCGCTAGTGTATTGAATACGGCGCTCATTGCACATTTTGGACACGTCTGTCCATTTCCCTTTGTCCTGAATGAACAACGGGGGAGGGGGCTTCAGCTTCTTTGACGAAGCGGCTGAAGGGTTAGCCTTAGGGCTTGTTGGCCTGCTGGTATGAGCAGCGGCGGACTTTGGTGCGGGGACCGGGGAGGTGGGATGGGACGCCTCGGGAGAGGGGGCAGAAGGGAGCGCGACGATCTTTTTGGCCATGGCGGCCTGGGATTTTTTGCCCTTCTTCCTCTTGCCCTTTCCGACGACTTGATAGTCGTCTTCAGAGGATGAGGAGGCAGAGCACGCGTCTAAAATTGACTCTGAGTCGGAGATTGGCTCAGTTGTGTCCATGTTCTCAGAAACGGGAACAATGGACGCAGGTTCGGACTGATCCTTTGTTTGCGAAACAAAAGGTTTCGAAACAATGGGTCTCGGTTTAGCCGGAATCGCGGCGGCGACGACTGACGGTAAGCCTTTGTCCATATTCTCGGAAACGGGAACAATGGACGCAGGTGCGGGCTGGACCTTTGTTTGCGAAACAATGGGTTTCACAAGAATGGGTCTTGGAGTAGCCCTAATCGCGGCGGCGACGGCTGGCGGTAAGCCTCTGTCGGCAGGTGGCGGCGACAAAGGGCTCTCGAGCGCGTCACTGAAGTCAGTGACGGCAATACTGGATTGCTGCAAGGCAGCGATGTCGGACCCATATTTCTTTAGAAAATCTTTGTCTTTCAGGACAACGCGTTTGAAAAACGCAACAAGGCGTTCATCATCCGCGTCAAGGGCCATGCTATCTGCTAAGAGTTAGCAGACATTTGAGTGAAGCTCAGCGCGCGTAACAACCTAATTCCTTGCACAATTATGTAGGGAATTTACTAGGTCCAGCGACTCACCCACTTCAACCTTCCCGCAGCCACAGTCCGAGGGTCCGGACTTGGTAGCAACTCCAACTCCAGTCCAGGGAACTTTGCTTTTAGGAACTTGTTGAAACGGGAAACACTAGCACAGTAAATCGGCGGCGCACACGTTCGCGACGGAGCCCAATTGTTTCACCTAGACCCTGAAGGGGTTAGGCGGGCGGATTGGGTCACCACCCTCTCTTGGTTTCGTTGGCACCGTTAGTTTTCCCACCAAGAACCTCGAAACTGAGGACTTTTCCCTGATGGGGCAAAGGAAGTTAAATCGGAATAATATCCGAAGCAAAATGAGCAAGTGCTGTCTTAATAAAAAGACAACAATTGTTCGGGGGTGTAGTCAAGAGACTACTGATGACGTCACGACACTGGGAAGCGACGAACCGATGACACACACTGATAGCGAGCGGGAATGCGAGCAGGTAGCGGCACGTCCGTACGCGGCGGCGGTCAGGCGGAGAGTCCGGATTAGGATATTGCAACTTGGGTACGTTTATTCAGATCGTTCTAGGGAATTTTGTGCATACAGTTTGACCGTATCGATTACGTTTTTTTTGGGTTTTTGGTCCATACATTTTGGACCATGTCCTTTAGAATTTTTACATGCAGAAAAAATACTTTTATAAAAAACTCCGTCAAAACTTCGTTTGCGTCACATTTTCCCCGTTTTCGCAACATTTTTCATTGCTGCTCCACTCCTATTGGTCGTAGCGTGATAATATATAGCTTATAGCCTTCCTCGATAAATGGGCTATCTAACACTGAAATAATTTTTCAAATCGGACCAGTAGTTTCGGAGCCTATTCAATGCAAACAAACAAACAATCAAATCTTTCCTCTTTAAACTCGTATAATATTAGTTTAGATAAGGTTACTGTCCTCTGGGTGTGTAAGATGAAAAGGGTGTTTGTATGTGTGTGAGAGGGTATGTGAGAGAGTATATCTGATTATTTTTGCTAGTAGATTCTTATTTAATATGGCCACAATACGTATACAAAGCCGACAGTAAATTGTATCACTGAGGGAAAGTCAGCAAATCCTCAGTCTGATCGCATGTTAGTCTCTCCAGCCAATGAGTTAAGGATGTCTTTATCGCTACCCTATTCATAAAGTATATATGAGAGTCTTGTTTCACAAGACTATTTATCAATCTGTTCAGAATTTTGTCATATAAAAATTAAAAAAATCTCCAAATAAAAGCAGTTCTTGGGAGCTAAATCCTCTTACATACAGATAAACCTCTCCGCCTTGTTAACATACTCGTACTATACTCCATGGTAGTATGTGGTTTCTTAATGATGAATAAGACAAATAGTTGGCGTACAGTCAGGACTTCAAAGTATTCATAAAGAAGCGTGTTAGGGTAGCTTAAAGGATATTTGTGATACCTCGAATTGCTTTATCGTAGTTTTTGGTGCACCATCCCAAGACGATTTACAGTATGTCATCAGTGATTGACAAAGCGCACAATAGATTTGCTTTAGTAATATAGGGGTAACTATATGCCTCAATGTCTTAAAAATTTACTCAGTACCTAAATATGAGCTTTGAAGCTAAAATTGTCATCAATAATGACGCGTAAAACATTTAATTGTTTTTGCACGCTCCAAAGGCTTACATGGGCATTTTAAATCAACCGAAGTGTCGAAGAAGCAGTTATGTGCGATTAAATTTAGATTGACTTGTAGGACGCACAGATCAGTCAGCTATTTAGTTTTCTCAACGTTCAGAGTAAGCACATTTTCAGAAACCTTTCTTTCCGAGGAACGTAACGTTATCTACGGAGTTCCACAAGGAAGTATGCTAGGACCACCGCTTTTTACATTATACATCAATGACTTTCCGAGAGCAATAAATTATCCTATGACACTGTTCGCGGATGACAGTACTATAACTATTCCTTGTAGTCAAAGAGATTTTTATAGAGAGGACTGCCTACGCCACTGCTTGGCTAATCATCGACGCTCAAAATCACGCCATGTCTGCGTCGCGCCGCTTGACCAATGACCGCTCGCGAATATTGCATCATCTCCAACAGCCAATGTAGCCCTAACGTAGCCCTCAAACGGGGCACACAAAACCTATAGCTTACCATCCAATGCCACATCGGCATCGTTCCAAAAATCTGTAATATTCAGCCCAATTTTCTACTTTCCCACTGTTAATATTATTACTAGTTTCAATGTAAATCTAACAACTATATTAAAGCGTTAGAATTCAAACCCAAAGTTTTTCTTTTGTTCCATCGCGAACAAGGACATAAATAATACATTAAAAAAAACTGTAGAATGGTTGGATAATAATAATTTAAATAATTATTATAAAACTGTAATTATGCATTTTAGCCAGCGCGCATTGACTCTTCCCAATCTTGACATAACATACAATAATACACAAATTGACACAGTTATTACAACCAAGTTCTTAGGAGTTACGATAGATCGAAATTTAAATTGGAAGGCGCATGTAGAGACCCTGACTAAAAGAATAAGCAGTAGTGCATATGCCTTATACATTTTGTCACAAAAGGTTAACATAGATACCTTACTAACTGCATAATCTGTTCTCAGGTATGGGATTATCTTTTGGGGTAACTCAACTGACAAAGAAGCCGCATTTAAAGCACAAAATAGATGTCTCAGAGCCATGTTTAAGTTAAAAACCACCGATAGTTGTAAACCTTATTTCATACGCTATAATAATATTGACGCTGACCTCCCTTTACATTCTGGAAACAGTTATGTTTATTATAAATAACAAAATCTTATTTTCGCGAATGGCAGATAAATTTCCCAGAAACAGGCGTGATCAAAACCATACTGTGTCTGCATAGGAGTAGGACTGCACTTATGCGCAAAATTGTTTTCTGCATGGCTCCCATTATTTATAATAAGTTACCCAAAAGTTGGAGAGAGCTTAATAATGTACAATTGAAGAAAAAACTAAAATCATTTCTAAGTGAAAAAGCATACTATAATATTAATGAATTTCTAGCCGAATAATTTAATGTATCATAGATTTATTCATGATTTTAATAATAACTTTTGACATATATACGTTGACATCATTATTCTTTGTTATGTTCACTGACATTGATTAAATTATGATTTTATTTTTCTACTTCTGACATGTATAATTTTGACATTTATTATTTTATATTGCATTGAAATTATTAATTAAAAACTCAATTTTATTATTCTCAATATTTGCACGCCATAGTATGTGGCAAACATGTCTGGACCATTTTTTTTTTATTTATGTTATCTTATATGCAATAATTAATTATTGTATGAAATCACATGTTTAAGCAAATAAATATATCTTATCTTATCAGAAGCCACCTTGTAACCAAATCAAAACATTTTTAGCATCATGTTTTTTTTTTGTTAAAGGTTTAGACCAATCCGAATACATTGAGTTCTGAAGGCTAGACAATTAGCCAAAAGGCTCAGGTGTTTCCCTCTCATGCTAATTTTTCCAGTTTTTCTAAATTAAAAAGCTCTTCATATTGTATTTTTAAAATAAAAAATAATGTTTTGATTTCACATTAAACAAAATCGTTATTTTAATCAATCATATCTGTAGTTTCCTCTTCTATAATGAAATCTTTATAACATAAACTCGTCGTACATAGTAAGGATCCATAAACCTCAATTCAATGAAAGCACAAAATGATGGCACAGTTCCTTTATTAACACAAATATAATCTGCTGCAATTCAACATCAACATCTTCATACTAAATGTAGGCAGTGTCCGTTAGAGCGCTGGCTTGTTCAGCGGTATCTGTAGTTGGTCAAGTCAATGTTTAGTACTTCTGGTCGGTCTCCTTAGCGTTGGCTGCGATGTATGCGAGGGAGCGGAGGATAGCATCAGGGATAGCGGGTCCAACGGGGAGGACGTCGCCCTGGAAAGAAACAAGTACAATCAGTATCTGTATGTCATATTTTTCTTCTCGCTCATAGAAAGGAAGTTTAAGACACAGCAATTAGAATCACTATCGCTGGATTATTCTGGTACACTTTTACGGTTAGATCACAAAGTTAAAAACAAAAGGAAAACTATTACCTGAAGGATTCTGAGAGAGGTTTCTTGATTAAGGGCCATGCAGTTATAAATATGACTGCAAGTGAATCACCTTAAGGTAGGTATTTCATTTATGATTAAGCCAATATGTATTCACCGTTAATTTCTCATCTTTTTATCGTTATATCTATATTATGTTAAAAACACAATTTGCAAACAGAGGTTATTATGGAAGCGATGTCGGAAGATTGGAATGAAAGCTTGCACCTACTGTAAACATAGAAATACCTAAGAGGATCTGTTTGTTATGCATACATTGTAAATCTAAGTTCCCTTCAGATCTTGCTTGGTTTATTTTTTTAAATATGTAGTCATTTTACCTGGGGATGGAAACCGTTCTCGTCAGCGGTGTAGGTAACCTCCACAGGGATACCTTCCGGGGAGGTGTATCTGAAAGCGCCCTGAGAAACCTGCAATATGAAATAAAACATTAGCAACACTGCGATGTTTAAGCTCTCAAAAATGTCAAGCTTCAAATATGCATATTATCACATTCATTTCCTGCCGTATACGCAGAACAATAACTTATCATATAAAGTATCAACTTAGACATGACCTTCTGGTGTGGTCGTTACCAGACTAGATCTTCATAATATGCACATGCATAGATATTGGTCATCATCATTCATCATTTCAGCCCAAAAGACGTCCACTGCTGAACATAGATATAGCAACACTGCGATGTTTAAGCTCTCAAAAATGTCAAGCTTCAAATATGCATATTATCATTCATTTCCTGCCTTATACGCAGAACAATAACTTATCATATAAAGTATCAACTTAGACATGACCTTCTGGTGTGGTCGTTACAAGACTAGATCTTCATAACATGCACATGCATAGATATTGGTCAGTTTATGATAATTAATTATTTGTGTGAAAATAGTTCATAATAAGGAAATACTCACGAGAACTGCGGCATCTCCGACCTGGGCGAGTTTACCGGTAGCCTCACCGATGATGTGGTTCTCGGTTTCGTAGCTGGAGGAAGAAGGAAATTTTGTAAAACCGTCACACAAACATTCAAAATATTTACGAACTAAGCATGTATGTATTGTATGACACAAGGTATCAGAAACATATTATATAAGACCGTAATTTCAAATCCCGAAGTCAAAATAGTCAGTTTCAGTTAAAATTTAACACTTACGCATATTTGTAACCGTCTACACTGACTTCAGAATCAGAGCGGACAATGCCGGCATGGCTTTCGTCGGAGTAACCGTTGTTGAGGACGTTCTTGGCGCCCTGGTAGGCGGCGGAACCAGCCTGGTAGGTGGCGGTAGCAGCAGCGGCAACAGGGGTGACGACGGGAGCGACGACGGGGGCGACTACGGCGGCTGCGTTCTCAGCGGCCTTAGCGGTGATAACGACGGGAGCGACGACGGGGGCGGCTACGGCAGCTGCGTTCTCAGCGGCCTTAGCGGTGATGACGGCGGGGGCGACGACGGCGGCGGCGGCTGCCTTCGGGAAACCCTTGAACTGCTTGTAACCACCTGATCCGTAGGGAGTTGAGCCGAAGCTCGCCGCGCTGGCAGCGCACACGCACAGAGCAAGTACCTGCGGAATAAATTAAAACCATTAGTTAGTCTAGTTGTAGCGTCTTAGTGTACTTTCATCTCATTGAAAACTATTAGAAGAAAGTTTAAATTCCTAATTTATATTTAAAAAGTTGGATTTATTTTAGTTAATGGTATAAAATAGGTGATCTCACCAAGAATTTCATTTTTGCTGAGATCTGTACGAATGTCAGAAACAAACAGGTACCATCCCATTGAAATTTTATCCTTTTATATTAAAATAGAGGTTCACAAAAAATAGCGCCTAGCATTATAAGGGTATTGACACGAAATAGTGACCTTGGATAAAACATTAATTTCTTGATGTCAAGCAGAATATCATTATGACTGGGTCTATTATCAAATCGTTTAAATATAGGACACCATTATTTAATGTCCAAACAATTCGGTCGTTTCTCGTTCATTGTTTAGTGGTTCCGTAGCTTATAATTTAGATTAGATATTGTAACTAGAAATATGAACGATACGTATAATTAATGACTTCTCTTTTCGTTCCCATGTTAATAAAAGTCAAAATATGTTTCCTTCGCTATTTAATACGAAGAGGCTGAATTTCTGGTTTTCCGAAAAGCTCCTCTTTTTCCTGCCTCTCTTAAAACAAATCATCGGTCAGTGGCGTAGCAAGGTGTAGACGAAGCGGCCTCACGCCCAAGGCCTCCTTGTGATTAGGGCAAGGTCTTGGTCAAATGAGCACGTTATTTCATGCTCGCTTCGCTCGCTTGGCATTCTTAAATATCTGGATCAATTTGAACCTTAAGGTCGGTAAAATCACTTCAGTCAGATACAGAAGTGATTCTGGAATGGTCAAAAGAAATTAAATCCTAGCCTAGCCGGGGTAGCTTAAATATTCGAGTTTAAAATCGAGCATTTAGGTAGAAATAATGTTATCAAATTTTACTTTATTCGAGTTTACTGTTTCTGTTAGCCTGTGTCATCCCACTACTGGGCAAAGGCCTCTCCTCATGACTTTCAAATCCCTCGATCCAGGGCCAATGTGGACCACTGGTCGTTGGTTCTGTCCAGCTCGTCCCGTCATCTCCTGCGAGGTCTGTCGCGTCGCCTTCTGGCTGTATCACATAGCCTTCACATCGTGGTTATTTTGCCCCATAACTCGTCGGGTACTATTCAAGGTAATGTCAATATTTTCAAACTTGCTTAACTTGCGCTTATCCGAGGCAGCGAGTTCAAATTTTTGAGCTGACTTCTCTCGTTCTTGCAGCCTGGATTGCCTTCGTTCTTCATTGTTTTGTTTAGTCGACCAAGTAATTCCTGTTTCAGACTCTTAATTCTGAAACAAACCCTTAGGTCAAAAGCAAATCGTAAATATTCTAGGCGGCTTTGAGGTCGCTTCATTCATTTCTAAGTTCTTTTTACCGTAAAATTATATCTATTTCTGAATACTATGGTCAAAAGAAAAGCATCCGCAGTAGGATATTAAAATTTTTGAGCTTGCTTCGCTCGCTCTTGCAGCATAAGTTTTTTTGGCTCTTAAGATCTCAAAAAACAAAAAAAAAAACATTCGAAGTGGTAACATTTTCCGGATTTTTACCTATATACCTGTCCGTTTAGTCATTAGGGAGGCGTAGAAAATAAGAAAACATACACAGAGAAACAGTTTTGCATGGTCAAAGTGGCGTCGGTGAACGAGGCCTGGAGTGGAAAATACGAAAACATACAGACAGAGAAACACTTCCGCATGTATTATTAATGTTATAAAGGAGACCGGACGAAAGCGGTAAAAGTGGCGTCGGTGAACGAGCTCTATATTTTCTTGGAGCTGATTGAAAGAGCATATTTTTTTGTTAAGGCGACAAAAAGATTGCTCTATGGAAAAAAAGTTATTGATCATTTAAAATGAACTACATATGTTATTAGCGATTGCATTCATTACAAATAGAGTCGGTGATTAAAACATACATCATTTTAAAGCTCTTTAGAAGAGGTTTTTTTTAATAAAGACAAGCAAATTGGCGACAGGAGAAATAAGTTAAACGCCATAAAGTAAAATTACTGACAACAAAATCTTCTAATTCAAGAGATACCTGAGGTGTCAGTGATTGACATATACATTATTTTAAAGCTTATTAGCCGAGAGATTTTCTTTGTAAAGGACATAAGAAAATCAGCGGTGGGGAAAAAAGTTAAACGCCATAAAGCACAACTACGGACAACAAAATCTTCTAATTCAAGAGATACAGGAGGCGTTGGTGATTTACACATAAATCATTTTAAAGCTTATTAGAAGAGGGCTTTTCTTTGTTAAGGACATAAGCAAATCGGCGTCGGGAAAAAAAAAGTTAAACGCCATAAAGTAGAATTACTGACAACTATATCATCTTATTTTCATTTTTATCAATCTAAATCTATCTTCTATCTTCTACATAAATAAAAAGAGAAGTCCTGACTGACTGACTCATCAACGCCCAGCCCAAACCCTTGGACTGCTGAAATTTTGCACAGAGGTTCCTTTTATAATGTAGACGTGGAAAAAGGAAGGATTTTTCGAAATTCAAGCCCTAAGGGGGTTAAATAGGGGATGAAAGTTTGTATGGAAATCGGTAGTTTTTAAAATTAGAAGCATAAAAATTCACATACAAGGTTCTGGTTAGAAATAAATAAATACGTATTTGAGGGTTTTTGAGAATCTACCCCCTAAGAGGGTTAGATAGGGGTTGAAAGTTTATATGTGGATTCCGTCATTTTTGAAGTATGAAATTAAATATTGAAGTTTATGAGTAAAGAAAATTTAATATGTATTTCGTAGTTTTTCAACTTCAACCCCAAATGGGCGAAAAGTTCACCCCTTTTCGCCCATTTGGGGTTGAAGTAACATTAGTATTACAAAAATGGTCTGATCTGCTTGAAATTCACAATGTGTTTCTTGATTGAATTGACAATCATGTAATTCAACGTTTTTGGGAAATATCACCCCTCAGACAACAAAAGGAGTGGATTTTTTTATTTTTGTATTGTTGTGTTAGCACGTTTGTATGTACAAATACGCTATTTAAACTTCATATACATACTTCTAGGGGATGTGGGACATTTGTGCGAAAGACATTTGCGCGAAGGACACTTGCGGGAACCCACTGGCGCGACAGACACTCCCGCGACTGGATACTGGCGCAATTCAATGGCTTCATGGGTGTCGTTTTAGTCCTTTTCGGGGTCGCTGATAACTTTCGGTATTTTCTTTATGGGTGTCGTTTTCGTGGTTTTCTGCGTCGCTGGCAATGAAAATAAGGTTAAAATGAAAATTCAGGATGGCGCCGACGAAAACTTTCTGTTTTTTCTTCATGAGTGTCGTTTTCGTGGTTTTCCGGGTCGCCGAAAACAAAATGAGAATTTTCTTTGGCGCCATATTGTATTTTCAGTTTGACCTCTCTTTCTAGGTGCAAATAAGGACATTTAAAATACACAATGTCTCAATATTCTCCCCTAGGCTATGGCTGGCATTGATTTAAGTGAGAACTGTATCTCACATGGACAGTTTTATATAGCTTTCTCCGAAAGGAAATACCGCAAACGACATTTACAAAGAGATGCTAGGAAAATTCATTACTAAAATTTACTCCGAGTATTTTTGAATTAAATAAAATTGTAAGCTAGCTAATTTACACTATTAACTATTTCGAAAGGCGTGGATGGATAACCGGAGGGCATTTGAGTTCCGGCATCGTAGCTCGGAAGACATGTCTATAGTAAAAAGTTAATTCTGGTTCAACCCATTTAGATCACTAACAATATGTATAAAATAATAAAAAAAAGCAGTGATATACTTTTTTCTAACCAGAATGAATTCTCTGGCTGCTTAGTTTGAACTTCACAGACTTTGACACAACTATTAATCCTATACTTGCACTTACGCGCGAGTGAAGCCGCGGCCAACAACTATTATTTAAATGACTATTATAACATTTAAAAATCACAATTTTCTACATTGTTTTGCATGGGAAACACACACGTGGGGGAACGGGGGAATCACACACACACACAATTGCCGAACTCCACGCGGGTGAAGCCGCGGGCTGAAGCTAGTGTGTTAATAATTTGCTACTGGTTTCACAAAATCGCATCTATCCTAATTGGTGAATTCTCTGACCTCTTTATTTTTAGAGTAACTCAACTGATGCCAATCATTTTAAACAAGCAGTTGGCACCTAGAGAGACTAGGGGTATGATGAACAGGGTGTAAAGTTCCTCGATACTCCTAAGAAAAGGGAGGATCCTCCGGCCAGACAGGTGTTATGTCTGGCGGGCAACTGCCCGACAGTTGTAGTCTTTTCGTAGGTTTTTCTATATACACTAAAGTCGATGTAAACTTTGCATGTGAGATGTAAGAAATTGATGTTAGTTCTTCCGTCGTGCCATAAATGGCGCTGTAGTACTTTTTGTAGTAAGTTGCTTTTTTGTTGGTCGCTACAAGAGCAACCATGGAAAATATTCAAGTTATTCTTTAAAAACTTATTGTTCTTCTAATGGTCAATACTATTCAGTTTTTAATGAATTTAACTTTAAACTTACTGGAATTTTTGGTCGTTATTACTGGGTTTATTTAGAGCTAGAGTGGCTAAAGCAAGCAGTGCCGCGGGAGTGATAAGGGTGCACTAACTTTTATACAATTTGATGCAGTCTAAGTTCTTTTTAGGGTTCCGTACCTCAAAAGGAAAAAACGGAACTCTTATAGGATCACTTTGTTGTCCGTCTGTCTGTCTGTCTGTCAAGACCCTTTTTCTCAGGAACGCGTAAAGGTATCAAGCTGGAATTTATATCGAATACTCAAGTCTACTGTCCCTTAGAGCTGTGAAAAATTCAAACTTCTAAGCCAACGCAATCAAAAGATACAGCCGTTTATGTCGCAAATTTTCGACACTCGCAAGGGTATCAAAACCTACAGGGTACTTCCCGTTTACTCATAATCTTGAAATTTGGTATGAAGCAACCTCTTATAACACAGATAAAAGAAAAATTGCGAAAAACCGTAAAATTTTAGTTACACCATATAATAAAAATATTTTTAATAATTTTAAACTTACCACCCCTTTCCTCATGAACGCGTAGAGGTATTAAATTGAAATTCATATCAAATACTAAGGTCTATAATACGTTTAAACTGTAACAAAATCGAACTTCTATGTCAACGCAATCAAAAGAAACAGCAATTTAAGCCGCATATTTTCAAACTCGCAACTACTCGCAAGGGAATCAAAACCTAAAGGGTACTTCCAGTCGACCTAGAATCTTGAAATTTGGCATGAAGCACTGTTTTATAACACACATAAAGGAAAAATTCCGAAAACCTTTAATTTTTTATTACATCACATTTTTTTTTAATAATTCGCGCGACTTCGTCCGCGCGGAATAGTAACTTTGGGCTAACGCTAACTTTTACTCGCGACTTTGTTTACCGAGAAGGTGAAAATCAATATAGATATAAATTACGTGTCACGTTGTTTGTCGGGGATGGACTCCTAAACTACTTAACCGATTTTAATCAAATTTGCACACCGTGTGCAGTTTGATCCAACTTTCAAGATAGGACAGCTTGCATCTCAATTTATAGTCGCAATATTATTTTATTGCAAATTAAGTCACAATTATCTGTTGCTCGGTAGCTCCAAACGATTCTAACAGATGGCGGAATCTGTTTGGGTACTGGATTGGGTAAGTATCCAATAGATGGCACTGTATAGGAGCGCAGCAGCATTGAAAAATATCGCGAAAACGGGGAAAATGTAACGCAGACGAAGTTTCGCCGGACAGCTAATTTACAATAATACGCACTTTAAAGAGTGATTTTAGGTACCTACATCACGCTTTTATCAAGGTAAGGGCCTGCGCAGACGACGGACTTTTCTCCGCGTCGAAGAAAAAAATTAGGCTCCGCGAATAAAAAGTCCGCCGCGGATTTACCGCAAACTCAACAACGCACACGGTGTGCGATCTAATGATCGCACAACACAACTTTTTCTTTAAATTTCGGTCGTAATACTCTTTTTTTGAAGTATAATTATAGATGTTAAAAAAAAGTCCGCGTACAAAAATCCGTCGTCTGCGCAGGCTATAAGAGTGGAACTTTAAAACGTTAGGTAAAAGTACTGGGTCTTATAACCTTATAGGCCTGCGCAGACGACGGACTTTTCTCCGTGGCGGAGAAAAAAGTACGCTCCGCGAATAAAATGTCCACCGCGGATTTACCGCGAACTCGACGCACACGGTGTACGATCATTTGTTGCCCGGAAATGTAGAGAAGTGCACGCTATGGAAGCAAATAATCAGAGGTTACGTTGTGATGCAATTTACATGAAGTTTAAAGAAAAAGGAAGATATTTTAAAAGAAAATACTGGGTCCATCCCCTTATATCGCATTTCGTCACTCTCGAGCGCACAACGCGAAATAAAGTCCGTCATGTGCGTTGCTTCGCCTAGCCACACGAATTCTATTTTTTTCGGGGACTCCCCCGTATTTTTGTCCGCGGAGAATCCGCGGACACAAATCCGTCGTCTGCGCAGGCTATATATCATGTAGATTGTTGGTTATCCTCAAAAAACTTATTTTAAAGTACATCTGTGTACTCTATATTTTTAGTTTTGTTTCCTTTCGGCAGAAGTAGATATTGATTTTCACCAGAACCAGATCTCCGTAGGGCAACATATAGTTGCCCGTGCGAAAAACACTCTTGGCGTAAATCTCATCGGCCTGGCCGGCCTTGCACATCATAAACGTGCGCGCAGTTCTTGATCATTATTTTGCTGCGATGTAATTTTAAAACTGCGATATTTCCTAAGTTGTTCATTGAAATCGAACGATGCAAAGGGCAATTTTGTTATAAATTAAATATTTGTGATGGAGGATTTATATCATGTTTATAAAACACCTTCGAAAATAATGCATTATTTTAGAACAAATTTGGTTAGACTAAAAAAGGTTTTAGTGATTCAACCTCTAAAGATACCTAAGATACCTTATATATGCTGTCGCAAACTTTTTTTAGAACTTTTAAAGGGGAACAATTCAGTCATACATGATTTTTGCGAAACTTCAACCGTTTACGCAGCGCATGCAGCGGAAGCTCTCAAAAGGAAATAAAAAACCCGGTTTTGATAAATTTTTCTTTGCTGCGCAGCTCTTTTTTGTTGTAGCGTGATGATATATAGCCTATTGGCCTTCCTCAATATATGGGCTAACTAACACTGAAAGAATTTTACAAATCAGATCAAGTAGTTCCTGAGGTTAGCGTGTTCAAGCAAACAAACTCTTCAGCTTTAATATTTTATATAATAATATATATTAGTATTAGTATAGACAGATAGATTATCTTTTTCCAAGTTGAAACTCATATCAAAAACTTAGGTCTAATTGCCGATACGGAACCCTCGGTGCGCGAGTCCGACTCGCACTTGGCCGGTTTTTTACCTAGTTATTATTAAAAGTACTTGTTTCCTATAAAATATAATATATTTTATTCATTTTTCACACATTATTTACATTTTTTTAATATTTTGACTAAAAGATAAAAAAAAACATTTAAAAATATAAAATAGTAACCCACCGGTATTCAGAACAGGGTACAAGCTACCAGTGGTCAGAGCTCTTGAGAGAGGAACCTCCTGACAATACGTGCCGTGTCCAAAATTACTACTTTCTGAATCAAGCCCTTGATCCAGCTGCCAAGGGAAAGACTCCGCAGATGTTGGTCGAAGCTTTTGGCTATTAAGCTATTGGCCGACACGACTATCGGCACAATGACTGATGTACTCACATACCACATGTCCACAACCTTGCGAGCCGGATCTAGAACAACCTCGCAAGCCAGATCTTTACAATATACTTTTATTATTAAGTACATCAGCCCATGAAGCCCCACTGCTGCTAGGAAAAAGCCTCCTTCCACTCTTTCCATTTTGTGCAGATGTTGCGTTCTAACTCTTCTCCCCATATTTGCTGGGGCCTGCCACGACCAGTTAAGTCGAGTTCCCTCCTTTGGCACCCATTCTGATTTAAATTTAGCCCTACGATTGATTTGACATATTGACTGACCCAGTCCGAATTCACCTGGGCAGCTTTTTTTTAAAGGGTCTAAAGTTGGACTCCGAAAATACTGCGATCCATACGTCCTCGCTAGCAAACCGCGAGCGTGGACTTTTAACGTTTTATCAAAGATCATGTTTGTACACCATACTTGATGATAAGACGAATACCATACACTTAAAACTTATTAATTATTTCCTATAGTAAGTTGACGTGTTTGAAATTTACATATGTTCACACAATTTGTCAACAAGCTACTTAATATTAATCTCAAAAATGTAACTTCTTAAATTGTGGCTATTTTCAGCATCCGCTACCGTACTAGTTTTAAAGCCTGTGTTTCAGTACGCTGCGCCTCAAGCCCCCGAACTCAGTATGCAATCATAAGCTCACGAACAAAAGTAAACATTAAAATTAAAATATGTACTCACAAATTTAGAATTTTTAAATACAGAAAAAATACTTTTTTTTTTTAAAATAGGGTTACTGTCCTCGGGGTGTGTAAAATAAAAAGGGTGTTTGTATGTGTGTGAGAATGTGTGACAGAGTATATCTGATTATTTTTGCTAGTAGATACTTATTGCATATGGCCACAATACGTATACAAAACGGACTGTAAATTGTATCACTATTGGATAGTCAGCAAATCCTCAGTCTGATCGTATGTTAGTGTCCCCAGCCAATAAGTTAAGGATTTTTTTATCGCTACCCTATTCATAGAGTATATTATTATATGAAGAGTCTTGTTTAAGAAGACTCCTCATCAATCTGTTCAGAATTTTGTCATATAAAAATGGGCCCAAAGAGGAAAAAAACTACAAATAAAAGAAGTTCTTGAGAGCGAAACCCTCTTACTTAGAGGTAAACCTCTCCGCTTTGTTAACATACTCGAACTCTCTATGGTAGTATGTAGTTTCTTAATGATGATTAAGACAAATAGTTGGCGTACAGTCAGGAACTCACAGCATTCATTAAAAAGCGTGTTAGGGTAGCTTAAAGGATCTTTGTGATACCTTGAGTTGCTTTATCGTAGTTTTTGGTGCACCATCTTAAGATGATTTACAGCATGTCATCAGTGATTGACAAAGCGCATAAAAGATTTTCTTTAGTAATATAAGGGTAACTATATGCCTCAATGTCTAAAAAAATTTAGGTAAGCTTTCGAGCTCTTTTACTCAGTACCTAAATATGAGCTTTGAAGCTAAAATTGTCATCAATAATGACGCCTAAAACATTTAATTGTTTTTGCACGCTCCAAAGGCTTACATGAGCATTTTAAATCAACCGAAGTGTCGAAGAAGAAGTTATGTGCGTTTAAATTTAGATTGACTTGTAAGACGCACAGATCAGTCAGCTATTTAGTTTTCTCAACGTTCAGAGTAAGCACATTATCACGAAGCCACCTTTTAACCAAATCAAAACCTTTTTAGCATCATGTTTAAGCAGCGAAAATGAGGGCAGTGTCATCTCCGTAAGAGATTATTTTGCCATGAAATGAGTTTAGACAAAGGTAGGTACCAATCAGAACACTTTGATTTCTGTAGGTTAGATAATTAGCCAAAATGCTCAGGTGTTTCCTTCATATGCCAATTTTTCCAGTTTTTCTAAATTAAAAAGCTCTTCATATTGAATTTTTAAAATAAATAAACAATGTTTTGTTTTCACATTAAACAAAATCGTTATTTTAATCAATCATATCTGTAGTTTCCTCTTCTATTATGAAATCTTTATAACATAAACTCGTCGTACATAGTAAGGATTCATAAACCTCAATTCAATGAAAGCACTAAATGATGGCACAGTTCCTTTATTAACACAAATATAATCTGCTGCAATTCAACATCAACATCTTCATACTAAATGTAGGCAGTGTCCGTTAGAGCGCTGGCTTGTTCAGCGGTATCTGTAGTTGGTAAAGTCAATGTTTAGTACTTCTGGTCGGTCTCCTTAGCGTTGGCTGCGATGTATGCGAGGGAGCGGAGGATAGCATCAGGGATAGCGGGTCCAACGGGGAGGACGTCGCCCTGGAAAGAAACAAGTACAATCAGTATCTGTATGTCACATTTTTTTTCTCGCTCATAGACAGGAGGTTTAAGACACAGCAATTAGAATCACTATCGCTGGATTATTCTGGTACACTTTTACGGTTAGATCACAAAGGTAAAAACAAAAGGAAAACTATAACCTGAAGGATTCTGCGAGAGGTTTCTTGATTAAGGGCCTTGCAGTTATAAATATGACTGCAAGTGAATCACCTTAAGGTAGGTATGTCATTTATGAATAAGCCAATATGTATTCACCGTTAATTTCTCATCTTTTTATGGTTATATCTATATTATGTTAAAAGGACAATTTGCAAACAGAGGTTATTATGGAAGCGATGTCGCAAGATTGGAATGAAAGCTTGCACCTACTGTAAACATAGAAATACCTAAGAGGATCTGTTTGTTATGCATTCATTGTAAATCTAAGTTCCCTTCAGATCTTGCTTGGTTTATTTTTTAAATATGTAGTCATTTAACCTGGGGATGGAAACCGTTCTCGTCAGCGGTGTAGGTAATCTCCACAGGGACACCTTCCGGCGAGATGTATCTGAAAGCGCCCTGAGAAACCTGCAATATAAAACAAAATATTAGCAACACTGCTATGTTTAAGCTCTCAAAAATGTCAAGCTTCAAATATGCATATTATCATTCATTTCCTGCCGTATACGCAGAACAATAACTTATCATATAAAGTATCAACTTAGACATGACCTTCTAGTGTGGTCGTTACCAGACTAGATCTTCATAATATGCACATGCATAGATATTGGTCATCATCATTCATCATTTCAGCCCAAAAGACGTCCACTGCTGGACATAGGCCTCCCACAAGTGTCGCATTGACATTTTGGGGGGTTTGCCATAATCGCAGTTTATGATAATTAATTATTTGTGTGAAAATAGTTCAAAATAAGGAATTACTCACGAGAACTGCGGCATCTCCAACCTGGGTGAGTTTACCGGTAGCCTCACCGATGATGTTGTTGTCGGTTTCGTAGCTGGAGGAAGAAGGAAATATTGTAAAACCGTCACACAAACATTCAAAATATTTACGAGCTAAGCATGTATGTATTGTATGACACAAGGTATCAGAAACATATTATATAAGACCGTAATTTCAAATCCCGAAGTCAAAATAGTTAGTTTCAGTTAAAATTTAACACTTACGCATATTTGTAACCGTCTACACTGACTTCAGAATCAGAGCGGACAATGCCGGCATGGCTTTCGTCGGAGTAACCGTTGTTGACGACGTTCTTGGCGCCCTGGTAGGCGGCGGAAGCAGCAGCGGCCACGGGGGTGACGACGGGAGCGACGACGGGGGCGGCTACGGCAGCTGCGTTCTCAGCGGCCTTAGCGGTGATGACGGCGGGGGCGACGACGGCGGCGGCGGCAGCCTTCGGGAAACCCTTGAACTGCTTGTAACCACCTGATCCGTAGGGAGTTGAGCCGAAGCTCGCCGCGCTGGCAGCGCACACGCACAGAGCAAGTACCTGCGGAATAAATTAAAACCATTAGTTAGTCTAGTTGTAGCGTCTTAGTGTACTTTCATCTCATTGAAAACTATTAAAAGAAAGTTTAAATTCCTAATTTATACTTAAAAAGTTGGATTTATTTTAGTTAATGATATAAAATAGGTGATCTCACCAAGAATTTCATCTTTGCTGAGATCTGTACGAATGTCAGAAACAAACAGGTACCATCCCATTGAAATTTTATCCTTTTATATTAAAATAGAGGTTTACAAAAAACAGCGCCTAGCATTATAAGGGTATTGACACGAAATTGTGACCTTGGATAAAACATTAATTTCTCGTTGTCAAGCAGAATATCATTAAGACTGGGTCTATTATGAAACCGTTTAAATATAGGAGACCATTATTAATGTCCAAACAATTCGGTCGTTTCTCATTCACTGTTTAGTGGTTCCGTAGCTTATAATTTAGATTTGATATTGTAACTAGAAATATGAACGATAAGTATGAGGTATTAATGACTTCTCTTTTCTCTTCTCTTTTCGTTTCCATGTTTTTAACGCAAAATATGTTTCCTTCGCTATTTAATACTTAAGGCTTAATATCTGGTTTTCCGAAAAGCTCCTCTTTTTGCTGCCTCACTTAAAACAAATCATCGGTTCAAGCATTCAGTGGCGTAGCAAGGTGTAGACGAAGCGGCCCCACGCCCAAGGCCTCCTTATGATTAGGGCAAGGTCTTGGTCAAATAACAAAATGCTTAAATTAAATCTAGCTCAAACTTTCGAGCTCGCTTTATTATCTAGATCAATTTCTCTTAAATCAATCTGATCTTAAGGTCAGTAAAATCAATTCTGTGTCTGCTGGAATGGTCAAAAGAAATTAAATCCTAGCCTAGCCGGGTAGCTTAAATATTCTAGTTTAAAATCGAGCATGTAGGTAGAAATAATGTTATCAAATTTTATTTTATTCGAGTTTACTGTTTCTGTTAGCCTGTGTCATCCCACTACTGGGCAAAGGCCTCTCCTCATGACTTCCAAATCCTTCGATCCAGGGCCAATGTGGACCACTGGTCGTTGGTTCTGTCCAGCCTGTTCCGCCATCTCCTGCGAGTTCTGCCGCGTTGCCTTCTGGTTGTGTCAGGGCTTCACAACGTGGTTATTTTGCCCCATAGCTCGTCGGGTATTATTCAAGTTAATGTCAATATTTTCAAACTTGCTAAGCTTGCTCTTGTCCGAGGCAGCGAGTTCAAATTTTCGAGCTGACTTCGCTCGGTCTTGCAGCCTGGATTGACTTCGTTCTTCATCGTTTTGTTTAGTCGACCAGTTATTTCCTGTTTCAGAATCTTAATTCTGAAACAAACACTTAGGTCAAAAGCAAACCCTTATTATCCTAGGCGGTCGCTTCATTCATTCTTTGGTTCAGCAGCCTAAGTTCTGTTTTCCGTAAAATTCTATCTATTTCTTAATACTTTCATCATCATCATCATCATTTCAGCCGAAAGACGTCCACTGCTGGACGTAGGCCTCCTCCTAGTGGCGCCACACTGACTGGTCCCGTGCGACCCTCATCCAGCGGATCCGCGCCACTTTCACCAGGTCATCGGTCCACCTAGTGGGAGGCCTTCCAACGCATCGTCTTCCGGTTCGCGGTCGCCATTCCAGAACTTTTCGGCCCCATCGGCCATCTGTTCTGCGAGCAATGTGCCCTGCCCACTGCCACCTTAGTTTGGCGATTCTTCGAGCTACGTCGGTAACTTGGTTCTCTTGCGGATGTCCTCATTTCTGATTCGATCACGCAAGGAAACTCCGAGCATAGCCCTCTCCATTGCCCTTTGGGTGACTTTAAGCCTTCTGATGAGGCCCATTGTGAGCGACCACGTTTCTGAAACCATGCATGGCTTTGGAGATATCCTCATATATGGTCTCCACTTCGTCGTCGGGGTGTGCCGAGGTCGGGGCGTAGACCTGTATGACCTTCAGCGAATATCTTTCGGATATTCTGAGTATCAGGTACGCCATCCTGGTCGACACACTCTCGATTTTCACCACGTTATTCACAAGGGACTTGTGGAAGATAAACCCAACACCACCCTGGGACTGCCGGTCACCCTCTCGGAAATAGAGCAGGTTGCCGGATTTCAGGATCATCGTGTCCCCCTCCTCTCTTCGGACTTCAGATAATTCAACAATACTCCATCACAACCTGCTCAATTCCTACTCGAGTTCCGTTATCTTCTCGTCGGTCCGGAGTGTTCGCGTGTTATATGTTGCCAGATCAAGTCGTCGGTATAGGCAGCCGGATCCCTTACAGAGATTCTTTGCACCCCTTGCCACGCCGTAACCTCGACCGCTACCATAGTCGAGGGTAGACGGGCTGCCGGATACTTAGGGGCCATTTTTGTGTTGCGCTCATAAGAGGGGTTTTGCCATAATCGCCACTCTTGGCAGGCGGGTTGGCGATCGCAGTACAGTTGTTGCAAAAACACAGGGAACGCTGCTGCCCATTCTCTGGCAAATCACTTAGTCGCCTCTTGCGACACCCACGGGAAGATATGGGATGGTGCTATTCTTTACGTCCGACACCATACAGAACCAGAATTTTTCTGAATAGTATGGTCAAAAGCAAAGCATCAGCAATGGGATGTTAATATTTTCAAGCTAGCTTCGCTTCCTCTTGCAGCATAAGTTCCTCATAAACTTCTCAAAAAAAAAAACATTCGACTTGCTAACATTTTCCGAATTTATACCTAAGGAGGCGTGGAAAATACGAAAACATACACAGAGAAACAATTTCGCATAGCCAAAGTGGCGTCAGTGAACGAGGCCTGGAGTGAAAAATACGAAAACATACAGACAGACACAGAGAAACACTTCCGCATTTATAAATGGTTTAAAGGAGATCGGACGAAAGCGGTAAAAGTAGCGTCGGTGAACGAGCCCTATATTTTCTTAAAGCATATTTTTTGTTATGGCGACAAAAAGATTGCTCTATGGAAAAAAAAAGTGATTGATCATTTTAAATGAACTATGTTATTAGCGATTGCATTCATTACAAATAGCGTCGGTGATTAAAACATACATAATTTTAAAGCTCGTTAGAAGAGGGTTTTTTTTGATTAAAAGGAGAAAAAAGTAAAACGCCATAAAGTAAAATTACTGATAACAAAATCTTCTTATTTAAGAGATACATGAGGCGTCAGTGATTGACACATGCATAATTTTAAAGCTTATTAGAAGAGGGTTTTTCTTTGTTAAGGACACAAGCAAATCAGCGCCGGGAAAAAAAAAGTTAAACGCCATAAAGTAGAATTACTGACAACTCATCATCATCATCTGCCTAGCCTTTTCCCAAACTATCTTGGGGTCGGCTTCCAGTCTAACCGGATGCAGCTGAGTACCAATATTTTACATGAAGCGACTGCCTATCTAACCTCCACAACCCAGTAACTGGGTAATACGATACCCCTTGGTAGGACTGGATGTCAGACTTTTAGCTTCTGACTACTCGTAACGACTGTCAAAGAATTACTGACAACTATACCATCTTATTCAAGAGATAAAAGGAGCGTCGGTGAGATGGATGATTCAGACAGAAGAGGGTTTTTCTTTGTTCAATAAAATCTTCCAATTCATGAGGTACAAGAAGCATAGGTGATTTATTAATTGGTTTTACGTCCCTTGGGTTGGGTTACGTACAACTTTTTCTTAGACATTTAGTAGGAGTTTTGTAGGGCAAACAACAAAGCACCAAAAGTACATATTAAAGTACTTACCCATACTAACTATCCTGTTGGAATACTCTCACGCAGCCCTCAGGTTTTTGCTGTATCAAGAATTCAGTAAACCGTTCGCTTTCATCACATAACAACTGTGACTAACTGTGAATATCGGCATTCCTGATACTATTAACCATGTCTGCTTTACCCATTAAAGATTACAGTCGTGAAGTTTCTATATCTCCAAAACTTAGCAAACAGATTGTTTTAACTCACAATAACTAATGCGACCAACTGTGGACTTTGATAGGTACAATAAAATATGTCTGCAAACCCCTTGAAGAATTATGGTAGTTAAGGTTACGCTTAGGATATTTAATCTAAACTAATATTATACAGAGGAAAGATTTGATTTTTTGTTGCTTTGTTTGCATTGAATAGGCTCCGAAACTACTAGTCCGATTTGAAAAATTATTTCAGTGTTAGATAGCCCATTCACCGAGGAAGGCTATAGGCTATATATCATCACGCTACGACCAATAGGAGTGGAGCAGCAATGAAAAATGTTGCGAAAACGAAGTTACGCCGGACAGCTAGTCAATGATAAAGTAGTGAAGGCATGATACAACCCATATTGGTAATATCACTTGCATAATGCACCTTGTATTGCTCTGAAATAAAAGGATGAATTCGATTTACAAAAAGCATTATTCAAGCACTTTTTAACCAACTTCTAAAAAAGGAGGAGGTTCTCAATTCGGATGTTTGGATTTTTTTAAGCGATTTTCACGAGCTTTGGTAATTGAAAAGCATCAAATCAAACACAACAAGTAATTTGAGTATCCTAGAATCAACAAAGCTTCTTAGACCAGAGTCTATAGAAGCTTGCCCGATCTCCTTAAGGACATTATTTATAGGTGCTGCCACTTTCATGGTGCTTGAAATATTGGTCGTAAATAAGTCTTATATCATAGTCTTATGTTCTCAGGTTCCCTATACGGGATTTTTAAGATTACCTTCAGTGTTTTTGCAAACGGGACCCTATTACTGAGACTTCGCTGTCCGTCCGTCCGTCCGTCCGTCTGTCACCAGGCTGCACAGACATTCCTTGATGCAGTAACATGAAACCAATTAACATGATATCACTGTTGTCGTGTAGGTAGTATAATAAACTCAAATGTACTGTTCGTAGCAGTAGAATAATAATTCAAAAGCAGAACCATAATTTCTTGAAAAAATCATTCTACACCGTATCACGCATGAAGTATTTAGCGTTGCATGTACATACATTGCTGTCGTTGTTTGAACAAAGATTGTATTATACACTAAGACCTATTTTTGCTTTTTAGTTTGATTGAAGATTCTTAAGTCAGAAATAACTTCACATTCACTATAGGACAAAGATAGGATATAATAATACTATATTAGTTTTGCTGTCAACCCTTAACTCTACCCACTCTGACTCTGACACTATTTAAACTTTTGTTTTAATTCCTGCCTGATTATTTCGGACTACCGCGCGGACAAAGTCATGGGTCGAGCTTGTATCTAATCAAACACAAAGTTCAACACAATTTCCAATCAACAGATTTATTTGACTTGTAATGAAATAAAGAAAAACGTGAAATGATTTATTGAAGTAGTTTACCGACACGTATGTGTATGTATTTTCATCAAAAATATACCTTAGCGTTCATCTTGAATTCCAATGTACTAACGTAATGCCTAGACTAAAATAAAAATAGGTAAATAAAGCACGCTTGTATATGTATTTCATCCTACGGATTTGTCCACATACAAACAAAATCTACTTATCTACGTATTCAATTGTCTTTTTAAATAAATAACCTACGGCCTTGAATTACAATATTTTGTCATAGTACAGTCGGTTCATTTCCTGTGCCTCAAACTAAAAAGAAAATTATTGCAGGTTTCCTTGCTTACACGGAATACTATTTTAAAGAGGCGTTGGATACAACGCCCACTCGTGGTAATCTTAGATATAAACTATAAATTAAAAACATCCTAGTTAACCTTGGCGGTAATGCCACAGTCTGGAAACGTGACATCCATATTACTGAACGCACCACGTATCGAACGAGGGCCTCTACAAAACTAGTTTCCCATGTTCTAAATGTCAACGACTATTATTACCACCTATTCGGGTCACCAGAGTCTGACCCATCCCATCTGCAGCTCACAAATCACGCAATACTTTTATGACAGATTGATTATGTAAATATGTTTGCACGGTATTAATTCCATCCATTCACACCTTTGTAATTGGCGTAATAACTATTTTTTGTTTGAGATAAAAAAAAAATGCTTTGGCGATTGAATTTGTGCCGACTTTATGAAAAAAAAAGTTGTCGCTTGGCTGAAAGTTGTCATTTCCATTCACACACTTTTAAAATGGTGTAATATGTTCAGGAGGGACTTTTTCTAATTCATTAAGTACTACTTCTTACTTTAAAGAAAGTAAAATCATACCGCAAAACTTGAAGTCCATTTCAAAAATAAATACTACTTTGCACATTATTTCGAGTCGAAGTGTTTTATCGATACAAAATAAAATGCGGGAAAGATAATTTTAATATTCAAAATGTTTCAGGGGTTAACATACTCATTTAAAAAAGAACGTTTATCCAAAATCTCCCAAAAAATATGATTAAAATATGTTAACGAATTTTATAGTTACTTAATCTGAATAAATTAAACCAGTTTGTTAAAAATAAAATCTTTCTATGATTTCCAGAAATACTGGACCAGACAACCAGCATTTTTGTAAAGTCATTGATTTAGGAAAGTCCTCGTCAAATACTTTCTACCTACTGAACAATTTTCAGCTATTTTCAAACCTATCAATAACCGTTGATTTCAGGTGCATATCTCAAAAAAGAGGCCTTATAAACCGTGTTACCAAAGATCCTTCCACCACCTGTTATTTATGCTACCTTGCATCATTTTTACAAAATAATTTTACCGAAGGTGTCACATAAATAGGCCCACCCAGCTTAGTCACTGTCGAGAAAGTTCTCCAAACTTCCAGGAAACACAACGGAAATTCAAGAATGTAGTACTTACATAAACGGCACCTTGACCTGAAAGATGGCAAACGTGTTAATACCTCCCCCCTTTCCCCCTCCGCTGGTTATAAATAGACGCTTACCTAACGTAACCTTTTACCTTTCTAGGTGAACTACGACTGTTGGTACTTAGCAACAATGCTCCAAGCGACATATAGGCGAGTGGTTAAGGTTATTATAGTAGAGTAATCATGGCCAATTATTACTATACTCGTAGATAAAAGAAACTATTAAGTTATTATGTTGATAAGAAAACCTTGCTAGTTTAGTTTCGTAATTAATTTAATTTCGCTAGTTGAAATTTTAATTACAGTCTACTGCTAGTCTGCCATGAAGGTTAATGGCAACAAGAACGGAGGCTTATGTACCCTATTATGCTTGCTGCTTGTCACCCGGGGTGAACCAGGATCACGATTGTAAGCTAGGTTTTCTAGAAAGTTACTTTAGAACACATCATCATGCCCTTATCCCATTTAATTTGGGCTCGGTGCATGTCTTCTTCTTCCATACCTTATTACCTAATTGTCAACGCATGAGAACATGTCTGTATTAAATATTTGGTTATTATTTTGTTATACAACAAAATTGTGTGCTCATATGATTAAAGCCTACTGGTACAGGTAGTCTTGTAACTGCGGAAAACAAAAATAGATACCCAATTGAAGCTTTTACATAACATTATTGATTTTAACACCACAAGTAGCACAAAATGATAGACATGTTGCAAAACAATGGCTCAATATCTACTAGACATCATTTGATTGTCACTTGTCCATTCATCAATCATCAAAATGATTTGTGTCATTGAAATCATAGAGTCATTCTTTTATTCTAAAGAAATCGATACCAGATGGTGTTACTAACGAACCATGATTCGCAGTAGGTATTTCATAAATCCAATTCCTCATAATAGCGTGAAGTTAGATGATATAAAGAACAGCGCCATCTTCATATTTCTACGAGAAATAACAAAATGTAAACACAGCTTCATGTCTAAAATGCCAAAGATGAGATCAAACTAATCTTTGATATTCTAATCAATTCTAATACTAAATTGTTCCCGCATGTATCGCAAGATGGAGCTGAGAAACATGTATAAAACTTGCTACTGAACAATTATGCAAATTAATGTTTTTTTTTATTAAAAATAAAAATGTATAAAACTCATTTACTCTAAAAGCTAAAAAATTACCACCGATTAACTACATATATCAGATATAGAGATAGTTATACCAATTAGTTTCACGAAAATTCATAAGACAGGTCCTGTTTTCGCCTGTGATTTTTACTCGGCATAAATACGAACTTTTCCAAATAAAATGTTTACAAATAAAATGTTTTCAAGGAACTTAAACTTTTCACTAGCTCCCCGGTGCATAAAGGTGTGTATGTATCCATGGAGCCTCCCCTAGCATCGCAGCTAATAAACAATTATAATATAAGCATGTCCGACTATGGGACTGGCATCAGCAACATCGACAGCAGAACTCATGTACCTATGTCATGGTTGGCCATTAACGAATAATTAGATGTTATAAAATCATCATAGTAGCCAAATGTAAGTAACCCTATGTTCAGAAACAGGCAGGTACCTTTTTTCGATCAAAATAATAATTGCGGAATCATCTAATGTTGTGGAATCCCCTGAATAGTGAATCTGAATTAACTGTACATTCAGATTCGAGCATTTTTTATTTATACAAATTCACGGTTTTCAACATAGCCATTTAAGGCCATCCATAACTTTCTTTAATAACCAATGATAAAACCATGAATAAATAAAGGCCGCATCCTTGACTACATATTCCTCAACGCATATTTACATTTGTTATCAAGTAATTTTCGATTATGAAAACTTTGCATATCTGTTAAATTTCATCATCGTCCCATCCGAATAAAATTAAATAAAAAACGAAAAGTCTTCTTTCTTTACGGTGTTTCGGTCGTTATCCTGTAATCAGGCGTGAATATCTATATTACCAAACCTTGATTATTAAAATCAAATTTGTGTTTTTTCTATTTGCCAATCATACTTACTTATTTATAAATAACCTACCTACTTACTTTTTACTTTGTTTGATAATGCCGATATCAGACGCTTCACTTAGGTAACGGTTCACTCAGTAGACAGTACATTTTTGTTTTATTGTCATGTCCACGCGACACCGATTAAATGGAATTTGCATTAGTAGCTCTCTCATATTTTTAGTAACATTTCGTATGCGAGTAAAAGATGAGATTTAAGACCAACACAATTTGACACGATCAACAGTGTGGTTTCACCAATGGACGTACGACTGACGCCGGCGTAAACTTATTTAAGCATATATTTACAACGTGGGAAGACACCATAGGAATATTTTGTGACCTGCATTTTGTTGTGCATTTGGTTGCGTAAATCGCGACACATTACTTTTGAAACTTGAGCATTACGGACTCGGTAAACTTGCACTTAGTTTGGTAAAATCTTATTTGAGTGAAAGGCAACAGCCAGTTTAAATAAACGGAGTTAATTCAGAGGGTTTAAAAGTAAAAATGGGGGTTTTGCAAGGGTCAATATTGGGTCCTTTCCTCTTTCTAGTATATATTAACGATTTACCCTATTTATTGAAAAACCAACCTCAAAATATGGTGTTATTTGCTGATGACACTTCCTTAATTTTTAAGATACATAGATGGGCTCAAAATATAGATAAAGTTAATAACGCCCTGCTTCAGGTCCATAATGGGTTCACAGCAAACAATTAACTATTAAATGAAAAAAAACACTATTCATAAGATTGTCATTACCAAATGTTAAAAGAAGTGATTGTGATATAATACTGAATAAAGAAAATCTAGAATTTGTCGATAAAACGGATTTCCTGGCGATAACGCTTGATTCAAGGCTGCAATCTCATTTAACATCTCTTGCGGGGCGGCTAAGTTCAGCAGCACACGTTATTAATATACTGACCGAGGCAGAGAACCCCGTAAGATTGACTATATACCGCGAGATTGTTCTATTTTTGTTACATTTTTAGTATAATGTCTTACGGGGTTCTCTGCCTTTTCGCCGAAAATTGTTTGCCAGATTTTCACATGCCAACCAACGTTTCGCAGAATTTTATTTCGCCGAATAATCATTTGCCAACTTATCATATAATTTTTATTAAATTCTCAACCTCACAGTTACCAACTGTACGTTTGGTCTGCTTTTACTATCCGCTCTAACTCGCTCAAATGTGTCACGTGACGCGCTCTTATGCTCCCGCTCCCGCTCACATTTTTGCCGCGCGAGCGCTCCGTGCCACTTACCTCTCATTTGATTCGATACCTACTGATTTTGTCGTGTTTTCGTAAAAAAATCGCTAAGATTTCGTTTTATTTTACTGTTTTATAGTGCGGAGACACTAATAATTACTTAATTGAACAAATTTTCATATTACGAGCACTATTTTAACTATTTTTGCAAAAATTCCTAAAAAAAAATATTACGAAAATTATCATGCTCGACATGGCGCCATTTTTCATTCTGATATTATAGTTTCAACAGACTTTGAACCTACGATTAGTATTATACAATCGCATAGCCAATATTGCGTGACTACTTTGTACTACTAGACAGCTATCATTTACTGGAAACCTACGTCTTAAATTGATCTGATTGTGCCCTGGCGGTTAAGAGATTTTATTTTTTTAACACTTCAAGTAAAAACATTGTGCATTTTCTACCAGTCAACCTTTGGGTGATGCAGAGACAAACAGAGAGTATGTCATGCTCACTGAAATGTCACGATGATGGTGGCGCGTGTGTCGGGTCATTTAGTTCTCTTCAAAATGTTTGAGTTAAATGATGGCTGATCCAGGCGTCCTGTTCGTGAACGGGCGGTGTCACTTGTGCCTGGTCATTGGTTAATTGCCACGGCATATTTCGAACTAATTTTATTAATTTTTATTTTTGTCACTTTTGTTTTACTAAGGACACTTAACGTGCACGTCTTGCTACATCGTTCTCACATAATGTACCATCTCAAAATGAATCATGTAACCACACAGTTTTTGTGACAAGATTCTAGTTTAAAAGAGTGACCATGGAGTTTCTTACCCATTCTTCTCCATAGAGATCTACGTTTTGGAATGGACATCTAAAGTACTTTCACAGTTTTTATGTCTTGTGACTGGGACTGTGGCTTCGTTTTTATTGTTGTTCGGCTTTTTAAAAGTGCCTGTAACTGGTATACTGGAAATAAATGATTTTGATTTGATTTTATTTGATGTGTTCCGACGTCAAATTGCAATGAAAAATGCTGAGAAGATGTGAAAAAAAATTAACTGTTTAGAATCTGTTGTCACATATTTCATAAAGTCGAGAATTAAGTATGCATATCTCGGATGCATGTTTAATATTGTAATTAGTATGTTTTGTCTGCTATAATTGTTATATTTTATTTGTTTTACGTTTAGAATAAGTTGCTCAATTGCTAAAAAGTGTTATATTTTATCTGTGCCCAGTTAAGATTTTAAAATAAAAAAAAAATGGCGGGAAAAGGGAATAGTCAGCGTGGAGGTCTATGGTTTTGGCGGGCGTTTTGACCGGAGCGGTTCTACATGTTTTTGTTATAAGCACTGCAAATAATATTATTGAGAAAAGTAATACTGTGCTTCATTTCGCCTTCCTAGTTCTGATTTTTTTATAGTTCAGAATTGGGTTTACAAAAGGATTTTATTCCTACCGCGCCTACAACTAGTGACCTAGATAGAAAAGAAAAACTCAAAACTTGAAGCTGATTAAGACAGTATCTAACTGTCTTCGTGATGTTTGAAGATGAGGAAGCTGAACGAGGATGCACGCAGGCGTCGGGGACGCCTCCAAATCCAGTGCACCGTCATCGTCGTTCGAGAAAGCGGAGTTTTTCACGAAAACGTCGCGATCGTGGCAGCGAATCTAAATCTTCGCCACGTAGGCGACGTAGGCGACGCGAAAGTGAAACACCAAAGGATCGTCCCAGCAGGTGTGGTGACCGAAACCGGAAGCATCACACTCGACACCAGCGTAACAAGAGGAGGTCATCAACTGTGAGTACTTTGTCGTCTACCACTGATAATGCCTCTTCAAGAAGTATGTCTACTATGAAATCTAGTGGAAGACGTTCAAAAAAACGTTACACTAAACAAGGAACCGGGGAATCTGTGACGAATGTGTCTGCCCGTGAGTTATTAAATTTGTTAAAGTCATTGCCTACTTCACAAAATCATTTTTCAATTAATAGTAATGCTATTCCTGAATTTGACCCCTCTAACAAAGAACAGTCTGTCGATATTTGGATAAATAAATTAGAGGAATGCTCTAAACTATATGGATGGAGTGAACCGCAATTATTGCATTATTCCTTGCCCAAGTTAATGGGGTTAGCAAAAGTGTGGTATCAAGGACTTTCTTCTGTCAATTTCACTTGGTCGGAATGGAAAGATAAATTAATTAAAACTTTTCCATCTGTTCAAAATTATGCACAATTATTACAAGAAATGTTAGATAGGAAAGTTAAACCCAATGAAACATTAGAGACATACTTTTATCACAAGATGAATTTATTAAACAGATGTGAAATATATGATAAGAAAGCTATAGACTGTATAATAAACGGGTTAGAAGATAGGAGTATGCGTTTAGGTGCTCAAGCAGCTAACTATAGTCAGCCTGAACAGTTGTTAGCTTACTTACAAACAGTTAAATTAGAAGATAATAAGGAATCAAGGAGACCATTCTTAAAGACGCGTTTCGAAGGGCAAAGTGACAATATTAAGATTAGTAGTACGATCAAATGCTTTAATTGCGGTGAATTAGGTCATCCTAGTTTTAAATGCTCGAAACCACTTGTAACCTGTAACATCTGTAAGAAACTTGGACATCAGTCAACTTCGTGTGAGCGACTCTTGAGAAACACCAATGATAATAATATTAGCAATATATAATATATAAGGCGGTTTGTTAAAGGATTTGAAATCATAGCTTCACCGCTAACAAAATAGAAGGTAGGAGGCAGTTATATCAATAGATAAAATGTATCCTTGGTTGACATATACCCAAAAGTATTTAGATGACACAGATGAGAGTTCAGATCAGTCCAACAAAGAATCTGAAGTAGACAATGACGATGATATATGAATGTAAAGTTATTAACATAAGTTTGAAAGGTTTAAGATGCATATGAGGCCAATAAGCCAATTTTGGGAGCATCTGTATACCTAAGTAGCATCTGCATACATATGAGGCCGATAAGCCAAACGAAGGAGTATGTAAGATATTTTGACAACGGTATTTCCACACACATGAGGCCGATAAGCCAAAAAGGGAGTGTGAAAATACGTTGAGTAATGATTTTGAATATTACATTAGAATAGTTTTGTTTGTTTTTTTTTACTAGGCACGTATTGTAAGATGGTGTAAGATGCATATGAGGCCGATAAGCCAATTTTGGGAGCATCAGTATACCTAAGTAGCATATCTGCATACATATGAGGCCGATAAGCCAAACGAAGGAGTATGTAAGATATTTTGACAACGGTATTTCCACACACATGAGGCCGATAAGCCAAAAAGGGAGTGTGTAAATACGTTGATTAATGATTTTGAATATTATATTAAATAGTTTTGTTTGTTAGTTTTTTTACTAGGCACGTATTGTAAGATGCATATGAGGCCGATAAGCCAATTTTGGGAGCATCTGTATACCTAAGTAGCATATCTGCATACATATGAGGCCGATAAGCCAAACGAAGGAGTATGTAAGATATTTTGACAACGGTATTTCCACACACATGAGGCCGATAAGCCAAAAAGGGAGTGTGTAAATACGTTGATTAATGATTTTGAATATTATATTAAATAGTTTTGTTTGTTAGTTTTTTTACTAGGCACGTATTGTAAGATGCATATGAGGCCGATAAGCCAATTTTGGGAGCATCTGTATACCTAAGTAGCATATCTGCATACATATGAGGCCGATAAGCCAAACGAAGGAGTATGTAAGATATTTTGACAACGGTATTTCCACACACATGAGGCCGATAAGCCAAAAAGGGAGTGTGTAAATACGTTTGATTTTGAATAGATATTGAAATAGTTTTGTTTGTTTCGTTTTATTAGGCACGAATTGTAAGACGGTGTAAGATGCATAAGAGGCCGATCAGTCAATTTTGGGAGCATCTGTATACCTAAGTAGAGTATTTGCATACATAAGAGGCCTATACGCCAAACGAAGGAGTATGTAAGATATTTTGACAATGGTATTTCCACACGTAAGAGGCCGTAAAGCTAATAAGGGAGTGTGCAAATACATTAAGAGAGTCTGCAAATGATTGAAATTACTTTACATTTATGTGCATAGTTTTATTTATTTTTAATATTGTATAAGAGGTCCACTTCATTCTTAAATTGATGGAACAATTTTAGGTATAATAGATGGCCGAAGCAGTAAAGTTTAATGAAAATAGAAACATGAGTTATTGTAAAATTTCAGTTATAGTAGTTTTTTTTTTTTTTTTAATTTCGAGTAATTTATGTTTTAAGATTAGTTATTGTATTGTTTAATAAAATATGATGTAAAAAGAAACATGAATTGTTGTAAGATTTCAGTTTCTATTTTATTTTGAGTAATTTGGTTTTAAGATTGATTATTGTATTTATTGTTTATTAAATTAACAGATACGAGAGGACTCGCAAAGTTCAGAACGGCCGACTGTTATATTTTATTTGTTTTACGTTTAGAATAAGTTGCTCAATTGCTAAAAAGTGTTATATTTTATCTGTGCCCAGTTAAGATTTTAAAATAAAAAAAAAATGGCGGGAAAAGGGAATAGTCAGCGTGGAGGTCTATGGTTTTGGCGGGCGTTTTGACCGGAGCGGTTCTACATGTTTTTGTTATAAGCACTGCAAATAATATTATTGAGAAAAGTAATACTGTGCTTCATTTCGCCTTCCTAGTTCTGATTTTTTTATATAATATTGCCTAATAACGTTTTAAAATGCGTTAGTTGCTTATAAAACTTAATTATAGGTTTATTGATACAACGTGATGTCAAAACTCTCAGGGTTACCGGCGCATGGCAGTTAGGGCACTGTAATATGTTACCAGGCTTAATAACTATGATAACTCCTATTCCTTTCTATAGGTCAAAACTTTAACATTTGAATGTTAGGCACTTATGTGATAAAATTGACACTACAGCTAATACCAATCTAAAATTAGAAATAGCTTCAAAAATAATTACGCCTTTAACTCAGGACGATTGGTGATTATTTTGATTTTCATTAATGTTCTAAAGGACAATGCCTCATATTGCCAGGAGCACTGTCCTGGGTTTTTGACCTTTTTCTGGTTAATACTTCTTTTCCAAGCCATAGTGGCTCGTAATTGGAAATGCCAATGTTTAGAAGTGGAGTGCTAATGGCTTATGATGATGACTTTCCCTTTCATGTGCGAATATAAGTTATCAAAAACAGTTTATTATATATACCTATTGTTTGACCTGGCTAAAGTGTTCCATCATCATCTGCTGCCCTTATCCCAGTTTATTTGGGGTCGGTGGTGCATGTCTTCTCCTTCCATACTTCTCTATTACTCGATACCTCGTCAGTGTGACGTTTGATAAAATGTAGAATTCCCCTAATTATGCTGTTCCTTCTGTGAAGCGTATTTATCATTAAGGTTCCTACTGCTGGGACACTGGCTTTCAAGCTGAATCCCATTATTATTTGGTTTTTCCACAGTAGGTAGATATTTTGTAAAGGTTGAGAGAAAATGCAATAATTAACTTTTAGATTTTTTATTTACATCATACAAAAAAGTTTATGTACAAAATAAAAAAAAAGATATAAAATACTGAATTTCTAATAGGCGTTTAAGTATTCCATAAAAGAGCAAAAGACCGTGCCTATATTAAGGAATACTTTTTCATTTAACATTATAATACATTGAATAGTGCTTAACCTAAAGATCAAACATGAATTTACTTTTCAGGCTGAGGAGATGCGGTGGCGATGTATGCCAGGGCGCGCTGGATGTCCTCTGGGATTGGGGGAGGAGTAGGGAGGTGGGCACCCTGGGGCTGGAATCCATTTTCGTTGGCTATGTATGTGACCAGGATGTTGCCACCGTCTTCACTGGGGTATGAGTACTGTCCTTCAACCTGGAGGGCAGGCTCTTCGGCACCGATGTTCTTCAGGGCTCCCTTCTCGTTAGCTTTAATACCGTTGCCGGTTTCGTACAACCACGAGTAGGAGCCATCAGGATTGATCTCGCTAGCTTGATTCAGAATGGGGATGGGTTCAGTTGGGGCCTGAGGAGCGGCGACAGCGACAGCCAAGACACCGAGGAAGACCTGGAACAAAAAGTACGTTATAAATATTTTATCGACCACTTAATTTTTACCGTAAAGGGCTGTTTTTAAGTTTGTTTTCTGGAAATCCTAGTTAGGTATTCCACACAACACTGTGATCACAAGGCACTTTCTTTGAGGTATTCAATGAATGGATTCACTATCACAACACTTACAATGGTATTCATGTTTGTGTTTGTTTGTCGATGAAGGCACTAGACAATGTTGTTCTAACTGTGTTATCGGTTTATATACGGACGGGTCACTATGCCGCCTACCACCTCTGGATAGTATTGCACCATTTGGCACGTCAGAATAAATTCGACAAAATATGTGCGTGTCTACTGTAGTCAATGCGCTTGCGTGATATTTGCAGCATCATGTTTTAATAGGCCCTCAGTTAACTCGTTGCCTTTGGATGCGATAGAACGTCCAGCAGACCTTCTCAAAATCATGAATTTCTAGTTATTAATAACATTAGACAAGAAATATCGAAAAAGTGCTAATTACTATCATGACAAATCCAATAAAGCTTTCTTTTTGCACAATAATTTTCACATTCTTACGTGAAGAAACATTCTGAATACTTTATAACAGGAAAATGTTTCATAATTATCCCAAAATTCATGTGCTGCACTTTGTTTAAAAAATATCTCTTTTCTTGTACTTCATCAACAATTTATCGAATAACTAAAACTTAGTTACCCCAATAACCAAGTGACACATTGATTAACTTACTTTTTAAACAAAATAACCTGTTAAAGAACTTTCGATATCTACTCGTAACCGATTTTACTTTCTTATTATAAACTCACGAACACTTTTCTGTTCACAACTAATCTCGTTGGTCTATTTTTGGATGATTAGGTAAACTCTATAATCTTGTTTGAACAACGATAATTTTATGCAATAATTCCAATAAAAATATGTTTTAAAAACATTAAAACACAATAGTTTACCAGTTTTACGAAACCGGTAATACAAGGTCATCTCATTATAAGGCAGTAGGTACATAAGCATAAAAAACTAGTCAAGTATGTGTCTTCAATATATTACGAAGATTTTGGGAGACGACAAATTAGTTTTATTACAGGAAAAACGTTGAAACTAGAATGTTAAGCGATAACGATGTTAAGGTTAATAATAATGGGCACAAAGGTAAAGATTCCATAATTTACGCTTATTTATAGTAGTATAATCCCACAAGGCACGGAAGTGACAAACATCGAAGTAGTAATTATTTTAATAAGAACAATCCATGGAATTTTAATGAAAATGTTAAATTAAATAGTCAATATCAGATTTTAGTTCCTTTAGGTCCAAATGTATTATTAAATAAAATACCATGTTTGTTAGGAGAAATTTATGATCATTTGCGATATAGGTAACAAAATTCGGGGTAAGGTCGTGTAGGAATTAAAATTAACTTTGTTATATAATACCAAGATTGTGTTATTCTTTAGCACGATTAGGATATGTTGTCGGTCAGTAAAATTTTAATAAGACGCTTTTCACAAAAAAATTCAGACGGCCAATAAATAACAACAGATTTTGACATATAATAGGACTAGGTATTAGACAAATACAAAAATGGTCAACGTACATAAAACCGGGAAATGATGATAGAAGTAGGACTGAATGATTGGTCCTTTAATAAACAATAATAAAATAATTGTATGAAATAAAAGGGATGTTTCGCCTTACGTAACATAGAACAATGGTAGGAAGATGAAAAGTGATTTTTCTCAACTAGAGGCATGTAATAGCGATCAGATTAGTTTAAGTTTCATAAACGCGATATAACATATTAAATAACACCATGTAAGACATCATTAAATTGATAAATAGGTAGTTAAAAACTCATAAAACACTTATTTTACATTGATTTGAAATTATAACGACGTGCGGTTTCCGTTCTATATTTCACGTTTTAAGTAGCGTAGTTGTGTTGTGTGTTTTGTTCTCGTCGTTAAATATTATGGTATACGCTTTTTTTTTATTATAGCTGGCTTTCCTAATCTTTAGGTTCCACTTACTTACATATTCATTCTACTATTATTATGGTTTATATAAGTAGATAATGCTGGTGCTAATATTTATTTTATAAATTTGTTTGTACATTTACAGTAGGTACATACATAAGAGGCAAACTGAGAATACCACAAGATAAATATTAGCCTTGTGGTAATTTCTATCGAAAGTGAATTGTAGTCGGTGTACGTTTTGTATCTCGCTCTTAGAAGCTTCATCCATACAGTGAAATAACAACAATGATTAATTGAAGACCTTGTACGACTTTAAGGCTTAAAATTGAAATTACTGAAACTCATCACAAAGGTTAGCGAAACGATTCTGCATGCTCGTGAGAGATAGTACCGCGCTAATGTTGCCGCTAAAGTTTGAAAGGTGATTTATAATTAATTAGCTAGCTATCGAATAAACTTCAGTTTCTGAATTACCCTTAAAAATGTATTCTCTCCTCTGTCGGCGCTTTAAGACCTAGCTAAAAGGGCTAACAACGGATGAAAGGAAATTGCATGTGGCTTAGATGAAAATTCTAAGGGGGGTGAGTGGTGTTATGCGAATGTATAAAGCAAGAAATGTGTATTTAAGACAAAGTATAAAAGTATTGCCGGTGACTAAAAAGTTGTGTGGTAGTCGGTTATGTTGGTATAAGCCATATGAGGAAAGTCTTAAGATTGAATGTTGTTGGCTATACGAGTAGAGGAAGAAGTAAAGAAACGAAGGATGGAATTTGTGAGGATGATATGGATTCTCTGTTCTCTGATCATTATAGTCCAGATCTCTTCAAAGTTCAAACGTAACGCAAACGTGCTCCCCCCTAGGCTGCATCATATTATCCCTTCACATCAGGCCAAATGCGGCAAAACGCAAGCACATAATGTTTAAAAAAAATATGGCTAGAAAGTCTGGCGAGATGACAAGCAATAAAGCAATATAGAAGAGGAAGACATGCTGCGGCGACCCCACATAAATTGGGATAAGGTCAAGAGAATGATGGTGGTGATAGTCCATGTGGTTAATTTTCATCGGTAAGTTTCTTATCCTATAAAACTACTTCCAGTTATGTTAAAAATATCTAGTTAAGCTTCAGAAAAAAAGAAGACTTCGTTTCGAAACTTTATCCTGTATTTAGTTACAAGACTCAGTATTTTTGCAACAGGACGGGGTCAAGGTGGTATTTAAAGTAATTTATTTATTAATAATTATATCTTTTATACATAAAAAAACGCGGTAAAAAGATAGAAGAGGAACTTTGATCTTTAATCTCCGTAACCAGAAAGAAGGTTCCCTGGTAAGGTACAATACAAAAAAATGTCAATGATTGGGAAAACAAGTGTTTTTCGTCTTTTTTACACCCCTACGATAGCATGCTCCAGGTCATCCTACGCTTTTCCGCCAATATGTAAACTACAGGTAACGATGATAAAATAAAACAATATCAATATTCATGAATTTATTCCGTTATTTTATATGTTAGCTTGGTGTAGTTGCAAAATAAAGACCAGACTATCTAAGAACTGTCTCCGTAGTTTTTTTCGGCCAAAAGGCAAGAAAAGATGACAATAACCTCGAACAACTGATGGTTACCGGCAAGGTGGATGGTAAACGACCAGAGGTCGCAGCCCTTTGCGATAGGCCGACCAGATAAACTCTGCTCTTGATAAGAAATTTCATAATGCGCTTCACTTGGTTAAGAATAGACAGAGATGGCAAAATATCGTCACGAAAAAGATGTTTGCAAGGGTGGATCTTGAGCCTCAGTAATGAAAAGCACAACTTGAGGAAGAGGATCAAATCAAATCTGTCAAACCCTTCGGGAATTATAGGCGTGCTGTTATTTTATGTTTGCGTAAGTAAGGCTTTAGTGTCCAGCAGTAGAGCTGCTAACCAGGCGGTTACCACAGAGTTAATTAAATTTATACACTATTTAGGGTGTTTATTTATTAGACTGTTTATGAAAGTACATGAATTGTATTGTCTATTAAAGGTAAGTAGGTATGTTATTGAACAGTTATATTTTGGCTGACTCCCGAATAACAACAACATATTAATACATTCTTAGTAGATTTGTTCCTACACAAAATGTGTTTAATTTCTCATTTGCTTACGTAGCCTAAAACTGTTGTTCTTAACTATGTGCCAATCTCATTCAAAGCTTTATTCACCTTGCGCCATGACCTTTCGACACTGCAGATGTGCGTTCGCGCCGATGCTCATTAATGTTTTACCATTAATTATAGTTAATATGCCTGAATAATGTTGCTGTTGGCTACAGTTGACGAAAAAATTTAGTTGCAGTAGGTTGAGATACAATATTTAAATACATTTATAAATTCATCATCATCTGCCTAGCCTTTTCCCAACTACTCGTATGTTGGTATCGGCTCTAACTCTATCCAGGCTAACCGGATGAAGCTGATTACCAGTATTAATACATGGAAATGAAATTGAGAAATTATTAAGTTTTAATATAACGGATGGAATTTAAGGTTACAGAGAGACGTAACTTTTCTCATAAAAATAATTTTGATAGTTGTGTAGGTACTCTTTGTTTTATCGGGGTCATCATCATCATTCATCATTTCAGCCCAAAAACGTCCACTGCTGGACATAGGCCTCCCCAAGTCACATTGACATTTGGGGGGTTTTACCATAATTGCCACGCTTGGCAGGCGGGTTGGTGATCGCAGTACGGTTGTTACAAAAAGCACAGAGAACGCTGCTGCCCATTCTCTGGCAAGTCCCTTAGTCGCCTCTTACGACACCCACGGGAAGATATGGGATGGTGCTATTCTTTACGTCCGACACCATACAGAGCCTTTATCGGGGTAAAATTAACTTAATGTTAGGCGGGCTAAATATCGTGGGCATATCAATCAATGTAATCGAATCCTTTACAAGTTCACGAACTTATACCACGACTTGTCCATAAAGTGATCTACTACTATCTATCTACTATCTCTCGCTTCTCATTAAATGCCTTTTGATTGGATTAACCAACTTAGATTGTTAACATCATTACCAAAATCTATGCATAAACACTGGGTGTGGTGATTATACCAATTAACTGTTATTGCTGAGATAATGTCAGGGGTAATCGGTCACAGTGCAATCTGCTATAAATATTTGCAAAAACAAATCGATTACCTAAGTATCTTGCTATTAAGGAACTTATAAAGGGAACTAAGTAATGCATTTATTAATTATAAGATTAAGATACCTACAGGGATAAACAAGCTGGATTAAAATACCATTGTAAAGAATTCTCGTAATCTAAAATCTTTCCAAGGCCTTTTTTTTTCAAATATGTGTTTATTCTGGCGCTACCTACATGTAATAAATAGATAGCTGCTACCGGTTTGACCGGTTCGCCGGTCAAATTGTTCTTATTCAAATTATCTGACCTTCACATTTCAACTTAGGCAAAACAAGAAAAACTCCGGTCAAATTAGACATAAAATAGTGATCAAATAACAAAAACTCCGATCGAGCTGAATTTTGGTAGAGACCTTGAGTACACCAGTAGAAATAAAGTGCCAAAAGTCTCCATCGATTCCATGGGTACTAAAGAAGTTATTCGAGGTCAAAGTTCAAAAATTACGGTTTTTTGGTTTCTTCTCGACAACAGTAGGTTTTACCAAAAATATAGCACAGTCAAAATTTTAGATTATAAAAGTATCTATAAAAACGGTCTTTCACTTTTTTCCTAAGATATAGCGAATCTAAAACCCTCTACCAAAATTCAGCTTGATCCGAGTTTTTGTTAATTGAAATGTCTATCTTGACCGAACTAAAAAGAGAGTAAAATGTATTTCAAATGAGATATAGCCACTTTGTGGCTAGACTAGCTCTATAAATTCAATTATCATTAGCAAGTCTCGAGACATTAAAATTCGATTCAGTTGGGATTTAATAAATGAAGCTTGGATTTAAACTATTTCTTTAGCTTTATTCATAGTAAAAAAAAATATAAAATACACATCACAAAATGTGATTTTGAGTATTGTTGCATCAGCCAGCATGAAATCTATTGTGGGGCAGCAGCTCCCTGTGGGGGTGCGGCGGTGGCGATGTAGGCGAGGGCGCGCTGGATGGCCTCGGGTACAGGGGGCGCGGTGGGCAGGTGGGCGCCCACAGGGTGGAAGCCGTTCTCGTCAGCGGTGTAAGTGAGGTGGATGGGGTCACCGTTCTCGCTAGGGTAAGAGAACTCTCCCTGCACCTCCAAAGCGTCGACTTCCCCGACCTTCTTCAGCTCTCCCTTCTGATCAGCAGAAATACCATTGCCTGTTTCGTAGGCGTACTGATAAGATCCGTCGCCGTTGATCTGGCTGTCATCCTTCACGATGGGGATGGGCTCGGCCGGGCCGCCTTGGGGAGCAGCGAACGCTACCGCGAACAGCATGCAAGCCAACACCTGTCACAAAAACCATAGTTAGACATTGCAAATAAATACACATAGGCAACATAACCGATAGATTTAATCTAATGTGCTGCGTTAATTATTGACTTATTTAAATAATTTTTAGATCAAAACGTATACGAATTTGTATAACGTTTTGTCCGTGAAAGTAATCGTTTGTATTAACATTTTTATGACAAAACACAACACTAAACTAAGCTTTATGCCAACAATTGTATACTAAAACGCAAAGGAAACTTTTTAAGCACTGAATTTATAATTTTTTTAACCACTTACAATAGATTTCATTTTGTAGTGTTTGGTGATGATGGAACAAGCAGTGATGATAACTGTTGTCGACTGATGCTTTCAGTCCTGAAAATTTAGGTTTTTATAGTTATCACATTTGTCCACCTCCCTGCATTCTAGTTTCACAATTCATTGTGGTGTCACAAAATCTATGAGATAAGTAAACACTGGATGCATTACCTCGCCTCGTGTATGTCAACTTGGCCTGCGACGTAATGGTAAACAACAAACATAACGGTTCTTCCATTCGTGCGGCCTTAGTAGCGCAAGCATCGTGCTGTTTGCACAAAATATTTATTCATACAAATTGGCAATTACCCACGGCCGAATTTGTTACAGTTGCTCAAAAGTCCTACATCATAAAACTATACGTTTCCATTATTACTTTTCTAGAATTCAACATGTTTTAGTAACTGACATTTCCAAACCGAATTAATAAGATTATGTATTTTATAAAAATAGACGTATCATGTTGAATAGGTAATAAACTAGTATAATTATCATACGTACATGCGATCCGGCTGTTTTCGAGGTGAAGTTCACGAAGCGGGTGCGTGATAGCAGAATTTCTTCAATGACTCGTGGCGAGCTTAAAGTACCTAGCTTGCTAAGTACGATGCCAATTACGTAAAACTCTTGAGGGGTTTTCACCGATCCAATCGAGTCTATAGTTTCGCCATCGTTTGTGCGCAAATAATGACCGTGGTTATTAACCTCTCTACCTATTCATTGCGTACTTATGCTTAGCTATGGTGTGTAACTCAAATAGATACACTATCTTGAAACCATTTGCAAGGGATACACCACCTGGTTTTTAACTAAGCTAGCTTGTTAAGACTAACTTGAATAAAGTTTCTAACAAGCCTATCTGCAAGGTAGACTGTGAACCCCTGTTCATTTTGGTAGAAAATACTCAAATCAAGCTTTTGGTTTATAAGGTTAGAAATACGAGTAGCAACAATGTGCTTACAACTAAGTTACCTACAGACAGACGAACTGTATAGAAATTAAGCTTAGCATTAATTAGCGACTTATTACGTCAATCTCAAAACTAATGTGTTTTCTCAGAATTCATTTAAGAGACTTGCGTGTCTAGTTTAAGTTCGTCAATAAAATACAATCATCAATAGTTTTTCGAAAAATAGAACAATGACTCAATAAAACCATCAGGTTACCAATACACAGAACTAAAACTGTAAATTGATAAAGTAAACCTATCGATATCGTAAGTGTTGTCTTTATTTTATCAATTTGCAGAATCTAAGATGCTACATTCTAATCCTACTTTCAATGTTTTCTTTTTTGACACGAAGGAACTGATTTGACCATCTACCTTCACCGGCGACGGTCGTGTCGGTGAATTGGATATTTTAACCAACGAAGATGTTTCATTCTTCTGTCAATAAAAAAAAAACTTTAAACAGGAGGATTACTGTTTAAAGTTTTAAGTTTTTTTGTAACGATCTGTCCTTACTCCTAGCAAATAACTCGCACTTCCTATCCTATGGTACAATTTTACAAGCAAGTGCACTAATTGCTTCTTGTATATTTTAGGGCTATCAGACATTGGGTCAACAAAAGGCATGCGTATTGGTTGGTATACATTACAATGAAGTACTTCCATTTCAACAATAAGTGCTTACTCATTGCTGACGGAAAAAACTCGATCATTTTAGATCGTCGGTATCCGATCAATAGCCATCAGCCTACGGTATTATGCAAGTGATACCATCCATGGTAGTCTTTATGAATAGGTATTCAGACAACAAAAGATTTCACTCCTATCTCTTATGTAAATCGTATTGTAGACACTTTAGTGAATAGAATGTCTTCAGGCAATTTCTGATATTGCTGCATTAACATCTATTTGTTGGGAGTGGCCCACGGGTGACTTATGTATGGCTATGATAATTTGATGAAGTCATTTGACATTTAAAACTCTAGTACATATTTGTTCAACCAACGATTTTTTTTTTGGGAATGATTCAATGGTTTTTTTGCAGGTCTACGCGTCTCGTCGCATTTCGTGGAAGTAGTAAGCTCTACAATTTGTAGAGTCTAAGCACGGTGATGTCGGTCGATTGATTAGCATCTAAATGTGGGTGGAGGATGCAAAATAAAGTGTTGGGTTTGCAAAAAGTTGTAAAGTAGTATTCTTAAAGTTGGTAACACATGAATATAGGGTCGCGGCTAAGTAGTAAATGCCACCCAGTTTTATCTACAAGGTTAAGCTTAAATATGTTTGCCAAGTCGGTGACCAACCACCACATACTGATACTTTAACACACGATAAGCCCTTGGTCACGGCTGTCTTTCATAGATTTTTGACTTTTGATTTTTGACTACCCAAACTAACGACTGTCATTCAGGCGTTACGGGTATTCAAAAAGACAAAAGTCTGACAACCGACATTTAACCTGCAGTAACTGGGCTGTGAATGTCAAATAGCTAGCCGCTCTATGTAGAATACTGGTATTGACATGCATCGGGTTAAACTGGATGCCGACCCCAAAATAGTTTTTAAAAGACTAGGGAACTTTCTGAAGAGATAGATTAAGGTGGTCAGTTATAATAGGTTTTGGTAAAGTCCATCATTATCATCATCATCAGCCTATAATTTTCCCACTGCTGGGACACATGCCACCTCTCTATGAATGGGAGTGGGTTGTAATCAACCACGCGGACCCAGTGCGGGTTGGTAGATGTCACATGTCTTCAATTTTTTTTTTCTAGGACAGGCCGGTTTCGTCACGATGTTTTCTTTCACCGTTTTTGAGGGCAGCGGTGATGAAATAAATTACACAAAGTAATGCGCTTGCCTGTGTTCGAACCCACGGCTTACTGCTTACGAGCAGTAAGACTTACGAGTCGGGGCTGAAACCACTGGACCATCGTTGCTCTCACTATGACTTATAGTGGAAGCAACAGGGTCGTCCGCCAAAATCAAATTTTCTTACGCTTTTTGCAATTTTCAGGTTACTGTCAAGTTGTGTGTTGATTAAAATATAATTCGCGACCGTATCAAATATGGCTTTTCTGAATTATAAACATTGAAATCATTAATACAACCTAGTTCATGTAATCCTATTGAAACTACTTCATGAAGAAAAATGCGAAAAATTAACATGCAAAAGGCAAATTAAAATTACGCGGGCTACCCTCACGCTTCCATCATCATTCTCTTGCCCTTATCCCAATTTATTTGGGGTCGGCGCAGTACGTCTTCTTCGTCCATACTTCTCTATTACTTGTCATCTCATGGGATACCTCCTTTCTTGCCATATCATCCTTCACATAGTCCATCCATCATTTCTTTGGTCTTCCTCACCCTCACGCTTCCACCTTAAGTAATTATTAACGAAAAAAGAAATGTCCATGACACACAGCAGCTTGTTTGGTATCATCGATTAAATTAGGCTCAAGAGTTACAAAATACATATAAATTGAGATTTGATACATAGCTGAAGATAGCTATTATTATCCATAGATTTCACTAATTTAAAGGTCAAAAGATAAATTATTACTTTTGAAACTATTTTTCACAATGTTCAAGTTGTTTAAATAAAAAAGGATACGATTCCTACTAACTTTACGAGTTCACTTGTAAAATATTTAACTTCTACGCTAGACACCATGAAGTGTTTATCTTTCTTAAAGTGCTTAGACATCGTGATGAAGTCACTTTTTCTAAGTAAGACGAAGTTTGGCATAAGAATTTTTTCAACATCAAAGCTTTGCTCAAACATGGTGAAGACAAAACGAAAACAAAGCTTAATAATAATTATTTTTATATTACTCGCCGCGGGTCACCGGTTCGATAGGAAGATTTTATTTATTTTTATAAGTTATTGGAGACTTAAAAAATAATAAAAATGGCCAACCCGGATACAAAATTAATGACAAAACAAGTTAATAAGAAACCAGTTTTATTATGCATTTTAACACTAGCCGTAATACTACTATAGAGTATCGCTAGGAAACCAGCATGTCCTGGAATAAAAAAATCTAAGATATTTGACATCTACCAACCCGCACTGGGCCCACATGGTAGATAAAGGCCCATCCCCTCATTGCGAAAAGGCGAAATCCTAGCAGTGATAAGCTGATTATGCTAAAATTATGCAGTTAAGCGGGTTGCGCAAAGTACAAAGTTTAACCTTCACAATTAGGCATGATACACAGATCAGGCATATTTTGGGTATTCTCCGATGTTTGGCTACGTGTGTGGAGCATGGCGAGTATGGACGGCCGACCTTGACACGTGTGCACGGTGTGGGGAAAGTGAACCGACCGGTTGTTGAGCAAGGGGTCGATCGAACTTCAGTCGCTTAGGACGAGAACACATGTGATGCGCTTCGTATTACGGACCTCTGTGTGAATGATGATAGTTTCAGAAGAAATGATGGGCTGATGGTGTTGTGTTTTTGAAAAAGGTAATCATTTTAACTAGATGACCCGCCCAATTTCGTCTGCGTTACATTTTCTGTGATTTCGCATCATTTTTCATTGATGCTCCGCTCTTATTGCTCGTAGCGTGATCTTATATAGCCTATAGGCTTCCTCAATAAATGGGCTATCCAACACTAAAGATTTTTCAATTCGAACCAGTAGTTCCCGATATTATTGCGTTCAACGAAACAAACTCGTCAGCTTTATAATACCAGGCATGCATTTTAAGTTCTGTCGTTTACATGTTTGCCGCCAATTTTGAGTTTAGAACTTTTCAATATTCAGAATTTATCAAAACAATTGAAAGAATTAGGATTAAATTAATATAGATAAATTGTTTAGTCGCAGCATTGTTTTGAATCTGTCAGGTCATGTATGAAAATAAATGTCACTTAGGAAAATGTCCGTGCAATAATTTTCTATAACTTTCGAAGAAGGCTAACACGGCTTCAGTGTTTTGAAGAGCTTACATCTGTGTTTCATGATGAAGCCCCATATCTGCGGACTGTCGAACGCTGGTATTTAGAATTCCAGCATGGACATACCAGTCTTAGTGACAAATCTCGTGAAGGATGTCCAAAATCCGCCTTCACTGAAGATTACATCCTTGCTGTGAGACAACTAATCCTCGAAGATCGTCATATGACATATCGGAAGATAGATGCGTTATTAGGCATCTCAGAGACAACCATTCAGAAGATTTTGTTGGATCCCGCATTTGCTTCTGACGATCATAAGGCGGCCCGCGTCAGTTGGTGTAACAAAACTTTTCAAAGGTTCAACCAAGGATAGTCAAATCACGTCTACGACACCACTAGTAGTGACGAATCTTGGATCTACGCCTAAGATCCTGATTCCAAATAACAATCCACAATCTGGGTCTTCCAAGACGAGCCCAAGCCGACTAAAGTGGTTCGCTCTCGAAGCGCTTCAAAGATGATGGTGGCTACGTTCGTGGCAAAAACCAGTCATGTTGCGACGATTATACTTAAGACATTGGTATACCACAGTTTGTTTACCACAAGTTATAGCCGAACTTCGGAAATCTAACCCAAAGCGACGCATTATCCCACACCATTAACCACGCAAGCTCACACAATGCTCGTCATACGATGAGTATTTGAAATAGGAAAACTTAGAAATTCTTGACCAACCTCCATACAATCCTGACCTAAGCCCTAACGATCTCTTTACATTTCCTAAAATTAAGAAACTCTTCGTGGTCAAAGGTTCCAGCTCGGTGAAGAAGCAGTCGACGCTTTCAAGTCAGCCATATTAAACACCCCTACTATGGAGTGGAATAAATGTTTTAATAACTGGTTCGAGCGAATGGAAAAGAGTATTAAACTACATGGTGTATACTATGAAAAAACATAAAAAGTACTATTATTATTATTATTTTTTGTTCAAACGACATAACTTAAAAGGCACGCCACCATTATATTAGTATAGATGAGCTGTAGTTAATTTTTATCTTTAGCATGTCTTTCTTACCTCGACGGTAACAAAATTACTAAAAATTCCAGTACTGTACAACTAATAATCGAAATCTTCACACCATTTATTTTTACAGTTAAGTAACCTCCAATGTCTTAGAGGGCCAGACCATACCAGATGCTAAAATTGGTAAGAGTCTTAGCATCAGGGTCGTATAATAATTTATTGTTTTTCTTACTTTAATAACGTCAGTGTGGTTAAAATGAAAATGCTATTAGGAAGACCTTCGACTAAAGTTCGGAGGATTTTTAGCTGCTACAAAACAATTACTGGGATGGCTAAGTATGTAGCTGTGTTCGTTGAAAATGCTGTAACATTCAACTTCCAAGCCTAAGCTATGCTTAACTCCTGTGAAGAACGGTTCTCGCTAAACACGTGTCCACCGCGGCGCAAGCGCAGGGTGTAATTACCATTGACAGCAAGTGAGCCGATAATCACCACAAACTGTTATTATAAACTGTAACCTTGTAAATGAACAAACAAACATTTATACTTCGAATTACGAAATGAAATTATTAGATCAAATTAAACGGTTTTTAATTGAGGCTTTAACAGGCAACCTATTCTACACTTGCTTGCGCAAGCCTTATAAAATTCGTTATTCTCTTTTAAACATGTTTTACTTTAGTAATCAATTAGATTTTACCTAGTATTCTAAATCAATTAATAATTGTCATTCAAATCAAGATTATGATAAAAATAAAAAATCAAGTTCTTACCGCAAATTATAAATCGAAAACTGGTTTTCATAGAAATTCCAATAAAACGAGATAAGCTTAACATAAAACCATAATATATTATGCAAAATTTACAAAAAATATATCTTAACTACTTATCAACAGATATTATTACATTACATAACATCTTATTTTTTGTATTTTTTAAGACCTTGGTATCACAAAAGTGAATAAGTTAACATTTGACTCAGTTTCGGTTGTTTAAATCCTAGTTCGATGGAAACAAACCCGAAGTCAAGTTACAGGTTCAATTAATTCTGTGTTTTATAACTTAGGGCGAACAGTTCCTTTGATGTGGTTTCTAATTCCTGGCATATTCTCTATTTTCTGGGTTCTGTGGGGGGAGCGTCGCGAGGTATTCCAGGGCACTCAGGATTTCTGGTGGGGTTGGGGGCGGAGTTGGGAGGTGAGCACCCTGGGGCTGGAACCCATTCTCGTCGGCTAAGTACTGCAACTGGATGACCTAGAAACAAATACAATTTGGTTAAGAAAAAATAAAACATTGCCAAAAACATCATAACTTTTTTTTAAAGTTCATAAGTTGTCAAAAAAGCTTTGTAAGTTGCTAAAATAGACTAAGTTAACTCTAGAATTTTTTGGATGTTTTTTCTAAATTCCTCACGGCTCTCTTGAAGATAAATCTAACTTCAGAAGCTAATAGATACAAAACATTGATTATATTTGATTCTGTTATTAAATTAGTATTTTAGTAGTCTTGACTTTGAAGGAAACGAAGTATTCCATAATTACTGTTTCACGGCCAACATTTTATTGAAGGAATCTATTTTTAATAACGATTGCCTTGATAAGTAATAAGTAGTATGGAAGTAAATGTGTCATCACTGCGGCATGATATTGAGACATAAGTATATACTATTTTACCTACTACAAACTGTTATAAGTGCTTTCGTAGTATTTGTTTTATTCAATTCTTATGTATTCTGTCATCAGCATAAAGTCAAATTACTTATTGTAGTAATACGATAATTTTTCAGACTATTGACTATTTTAGCAAACAATAGACACAGGAATGCTATTTGTCGTTTGCATAAATCTTTGAGACCTTAACATTATTTGTTTATTCAAATTGTATCCGGTCATGCCGCTTCTTAGATTTGACAAGGATATTATAATTATCATGTTTTGTCATGATTCTGGAATTTTGAAACTTTTGTCACACAATTGAATTTCGGAAAAAAAAATAGCTACAAAGAGAAAATATTTGCGGTGAGTCAAGACACGACAGGCGAATGTAGTCAATCCAAAGAATATTATGTTTAGCAATCAGTCAAATGAATAGATATTTATAATTTGATTAATAGTAAGACAGACGGAAGACATACATGACGACATCGTACTAAAATTAAAGATTAGGACGATTCGGTAACCACTATTCAAACATTTGATATTTTTAAATGTTTGTCATGAGCTGGCTTGGAAGTTAAGTGAACATTAATATTAATTAAAATAAATTAAACTCGTTTAACAATGTCAAGACTATGTTTTAAATAAAATAAGTACTTCCTTGAAGTTCTATAAATTGCCGTATATCGTGGATAAGGCAACCATAGAGTTTACCTAAGCCAGCAAAAGTTTTCAATTCAGCTGCATTGCTTTTATGGAAGTAAACGCTGCTCTACCTGTTTGCGTAGGCGCAACTTGACATAAATCCTTGTTAAATCCTAATATTACAATAATCTGTAAGATGACAGGCGAATATTTAGATTTATAGAAGATTAAATCAAAGAAACTTCAAACATTTCAGCAAGTACCGTCATAAATATGAAAATGATGATAAATTGCTGAATGAATGCACATAATTTGGTTATTTTATTAAAGAGATTCATGAACACATGTTTAGATATTTTGCTTGATGCATTTTTTTATGATATAACTGCTTATGAATATTTGGTATACCATTTAGCACAGTCATCATAATCATCATCATTTTAGCCGAAAGACGTCCACTGCTGGACATAGGCTTCCCCCAAGTGTCGCCATATTGACATAAGGGGGGTTTTGCCATAATCGCCACGCTTGGCAGGCGGGTTGGCGATCGCAGTACAGTTATTACAAAAGCACAGAGAACGCTGCTGCCCATTCCCTGGCAAGTCCCTTAGTCGCCTCTTACGACACCCACGGGAAGATATGGGATGGTGCTATTCTTTACGTCCGACACCATACAGAGCACAGTGGTTACAAAAAAATTTACACGTCCCGTCAGCTTTTAATGTTTTTCCTGCTAGAACAGGAAAATCTTGATTTCTCATACGTATATGTCGCCAGTAGAGATAGTATTATTCCTATATGTAGCAGCATCATAACTTATATTATAAATGTGTTATGTGTGTTAACCGCTGAACTGATTCAAATAAAATTGGCTTACAAATCGGATGACCTGAGTTAAAATTTTGGCCATTTTATATTTTGATAGGACGTTCATCCTAACTACACATATGTAACTTCTAACCTGCTCGAGGTGAAATCCTGGGCACTAGCTAGTATTACATAACGTGTTACCTGTCCATCGGGCGCGGTGTACTGGTACTGTCCCTGGGCGACCTGGGCTTCTTGCTCCGGGATGCCTTGGTTCTTCACGTACCCTTGCTCCTCAGCTGAAATGCCGTTTCCCGTCTCGTAGCTAAAATCATGAACATTTTATGTAGACTTTAAGTAAACTTTATAGTTTAAATCAACATAGGATGGAAGTAAAATGGAGAAATATTGTTGAAGTTCAGACTGTCTATGGTTAGGGTAGGTTATAATTAATAATTTAGACATATTTTGAAAAAAAAAAAAACAGAAATGTTAGTGACATTGAGATCATCGGTAAAATTCAAAAACGTACACTGCCAATAAACGCAGAGAACTTAGCGATGCTTATCTGCGAATTGCTATCCGCTTATGCTATGCTTAAAAAGATATGAAATTGACCTTCGTAACTTTGTCACCAACCATTTTCAGGTTCAGCTTCATCAAATTAACAAATACTTACACATATTCTTATCTCACACAAAAATACAAAACGTTAATGATTTATAACGCTAATAATTAGACTTGTGTACCTTGAGAGTAACCTACCTACTTAGTTACATCAATTGATCGTACAAAGATCAGCCGATCAATTAAATCAGTGTATTACACTAATTTATTTCACCTATCCACGTAAACTTGAACAATTCTAACTCAAACTGATATTATAAAAAGGTACATTACATTATCACCACGCCTGTTATCCCCGAAGAGTAAGGCAGAGATGTGTCTACTAGTACACCCACATTTCCCAAGTTATGTTTAAGTCTCATGTAATATTATTCATCATTTCAGCCGAAAGACGTCCACTGCTGGACATAGGCCTCCCTCAAGAAGGGGGGGTTTTGCCATAATCGCCACGCTTGGCAGGCGGGTCGGCGATCGCAGTATGTTTGTTAAAAAGCATAGAGAACGCTGCTGCCCATTCTTTGCTAAGTCCCTTAGTCACCTCTTACGACACCCACGGGAAGATATGGGATGGTGCTATTCTTTACGTCCGACACCATACAGAATAATAACTCGCCACAATCAGATCCAGACTCCGTGGCTGCTACTGAGAACTTTAATGGAAAACTCAATAATACTTTGTCCGACCCCGGAATCGAGATGGCGCTTGCGACCACTCGACCAACGAGACAGTATAAAAGGTTTTATCTGGAACAACTGGTCCAATCGCGAAGATTCTTTCACTGGTAACATACTTTAAAAAAAAAAAAAATGCTCAGCATTGCACGGTTATTCTCAACGTGAATAAAAACGCAAAGCTCGTCCACTATTCTCAAAGAGTGGTTTTTTGAAATGGTTGTAAGTGCTGGCAAAGCAACAGCCAGATGAGGGGATGGTATTTAGAAGATCGTTGTTCAGACCCGATGAAACAAGACTGCCAATAAAATTGATGGTAACTAACCTCCATTTATAAGATCCGTCTGGATTTTGAACTTGTTCTTGTCTTATGATGGGGATGGGTTCCGTGGTGTACTGCGGTTGTTGTTGTTGTTGTTGCTGCTGTTGAAATTGAGGAGGTTGTTGGAACTGCTGGAAGCTGCTGACGTCAGCGAAAGCTGCGCCAACCAGGAACGCCAGTAAGATCTATATGAATGACAGAGTATGTATCAGATTCAATACTTTACTTAGAAACTGTTACAAAAAGTTGCACGAATTGTTTATTTTAAAACACTTATCAAATTTATCTTCTCGGGGCACCACACATCATGATTTAAGAAATTAGAACAAACGAAATATTAAAATTTCAGGATTTTACATTAGAAATGTTATCTAGTTAGCATCACTAAAAACAGAACAAGAGTAGGCCGTAGATTAGGAAAAGATGGTTTGAAAGAACTTTAACACAAAAGTAAAGATACACTAATATAAAAATACTGAGGCAAACAAATTTTTAAACTTTATGTTAGAAAGAAAGTTATGAAAACTTACAACAGACTTCATGTTGAACCAAGTACAAAACAGTTGTAAGATGGATACGTATGAAACAAAAGCAATGTAATGATGCATTTTGGATGCACCCTCAGTATTTATACCGAAAACTTTTGTCGCAATTACACATCGCGGCGGATTCTGTATATATTTTATGATCGTCTGAACAACGAAGGACAGCTGGGACGTCCCTTATGGTACCGCAACATTGCAAGTAACGATTGAATAAGAACTTAATTCTGTTGCTGATAAGACCTAAATGATACACCGTAAGCTGCAGATGAAATTGGAAATTATAGCTTTTGCGTGAAATTTTAATACATTAATTTAAATTTTATTGCTATAGTTTTTTGTAGTGTACAAGTTGAATGGTTATGAACGTGCTAATTAATACACGGGAATTTTTGGTCTTCATTGCAGAATGCGGTATTACACCTCTCAGAAAAGAATAACTATATAGGTACCTATACTGTTAAATACACACTCATACTTCTTCAACCAGGCAGTATCATTCCAGAATCTTGAGAGTTAAAATATAGGTAAGTACCTACATCATTATTTTCATAACTGATCAAACTTTTTCTAATAAAAGTTATGTGAGGTAAAGCTAAGGAGACACTGTTTATATTTTTCTAATAGCAGTCGAGCGTGGCTGGTAGTAGGCATGGGCAAAAAATATCGATATATCAATATCGATATTTTTCCATACAATTATCGATATATATCGTCGATATTTTTAGCCGCGATATATCGATATTCGATATTTATTTTAGAGAATCGTATTCGTATCAATTTCTATTTTTTTAACGCAATTTTGGTTTCGTGTTTAATGTTTTTAGACAAATGTCCATATCTGATGACTACTGCTTTGGTCAACATATAATTGTATATAATTGTTTAGGCTCGAGCATTAATATAAAATACAATTTTGTTCTATTTTCGTTTATTTATTATTTACGAAGTTTGAATGCTTTGGGTATATGTATGAATAATCGTGCGAAAACTGACGATATATCGATATTTTTCACTCGATAATTATCGATACTGTTTATAAATATCGATACAATAAATATCGATATATTTTTTCACTTGCCCATCCCTAGCTGGTAGGATCGCTAGAGGGATGGTGGGTGCCCATCATTTGATCCTCACATATTAACTGAATTTGGTCTAAGTTAATTGGACTGCCTCGTTGGTAAAGTGGTCGCAAGCGCCACTGCTGAGCATGCAGTTCTGGGTTCGATTCCCTGGGTTTTTGGGTTTTTTTCATCAGGCATTTCTCAATCCGGCCACGGAGTCTGGATATAATTTGTGCCCGACTGATAGCAACAGGCTCGTCCCCCATAACATGGAACTGCGACATTACGATTGACTGCTGCGCTGCGTGTCGCGGGTTCGATCCCCGTACGGAACAAATATTTGTACGGCCTACACATAGTTGTTCCGGGTCTGGCTGTTTGTGTATGTGAGTTTAAATGTTTGGAAACGCACCCACGATACAGGAGAAATTCCTAGTGAGGGGCAAAATTTAAAAAAAAAAAAAAATTAAAGCTAGCGAAATGTGTGTGTACTATTAGGTACACTTTGCCTTACTCTTTGCGGATTACAAGCGTGATGTACCGTTCTTACAAAACATAAGGAAGTGAAAGGTTTTTTTAAATATTTTATATTTTTTCCCCAGATATCCTACGGAACCCAAAAACAAACAAAAAAAATAAGAATATAGTTATGTGATGTAACTTGTCGCAGTAAAGGTAACCTTAAATCTTAGGCACATCAGCGGAGGCGGATCTCAGAAACCAGTCGCATCTCACGCTTGTGACACACTTCAACAAGGTTCAAAGAAAAAAACCGGCCAAGTGCCATAACTTGGGGAGTCACTGTGTACTACTAGTTACTATTCATACATGAGCATTAAATATCCACTTTGAAACAAGGCAGTTAAATACTAGGCGGAGCAACTGAAATCGAAAGACTTTGTGTATGACAAAGCTAAACGTTTTTCTAACGATATGATCCATATTTATACTTTGATTATTTGGGGTTGATGGTTCTTAATTATTATTCTGCAATCTACAGTTCCTCATTAAAGGAAAGACTTTCGATCAAGGCACTGAATTCTCAATTACCTACATTTATATGATTTTTTAGAAAGCTAATTTGATAATTTATTTTCAACTTGAATTGTTCCACTGCAGGGCCTTTTCCTCGTTTTGCGTCTTTCCGTCATTCTATTATTTCCATTGCAGTAATTTCCATATATTAGATCATATTAAATATGGCGGCTTAACCGAAGTTTAGCCGGTTAATTCAAATTTCATCTTCAAAGCGCAGTACTTCTTTCCACGTAACATAATTATATGTATGTAGATCAAATGTCACATACAAAGATGATTCAGACAAGATAATAAACTAAATGAACAATAGGTCATTATCACAATGACCGTGCTAAAGAAAGTGCGGACGAATTTAGACTTGAGTTAATATTGTTTAAAACTCAACTCGAAGACCTAAGAACATTTTGACACACGCATCTTATTGTTAAGACGCTGTGCCTCGTCAAAACAGGCAACTTTGAACAGTTTTTTAGCCAAATGTATACATTTTAGAGCAACAAAAAAAATATATGTTATTCTTGACCATATTTATGAGGGAACCTTCGGGCCCAAAACACGTTTTTGGAAAAAAAACCCGATAAAAAAAAATCGAGAAGTTCTGATTTTCAAGCAAGTGTAACTGTATTATTGCTTAACTAATCTTGACTAAATTAATAACAGTGATGTAATATAAAATAATAAAGGGAACTGTCGGTTTTTTTTTTCGTTTTATTAACTATATTTGTAAGGATTCATGTTTTTAATGATAATTATTCGAACAAGTCGAACGAAACATCACGCCATTCGCGGCGTCTTGTCGCATCTCTTTTATTTCTACGCAGAGTGACAGTGACCGCTGAGGCGCGCTGCTAGATGGACGTATGTCACTTTTTTCCGCTCGCCGCTCAAATTTTTTCAATTAAATTTCGATCTGTTTGTTGTTGAAAGCTGTTTATTTTATATTTTATTTTATGATTAGTTTTTCGGTCGTGTAAATTTTTGTTCGATTTTAGTCATAAAATGTGTAAATAAAAAATCAGTGAACATCAGTGGCGAAGAGTCAAAATTGTGGGTGGGGAACCTCAGTGGCGAAGGGTCAAAGTTCTGCAAAGGGAATCCGAAAAATTAAATAATGTAATTTTGTTTATTCGTCATTCCCGTTTTCAGCGATCCCGAAAACCAAGAAAATGACCCCCATGACGAAAAAACTGAAAATTTCACATGCGCGATCTTGAAGTTTTTTTTTTACCAAATCTTCGTTATCAGCGACCCTTAAAACTACAAAAATGACACCAATGATAAAAATATCGAAAAATTTCGTAAGCGCCAACTTCATCTATTTTGTAAATTGTCAAGAATAAAATGTAGAGGAACCATAAACAAAATAAAAGTGATTTATCTTATGTAAATAAGTCAACTAAAAAGCGCGAGAGATACCATATATGAAAACGTCTCATGTTAGAAGACAACATTTTGAAGAATTGTGTCGTGTAGAATTTATATATTTAGATTTTGCTAAAATCATCAAAAGAAATAAAATTTATTTAGACTTAGATTGTTTTAATTTAGTGTATTCTTACTGTTCGTTCACCTCTTCATGCATATCTCCATCCGCCCCGTCCGTATGTCCATCCTTTCATTTGTCTATCCACGCACCCGTCTGTCCAGTAACCTAGCAGAAAGGGGGGGGGGAGGGCAGAGGAGGGCCTCACAACTTCAAGAACAAAATACAAACATTAAGAAAAATAATAATATGTAGCTAGCACAGCTGTCTTTTTCGGAGATTCCCTCACAAACACTAGCTCAGCTCTATGTATAATTCGGAAAAACTTTTAGTTATATAAAGCCATTAATGATACAGTTTCTGAGTGGCTATCTTTAGACCTTTTAAAGTTTATTGTAGATAGGGTGATAGTCTGAGCTAAGTCACCCAGTGCTATGCAAGACCACAGGGGGACCCTGTGGTTTTGCCTAGCCTTAAACCCCCTTAGCATGCTACTGAGGGGTTCAGGTCTGGGCTTTCGGTTGAGGAGAGGTGGTCATACCTTGCCTTCCAACCATGTAAATGATTGATATGAAACTCTTTGCCCCCAACAATTTGCAATTGATGAAGCTACTGATGGTTACAGAAACTTGTTGACAACTGCGCAGTCATGCATGTGAAGCGAGATTATGGAATCCATAGGATTCCAGAATCTCCGATCCGATTCCTCTTCTCAACAGAAACCTACAAGTATTTGGGAATGTCAGAAGCATTAGGCATCAATACTGCTGACATGAAACAATCGTTGAGGGAACGCTCCTTTGGCCGCCTGAATAAGATGCTAAGCAGTATTTTGTCAGGCGGAAACAAGTTTCGTGATAGGAAGGTCCGCGTACTGCTAACTGGCTTAGAAACCTCGACCAACATCTGAGGAGTCTTTCGTTTCGCAGCTGGATCAAGGGCTTGATTCAGAAAGCAGTAATTCTGGACAAGGCGCGTATTGTTAGGAGGTTCCTCTTTGAAAAACCCTGACCATCGGTAGTTCGGGCATGGTTCCCGATGCCGGTATGCTACTATTTTTAAATGTTTTTATTTATAAATATGTATTTTCTTACATACTGTTACAAGCTGGGTATAGGATAAATTATCACACTACCAATTAAACACTAAAAATCTTTATTTAACACTAAACAACACTTATAACTCAATCACAAATACACAACTGATCACTAATCACTTATTTATTTATTTATTTATTTATTTTTATGGCACTTCAACGACTTATTCACTAAAACATACATAAATATAAATCACAAACATTTTAGGTACAGTGAATTCGTCACTTAAAGAAATGCACAGCACTCGCAAAATTATAAAATTACAAGTCAGAAGCAATTGCAGAATTTAAGTTTTACAATGAACAGATAACAAAAAAATAAAATGGTTTGTGTACACTAAGCCGGTGGGAAATACAGAATTATTCAACAATAAAAAATACAAGTAAAATAAAAACTAAAGAAATAAAAGGCTGAAAAAGAAGAAAATGGAAGTGGATGCAATTAATCACACGGTGCCTGATATCGCACAGACGGCTCGAGACTCCGAGCCGGTTATTAGCTGAGTACGGTATTGACGGAAGGTGTTAGAGTAGATGTCGACGCTACTGGCCCGTGCAGCGATTTTATTGTAATTTCTCATTAGACGGTTCATGGGTGCGGTACTACCAAGGTTAGTACGACTTGCAGTGGTGGCAAAGGTTATGATATCGCGACTACATCTAATAGTTTGGTGTCGAGGTACAGCTATTCTTAATTATATCTCGCAAATCTTATATATCGCATTAGTAGTTCACTTAGATCACTTCGTTCCGTAGCCAAAATCAGACTAACTCACTCGCAAGAAATGGCTATGCCCCCGTAGAGGGGCGAGGCTGGCGGGATGTGGGTTCTACCCTTGCCCCGCGGTATCATCAAATGTGCCCGTAAATACGGGCACCTCATTTGGTTGCTTGTATAGGCTCAGAGGGGGCGAGCGCGTGTAAAGTGCGCGACTCGCCAGTGTGTAATTGTCGTTTTGTCCGGTAGGAGTCGCCAGCGGCGCTGGGCGCTGCGCGCTTAGCTACGGTGAAACGTTACCGTAGCGAGCGCCGCTTTCTTTACGCCACCTCGGCGGTCTGTCACCGCCAGGTGAGACCTCCGGTTGCCCGGAGGAGGCCCAGCGGATGACGACCTGCGACGGAGGTGACTTTGTTGGCGCATCCTACCACTAAGGATGCTGGCCCCCGTCTGCAGACGCTCTCAGAGCTAGCCGATCGCGCTCCAGACTAGGGGCCGTAGTGTTTGAATTTGAGCGGCAATGTACTGTGTAACGCCGCCCATGTAAGTGAACGAATAGCTGGCCTGCGCCGCTCCTTCTTCGCGTGAGTTAGAATGCATGACTAACTCACTTCCGCACCCGTCGCCTATTTATATGGCCGACTCATGTTCGAGAAACTTCCACAACTTCCGTGAATCTCTCATGTAGTTCCTTAGGGGAAACCCATCCTTCGAGAAAGTTCTACAACCTTCTTGAACCTTCCAGATAGCTTTATAGTGGAACCAATCCTTCTAGAAAGTTCTAGAAAGGTCCAGAACTTTCTCAAAGTTTCTAAACATTTCCATTGTGGAACATTCTAGGATTATTCTTGAATCTTCTAGACATACTGGATCATTCTAGACTCGAACGTAATCCTAGAATGTTCTCGTAAAGCAGGCAACGTAACACTGCCCCTCCTTAGACATGCTCGTCCCGAGCATCGTTAGTCCCGTAGTATCGCGCTAATCGATCTACATGTACGATCTTAGGCGCACCTCGTGGACCTTTCTGTATTCGGTAGGTGACATCGTTGACCCTGGACAATCCTGGTCACGACTCGGCAGGTCTATCCCATTTTGCTTGCAATTTCGGAGACTTCCCTTTGCGACGCACTGGGTTATGCAACCACACCACTGAATTCTCGTCGAAACCTCTCCTGTTCGTCTTCTGGTCATAATGGGTCTTCATCTTCTCAGACATCTGTTGGCCGGATTGTCTGATATGCTCATAGACATCGTTCAACTTGTTACGCAAGTCATTTGCATAATCTGTAACACTGCGTAGTGCATCAGGGGCAGTTCCAGTGATTGAATCTGCGGGCAACCGTAATTCCCTTCCAAAGTTTGCGAAGGCTGGTGTCACAGTCGTACTTTCGTGGACTGCACTACGGTAGGACAGAAGAAACGGCTGTATGTGCTTGTCCCAATCCTTTTGCCTGCTTGCTACGACTTTTGCCAGATTTCTCTACAACGTTTGGTTAAAGCGCCCCACCATTCCATCAGATTGTGGGTGGTAAGAAGTGGTTCTTGTTTTGTGGGTACCCATCATTCGGCAAGTCTCCTGAAATACTTGTGATTCAAAATTCCTTCCTTGATCACTGTGAATCTCAAAGGGTACTCCAAACTTCCTGAACCAATTTATCTGCGACAGTTGTAGCTTCTTGGTTAGAATGGCGAACACTTCTGGTCACTTTGCGAAATAATCCATGACAACCATTAAGTACTTGTTCCCACTTTCACTCTCTGAGAATGGCTCACCATTCCCAGGAGGCTCCAACGTTGTACAGTTTTAATGCACCTCTGCTGCGTGTTTGGGGTCTTTTCACAGCCGCACAAGTGATACATTTACGACAACATTTCTTCTCGACAGTGGATCCAGTAAAATCGCTCTCGGATCTTCATTAGAGTCCTTTTTACCCCCATATGTCCTCCTGAACATACATCATGGTAGAGCCGTAGAACATCCGGTACTTTGGCTTTAGGGACAACCATTTGTAGATGACACCTGTCCCCTCGAGCGTTTTCCCATTTACGGCACAAGACTCCATCCTGGATAACCAAGCTGTTCCATTGGGCCCAATAACTCTTCGTGATGGAACTCATCGCTGCCACATCACTCCACTTGGGTTTAGGAGCACCAGCTTTGATCTACTCGAAGATTGGTTTGATCTCTGAGTCATTTTGCTGAGCCTGCTGTAGGGTTTCCTTCCATTCATCACTGAGATTCGTTCTAAGCACCCTCACGGTTGCTACCTCCTTAGTCTCTTGCCTGGCACAGTGCTTAAAATCTTCAGGACAAGGTCTTCTTGACAAGGCGTCAGCGTTACCGTGAGTTCTCCCAGTGCGATGTTCAGTTATGCAGTCGAACTCTTGCAGTAGTTCAATCCACCATCATCACAATCCATGTCGCCACTTGTCCCTCCGGATTTTTGAACTGTAATAGCCACTTCAATGCAGCATGGTCAGTTCGCAGCTGGAACTTTCGTCCCAGCAAATACACTCATTTGCAAAAAAAAAACGGGCACCTAAGGAAATTACGTTCTAAGGACGATCATCTCTATCGATCTCGATCTCGATCTTGAGTTATCATCGTTCTCTTGCCATGAAATTTAATTATTTGACGTACTCTGTATATTTATAATCGTGTAAATTAATACGCGTGAAGTGAACTTCGGCAATTTCTTTTTTAAAAAGTCGATCAATTCTTTAAAACCGATGTACACGGCCAAACAATAAGAAGTGGTCGGCATAAAGACAAGAAGATTTTTTTACTTTTTTTGATTAACTAAAGTTACAAATGTAAGAATCAAATAACGAGTGTGACCTCCTCTTGCCAAAATCACAACTTGAATCCTTCTGGGTATGCTTTCCACGATGTTTATAATAACGTTTTGAGGAATACGTTCCCACTCTTCTGCAATGACTCGTTTTAGCTCCCTGATGTTTTGTGGAGCAGGTTGACTCATCTTACCCGTCTCTTTAGAACATCCCAGACATGCTCAATTGGATTGAGGTCAGGAGTTCTATCTTACCAATCTAAACGACTGATCCCAACTTCTTGCATGTACGCTTCCACGTCGCCAGAACGGTGTGGGCGAGCATTGTCGTCCATAAAAATGGAATCTTCCCCAAGTACAGTCAATGCAGGTTGTGCATATGGAATTAGGAATTCCATTATGTACCGGTGTGCTTTTAATGTTCAATTTTCTATGAAAACTAACTCCGTACGCTGCGTCGAATTAATTGTTGCCCAAAACAAAACGGAGCTTCAGCCATAAGGAGTGATTTCTTCGAAACACACTTCCGCATAGCGTTCCCGTGGTCTTCGTAGCACTCGTCGGCGTCGGTTCTCTCCGCACAAACAGATTCTAGCTCCATCAGAAAACAATACTTTATTCCAGTCCTCCAGAGTCCATGAAGCACAGTTTCGAGTAAACTCAAAATCAAAATCAAAATCAAAATATTTTTATTTTACATAGGCCTACAGGGGCACTTATAAAACGTCGGCAAAAAGGTGCTCGGTTCGCGTTGGTCGTTTCCTATGGAGAAGAACCGGCAAGAAACTCCATGGTTACTCTTTTAAAATCACTTTAAACTAAAGTCGAGCAACACGGTGCTCACGGAGTAAATTAGGACCCCGAGCCGGGCGGTAACTCCCGATATTGGCAGCCAAAGCCTCCTCCTGAACGTCCACAAGCTAACTTCTGGAGTAGAAGTTAGCTTGTGGACGTTTCTTCTTCAAGGCTCTTCTTCAGGTCCACACTTGATGCTTTACGATTCCGCAACGCCTGACTCACCAAAAAGCGGTCTCTTGGTTCTGTGCATCGTTTTCTTCCCGAACCAGATCTTCTTTTGACCGAAGCGGTCTCTTGATACCGTTGCCAAGTCCTCTGGACAGTTGTCAACGACTCACATTTAGCCGCTGAGACACGTAAGTTTGCGAACGACCTTCTTCAAGTAGGGCTATAATTTTACCGGCCCTTATCGCTTTTAACTCATATCAAATACTGGTATTTAATGTAAAAAGAAAAATTAAATTGTTTAATTTGCAGTAAAATTACAAAGAGTTTTAAAATTTTAGTAATCAGTAAAAATATCGTTTCAGCAATTCGCGCCATTAGTAAAGCAATTTTACAATAATCAATATTTTTCTTTTGCTTATTTCAAAATTTAAATTTGGAACGTAAAGAATCATGCCAGGATGCTTCAAATGACATGCCAATACATTTTCAAATGAATAAAACCTCTTTCTTGTTCTTCTTCATTGAAATAGTGAAAAAAAATCTATGGTGCCCGTTTTTTTTTTTGCAAAAGAGTTTATTTACTGAAATGCTGCAATGTCTTTACAACGGCAGTAGCCCGTCGAGTAACGCAATGATTTCTTTCCGGTTTGGTTTGTTTAAAAATAGGTGTTTTGCACAGACGTTTCTTTAATTCCTGAAATGCGACGTCGCAGCTCTTGTCCCAATAGAATTGTCGCTTTTCCTCAGTGAGTTTGTGTAGAGGTTTCGTAATGTCAGCAAAATTCTTTGCGAACCGTCGATAGTAGGAGCAAAAACCCAAAAATACTCTGACCTGTGTCCAGTCTTTCGGAACTTGCCAATTCTTGACGGCGACTACTTGCCGTCTGTCTCTTTCCTGTGATTATTCTTTCAACTCCTCGTATGTGAGGCACACGGTCTTATCCACTGAGCTAGCATTGAACTAATATCGAACCGCTACAAGTTAATTTTTTCTATCCTGAGCCTAATTTTATATATTTATATAAATAAATATTTCTTTAAATATATATTTATATATTATACTTATATCTTATATATAAAATTCTCGTGTCACAGTGTTAGTTACCATACTCCTCCGAAACGGCTGAACCGATTTGTATGAAATTGTGTGCATATTGGGTAGGTCTGAGAATCGTCCAAACTCTATTTTAATTATACACATAAAAAAAGTCTACGCGAACGAAGTCGCGCGCTGTTAGTTAGTATATTATAAATGCGAAAGTTATTATATTAAAAATTTGTTTGTTACCTCTTCACACCTAAACCAATGAAGTGATCATCCTCAAATTCTGCATGTTGTACGTTGTAAGGTGTACACAAACGGCCATAGGATACCTTTCATCCCGACAAAAAGTACTGATCCGAAGGAAAACAACAATAACTTTCTTATCACAATAGATGGCGCCACGTGCTATTGTCAAATTCTAAATTTAATCGAACAATAAATTTTAAATTTACTTCTTTATTAAAAAATAAAACTGCACGCGTAGCAAGACCACTGTAGAAACGAGTTTTGTCTACGGAATTATCGACATAATGACAGATAGACAATGACAATGTGGCACTTTGTCGATTTTTCCGTCGACATAACCCGTTTCTACGGCGGTCATGCTACGCGTGCAGTTTTTGGAGCATAGTCTGTAGTTCCAGGGCTGTGTGGGCAAAAAGGACCATGTCGTCGGCAAGTCGGAGATTCGTCAACCTCTTACTGCCGACTTTAATGCCCTTGGTTGTCCATGAGGCTGCTTTGAATTATTTATTATTCGTTTGACGAATCTATTCTATAATATTTCGATAACCTTTTCTATAAAATAACAATCCTGTTTGGATTGTTATATACCAAACAATCCAAAATAACAATCAACCTATAATTTATTAGGAAAAAATAAGAAAACAAAAATATAAACATATTTTAAAAAAAATGCGATATTGAAATGTATCCAAACAACCAAACAATCCAAAATAACAATCAACCTATAATTTATTAGGAAAAAATAAGAAAACAAAAATATAAACATATTTTTAAAAAAATGCGATATTGAAATGTAGGCACATACATTTATATTAAAAAAATAAGATCAAAAAGAATTGCGTGTATTGAGGTTCGAACCTAGAGATCACCGCGGAAGCAATGTGCGAAGTAGGATAGCGGCGCGCTGGGCTATTCGTACTTTTATATTGAGTTTTGAAATTAAGCTTCTATACATTTATTGACGTCGCACATCGACGTGATTCAAGCGGGGCACCCCGCAGTAGGCGGGACTAAAGGGACTATTCGACCCCCCTCTTCATCTGCTTCACCCCCTCAAAAGCATGAAAGTCGCCTAGAAGAGCGCCTTAATTTCATATTTTACATGAGGTTACCAGAAAGTGAATGATTTAAGCACAGTTCATAAAACATGAAATTAATCGCAACCTCAAGCCTCGCTACATTCATACTTCTGTTAAGTTACGACTGGTAACACGAGTATAAAAATTCTTTTGCATGTACACGACATGAAAATATACGTGTAGGTATTCTGGTGAAATCTTGATGTCTCTTGTACTGACTAATTTAATCAACTGCGGTAGGTAGGTTCAGGTTCTGTATATTAATTCAATTATGTAGTTCCTAGACGATACGCGGCACCGACAAAGCCGGCCTAGAAAGAGGTGGCGAGATGATCGGGACGAGCGCGTATCACGGAGTCTGGTTCAAGGTAGCGCGGGAGAAGAGTTTTTGGAAGGACAAGGGGGAGACATTCCCTTTAAAAAATATATGTTGTCCTACACTCTGCTCTTGACCTCTTGTTCTCTGTGCTTTTATAACAACCGTACTGCAATCACCAACCCGCCTGCCAAGCGTGGCGATTATGGCAAAACCCAATGTCAATGTGGCGTTGGGGGAGGCCTATGTCCAGCAGTGGACGTCTTCCGGCTGAAATGATGATGATGATGTACTACACTATAAAGGGGTTTGAATAAAAAGGCCTGCCTAACTTCCACCATTTTTTTCAAAGCTGCTGACACGCATCATCATCTGCCTAGCCTTTTCCAAAATTAACTTGGGGTCGGCTTTCAGTCTAACTGGATGCAGCTGAGTACCAGTATTTTACATGAAACGACTGCCTATCTGACCTCCACAACCCAGTAACTGGGTAATACGATACCCCTTGGTAAGACTGGATATCAGACTTTTGGCTTCTGACTACTAGTAACGACTGTCAAAGATCTACAAATGACAGCCGACACCAACGGCTTAACGTTCTTTCCGACGCACGAAGGAAACTCGGTATGTAATTATGGTCACCCATACACGGATCAACCTCGGCAAGCACGGCTTAACCTTAAAACTTGAGCCGTGCGGCTGTCATTATTTACCCACGAGCTTCTCTGCTCCTCTGCTGCGGCCACGCATATGACCTATATTAATATATGGATGGTATCAATACAAACCAGTTTTGTATGAGACACAATCCTCTATAGCGTCACGTTTCCGAGACATGATCTAGAATAGATTTAAACTTTGATAGCTTATATCCCGGAAACGTGACGCTTTAGAAGATTTTGTCGCATAAAAAACTAATTAGTATTGAGCCGCCTATTAAATTAATAATATAGGTTTTATGCGTGGCTAATAAAATTAAAGTTGCATTAAAGATTCCTACTTTGATAGCTTATATCTCAGAAATGTGACGCTTTAGAAAATTTTGTCTCATGCAGAACTGGTTTGTATTGATACCAGCTTTGATTAATAGAGGTCATATCCGTGGCCGAAACATTGAGAAAATATTAAAATGGCGTAAGTTAGTCAGTCAGGCCACGCTTCATACAAAAATATTCCAACCCCTTCCTCCTGTATCGTGAGTGCTTTTAGAAACATTCAAACTCACAGCCACAAACTGCCAAACCCGGAACAACATACCTACCGCATCAAAACCGCAGCCACTGCGCCAACCTTGTCGTCTATGAGCAAATAGTCTCTTAAGGCTGCGGTTCCACTGAGGCGGAGCGGAGCAGAGCGGAGACGAGCTGTGCCGCGATTCACCAATCACATGGCGGAGTGGAGAAGAGATGTGGATTTCAAGCCATGTGATTGGTGAATCGCGACACAGCTCGTCTCCGCACTGCTCCGCTCCGCCTCAATGGAACCGCAGCCTTAGTCATGATTACTTAGGTAGTTGCGTTTCTAGGAATGAGCATGGTTTATACGTTATACAATGCTTTCTATCGGGTATAAGATCTGGTGGCCTACCATGACGTCTTAAAGCAGTATTGTTTTAATCTTATTCCAGAGTGGGAAAGAGAAGGCGCTAGACGTACTCTGTAACGTATCTTTCCCACACTGAAATAAGATTAAACAATACTACTTTAAGACGTCAATATCCCGCCAAATCTGTGTCCTAGCCCCGCCCATAATCATCAAGACAAACTGTGAATGCGCATGTATGTATTATCTAGGCAAACTGTGGTGTCTACATGTACCTTTAGCCTTTAGCTGCGTATTCCACATGAAGTAAATCTCGGAAATGTTTGCCTTTACACTACTATAAGTTATATGTAATCAAATAGAAAAGTCAGAATATAGTTACTAACTACCTGAATGTTCGGTGAATTGTTATCAACGTGCAAAGAGATTGGCTGGACACCTCAATCGGGCATTGAATCCCTTTTAGCCTTTATTATCAAGAAACATTTATTAATCAATTATTACACGCATCAAATGCAGTTTAGTCAGTGATACTATAGATTATTTTTGGTCTCATTTTCCAACAAACATGTTTAAAATACGATGTTGCTCATCGTGAAAAAAAATTGATTTATAATTTACATACAAACAAAAATGAGAAAGCAAATGTTTATGTTATATCATTTAAGAACTTTCGTGCCTAAGTTATCTTACCGATGTAGTCCTTATGGTGCGTATGTCGTATTGTATTAAACGTTTCGGCTATTTATCTCCAACGCCGCCGTATTGATTAATATAAAGTGCGTTACTTCGCGGGAACATGCAACATCTTTAAAAGCCGCTTAATGTGGGTACGCGCCGCCGGAGTGAACACTTCCAAAGGATACGAGGAACACTAAAGAGAGACTGATGTAATATTGAGCTTCGAAAACAAGAATAAAATGAGGTGAGAACTGATAAGCGCTTTTTAGTCTATCCGATCTAACTAACGCACAAACTCACGTCTAATCCATTTCCATTGCAATAATGATCACAGCGAATTGATCATAAAATGCATTTTAATAAAAATTGCTAAGAAATCTAGTGAAAACACAACACTTTAAATCACAGGTTTTATTCATATACCATTAAAAAATACTTATACATTTTCATATCTTACTTATTAATACTTTCCGATTTCCGTATGTTTTTTATTCAGGATTGTCAATAAATCTAAGCAGAATTCTGCTTATTAGCCTCTTGGTTTGTACTTCTGTTTTGGCCCCCGATTGGGTAGGGATTATAGTTATTGTTGTTTAAATAGGGATTGACCTTTGTTGGGTCGTAAGGGTATCTCGGATCATAAGGTTGGTTGTACTGGCCAAAGCTATTGTATCTGTTTCTGTTGGAGTAAGGATCGTAACGGTTGTATGTTGGGTCGAAGACTTGTTTGTTGACTCGGTCCACTGCAGGCACGATGGGAGCAAGCGCTTTACCGTCAGCAGGAATATGCACGCCTGACGGTCTGAACCCTGTAATATTGAATTGAAGTATAAATAAGAGACGCATGTTCAAATACACACATCAAAAGTGTCTAGGGATCAAGCATTTTTATGCGGATTTCTTGAGATTGAGATGTGGCTTTGTAATAAATTTATGATTTTATAAATTTATATGGATCCTTTTTGGTGCATTTCATAATTTGAATCAGGAACTGTGAATCAAATTCGAGTAAAAGATGAAAATCAGCTGTCAATATTTTCCCTATAAAAACATACAACGCATTGAAGACATTATTAGTGCTACTGTTTCCCTACTACTGATTAAAACCAACGTTATTATGGAGCGGCGACGTCATTTAAGCAGGGAAGAAATGCTCAGAGCCGTGGGAATGATAGAAGCTGGTTCCCGGCAACGTACTGTGGCTTTAGCTCTGAATACAAGTCAGAGTGTTATCAGTCGACTTTGGACACGTTACCGAAGCACTGGTACCGTGGCTGAGCGCCATGGAGGACGGTATCGCTGCACCACACGGAGACAAGACCGATACATTCAAATCTTAACTCGAAGAGCTCCAACAATAACCGCCATGATGTTAGCCGTGAGGCTTCATCACTCTTCAGGGAACTTAATTAGCGACCAAACAGTCAGAAACCGCTTGCATGAAGTGAACCTTCATTCCCGAAGACCGCTACGGGTACCACCTATAGCAATGCACAATCGTAGGATTCGATATCAATGGGCTCTTGAACACAGAAATTGGGCAGAAGAACAATGGCGTTTCGTGTGCTTTTCTGATGAGTCTCGTTTTGGTATGAGACCGGATACAAGACGTATACGACACTGGAGAACCCCTGGACGCCAACAGCGATTAAAATCCTGCCAGGAAGTCCATCCTTATAGTGGTGGAACCATCATGGTATGGGCGGGTATTTGGATCGGCGGAAGAACTGAGTTGATTTGGATCAGAGGCAACCTCAACGCTCAAATTTATGCTGAGACGATTGTATCAGACGTCATCGTTCCTCTACAAGTGCAAATCGGTCCCTTATTTCAGTTAATGCATGATAATGCACGACCGCACACCGCAAGAGTTGTAAGACAGACTCTCGCCGCAGCTAACATCAATGTCCTGCCCTGGCCTGCTCAGTCGCCAGACTTGAACCCGATTGAGCATGCATGGGATATGCTACAGAGCTCTGCCGAATATGGAGGGTATCCAGTCGCAAGAAGACCTTTTTTTGTTGTTGCAACGAACATGGGCGGCCATTCCACAGCGTGATTTGGATGAACTCATTTTGAGTATGCCAAACCGATGTTCTTGTGTTGTTAGTGTTCGCGGTAGAAACACGGATTATTAATTGTTTAAGTTACCCAATAAAATTTTAAAGAAAACTGTTATTTCAGTCTTTTTTTCGAACTTTAATGATAGTGGTTCAAATGTCAAAAATCCCTTTATTAGAAAATGGCAAATTTCTTTATTAATGCAAAGGTGACTTGGTTTATCGTTACTGTGACAAACGAAAACACTTTATTTGATGAATCCTTAAAGAAAATTTTAATTAATATCAATCAGGAGAAAAGTTATTGCAAAAATATATGTTGATCCCTAGACACTTTTGATGTGTGTATTTATACAATCGGTGTAACTGAATCGTCATCATCATCATGTCAGCCCAAAAGACGTCCACTGCTGGACATACGTTTCCCCCAAGTGTCGCCATATTGACATAAACCCCCCGGTTTTGCCATAATCGCCACGCTTGGCAGGCGGGTTGGCGATCGCAGTACGGTTGTTACAAAAGCACAGAGAACGCTGCTGCCCATTCTCTGGTAAGTCCCTTAGTCGCTTCTTACGACACCCACGGGAAGATATGGGATGGTGTTATTCTTTAAGTCCGACACCATACAGAGCAATCGTCATGTTAATGGCCAATTAACGAACTTATAGTTGTTACTTTCAAGTCCGTTAAGTAGGTACATGATAGATAACATAGTTTTAAGATAATGTAACTAACAAAAATGAATTTAAAAATAAAACGTAAATCAATAATAAACAAAACAGCATGTGACATAACAAGGGTGTTTGAAACATTGTACCAATAAAAAATTAATTGTGTGGCAGTATGTTTGTTGTAAGTATAATCAGTGTAATAGTTTAACGAAACTGAGGGCACTTGTTCTCCCCGTCCGTCATTACAATTTTTTTTATCTAGAAAGGGGTGGCCTAAATAAAAAATATGTGTGTAACCCCATCTAGTTATGGAGATGTTTATGGTCAAAGATCCAACTTTTTCACAATTTTGGTTTTAAAATAACTACAAGATTTTAAAGTTGTAACTTTACTTACCTCCACGACCCCGTACAGCAATGCATCTATCGGCATAATGATTTGAGTGTGTTACATTGAGTTCTATCGTAAGACTTCATTTACCACCCCAAAAAAGAAGTCGTGTCCCAGCAATATTTTTTGCGCAGTGATACTTTAGTTCGATGTACAGAATGCTTGGTTGACGGGTCCGTTTATATAAATGTAAGTAATATTATTAAGAGGAAAGATTTCATAGTTTCTTTACATTGAATAGGCTCCGAAACTACTACACCGATTTGAAAAATTCTTTCATTGTATGATACGCTATATTATATTTCAAAAAAAATAGGGATCCTTACTAAAACTCCAATATTGTAACCCAAGGTGTAAAAAAAATTACCTAAAATATGCTTTACTTGGTGATAGAATAAAATAATGTACTACGACTTTGCAAAACACATCATTATTTACAAAAAAAAAAACTTGACAGCATATGTCTAACTAATATAGTTATGCCACATTAATTGTTCTTTTATTTTAAAAATTTAATTGAAATGCCGTCGTTAGAAAAGGCTCTGTATTTGTATCTTAGTATTAATCCTTTTACTTTTACTTCATATTCAAGACTGTTTCAATACCTTTATATAAGTTTTTGAATTATTCAATTTGGACATTCCATTCGAAAGATATCACGAGTTTAAATATGTAAGTATTAGAAAAAAGTTGCGTGGTCGCCGCTCACCCTGCTCAGCTGGCTAGCTAGGCAGCACCTTATACAGTGTAGGCATCACTGGGGTACGGGCCGTACGGGATAAAGAAAGTTTGAATATTCCCCATATTCAAACTTTCTTTATCATTTTCTTTTTTTAGTATCCTGAGGCAAATAGAAGGGTTTATGTGTGCGTATTACAATTTTTTAATTGAAATTTTTGTTAATAACCCGTGCAAAACCGTACCGGGCTGCTAGTACCTTGAATTTTTGATATGGATGGGATAGTTTTAGCAAAGCGTTTTCAAAATAATACTTACCATTCTCATCCGCGATGTAGCTAACTTGAATTGGTGTGCCATCAGGTGAGATGTAAGCATAAGTTCCCTGCACAACCTGCAAAAGGACCAATTATGAATAACAAAATCATGTAAAGCTACAGTCACCAGTGTACAAATAAAAAATATTCTGTCGACTTGCAAGTTATACTTTCAGACCTGACAATACGGAATGCGGGATATCTAGAAGGCATGTATTGATATAAATGAAGACTTAATAAACACAATAGGTACCTGAGTCCCTTGAGGATTTCCAGTATTGTCAATGTAAGCATCTTTCAAGTATCCACTTTCTTGAGCTTGCTTGCCGTCCGCAGTTGAAAAACTGAAACCATTAATTGACATGTTAAAGTCACGTAGGCACAATTTTGAATAGGAGAAGCTTCAATAAATAAGCTGATACTATTCTTGCGATATTTTTCCAAGTTACACCAGTTTACAGTACAAACATATGCCATTCAAAAAGTCACATACCTGAAAGCATAAGTCCCATCTAAGCCGTGCTCGCTAGAGTACGACACGATGGGAATAGCAGGGGCACCTACGTAGTTGTAGTAAGGGTTATTGACACTGGGCACAATCGGCGTGGCTGCAGGAGCGAAGGGAAGCCCAGTCGGCACTATCGGTCTGACCCCCGGAGCATAGGGAACCGCAGTCGGCACTATCGGCCTGACTCCCGGAGCATAGGGAATGGCAGTCGGCACTATGGGCGTATTAGGCGTGGACCCCGGTACGTATGGGATCGGCGTCGGTACCACAGTTGTTGGCGCGATAACTGGCTCTGCGGGGAACGGGAACGGATATCCCGCGGTCAGAGTGCTGTACAGCAGCGCACAGCTGATGAGGCGAAACATTCTGGAACATCAACAAAATAGAGATGCAAAGTGATCTTTTGATTTGATTTAGGCTTCAAAAGTTCAGCACGATTTTCAGAATAATGAATCAAACAACAACACAAAATCTCTACATACGTTTCAAGGTTTTGGAAGACTAATCAATTTATTAATAAGAGCAATACAAATTTTAATTTGGCCCAAAGGAAAACTAAATGATATCACTACATCGATAAGTCGTCAATCTATTGTAAATTTGTAACAAAGCACGACTGTACCGCCGGCTGTATCTACCGGAAGTATTCTGATGTTATTTACCGTAGGTACTCGCTTTACGCCCCAAGCTTTAATAGCATGTAGGATTTACTTAAACCGAATCTTAATCTTTTTTTGAAAATCCACTCCTCTTTTATTAATTCTCTATTGAAATTTCCCATTTCCACCCGACGAAGTCCAAAGTTAATTTTACTTAAATGAAATATCATTATAATCATAATCAGCCTATAATGTTCCCACTGCTGGGACACAGGCCTCCTCTCTATGAGAAGAAATGGGCTGTAATCCACCACGCGGGCCCAGTGCGGGTTGGTAGATGCCACATGTCTTCGAATTCTTTGTTCTAGTACATGCCGTTTTCGTCACGATGTTTTTTTTTTTGAGAGAAGCGGTGATGAAATAAATTACACAAAGTAATGAGCCTGCCTGGGTTGGGACCCACGGCTTACTGTTCGTAAATCGGGGCTGCCATCACTGGGTCACCGCTGCTCAAAGAAATATACTTAACAAAATTTTATTTACAACTGGTTCATTTACCTCAACAATGCTCAAATGAACTGCGCTCGTTGTACTCAAAGTGTTACTGTTAGCGTGGGATCCGAATATTCCATTTATAGGCGGCAGGGTTGCTCTAAGCTGATATTTTTTGTTGTGTCATCGCACAAACGTGAGTGTTACACACGTCTGTTTAGCCCATCAGCTGTTATTAGCCGCGTTATAGTTGCCAGTACCCACCAAAGCTCAACACGAACACGATAGTTGTAATCATTTAGCAATTTGAGCCAAAATTATGGCAAATGTTACGGGGCGCAGTTACTTTCAGACATCAACTCAATTAGGATGTTGCAGTATAACGGCTGGCTGGTCTATTAGACGCAGCGGATATCAATTATAAAGCGCCTGGAACAGCGAATTACGTATTAGTTTAGTATTACTTATTAGTTTTGAATCATTATTTTGATGTCCATTTTAATAGGAATACTATACTTGAGTACAGGAGTAAAGGAGCTCATGGCTAAATAAAAAGAGCCGTACGGGGCGATTTTTTTAAGCCGTGCTTGCCGAGGCTGATCCGTGGTTGGGTGACCATAATTACATACCGAGTTTCCTCCGTGCCTCGGAAAGCACGTTGAGCGGTTATCCCGGCTGTTATTTGTAGATCTGTGACAGTCGGTACGAGTAGTCAGAAGCCAAAAATCTGACGTCCAGTCTTACCAAGGGTTATCGTATTACCCAGTTACTGGGTTGTGGGGGTCAGATAGGCAGTCGCTTCATGTAAAATACTGGAACTCAGCTGCATCCGGATAGACCGCAACATGACCCCAAGATAGTTTAGGAAAAGGCTAGGCAGATGATAACTGTTCTTGAGTACAGAAGGACTAGTTAATGTTAGAAAAATATTTCAAAATCTTTTGCAGAAACACGCGCCTTTATTGAATATCTTTGAGACGTGTTTCTGTAACTAATACTGGTAGTCAGTCATTATTCAGTTCCACTTTCTACGTGTGTCAGCATGTTTCTTAATTAAATTGAAAACTAAGAGGTCTGTAAAACCGGAAATTATAGAATCAAGTCATGGTTTCAACAGCTAGCAGCTAGCTTATTTTAATGCTAACATCGAATATAACATACAATGTAAGCAAACCTAGGGTGAACCTGACATTTTATCCTTTAGGTATCGTCTGATGATAGTTCAAACGGGTAAAAGGGCTGTGAGAGGTTTTCTTTGAAGTGAATAATAGCGATACCAACAGGAAAATGCACCTGCTCTATTCCAAACCAAACATCATGTCAAGTTAGAGTAAATATAATTTCCTTATTTATTCTGTGTATAATCAAATATAACATCGATAACTCTTGAAATAAAGAATGAAACTTAATCGAAAATTAAAAACTATACTTTTTTTTCTACTAAACCAAACAGAAAACATACGGAACCCTAAAAACTACTTGTATTACCAGAGGTTTATTGGTATATTTTTTAGCATCCCACATTCATTATAATTGTTATGAAACCAAAACAGTTTCTACGTTATATAATTTATTAAATTATTTTTAGACATTTTCCCATAACCTGCATAATTTTGTAACGCGTGCACAGATGCGTAGAAGCTAATTTGCCTAGCTATGAATATTATCTTATTAGCTCTCATTATCAGTGGTGATACTCTCATACAAGCCACAAAGCTTGGCTTGCCCTTATAACCTAATAAACTTCATGATTTGTTAGGGTTTCTGAACAGTCTGCTCGCCCTATGGACTTGCCGTATTATTGGCCCCTACGGACGCCACTGGTTATTACTAATAGTTATTTGGAAGGCCAAAAGTCAGGTTTTCATTACGCTTTACAAAAAGATAAAGATCTTAGTGTCAATTAATTAACATGATTGTAACATCAACGTTAACCAACTAATTATACCATAAGTTTTTTTGGTACATTGTTACGGATCTCTAAATTAACTTTTTGAATAAGATAATGTATATGGCGTCTGTTCTAATGTACACCTAATAACATAATATGTACCTACTAGCTTCTGTCCACAGCTTCGCCCGCGTAGGCGTTTTCCCCGCAAAATAATGTCAAATATGTTTTTTTTTTCATTTTGACCTCATTGTCGTTATCAGCGACCCTTAAATTCATGAAAACGACACCCACAAAGGAAAAACTGAAAGTTTTCTTCGGCGCTATCTTGAATTTACATTTTCATTCCTAACGACCTGGAAAACCACGAAAACGAAACCCACTAGAAACAACGAAGGATTACTAGTTAGAAGTATGTGTATGAAGTTTTTTTCCTTATTATCGTTCATCCCATATTTTACCACTTTAGGGGTGAAATTTTGATAAACCCTTTCTTAGTGGATCTCTCTTCACAAAGAACACACCCTCCAAATTCCAGGTCTTTATCTGTGCGTTAATATTCCAGTCAGTCAGTCAGTCTGAGTCAGAATTTTATATACATATATAGATGCACTAGCTGCTGCCCGCGACTTCGTTCGCGTGGACTTTTTTTTATGGGTATGAAAAATAGATGTTCACCGATTCTCAGACCTACCCTATATACACACAAAATTTCATACAAATCGGTTCAGCCGTTTCGGAGGAGTATGGTAACTAACGTTGTGACACGAGAATTTCATATACAAACATAATATTCATTATTTCTGCCTAGTTTATGTCTGACCACCTCGTTTACATGATTACTAACACCTGTATATGTACAGCAAGTACAAAAGACAATCAGCAAAAAAGTGATGATCAAGTATTTAAAAATATTCATAAGCTGATGCGGGATAGCGATAGTCTCCTGAGCACTGTTGCCATCAAGACTGAAGGCCACCTGATGGGGCAACTATGTGCAGTGCATGTACAGTTGCCAGGTGTTTTCAGAAGATGGCATAATTGAGTAATATTGTTAAAGTGTATTTTTGCTACTTATCATGTGTCTCAGTCGATTATATTAACATAGGTTAAAGAATACTAACAATTTTATGGGTAAAGTAGGCACTTTACCCATTAAATTGTTAGTATTCTATTTCTAGTAGTCTAAATTGTTAGCTAAATTAAGCTAAATTGTTGTTAAATAAATAAATAAACTAGGTCATTCGACAAAGATACAGAAATGCTTTAACATCAATTTTAAATGCGGCTTTGGACGACCGAGCTTGGGCACCAGCAACTCTTCTCATTCGTATGGGAAGACTCGGCTTCCACTAATTTCTAGTATTAGTTTACCGGCTTAAATATCCTCGGTCCACAGCACTGAAAAATTAATCAGGAATAAACTGGCTTCCACTCTTGCACACTGATTTATTTTGATTTTCCATGTTTCTCCGAGGCTATCGATACTTGGAAACACGCTTGCCCGAATACTGAAGAACCCGACCATCCAATTTCCCAGGGACCGCGGGACGAGCCGCTTTGCAGAGTAGATCAAAACATTTTACTGAACACGTCTGCTACTACTGCTGAGCGTGCGCCCCTGTACGTGGGAGTCGGGTCTTTGGCTTCACACGCTACCATCGTCGAACTTAGGAACTTTGCTTGACGATACCGCTTTCTGTGCTCGCTGCTTCTGTGGTGACGTTGTCAAGAGCCTCGGACACCACTACATGTCATGCAGCCGAAGTGCGGGTGGTTTTGCGCGGCACGCGCATTTAAACGACATCATCCGATGAGTTCTTGTCACCCGCAACGCCGCCAGACTTTTAAAGAAGTTGATAGCGTTGAGTTTTTTGACGCCATTTTTTAATTTATTGTTTCGTTCATTCGTTTTTTTATACTACCTTAGACGAAAACCTTCAATCAATTCTGTCAGTGTCTTAGTGAACAAATCTTCCAGCAGCTATAAATATTCCACCTGTGAGTTTATAACGTCTGTGAATAGCACCCCCTACAACAATTACGCATCCGTGTAGAAGAGTTAGCTTAGTTAGGATTAAATTCCCTTCCCTATTTAGATAGAAAATGGGTTACTACAGAGGCAGAAGGACCATTATCACAGAGTGGCAATATTATACACGATAACTACCAAACTTAGACTTCATTTAGTGCACGATTCGCAAACAAAATAATTTAAAGACAACATTGTTGAGATGAAATTTTAATAGCATAACGTAACTAAGTCAATGGTACAGATGCATTAAATTTAGACAACATTTTCACTAGGATTGAATTAAATCCGTGTTCATTTCTCACGTTCAGGGTGCTCTTAATTAATTGGTATTACTCAAGTCGGTGATTCCGTGCTATTGTTAGTTCAGAATTACGCAGCTTTGTTTACTTACCTACGGTCATGGTCTCGTAACTCGATGTCATATTTAAATGATTGATTGGGGAAATATTGAGACATCAACAATATTATTTTAGGATTTTTCTTAACAAAACATAAGATGGATTCATTGGGTGCCACTGTATCAACAGTTCAGCGTCATTTTAGCTGATGCAGATCATCTTCATTGAGAATACACTGTTAGCCATCAATGAATGTGGACTCACTTTTGTTCTGTGTATGCCTTGTTTGTTACAAAACTTTTAATTACATACATTTTAATCATCAGACGAATTTGACCGAGGTGTGACGAGCATGGGTAACTTACCACTATAATGTTATCTTGAATATATCACGGTGCAAAAACTATATTATTTATGCCATAGCTATCCGCGTCAATTATCGCTAATAACTTAATAAACATCATTGCTTTCGGAACTATTAAATAACATGCCCTGAAAACTTTGCTACATAATTTATAGATTGTTTATCAACTGCAAATGTAGGTTGTTTAGTATGTTTGTGCAAAAAAAAAATGTGTATTTTAACGAGTTTTAGACATTTTTTTTATTTTTAATAGTACTGTAATACCATGCGATGTGCCAAATTTCATGATTCATGGTCAACGGGAAGTCCCCAAAGGTTTTGATGTAATCTCTATCTCAATCAATGGCGTAACGTGCCTTGGCGGGGCCACATATAAAAAATTGTTTGGGGGCCTTTATGAAGATTAAAAATTTATCATAAAAATAAAAAGTTTGCAAAAAATTAAAAGAAATATTTATACAACATAATTATCTATTTGCCACTTTTTCCAAAATTTTTACAAACAATTCAAATTAAATATTACACTCTGCTTGCCTTTTTTTCGGAAAACTGAATCAAGCTGATGATGACTTTAGTTTTTCTAAAGTTTTTATTAATTTTTGCTTACACGTCGGGGGGGCCGTATAACGGCAGATACGGCGATAGCTATGGCCCTGGTCTCAATATATTCAATTAGCATCTGCCCGCGGCTTTGCCCGCGTGGAGTTCGGCAATTGCCCACGTGTGCGTTACCACCGCAAAATAATGTCGAAAATAGTCATTTAAATGATATAGTTGTTGGCTGCAGCTTTGCTCGCGCGTAAGTGTAAGTATAGGATTAATAGTTGGCTTAGTCCCATCTCATCCCCTAGCCGATTCTCAAACAAATTACATCTGTTTAAAAAAAACTTACGCTTGACCAGGAGGTTGGTCAAGTACACTGAAAACAAAAAATGAAAAATTTGTAACACACTCGCTAGTGTATCAGTGTAATAGGCGATCGTCGGTTATCATTTCTTTAGATTTAATTCCATGTAATAATTTATTTATAATTAAAATCATCTTAAGTTCATATAATTAGTAGAGGAGAAGTGGCGTATGTAAAATAAATTTGATTTTATTTTTACTAAAAGTGTTTCACTTTTTGTTTTAAGTGTAGGTACTTGACCGGTCAAGCGTAAACTTTTTAAAACAGATGATGAGATGTCATTAGTTTCGCGAATCGGAATAGGAGTTGAGATGGGACTATAAAAGTCTGTGGTTTTCAAAGTAAGAAGCCAGATAATTCATTCTGGTTAGAACAAAGTACATTACGGCGTTTTTTATTATTTTAGATTGTTAGTGACCTAAATGGGTACAACCAGAATTTATTTCAAACATATGTCTTCCGAGCTTCGATGCCGTAACTCAAATGCCCCGGTCATTCATCCACGCCTTTCGATGTAGTTAATAGTGTAATAGAGCAAGCTTCCAATATTTTTAATCCAAAAATACTCCGTGTAAACAAAAGTATTGAGCTCCTGGAAAACTATATTAATAATGTATTACTCAAGCACCTCTTCGTAAATGACGTTTGCGGTGCCACAAAAATTCAAATCATTTTGTTTATCGGCGACCCGGAAAATCACGAAATACTAAATACAAAAATACAAAATACAAATATTTTATATCTTTGAACATAGGTAGGTTAGGTACAGATGTTGTAATTATTAATGAGCGCTATGTCAAGACGTCATCGGCGTACAAAAATCGTAATGATACAAACATGCTGATTATAATAAATTATCAAACAGTATAAAATATAGATAATTAAAAAAATATAAAAACAATATTATTATCACACATTATTACATCATTCAAATTCAAAATGTTTTGTTCTTCCTCAAAACATTTTGAATTTGAATGATGATTCGTGTAATATTTTGAGGACGGCTCTTTTAAAATCGTGTATTTTTTAATCTCTGTAATTTGTGTAGGGATCTTATTATAGATCTTGGGTGCCATTACCAAAAAACTTTTGTATCGCTCTGTTGCGTCCTTTAGATCTCAATGTTTCAAACAAATGACGGACGGACGGACGGACAGCGAAGTCTCAGTAATAGGGTCCCGTTTGACCCTTTGGGTACGGAACCCTAAAAACGACACCCATGAAGGAAAACAGTAAATTCTCGTGTTGACTTCATTTTCGTCATGAGCGACGTCGAAATCCATGAAAACGACACCCATGCAGCCCCATTGAATCGCGCAAGTATCCAATCGCACGAGTGTCTGTCGCGCAAGTATAAGTCGCGAAAATGTTTATGCGCACAAATGCCCATTCGCACAAATTCCATTCGCGCAAGTGTCTTTTCGTGCAAGTGTGTACGTGTTTATCAATTCAATCAAGAAGCACAAATAGAAAATTTCAAGCAGATTAGACCATTTTATATGGCCCAAGAAGGTTTCAATATTGTAACTCATTGGCTTGCTCTAAACGAACTGACCTTAAATTCTAATAAAACTAAATATATATAGTTAACAATACATGATGTAGCATCTCACACTAATGATTACAAATCTATGCCCACACTTGTATTCCTGTTACCACAAACTGTACCATGTGCCCAATAATAACAAAAATAGAATCAATAAAATACTTGGGTACATTAAATGATAAAACTTATCTTTTAAACCTCACATCTCACATCTGGTCCAGAAAACAAGAAATATCGTTCAAATATTTAAAAATCTGAGGCATGTTGCTAGTTGGAAACTGGTCAAAAATGTTATCGAATCCCTCTGCCAATCAATCCTATCATATAGTATTTCCACCTGGGATGATTCGTATAAAACGAATATCCTAAATGTTGAAAGAGCTCAACGACTTCTCCTAAAAGTTGTTCTCCTCGAACCACGTGTACATGCTACAAAAACCCTCTATAACGAAGCAAATGTATTAACGATCAGGCAGCTTTATATACTACAAAAAGTTACCATGAAATATGCCAACTTTGCCCACTTTTTTCTAATAATTACAATTTTAATACGATTTGTCTATGGGGACGTAAGTCATTTCGTTCATCAGCTCGCAACTGTAAGATCATGTGCATGTGTTAGTATAGCTAAATTTACTATTATTCAACATTTGATTCAATATTTGTTCGATTTTGTTGGTGGGCAAAGTTATCTGGACTTTTAGCCAACTTTGGCCACATTGATTTTTGACGCAAATATGGCCTTTATGCAGATGACATAAAAACCAGTACAAGAATTTTGGTAAAGATGGCGTTCACTTTAGGAATGGAGACGACACTATGAATTTTTTAAAAGCGTTTATACCCTACGGCATTTCATACAAACTTTTAAGTCGTTATTTTCCGAAATGACTAAACAGATTTTAAATTTAAACTTCCTACGCATAAGCAGTATACATAGGTCTAAAAAGTTACTAAAAAACATTATCGAAATGTCATTTAAAAATGAAGATAAATGGAAATTTCTGTTTCTATAGACAATTAAAAATCGGTCTAATTTAGCTGTAACATTATTTTTCGAAAATGTTTTTAGTAACTTTTTAGACCTATGTATACTGCTTATGCGTAGGTAGTTTCATTAAAATCTGTTCAGTCATTTCAGAAAATAACGACTTGAAAGTTTGTATGAAATGCCGTAGGGTATAAACGCTCTTAACAGAATGACTGGGCAATGTTACCCTAGCATGTTGTCTATTTTTCATACAATCTACATTTCGCCTTTTAAAATTGCTAGGGTTAGTACATAATAAAAATGTTTCTCTGTTTTTTTTTTTGTTTTCTACAAAGAATATGTGTTTAGGTAAATAAAAAGAAAAATGTTTCACGCTTATTAGTATTTTATAAAATTTGAACAATTAAGTAACACTTACAACACAGGTACTTACTACTAATAGAGATCAAGTCAAGTAAGTCGTATGTGGTAGGTAAATTAAACAATGACTTGAACAGACATTTCTTTTAGTAATGAAAAATTAAAAAGAGATTTGGCCTGATTCACAAGCAAGTTTTAAAATTTCTTCAGTGCAGTTTTTATATGCCCTGAATCCAATTATTCGTCTTGACTTCCTCTGTCGAATTCGTGATTTATGTTTATTTTTCTGAAACAAACAATGCAATTCTCAGCAAAAAATATTAGAAGTATGTAGAAACTACTTATATGTACTTAAATGATTTATTATTTAAATACCTATTATGTTTTAAATTAAATAAGCTCAGCAGCAATAAATAAAAAAAAAAAGTTTCATAAAGTGCCAACCCTAAGCCTTTTTTGATGACGGGCAATGTTGTCAATCGGAACATTACTAGATAACTTTGCCCATCATCATAACTTTAGTTTTAAAAGACCCTGAGCAACGACACTAATAGTAATATACTCTACATATGATTTTCTATGACATGTCTTAAAGTAAACTAACCTGTGTTTTCGCCATCTCGCAGTATGAACGTTGAAATTTCCACTAAAATTTGCCCGCAAAAACAAGCACCTCACTCGACGAGTTCTAACAAGTTACTAAGCGAAGTTAGCAACAAACACGATAGTCAGTATTGCCATACACATAATCTACCACCTAAGTCAATCAATGTTGCCATAATATTAAGATATTTTTGCAAATCAAAGATATGCTTATACATTGTTCTTCGGGCAAAGTTTCCTTTGGGGGCAATGTTGGCATATTTCACGGTATACATAAACATTCCTCAATAGACGTTTCTACAGCTAAACAGAAGGTAAATACTAGGCGATACTAAGAAGTCTGTGAAACAACTCCGGTAAAAACATCTTTCGCCCAAAACTTTTGCTTGCTGCAAAAATAGCTGAAGTGGCAATGGACCGGCCATATTAGCCGTAGAACCGATGACCGTTGGAGTAGACGTGTTCTTGAGAGGAGACCGCGAATCGGAAAGCGTAAGGTGGGACGCTCTCAGGCTCGGTGGAGCGACGATCTTCGCAGGGTGGCTGGTAGCAACTGGATGAGAGTTGCCTAGTATCGAGTTAAGTGGCGAGCGATTGAAGAGGCCTATGTCCAGCAGTGGATTTCGGTAGGCTAATGATGATGACGTTGTAGCTCTTTTGAAAACGACCACAACGCGTTCTGGCAATGACGAAAAGCCAGAACGCGTGCTGAGCCTTTTTCAAACAGCCACAACAAAGTTGAAAAAATCAAACAAACTGACCAAACACACTGAAATTAATGCATACAACCACCGTAAAAAAAGAAGCTCGTTTTTTTTCATTTTTCTTTCTGTAACTTGGCAATCTGTATTGACACAATAAGCTAATAGCCTGGTATACATTGGTATTGGTGTTCCATCCATGACAACATTGGCAGAAAGATTTATTTTCTTAGATTCCTTTCATTTTTATTATTAATTGAACCTCGCGGTTAGCGTAGAGACACTATGCCGCTTCAATCGGCTGTGGGAGGTACTTCCTGTACCCTGAAGCTTTGAGGCCAGTTGATTGACGTGCATTTATATTCTATCCTAGTAGCTTTTACTATGTTTAGCAATCTCTTGTTTGACGGTACTAGATATACACATATATATATTATATTTAGATCTTGATGTATATTTTTGTTGCTCACGCACGTAAGGTATGTATATCCTGCCATTTTACTTTAATGTGACAAACTTGACTTCCAACCTATCAGCCAGTACATCATTCTGAACTTTGTGTCCAGCTGTTTGCGTTTAGTCCAGATGTACTTTCTCCAGGTAAGCCTTCGATCCAGAGGCATTCCGAGATATTTGGCGTCCTCAGCTTGGGGAATATTCTCTTTGTAGAGCTTTATTGGGGGACAAGTCAGCTTTCTGAGAGCGAAGGTTACGTGGATGGATTTACTTTGATTTGCCTTATTGCGCCATTTGTCTAGCCATTCCTCCACCTTATCGACATGTTCCTGTAGTTTGCCCGATCCTATGTCTTCATGGACAGATAGCAGGGATGTGTCGTCGGCGGATATGTGGTACTTAACGAATCAGCCTGAATTGGTAGGTCAGCAGTAAATAGCAGGTATAGTACGGGGCCCAATATGCTTACCTCTGGAACTCCTGAAAGTATTTCATTTAAGGAGCGGTCTCTTAATTTAATTTCACCTCAAAGCATCTCTTGTGCGGGTATGATCTTAATATTAAGAAGAAAGATTGTGGAAACAGTTGTTTTATCTTGTATGATAGAAGTCGTGCCACACTCTATCAAAGGCCTGACCTATGTCTAAAAATACGGCGGAGTAGTTTTGTTTGCGTTCCAGTGTGCGACTTATAGTATCCGGTATACGATGGATCTGTTCAGCAGTTCAATGCTTCTCTCGGAACCCAAATTGGTGCAGAGACTTCCAATAGGTACAGTCTGTAAAGGAGATAAGTAACCAGATTCTCATACTACTAGTACTTTGGAGACTGTACTTACGGATCCTGTTGAGCAGTATTTTCGTTAGTAGTTTACCCAGCACTGGGAGAAGGCATATCGGTCTGTACGAACTAACTTCATGAAGCGGTTTTCCTGGTTTAGGTTGAGGCATAGGTGATTTTATTATTTTTGGTCGTGTGTTTCGGTAGTAGGTCCTTGTATTGCTTGTATTTTTTGCAGCCTTTGTAGCTTGCTGTATGATTTTCTTGACAATTCGCGCAAATTGCATCAGTGTCAGGCTTTTTTAAGCAGCTTCACGTAGAGCAAAGTGCTCACCGAAGTTCCACCTCCGGCCCTAAACCAGGCCCAGGTATTTCATGCTTGCCCATACCGCTATCCTTGAACCACCGATAGTGAGGTGTGTGGGTCTATCGCTGTCGCATAGCACGGCCCTCGCGCGTGATGGTGATGTCTCAGGTGAGCCCGGACATCACCAAAGGACTTGGTGCCTGAAGGCGGGCTGCGCTGGATGGGTCGCGAATGTTATACTTAGCAGTTCTCGTGTCGTTTCCACCAAGGTGACAGTAGGTTCACGGTAGTTTTAGTGGGTACAAGCCCCACATAACCAAACCGTCTCCCCGGACGGTGCGGTCTGCGTTAGTCATTTTTCACCACTTTATTAAAAAAAAGTTTAGTTCGGTGGTTTCCTTCTGCGAAACCGTCATGTCGCAGAAAAAAGCTGTGGAAAGGGAGGAAGAAATCAAGAACTCAGTCCTTGATCTCACAGCAGACGCACCAGGCGTCGACAGAGGGTTGACAACGCCTCCCCCCTAAACAGGTCCAGGGGCGACGGTTTCGGGGTTTTCCGTCGTCCCCCATCAGATTGTACTCTAGACGGCGGCGCGTTGTGTTCCACGCGCACCTCTCATAGACATAACCGGGGGAGTACACCTCACTCCCCTCAGGGATGAGGTCCGCACAGGTCAAGCAGGCTGGCACTTGTCCGGAACAACGGAAGTCGCATTAAATCCCGCTGCACCGACGCAAGTGTGCGACGGAATGCCGATATGGTTTTAGTCAGTACGAGTCTGACAGACCCTCCGCTCTTCCCAGGGCAGGGGACATCCAACAAAGATATCTACATAATCAGAAAAAAAAAGAATCCTCGGATGGATTTTGATAAACTTTTGCCAGAATCATAAATGACAAGCATGTACTTTCATTCTCCACTTCAGTCTCATCTAAGGAAGCTCTTAGACCAAGTTCCATACATTTTTGTCCATTGTACTTTGATTTTCTCCTCTCAATGTAACGTTTTTTTTGTTCCTTACTATTCCGCCGGTTACGGTTGCACTCGTGATTTGCAGACAGGAGTCAGGAGAGAGAAATTTTTCATCAGCTGTTCCATATATTTTGACCGTGTGGGTGTTGCTAGTTTTGTAGGAAACAGCTGCTTTTTTTAATAACCTGTCAATTTCTGTAGTACATTTTTTTTTGCAATTGGTACTTTTAAAATTTTGGAGCTCATGGTAAAGCTTTTATTTAATATTTTTCTATTGCTTTTTGGTTTTGAAGTCGTCGGGAATACAATTTTGGAAGATAGGAGTTATGTACCCCAGAAACTGTTTTGATCGAGGTCGATTTGTCAATCATTAAAGGTAAACAATATTTGACATTTCTCCATAGTTGTAAATGTCACTTGCATCCCTGCGTCTCTTTTAGCCAGGCTTTGTTTAGATAATTTTAAGGTCATTTATTGTGTTCCTTAACTTTTTTATCCATAATCTAAAGAGCCATATTTTTTTGTCCTTATTCTCATTTGTCCGAATGATAACTTGCCCGAACTTAATGTCACATGCCATAAAATTGAAAACCCTAAATACTGTATGCCCTAAATCCTTTTGTCACAAATTCAAACTCAAATTATTTAATGTTGATTAAACTAATAACATTTTTAAAACAAAAATGTATTACAATTTGCTTTTGCTGGAAAGCAAACAAGCATACACCATGTATGCAAGCAAGCATGCAGCATGCAACCGAGCATGCAACTACAGCAGGCATGGTTTCTGTCACGGCGCTGCGGGACTCCAGCGGTCCCACGCGAGCTTATCGTCGCAGATGGTTTAACGCTCACCACTAGCATTACATCCAACTGCTCCTCAAGTCGCGAGCCGCCTCGCCCCTCGACGCCTACGCGATTTTAAATTAATCTCTTGGGGATGGGCAGACAAGCCTGCGTGGAGTCGAATTTACAGTGATTCGTTTCTGTCACTAAAACCTATCTGTTAGCAAAATAATGTTTTTTAAATATCAATTTTAATTTATATGAGCATACGGAACAATACACATAATACACTTCTTTGCAAAAAAAAGGCACCTTACAGTCTTTTCTATGGATAATATGTTTAGTATGTCAATAGCTTGGTTGTGCGTTGTTTCATAGCTAATTGTTACATCGAATTTCGTTTCACATAAATTGTTTCTCATATTATCATTCCATAGAATAATCAATATGCAGAATACTTACTTTAAATAAATTTAAATCGTCGATTTTGTTTCAAATAAAGTTTAATGTTAGAATATTCATATCATAGATTATCAGATCAAATATTCTTTATCCTATGTTATTTAACTATCAGATAGGTGGTGCAGATTTTACATCAATTAAAAAAATGTCCAAACTGCTTAAAATGAAAATAAATAATACAACTTCATACCATACACAGTCGAATGGAGCCTTAGAAAGAAGCCATTTAACATTGGCAGATTACTTTAAACATTATGTTAACGAAGATCAGTCTAATTGGGACAAAGGGTTAGATTTTGCTATGTTTTTATATAATACAAGCGTTCATAGTTCAACCCATTTTACTCCCTTTGAATTAATATTCCCTACCTAGTTACCTACTGAAGTTATAGCAAACGTGTTATGGATAATAATTTTCGGACAAACTATTGTAGGCGAATTGTACCTATTTGTAAGCACTAGAATAAATAAATTTGTATACACACTGAAACAAGTAAAAAATGTAACTAACATAAAAACTGCCATTCATTATGTCGTACCATGCGTATGTAGAATCACTGCTGCGCTATGGTCTTGTAATGTGGGGTCATAACACCGCATTTATCGCAAAAAAAAATGCATCAGAGCAATATGTGGACTTCGACCTGATGACTCTGGCACTACAAAAGAAATAGAAAAGCATGTAAACAATAGCCTTATTTATATTATCGACTGGTTAAATGCTAATAACCTAAATATAAATCTAACCAAAACTAAAGTAATGAATTTTAAAATTAGACACAAAGAACAATCAAAGTTTCAAATACAAAATAAATTGAATGATATACTTGAAGCTATTGTAACAAAATTTCTTGGACTACATATTGACAATGACATGACATGATTGGAGGACACAAATTGAAATTGTTTGTGGAAAGCTTAGTAGATTCTCATATATGCTCTTTATATGCTGGGTATGTGGAGATCTGTATGGTGTCGGACGTTAAGAATAGCACCATCCCATATCTTCCCGTGGGTGTCGTAAGAGGCGACTAAGGGACTTGCCAGAGAATGGGCAGCAGCGTTCTCTGTGCTTTTTGCAACAACTGAACTGCGATCGCCAACCCGTCTGCCAAGCGTGGCGATTATGGCAAACCCCCCCCCCCCCTTATGAGCGCAAAAAAGAAATGGCTCCTAGTACCCGGCAGCCCGTCTACCCTCGACTATGGTAGCGGTCGAGGTTACGACGTGGCAAGGGGTGCAAAGAATCTCCGGAAGGGATCCGGCTGCCTATACCGACGACTTGACCTGGCAACATATAACACGCGAACACTCCGGACCGACGAGAAGATAACGGAACTCGAGGAGGAATTGAGCAGGTTGCGATGGAGTATTGTAGGATTATCTGAAGTCCGAAGAGAGGGGGAGGACACGATGATCCTGAAATCCGGCAACCTACTCTATTTCCGAGAGGGTGACCGGCAGTCCCAGGGTGGTGTTGGGTTTTTCGTCCACAAGTCCCTTGTGAATAACGTAGTGAAGATCGAGAGTGTGTCGACCAGGGTGGCGTGCCTTATACTCAGAATATCCTCAAAATATTCGCGAAAGGTCATACAGGTCTACGCCCCGACCTCGGCACACCGCGACGACAAAGTGGACCACCATGTATGAGGATAACTCCAAAGCCATGCATGGTTTCAAAACTCACTTCACCGTTGTCATGGGGGACTTCAACGCGAAACTGAGTAAACGAGACGGGGATGAGCTACAGGTGGAGCAATTTGGGGTTGGACGTCGGTACCACCGGGGACACCAACTGGCTAGTTTTATGGAGAAGGAGGGCCTCTATATGATGAACTCCTTCTTCAGAAAGCGTGAGCACAGGAAGTGGACCTGGCAGAGCCCCGACGGCGCAACAAAAAATGAGATTGACTTCATCATGTCAACCAAGAAGCAAATGTTCAATGATGTCTCTGTGATCAATTCAGTGAAAACCGGGAGCAATCACCGCATGATGAGAGGCACATTGAACATCAATATTAAGCTTAAAAGGTCTCGACTGGTGAAGTCTACGCTCCGACCAGCACAGATCCAGATCCAAAACCGCGAGAGCTTTCAGCTGGATCTCCAGAATCGTTTCGAGTGCCTAGGAAGCTCAGTGGACGAATGCAACGATGGATTCGTGGAAACTGTCCATAAGACGGGGTTTAAGTTCTTCAAGACGCGTCGTGCACAGAAGAACAAAAAACTCTCCGATCATACTCTCAAGCTCATGAAGGAACGGCGTGAGATGATCCTGCAGTCTTCAGACGAGGCGTGGAAATACCGGCAGCTCAATAGACGGATCTCCAAATCCTTGAAAAGTGACCTCCGCCGCTTTAATACCGAGCGTATTAAAGACGCCATTGAGCGGAATAAAGGCTCAAGGGTATTTGCAAGAGATCTGGCTATTGGGCTGAGCGAGCTCACGAAACTGAAGACCGACGATGGCAGGATCGTATCCGCCAAACCGGAGCTACTGAGGGAGATCGAGAGATTCTACGGGCAGTTGTGCACGTCAACCCGGAAACCCATTGTAAATCTAGCGAATGACCCAAGAGCTAGACTGACCTGACACAATACCGAAGACATCCCGGACATCAGCCTGTACGAGATTAGGATGGCTCTGAAACAGCTTAAAAACAACAAGGCACCGGGTGATGATGGAATTACGGCCGAACTTCTGAAGGCGGGTGGAAAACCGGTACTTAAGGCCCTTCAGAAGCTGTTTGATTCCGTCATAATCGAGGGAAAAACGCCACAGGCATGGTGCAGGGGTGTGGTGGTCGGGGGATGCGGTGTCCAGGGGTGGGGTTGTCTTGGCGGTGTCTCTTGACATCGCCAACGCCTTCAACACCATGCCCTGGAGCTGCATTAGGGAGGCACTCCGGTATCACCGGGTGCCGACCTACCTTCGTCGTGTGGTCGGGGACTACCTGACGGATAGGGCCGTCATCTACCCCGGTCGCACCGGAGAATGGAACCGGCGAGAGATGTCGTGCGGTGTTCCACAGGGATCGGTTCTGGGGCCGCCCTTGTGGAACATCGGCTACGACTGGGTGCTGCGCGCCGACCTCCCTAGCGGTGTCAGTGTAGTTTGCTACGCTGACGACACGCTGGTGCTGGCACAAGGGAGGTCGCACGAGGCGGCGGCCGAATTTATGACACGCGGGGTTGCGATAGTCGTGGAGAGAATCCGGCAACTGGGTCTCGAGGTGGCATTGCACAAGTCCGAGGCCATGTGCTTTCATGGGCCTCGGAATGCGCCACCGTCGGGATCCATACTGACGGTAGGAGGGGTTCCCATCGGCGTCGAGTCGACGCTGAGGTACCTAGGGCTTGTCCTCGACAGCCGGTGGAACTTCGTGGAGCATTTCCGACGTTTGGCCCCCAAACTGGAACGGGCAGGGGCTGCGTTAAAGCGGCTCTTGCCCAACCTGGGGGGTCCAAACGCCTCCTGCCGTGGGCTCTACGCGGGGGTCGTGCGGTCCATGGCCCTTTACGGGGCCACGGTGTGGGCGCGTTCTCTGAGGCGGCGAGCCGCCCATTACCTGAACGCGCCCCAGAAGGTGGTAGCCGTAAGGCTGATCCGGGGGTACCGCACGATTTCCGGCGAGGCGGCGAGCCTCTTGGCCGGATTGCCGCCATGGGATCTGGAGGCGATAGTCCTCGCGTGCCTGCACGAATGGCGCGCGGAGGCACTACGCCGGGGGGAAACTCCGCTGCCGCGGCAAATTGTCGCTCAGCGGACAGACCTCCGGCGCGATCTCATGGCAACATGGAGAGAGCGACTGTCGCAACCCCGTGCAGGGCACGCCACAATAGTGGCGATAAGTCCCCTCTTTGAAGAGTGGCTAGAGAGGCGCCACGGCGCCCTCACCTTCCGCCTGACGCAGGTCCTCACCGGACACGGTTGTTTCGGGAGGTTCCTGCACCGAATCGGGCGGGAGGAAACGCCCGGGTGTCACCACTGCGAGGATCGGCCGGAGGACACGGTGGAGCACATTGTGGAGCTATGCCCCGCTTGGGCTGAGCACCGCCGTGTCCTCGTAGCGGCGATTGGCGGCGGCGACCTCTCGCGCCCGGCCCTGGTTCAATCCATGGTCCGGAGCGAGAGGGAATGGGAAGCCGTCGCCTCCTTCTGCGAAGCAGGGTAATGGGCTAGCTCACCGTCCGTCCGTCTTATGACGACAGACCGTGCCGACGGCGCGTTCGTGTTCCTCAAGGAGATGTCAGCAAATCGGAAGGGGTCCGAGAGGGCCGATGCCTGCCAGGGCTGCGGGTTGTTCGAAAGAGATACCGTGCCTCTGGAACGCAAAGGGCTAAGAAGGAACATGGATGGGTTTTAGTCAGGCAAGTCTGACACTCCCTTCCGCTTCGCCCAGAGCGGAAGAAGTCATAAGCGGTGTGGTGGTACTCTTCTTCAAAAAGGGCGACAATTCCCAGTCGAAGAACTATAGGCCCATCTCACTTCTATACCATGTCTACAAGTTGTTTTCAAGAGTTATCACGAATCGTCTCGCGCGCAGGTTTGACGATTTTCAGCCTCCCGAACAAGCTGGATTCCGAAAATGCTTTAGCACCGTAGACCGCATACATACGCTGCGACAGGTTATACAGAAGACCGAAGAGAACAACCTGCCTCTCTGTATAGCGTTTGTGGACTACGAGAAAGCCTTCGACTCGATCGAGACTTGGGCTGTAGTGCAGTCTCTCCAACGGTGCCAAATTGATTATCGGTACATCGAGGTGTTGAAGTGTTTGTACAAAAACGCCACCATGTCAGTCCGACTTCAGGACCAGACCTCGGAACCTATCCTTCTGCAGCGAGGTGTGAGACAGGGAGACGTCATATCTCCAAAACTGTTCACCGCTGCACTGGAAGATGTCTTCAAGGTTCTGGACTGGAGAGGGCTAGGCATCAACGTCAATGGCGAGTACATCTCTCACCTTCGATTTGCCGACGATATAGTGGTCATGGCTGAGACCATGGAGGACCTCAGTACAATGCTCGATGACCTCAGAAGAGCTTCCGAAAGAGTGGACAAAACCAAGGTCATGTTGAATACCCATGTAACACCCACTCCTATCAAGATCGGAGACTCTACTATCGAAGTTGTAGACGATTATGTCTACCTGGGACAAACGGTCCAGTTGGGTAGGTCTAACTTCGAGAAAGAGGGCGTGATAACTTCTCGTCCAACTTACCGCAGTGGCTCAAAACGAAAGTCTAAGACCAGTGTGTGTTGCCAGTGATTACATACGGGACCGCAATCACAATGGGCCTCATCAGAAGGCAATGGTCACCCAAAGGGCAATGGAGAGGGCTATGCTCGGAGTTTCCTTGCGTGATCGAATCAGAAATGAGGACATCCGCAAGAGAACCAAGGTTACCGACGTAGCCCGAAGAGTTGCTAAACAACATTGCTCGCAGAACGGATGGCCGATGAGGCCGAAATTTCTGGAATGGCGACCGCGAACCTGTGACCTGGTGAAGGTTGCGGGGATACGCTGGATGCGAGGCGCACGGGACCGGTCGTCTGTGGCGTCACTTGGGGGAGGCCTATGTCCAGCAGTGGATGTCTTTCGGCTGAAATGATATGCTGGGTATAATTGCGAATAAGACCGCTCTACTAACAGCATATCATGTTTATGTCGCCTCGACTCTGCGGTCTGGCCTCATATTTTGGGGTGCCCAAGTTTCAAGAGGTACTTATAGCCCATAAAAATGTATCCGTGCTATTTTTAAAATAAAACAAAAAGAATCATGCAACCACATTTTCATGAACTTAAAATATTAAATTTACCGTCACTGTATATTTATGAAGCCTGTATTTTTTATAAAACACAAATTGAATTTATATAGATTTGTAGAAAGTAAATCACGCTCAAAAAAGTCGCAGGTGTTAGCTACAAAAACAAAATTTGATAGCAAAAGCTTTTATGCTAAGGCTCAAAAACTATACAGGGTGTTTGGCCAAATCGAGTAGGCCGAAAGGAGAGGTCATTTGCTATCTCTCTATGCCGTCATCATAATCATCATATTATTATCATTCCTTGCCACACCGGTTTTTTATTACAACTGTATAATTTATTTATTTTTTAAATTCCAAAATTCAGCAATTAAGGTCTAAGATTTTTTTTTTTGTGTACTGTTGTATGATTCTATCAAATTCAAAATTACTTGCTAGTAACAATTACTTTCTTTTTAAATAGCTCGTAATTTTTTTGTAAAAGCAAAATAAACTTAATACTCATCTTTAAATTGCTATAAAAAAAAACTACAAACGATCGGGATCTTCGAATTCTTTTAAAAAGTTCTTCCGGTGAAATGTCCGCGGCTACCACGGTAGCCGCGTCGACGTGTCCTAGCGCACTCGGTAATTTTTGGCGCGAAACACGGCGCACATAAGTACTTAGAAAAAAAACCGGCCAAGTGCGAGTCTTACTCGCACACAGGGTTCCATAGCCCCAAACAATATCTTGAACTGTCATTCATTAGTTAGTAGTATTAGTTTTAAACTTCCACTCAACCGCAAAACTAAATTGGTTTTTCATAGTATGTTAATGAAAAACAAAGTTACTGCTGCAGTTTGATGAAAAAGTCCCATATCTCAAAAACTAAACATCATATCTTATTGAAACCAATTTTCGTTGATAGTTTTTTTTACATTCGACAAACCTAAATATTTTCAGAATTTTCCTCCTCTTACTTTAGAAATTAGAGGGGGGGGGACACACATTTTACCACTTTGGAAGTGGCTCTAGCGCAAACTATTTAGTTTAGAAAAAAATGATATTAGAAACCTCAATATCATTTTTGAAGACCTATCCATAGATACCCCACACGTATGGCTTTGATGAAAAATAAATTTTTGGCTTTCAGTTCTATGTATGGGGAACCCCAAAATTAATACCATCTCAACATGAATGATGTAACCAAGATTTTTGTAACAAGCTATTAATTTAAAAGAGTGTCCATGGAGTTTCTTGCCCATTCTTCTCCATAGAGATCTACGCTTTGGAATGGGCAACTACAGTACTTTCACAGTTATTATGTCTAGTGACTGGGACTGTAGCTTAATATGTTATTGTTGTTTGACTATTCAAAAGTGCCTGTAACTGGCCTACTTGAAATAAATGATTTTGATTTGATTTGATTTGATTTGATTTGAATAGTTTTTTTTCTATTTTTGTATGAAAATCTTAATGCGGTTCACAGAATACATCTACTTACCAAGTTTCAACAGTATAGTTCTTATAGTTTCGGAAAAAAGTGGCTGTGACATACGGACGGACAGACAGACAGACAGACAGACAGACAGACAGACAGACAGACAGACAGACAGACAGACAGACATGACGAATCTATAAGGGTTCCGTTTTTTGCCATTCGGCTACGGAACCCTAAAAATGTGAACTTGAGAATATGTGTTGAATGTCAATTTTCCAACAAGCATGTCGAGTTTTTCCAATAAGAATAGTAGAATAAAAGTTTGTGTCAATAAACCAATTTATAATGAAACTAGACTATAATACCTTTGTTTTAATGCCCATATGTCCTTACTTTGGCACTTTCTGAGTAGCAAAATAAACCAAACCAAACCTGCTCTGATCGATTCGATACCTACTGATTTTGTCGTGTTTTCGTAAAAAAATCGCTAAGTTTTCGTTTTATTTTACTTTATATTGCGGAGACACTAACAATTACTTAATTGAACTAATTTTCATAATACGAGCACTAATTTAAACTGTTTTTGCAATAATTTCTACTAATGATTACGCCCGGACGTTTGACTGAAGGCCCGAACGTGATATTTTTAGATATTCGTAAAACTTGATTAATGAGGTTTATTTTGATATAAAAGACTATATACATTGGGTTATAAATAAAATAATACTCTCGTTTTAAAACCAGGACACACAACAAAACACGACACTTGACACATGACATTTGACAATCCATTTTCAAAGAAATTTTGACAATTATTTTGTACGGCTGAGATTCTCGGTCTTTTTGCATTCGATGCGGACTTTAATACAAATAACATACAGGGAAAAGTTATAGAGAACAGTCTCTATAACTTCTCCCTGTATGTTATTTAGAGAGGCAACATTTGTAAGTGCGTTTTTTCGGAAATAGTCGACTGGGTAGCTGTGGCTACTCGAACTTTACACCGGCCCCTTTCCAAAGGTATGCAATATGCCAAAAAAGACGTTTAATACCTTTTCATTTTTAACTAAAGGTGTAGGTAATCGAGACACTAGGCTTATTATATTCGATATTACAATAAGAACAATAGTTTTAGCGTAAATAAAATGCCTCAAGTAAGTAGATAAATACTGTTATCTCACTATTGTGTAGTGTCCTATCTCTTTCGTAAACAGGGTACCAACTTTTCAAGAATTTGAAATAAAAATAAAAGACATTTGTCAAAAAATAACAAATCTTTTTCGGTTTGTCCGCAACTGTTGCGAATGCACGCGCGGCATCTTCGTCTTATCTCGACTGTAGTTGTGCGTTAACGTATTTCGGTTTTGATAGTTACGAAAGCCGCATCAATGCATTGGACTAAATCTCTCACTCAGTCTCAACTTCCGTGGCGTAGATAATATCTTTAGCTCATCCTTAGACGTAAAAATCTAACAAAGTTAAGTCTGGGGAACGTGAAGGCCATAAAATAGGGCCAGTCCTCCCAATCCATGATTCTGGAAATACGTCATTGAGGTACTCCTTGACAGTTAAACTCCAGTGAGCGGGACAACCGTCTTGTTGAAATTCAAAAGACCTGTCTTAACTGAAAATTGGCAGCTCAGCTAACAATAATTAATAATAATAATAATAATAAGGTCAGGTGCACGCCTCTCAAAAATTCTCCATATAAATTTTATCTAATATCAGTTTTTATTTTGCTACCATTCTGCAGCCGTTTTCATAAGCATTTACCAGTTCCATTACTAATCAGAAAATTATTTAAAACCTTTATATTTATCGAAACATGGACCAAAAATCAAAACTAGACAAGCAGACAGATGACAGATGTCATAGACATTCTAAGAAATAAATTGGATATAAATGGATGAATGAATTAGAAAATGATAACAAGAGCTGCGTCACAACGAGCACGCCTTCTACCCCCGGAATCGTCGCTGAGCTCCGCCTCGCCGCCGCCGGACCCCGGATCACCTGTGTCACCGGCAGCGGCAGTAGCGTCGAGTTCCAGCGACGAATATTTCTCCCCGCCGACGTCGCCAACACCTGTACGTCGGCCGGGGCGAGGCCGGCCGCCGAGAAGCTTGGGACTTAGGGGCCAACCGGCCCCGAGCCGGGTCCTCGCTACCGGTGGTTGTGTGCAGCGCATGAGATGGACTCAGTCTATAAACGAGAACGTCATGCGCGCATATTACGGGTCTACAGAGGGGGGAACTAACCTCACTGCGTACCGTGTTAGGATGCTGTCTCTTTTTCAGGCTCTTGAACCAACCGTCAACGTGTCGGCCCAACGACTGTCGGATCAGGTGCGGGTCATCCAACGCAATCACATGTTGGACGACGCCGCACTTGATAGGCTGCGCTCAGAGGTACCGAGCAACCACATCGACTTGACTCCGGCGCAAACCGCGGTGCAAGCGTCAACTATTGACGCAATACCACCGCGGTCGAATCTTGGTGTTGTAGAGGAGGATGATAGGGTTGCCACGGTAAGTAGCCAGTGCAACGAACGTTTGAGGAGCGCTCTGGAAGATGCGCTTCACGAGTATCGATCCACTCCTGCCCAACTTAGGCCCCGCTTACCACGGTTACCCATGCATAAGAAAAATAGGGCGCTGGTGTGTGCCTTGGACTCGCAACTCAAAAATATTTTTGAGAGTAGTGAGAACCTCGTTGATGCGCACTCGATCTTGTATTGTGGGGCTGTAGCGGCTTGTCGTTTAGCTAACGTCAAATTCCCAAATTTTGACGTAGCTACTCGACCGAAACCAGCCGTACCAGCTTGGCAACGCAGGATTGAGGGCCGTATCGACGGGGCCAGGGTACTCATCGGCAAACTATACTGCTTCAGGGAGGGCAATACACGCCCACGTGTGATGCGCTTTGTGAGGCGGGCATTCTCGGGGACTGGAATCAGCCCTCAAGAATACATGTCCCGAGTCACAGAGCGCATCGACTTCCTGAAGCAGAAAGTTTATGCATGGGCGAACCGTATTCGGCGGTATAAGCGCAGGGTTGATCGGTACTCGCAGAATCGCATGTTCCGGAGCGATGAGAGGTGGGTATACAGACATTGGGAGCGACCCGAGCAAAATGTGATAGACGTATGCCGTCCAGATGATGCCGCCACTAGTTCATTCTGGCGCAGCATCTGGTCGGTGCCCGTCTGTCATACTGAGGGTGACTGGATGCGAGATGTCGAGCGAGTGTGTGAATCTATACCAGAAATGGATAAAATTGTAATAACGCCGTTAGATGTTGCCAGAGCAGTTCGTCCGTTGCCGAACTGGAAATCTCCGGGACCGGACGGACTGCACAACTTCTGGCTTAAATGGCTAAGTAGTTCACACACTCGCCTGGCATCTCAATTCCAATCATGCTTAGAGTCTGGGTCGCTACCAGAGTTTCTTACAACGGGTGTTACCCACCTGCTCCATAAGTCAGGTAGTGCTACGGAACCCAAAAATTATAGACCGATCACGTGTTTATCGACGGTCTATAAACTTCTTACATCCATTTTGAGAGAGAAAATTAACAAACACATCGATAGTAATTCTATTATGTCGGCCTCTCAGAATGGATGTAGGAACGGGTCCCGTGGAACTAAGGAGCTACTCCTCATCGACATGGCCATTAGCCAACAGGTTCGTCGATCCCGCAAGGATCTGTCGACATGTTGGATAGATTACAAGAAGGCCTACGACTCTGTGCCACATACATGGCTCATGAGGGTGCTGGAGTTGTACAAGATTGATGCAACACTACGCGCCTTCCTTGAGTCATGTATGAGGCAGTGGAGGACGGTCCTTCGATATCCAGGATGTCGACAGATCCAGGGGAACGATGAGCCTGTATGGATTAAACGGGGAATATTTCAGGGCGACAGTTTGAGTCCTCTTTGGTTCTGTCTAGCCCTGAATCCTCTAAGCACATTGCTGGAGGATTCAGGTCTAGGCTACCGGTTGAGGAGAGGTGGTCAGGTCATATCTCACCTTCTTTACATGGATGATCTGAAACTCTTTGCCCCCAGCAAATTGCAACTGATGGAGCTACTGAAAGTAACAGAAAATTTTAGTAGCGCCATCAGGATGGAATTTGGTGTGGACAAATGTGCAGTCATGTATGTAAAGCGAGGGGAGATTATGGAATCCGAGGGACTTCAGCTCTCTGATTCCATACACCTAAGATCCCTTTCCTCATCTGAAAACTATAAGTATTTGGGTATGTCGGAAGCGTTAGGCATAAACGTATCTGATATGAAGCAATCGTTGAGGGAGCGCTTCTTTGGTCGCCTGAAGAAGGTACTGAATAGCCTTCTTTCGGGCGGGAACAAGGTGCGCGCCTTCAACGGTTGGGTCATGCCGGTTTTAATGTACTCTTTCGGCATACTCAAATGGACTCAGACCGAACTGGACGCCCTGGATAGGAGAGTTCGTACACTGCTGACCGCAAACCGGATGCATCACCCACGATCATCGGTGATGAGACTGTACATCCCGCGGAAGTGCGGGGGTCGAGGCTTTTTAAATGCGAAGACCCTCCACAACCGCGAGGTGTGCAGCCTCAGAGAATATTTTTTAAAAACAGAGGTGGGTATGCACCGAGATGTGGTCGCAGTGGACAAGGCACTCACCCCGCTGTCCATGGCTAAAGAGAACTGGCGCAAACCTGTAATACTGACTACCGATGACCGCAAGGAAATATGGCAAGGCAAGGTTCTTCACGGGCGCTTTTACCAGGCTCTACATGGGCCCGATGTAGATTTTCTAGCGTCCGTGTCCTGGCTACGTTTCGGCGACCTCTTTGGGGAAACTGAAGGTTTTGTCTGTGCGATTATGGACGAAGTTATGCTGACGAACAACTACCGGAAACATATTATGAAGGACGGGACGGTGGACGTGTGTCGGGCATGTCACCGTCCGGGTGAGTCCATCAGACATATTATTTCTGGTTGTTCTCGTCTGGCTAACGGCGAGTACTTGCACAGGCACAACCAAGTAGCCAGGATTATTCACCAGCAACTTGCCTTGAAATACGAACTTGTGGAATCTGAGGTACCGTACTACAAGTATGTGCCCGACCCAGTTCTAGAGAAAGACCACGCTGTACTGGGATCGGCCTATCATTACTGACAGGACTATTGTTGCCAATAAGCCTGACATAGTGGTGATAGACCGATCAGCGCGCCGCGTAATGATAGTCGATGTTACCATCCCGCATGACGAAAACCTCGTGAAAGCTGAGAAAGAGAAACAGATAAAATATCTCGACTTGGCTCACGAGGTTGTCGATATGTGGAATGTGGACTCGGCTATCATTGTGCCGATTGTCGTAACGGCCAATGGCCTTATGGCCAAGAGCCTCGACGAACATCTGTCGAAGCTCTCACTTGGCGGTTGGATCAAGAGCCAGATTCAGAAGGCAGTACTCCTCGATACGGCTCGCATTGTGAGGAGGTTCCTGTCTCTGCAGCCCTAACCACCGGTAGCTTGGACCCTGCTCCCGACACCGGCGGAAACCTGTTTTTTATATTTTTAAATGTTTTTTTTATTTTATTGATTTTGTATAGGAATATTTAAAAATGTAAAAAATATGTTGTTTAAAATGAATAAACGGAATAATAATAATTTATTTGCAATAAGAAGGTGTACATTTGAACAACATTAGGTTACAACAGACAGAAGGAGACGTTATACAATGATATGTTTGGAGACTCTAGCACCCTTGCTAAGTTGACAAGACAACTTGTATTAAAGGTGCTAGGCCCAACCCTTTCGTTGGTGCCTTGTAAAGAAAGTTTGTCTAATTTACGAGAATTTCATTTTTGCAGCAGGTAGATAGACAGACAAATAAATCATTTAGCAAAACAAGAAAACAAAGATAAAATGAAAAGTTATAGAAAGGATGTAGAGTGTGGGGGTGGGTGTAAGTGGGTGTGTGTGAGTGTGTGTGTGTGTGTGTGTGGGTTTGTATGTGTTTGTGTGGGATAGTGCGCTGTGTAGATTATACCTAGTTGATTAAGTCGACAATAAGAGCTCTGTGTTGTTATAGTTGAGAGTCTGGAGCCAAGTAGATAGTTTCTTTTTAAGAGATACATTTGGAAGTGAGTGGAAGTTTAATATTTTATTAATTTTATTATACAAATGGGGGCCTTGATAACAGGGAAACCTTCTTGTAAAAGAGTAATGTGAACGGTAGGGTCGGCCTATTTTGTCTTTGCGTCTTGTGGTGATTACCTCATAGGGAGTTATATGGTGCTGAAGAAGAACAGTGTTAAGCACAAACAATTGCCTGACTGTGAGGACTTTACAGTTCTTATATAATTCCTCAGTTGGAAAAAGGATAGGTCGAAAGGTACTGACTTTTAGCACGGCTCTCTGAGCTCTTTCCAGCTTTAAGAGTAAGGTTTTGGGAGCACCGCCCCAGGCGCATATACAATAATTTAGGAGAGACTGACAGAGAGCGAAGTAAGTACATCTAATAATTTGAGGTTCTGCGACGTGGCGAAGTGTTTTAACGACAAAAATAAGTTTTCTGACTCTTTTTGTTAGAGTCTCTATATGAGCTGCAAAACTCAGGCCGTTGTCAACTGTCACTCCGAGATATTTTATAGTCCTACATCGCTCTAGTTTAGGGCAGGTACAAGCTACCATACCCGGCAGTAAACACGAGTGTGCTGTTAAAGTTTGCGTGTCAGAAGGTTGTGTGGAGTTTCGCATAGAGAAGGTAAGGATTTTGGTTTTGTCAGTGTTTAGAGTGAGGGCATATGTCTTAAGCCACTGTAGAACAGTATTGAGTCCTTTTTGTGCTGTGTTAAAGGTGTCGTGCCAAGAATAGCCAGTAAAAGTAAGGACGGTGTCGTCGGCGAACGCTATTATATTTCCGTCTTCCAGTTTTATGTTACAGAGCTGGTTAACGTAAATTAGGAACAGAGTTGGCCCAAGCACGCTGCCTTGAGGGACACCAAAAGTGACAGGTGCATCTCTACTGTAGTGATCCTGTATTTTTACGCACTGAGTTCGATTTTGAAGATAATCCTTCATAAATTCAAGAGGTTTACCTCGGATCCCCAGTTCCTCCAGCTTTAAAAGCAAGTTAGGAATCGAAACTGTGTCGAATGCCTTTTTCAGGTCTAAAAATATTGACAATACTTTTTTCTTCTTGTCAATATTTTTGACGACGCAATCGACAAATTCCGTGACGGCATTGCTGGTTGATTTGCCGCGCCTAAATCCGAATTGATTGGGAGAGAGAAGTTTTTTATCTTCCATATACTTCACTAGCCTTTTATTCACAATACGTTCGAGAATTTTGGAAATAGACGACAGCACTGCAATAGGGCGGTAATTATTAACACAATGTGTGTCCCCACTTTTATGTATTGGGTGGATGATGGCCTTCTTGAAGTGCCGTGGGAAGGTGCCAGTATTAAGGGAAATATTAAAAATGTGTGTAAGCAGAGGAACAAGTATTGGTGTGTAGCGCTTTAGAAAGTTTGTCGAAATGTTGTCTCAACCAGTGGCAGAATCTGCTTTGAGTGATTTGATTATTTCATTCACCTCAGCCTCATCGGTGTTCAACATAACGAATGATTCCAAGGTCGATGGTGAGGAGGTCATTTCTGTAGTCAATTTTTCACTGTCGGGGGGAGATGAAAAGTTTTGCGCAAGATTCCGACCTACACTAGCAAAGAACTCATTCACTCCATCTACCGAGAGTTGGGGTGAGGTAGAATGAGCCAACAAGTCAGTATTGGGTGTATTTGGTTTGTCAGTATGAGTTACTCTCTTTATTATTTTCCAAACTTTCTTACTATCATTAGCGGCCTCTCTCAGTTCTGTCCTGTCATATTCTCTTTTTAGCTTTTTTAGTATTTTGGAGCAATAATTTCTATACCTTTTGTAGGTAATAGATAAAACGCTGTTGTTTGGAGTTTGTTTGAGTTTATAGTGCATGGCGTCTCTATTACGGATACAGCGGAGCATACCGATGGTCATCTACGGTTTGATCAACCGTTGATTGCTTGGGAGCTTGATAATAGATGTGTGGTTATTTAAGAGTCTAATAAGGGTAGTAATTAAGCGGTCTGTGGCTTCATTACCATCAGTAAGCTGGTAAATCGGTTGGAAGTCTGTAGTGTTCATCGTTTGGTCTAGAGTGGCAAAGTTCGTCTTTGAGATGGTGAGTGAACGTGGTTTGACGCGGTTTTTTAGCTTGAGACACAGGAGTACAGGGTCGTGGTCAGTGACAGAAGAGTGTAGGACTATGGTGACAGCTGAGAGGTTGGTTTTGAGCATGACGTGATCAAGACAGGCGGTCTCACGAGTGGGGAGAGTGTGAGCTGGTAACATGCCATGAGAGGCTATGAGATCTAGATAGTCTGAGGTTTGGTTAGAAGATGGAGCACAGGCAATGTCAATATTAAGGTCCCCTACAATAACTATGGTTTTATAGGAAGTTAGATCCGCTAGGAGGGAGTCTAGAGATTGAAGGAATTTACTTATATCTTTGATGGACGGAGAACGGTAAATGCAGATTATTGCCTTGTCGGTACCAATTTTTAGTACTAGACAACTGGCGTCCTGTAAAACGGGCTCTTCAACTATGTAGCTTTTTATGTTTTTAACGTACAGCACCACACCATCATTTTGGTTGAGGAGATTTTTGGTATAATAATAAGTGTAATGATCAATGGAAGGAATGAGACCATTATAACGATTTAGCCAGCACTCTGTCAGAACGAGTATTTCACAGTCAACATTTGTTCTACAAAGAAGTGTTAAGAATGAGTTAATGTTTGCGTGGATAGAGCGAATGTTCTGTGTAATTATTTTTAGTTGTTGAGACGGGTTTTTGACATAATTTGAGCAGTCTTCGGCCACACAGTTTATCGTAGCAGAGACTGAGAGATTGTCAATATTGTTAATAATATCGTTTACTTTATCCACAGTTAGAGTGATATTGTTTGATTCTTCTAGTTAGGGGGATCATTATGAGAGTAACCACCACAGTCACCGCTAAGACATAGGTATGGCGAAGCGTGCGGGACTCGCTTGGTAAATCGATAATTTTAATTGACAGGTAAGTATAAGAATGAATGAAAGTTGAGTTGTGATTGTATGTATGGTGAGTCTGATTGACAGGTATTAGCGTGTGAGTATAGGTGGTCGTAGTTTGTAGTGTAGCGTGAGTAGAATGTTTTATTGTAATCTGAGTAGTGTAGTTTACAATTTTTATAATGATAACTAAATAGAGCATGCAAGTGCGGAGTAAATAGGAGCTTATTAATAGCACCCAAGAAGAATCTAGTCATTCCTGTCTTAGTTTTTCTATTTGGGCTTCGTTTTTAATAAGCATCGCTGATTGGCCTTCTATTTTCCGTATGAGGACTTTTCCGTGAGCAATCCAGCAGAACTTGTATTTTTTTTCCTTGCACAACTCACGTGCCAAATAGAAGAGCTTCCTAGTAGCTAATTGGAAGTCAGTTTCGGTGTTTTGGGATGGCCCTATTCCATCTTCACGTTACCCAGACTTAACTCTGTTAGATTTTATTGACCATGTTTAATGTAAATAAAAGATCTATGTTTATGTTTAAAGTTTAATTCTAAACATAAGTCAACAATGACATAAGTAGCAGATAGTCTAGTGGCGATCCAAACTTGTCTGGAATCTTCCGTCTTTTAACTTGTAAACTGAGGAAATAATAATTGTACCTCCACTCCGGTAGGAGCAATGAAATACATATTTAGTGCAATTAGTAGCGAATGGATTGTGACAAATGTTTAAAATAAAATACCAAATAATGTCAGCTAAACTTTATTTACAATGTGGGTATTGTTAAATCAAAACCATTTGTACAAAAACGTACGTATGTATGACTATATAACTGATTATATACCCTACTTATTACGTCTATGCATAAACCGTTATATGTGTACTTCGAAAACAAACATTTTAGTTAGAATCAGCTATGAACAACCGATTAATTCACATTGTAATGGATCAATCGATTGTTAATGAGCGAGTGGTCGTTGGGTAGCTTATTGGCTAACGGGTTTGGGGATAGACTCTCCCTCCGCGGTGTAACCTTTATCGTCAGCACCGTAGACGACCTCTACGGGCTTGCCGGCCCCGTCGACGTAGCGGAAGGAGCCGCGGACGACGACGACGTTGTGGGGCTTGTTCTCCTCATCCAAAACTTCCTTCACTTTACCCTCTTCTTGGCGTTGGCTGCCGTCCGAAGTTTCGTAACTGTTGATATTACATATATTAATAACATTTCGTGTTATAGGGAACTTTATACGGCTACATCCACTTGTAAAGTAGATAGATATTTAAGTAGAAATCAAATTAACAAGTTTTACCTAAAGCGGTATGAACCGTCGGGCTGCTGTACGTTCTCGTATTGGAGGATCTGGGTGGGCTCGTCAGCGGGGGCGGCGGCGGCGACGGCCACGAGGGCAAGGGCGACAATGAACATCTGCAAAAAAAAAATTAAGAAGTTTGAGACAACTATCTCAACACAACTTTTGTATCTTTAAAGATGATGTAACACAAAAGAACGTACCGATTTCATTTTGAAATATTTGGTTTTTGTTCGGCGGCTGATGAGCAACTGATGCACCATCTATTACGATGTCATCTTTTATACTTGTCCGCTGGCGCTCCAGCATAATGTCAACTGTCATGTCGGACAGTGTCGATATTCCGGTTGGCCATTGATAAATAATTATAATTTATTCAATGAGATTCAGTTCAACTCTTCATTATGCAGATACTATGAGACGTTTTTTATTTCTCAGGTTGCTCCCAGCACCTATTGGTTAATTATCATATTAAGTTAATAACGAAAACATGATTGGATGAAATGATAGTGTTGATGAAATAATTCAATTATTAAAATAATAGAACTATTTAATTGACCACAAACTATTCCAATAGTCGCGTAGCACTAAGTAAACAAATAGGTGTAATGTTCTGGCAGCTCATCAGATACAATATCTATGTATGATATAATATTTTTTCGGCAACAATACTTCACACGATACATTTTTGAACTTGATGAGTTCATCAATGGGCCCTTAAAATACCTTCTTAGACCAGCTTCTTCTTCATGGCCTCAGCTGATGTGAATTGCCTTTTTCCTTGCATCGCTTTGCAACGTAAGTCGCATCTCGGTGTCGGATGGTATGCTCTTAACTACTTTTTTTTTGTTCACTCTCTCTCTCTCTGTGGCCACAGAGTTAGTAGAAATACTGAAACAAAGCCAGAGTCGGGTCACTCAAGAGGGCCTCAGTAAGCTTACTAAAACCCGCTTTCCCCAATAAACCTTTTAGCTGTCAGAATTTCTAAACAGTGTTTAAATTATGACCACTATAAGCCTGGAGTTCAACGTGGCGCAGCCATTTTTTATTATTACGGTTGGTATATCATCAAATGACCCTCCCGTTCGGGGCTGAGCGGAAGGGAGCTTCAGACTTGTACTGACTAAAACCCATCTATGTTCCTTCTTAGCCCTTTGTGTTCCAGGGTTACGGTATCTCTTTCGAAAAGTCCCGCAGCCCCGGCAGGCATATAGGGGTCTCCGACCCCTTCCGATTTGCTGACATATCCTTGAGGCACGAGTGGAACACGAACGAGCCGTCGACACGGCCTGTCGTCATCAGACGGACGGTGATCCAGCCCATCACTCACCATCCACAGGCCCGCGCCTACGGTGGCCGGGGGACTAAGTGGTCCCTGAAGCCCGGGGCATCTCCCGCGGCGGCTGGGACGTGAGGCTCTCTCCCTCTCACGATCCGCCACTTGCTTCGCTAGCATGACTCCTTCTCCAGAAGGATACCAAGGTGGCGCAGCCTGCCAAGAAAATATGCATCGATATGTCAAACTTGGTACACATATTTTAGTCCTATGCTTTTCCGCCTGCACGGAAAAGTTGGTAAAACTGTAAGCTATGAGTTTCAACATTCCATATCAATCATGACACCGACAGCATTGCTTTTTGAATAGCCCTCGGTTTGGATAAGCTGACCGCGTTCAGTTTTATTGGAGTAATTCATCCTAATAATATTAATGACAGCCACACGGGTCGATCTACAGGCCAAGCTATGCCGTCCATTGTATACCGAGTTCCCTCCGTGCCTAGCACATTAAGCCTTTGGTCCCGGCGGTAATTAGATCATTGACAGTCACAGTTACAGGTAATCAGTGGCCCGAAAGTCTGACAACCATAATTACCAAGGAGTATCGGGGTGTGGTTGTATTGGTTGTCCTGGATTCCACCTATAAATACAATAATTATATTGAGTAGTATTTTGGGGCCACAAGAAAAATGAAGTTAAAATACAGTTAACAAAAAAGCTAATAAAATATTTTGACCAACAATTTATCAGTACCGGTACAAAAAAAGGTTTATTTATCTTTTAATCATCAGTGCATCGACTTCCTTAAGCAGAATGTTTATGCATGGGCGAACCGTATTAGGTAAGAAGCGTGTTGATCTCGCAGAATCGCATGTTCCAGAGTGATGAGAGGTGGGGTATACTGAGCTTGGGAGCGACCTGAACAAAAATGACGGACGTGTGCCGCCCAGATGATGCTGCCACGAGTTCATTCTGGCGCAGCATCTGGTCGGTGCCCGTCTGCAATCCGGAGGCTGACTGGATGCGAGATGTTGAACGAGTGTGTGAATCTATCCCACAAATTTCAATAACACCGTTAGATTTTGCCAGGGCAGTTCGTACGTTATCGAACTGGAAATCTCCGGGACCGAACGGACTGCACAACTTCTGGCTCAAATGGCTAAGTAGTTCACACACTCGCCAGGCATCTCAATTCCAGTCACGCTTAGAATCTGGGTCGCTACCAGAGTTTCTTACAACGGATGTTACCCACCTGCTCCATAAGTCAGGTAGTCCTTCGGAACCCAAGAACTATAGACCGATCACGTAATTTTCGACGGTCTATAAACTTCTTACATCCATTTTGAGAGAGAAAATTAACAAACACTGCTATAGTAATTCTATTATGTCGGCCTCTCAGAATGGATGTAGGAACAGGTCCCGTGGTACTAAGGAGCGAGTCTATCAGACATATTATTTCTGTTTGTTCTCGTTTGGCTAACGGCGAGTACTTGCACAGGCACAACCAAGTAGCCAGGATTATTTACCAGCAACTTGCCTTGAAATAAGAACTTGTGGAATCTGAGGTACCGTACTACAAGTAGGTATGTGCCCGACCCAGTTCTCGAGAAAGACCATGTAACGCTGTACTGGGATCGGCCTATCATTACTGACAGGACTATTGTTGCCAATAAGCCTGACATAGTGGTGGTAGACCGATCAGTGCGCCGCGTAATGATAGTCGATGTTCCATCCCGCATGACGAGAACCTCGTGAAAGCTGAGAAAGAGAAATAAATAAAATATCTTGACTTGGCACACGATGTTGTCAGCATGTGGAATGAACTCGGCTATCATTGTGCCGATTCGAATCGGTCGACCTAATGGCTAAAAGCCTCGACGAACATCTGTCGAAGCTCTCACTTGGCAGTCGGATCAACAGCCAGATTCAGAAGGCAGTACTCCTCGATACAGCCCGCGTTGTGAGGAGGATCCTGTCTCTGCAGCCCTAACTACCGGTAGCTTGGACCCTGCTCCCAATACCGGCGGTAACCTGGTTTTAATTTGTTTAAATGTTTGTTTTTTTAAGATTTTTTTTTCATTTATTTATTTTATAGGGGCTTTTGCGCTTAGCGTATGTCAGTCCCATCGTATCCTAAACAATACTTTATTTTCACAAAATGAGGGCCATGAATTTGAACAGACCCTTTGCATCATCGCCAGTTGGGTGGGATAAAATTGTGTGGAACATGCCAACATCGGCTCTGTTCAGATTCAGGGACCTTATTAAATTACTTCTACCGGACTCATATTTGACACATTCCATCAATAAATGTTGTAGGTTCTCGACAACTCTACATTCCTCACAATTGGGTGATGCGATTTTCTTCATCATGAAGGCAATTTTTTTGCATGGAATTGTGTCCAGATCTGATTCTAACGGCAGTAACAATCAGTTTTCGACTAACATTATTCATAAACCAGGGTACGCGAAGAGGTTCACACTGTATGGATTTATACCATACCCTTCTCTAGTGATCGTTTATTAAAAAATCTGAATAATCTAATATAACATTTATTTATTTTCCATTGCTAGCTGCTATTTCGCCAACGCGTCAGCCTCTTCGTTGCCCCGCAACCCAATATGCGATGGAACCCACTGCAATCTCAGTTGGATGCCTTTTATATTAATTTCATCAATTTTGGATAAAATAACATAAGCTATCGATGCACCTCTGTGACCAGAGGCGCATCGAGCTATATGTTGTAATGAACTTTTGCTATCTGTACAAATGACAACATTTTTATTAACCCCCGACCAAAAAAGAGGGGTGTTATAAGTTTGACGTGTGTATCTGTGTATCTGTGTATCTGTGTATCTGTGTGTCTGTCTGTGGCATCGTAGCTCCTAAACGGATGAACCGATTTTGGTAAAAGTGGTGTCGTTTGAAAGGTATTTTAATCGAGAGTGTTCTTAGCTATGTTTCGAGAAAATCTGCTCAGCCGTTTGAAGATCATCACCTCTTTTCTAGGTTATGAAGGGATATAAACAATTTACACAGGTAGTCTATTTGAAATTTTTAAATGTTGTCGCTTGCCACCATGGGCATTGCTGAGGGGGGGGGGGACGCCTCCCCCCCTTTTTAAATTTAAGTATATTTTTCCTTGGTTTCGTTAATTAGCGAGAAGAGACGCAACATCGAGAAAATCGGAAGGAAAGGGGGAGGCCTATGCCCAGGAGTAGGACAGTCAAGGCTAAGAAAAAATAATATAAGTTTAAAAAGCATGAAAAAAAATTAAATTAAAAATTTAAAAAACCCCCGACATAAAAAACCTCTAAAAAGACAAAAATAAATTAATCCAAGCGTCGTAGCGTCGGGGGACCGCTTAGAAGATCGCTTAGTACAAGCACAGAACAAAGCGGACCCCCGACGCTACGACGCTTGGATTAATTTATTTTTGTCTTTTTAGAGGTTTTTTATGTCGGGGGTTTTTTAAATTTTTAATTTAATTTTTGACCACAATGATTAATTATATAAGTCATAGCCTCTGAGATCGCAATGAGTTCCAACGTCATAATGGATGTGTTTTCACTTATTTTAAAATAATTGTCCTGAGCGCTTAAATCTATATTAGATATAAAATATGCAGATCCATGACCTACACTCTTCGACCCGTCTGTAAATATGTAAAACCAACTACTATATTTTGTATTAAATTCACTAATGACTTCATATTTTAATATATTACTATCGTATGAATGTTTAGATTTTTTTTTGAGTCTAAATTAACTATAATTATTTCATTTACATTAATATTAGTTATCCATGCTCGTAGAGTATACATTACTGATGGACAAGAAGAAGCTACTTGTAACTCTTTAACCTCATTCATAACTCATACTAATAAAGGAATGTTTTTATTTTTCCAATAAAAATTTTGTCGAAGAGATTCTCTAATAACTGACAAGTTACATTATTTTCTATAGCTTTTGACTTACAGAATTTAACAGACTGAATTTATAAGCTAAATATTTCCTTCGTAAGTACATCGGTGATACACAAAGTGAGCTGTGTCTAGTACAGCTCACTTTCCATAACGTGAATCGGTGAAGTTTTTAGAAAACCTCCTATTATCCTCATAGCCTGATTTTGGATTTTATTTATTCTATCTAGATGGCAATTTGCACTCGCATCATATAAATAGCAGCTATAGTCTATGCGACTTCTGATTAGTGCAATGTATATACGTCTTAGGTGACTAGGATGTAAACCCCAGGAAGCACCCGCTAAAACCTTAAGTAAACTAAGACTCCTTTGCACCTTTTCAACAGTCGTGTTAATATGTTTACTCCAGCGCAACGATCTGTCCAACCACACACCCAAATATTTGTAATTGTCTACTTTATTTAAGAATGTATTAAAAAGATGAAAAAGTTAATAAAGGAAATATTAATATCTTCTTATTTAGTTTTAGTTCTTTTATTTTTAGTTCTACTTGTAAAAGGATAGTTGTGTGGGACATGCGTAAACTCAACGCACTCGTGTACCGCCAACCTGCAAGCATCAAGAGACGGCGGCACGTACTGGCGATGGAGTGCGGCCGGTCAGCGGGCGCGCGCGCCGCGGGACTTGCTCGCATCAAAGCTGATGAGAAACTACTCACCGCAGTCGAGAAACCGCTACGCCACCGGCAGGGGGCGCGGCTGGCGGGATATGGGCAAGCCCTTTCCTCGCGAAGGTCAAAACTGTGCCCTTAAAGACGGGCACCTCATTGGGGTGCCGATGTAGGCATGGTAGTTGGCGAACGCGTGTAAAAGGCGCGGCTCGCCAGTGCGTGGCTGTCAATTTGTCCGGTAGGAGGCACCAGCGGCGCTGGGCGCTGCGCGCTTAGGTACGGTAAGACTTTACCGTACCGAGCGCCGCTATCTTTACGCCACCTTGGCGGTCTGTCACCGCCAGGTGAGACCTCCGGTTGCCCGGAGGAGGCCTGGCGAGTGCAGTCCTGGCCAGAGGTGACTTTTAGGGCGCACCCTACCGCTAGAGATGTTGGCCCCCGTCTGCAACGCTCTCAGAGCTAGCCGATCACGCTCCAAACTAAGGGACCGTAGTGAATGTCTTTGAACGGCAATGTACCTGCGTAACACCGCTCATATAGCGAACGAATAGCGACCCCGCGCCGCACGTTCGTTGCGTAAGTATTTATGCGTGTTGAGTCACATGGGTGTCTGGTCGGGCGCGTCATGCCTATATTAACTTAGAACCCGACGCGCTTCGAGTGTGTGTTGTGCGGTCGATGGTGACCCCGAGGTACTTAGCCTGGGGCGCCCATGCGACGTCGGCTCCTTGTAGTGTTAGGGGTGATGGGAGTTTAGTGCCGCCGGTAGCAAGCACCTGCGTCTTACCCACGTTCACCGACAACCTACATTTTGACAACCAGTCAGGCAGCAGATTCAGCACGCGCTGTAGCTTGATGGCCGCGTGCCGCGTATTTAGCGATGTCGCTATGTACGCGGCGTCGTCGGCATACAACGCGAGCGTGGTGTCAGGTGTGGTGGGGATGTCGTCGGTTTTATGTGAGTAACAGTAGGGCGAGATGCAGCTGCCCTGCGGCACTCCCGCAGCGATCGGGCGGATGCCCGATAACGCGCCGTCGACGACCACACGGAAAGTCCTGTTGGAGAGGAAAGAGGAAACCACCGTGACCAAGTGACGAGACGTGCCAGACTGTGCCATCTTGTACAGCAGGCTGGCATGCCAGACTCGGTCGAAGGCCTTCTCCATGTCGAGGAATACTGCTACTGCTTGCACTTTTTTATTGAGCGCCGCGGCTAGCAGATGCAGTACCCTCGACAGCTGGAGCGTCGTAGAGTGCTCGGCCCGATACCCACACTGTTCCGCCCGAGGCGAGAAGTGCTGTTTAAGGTGTCGCAGCAGGAGTTGCTCGAATACATTGGAGGTGGAAGAAAGAAGCGTGTTGGGCAGATAGGTCTCCGGCTTCAGCACGTTCTTGTGCGTCTTGGACAGCATTATGACGCGCCCTTCCTTGCACGAGGTCGGGAAGGCCCCGGTGCGCAGTATGCCCGTGTTCAGGCGCGCCAGCGCCGCTACCTTGCGGTAGGGCAGGTGGCGCAGCGCTGTGTTGGTCACACCGTCCGCTCTGGGGACCTTCCTTAACCTAGTGTTAAGGATGGTGCGTCTACCTACGCAAGGCGAGAAGGAAATTGGGTCATCATCGGAGGCTATCGGCGAGGCGAAGTACTCTCCAAGGTATTGCTCGACTGCTGCGATGTGCTCGCAGTTGACAGTCGGGTTTGGGACGAACTGACGCTCCAGGTGATTGGCGAAGATATCCGCGCGGTCTGACGCAGCATATCTAGGCGCCCCGTCGCTATGGAGTAACGGACGTACCGGAGCCGGGGCATGGGAGAGCTGTCTACACAGCTTGTGTAGCGACGCCCAGTCCCCCTCGGCGGCGTTGATACACTCCTCCCAGCTCTCGGTATTAAACTCTTGTAGCTTGGCCTTTTTTTTTTTTTTTTAGGATGGGAAATCATCAAATGACTTCTTCCGCTCTGGGCGGAGCGGAAGGTAGTGTCAGACTTGACTGACTGGGCGGAGCTGGACACCTAAAGCATAAAAGGTGCCCAATGGCGTCGGAGGGAGCCGGCTAATCAGGACCGCCAGACCGCGGTAGGTTATGCCGTGTGGGGACTTCTCATCCTGTCTGTACAAGACGTAACCCGGGAACTTGTTCATGTCAGCTGGTCCCAGGTGTGTCTCGTTGATGAGCGCCACGTCGATTCGTTGGTCCTTGAGGAGGAGGCGGAATGGGGCGGCCTTCCTTCTGAGGCCGCGGGCGTTCCAGTGAATAATCCTCATTGAGCTAGCCATGATACAGTTGCAGAAGCTTTGTAGCGTTGTGAGGTTCTCAACTGAAATTAGTCGAGTGATTCTAAAATGTCACTATTAGTAAGTAACTAGGGACCTCACTAAAAACGCGGTACAACTCTAGTTTTTGACAGGACGCTATGGCTCGGTCATTTCTTTTCCGCTGGCTTAGCTGAAGGAAGTTATTCTCTGTCCTCAAGATTCTGTGAGCCCCGGTTTTAGGGTGAGTTCCACATTAGTTAAGTAATTATGGGTTAATAGCGCCCTGGCAAAAGTCGTTAATTGGATTAATGTTAATAATCTACTCCTAAATGAGAAAAAAACCAAATGTATTAAGTTTACGATGCCCCATGTAAGACAAGTAGAAACTAGAGTACTAATCAAGGATGAAGAGTTGAAACCGGAAGATAGCACAGTGTTCTTAGGCATAACTCTGGATGCCAAGCTTCAGTGGGGCCCGCATATAGACAAATTGTCAAAAAAACTTAGCTCTGCAGCATACGCCGTTAGAAAAATTCGTGATTTAACTGATTTAGAGACAGCCCGTTTAGTTTACTTTAGTTATTTCCACAGCGTGATGTCGTACGGTATTCTCTTGTGGGGCAATGCCGCCGATATTCAGACAATATTTGTTTTACAAAAAAGGGCAATTCGTTCAATTTATAAATTAAGTCCCAGATACTCCCTCAGAGAAAAATTTAAAGAGATTAATATTCTTACTGTGCCCTCTCAGTTTATTTATGAAAACCTTTTGTACGCCCATAAAAATATCAATTTGTTTAAAAAATACAGTAATATCCACAACATAAATACGAGGAACAAACACAAATTTGTTGTTCCTGCAACGAGGCTCAAAAAAGTAGGGGGTACGTTCAGATGCCAATGTATACGTTTTTACAATAAGCTTCCGAGCCATATTCAAGCACTAAACTTAAATAAATTCAAATCGTTTATAAAAAAGAAGCTATGCTTGAAAGCCTACTATCATGTAAATTACTATCTCGAAGATAAAAAGGCTTGGGATTAAACTGCTCCAATGAAATTTGCTTTGTGAATGTCGAAATTTCGGACTTCGCTTGTTTATTGTTGATTCCTTTGTTTATTCCTTTATTTTATTTTATACACTGTGATATTTTTTATTTTATTTTTACCTTATTTTTTATTATTTTAGGTGACATTTACCGATTTGACATGAATACTTTTCTCAGTATTTGTTTATTTTTTTTACTTTACTTTTTATTATTTTGATGTGACATTTACTGATTTTACATTTATTGATTTGACATAAATATTTACTTTTTTTATTATTATTGTGACATTTATCGACGTTAATTATTATTAATTACATTTGATTATTGTGAATGTGAGGACCATGTAGGTCACATTTTATTTTTTCGTAATTTATTGATCTTCTCCCACCACTATCTGGCAGTTTGAGTACTTTAAGCGACCTACCCAAATGTCCTTTCTTTGGTATTGTTCGTCGTTTCGTTGAGCTCCTTGAGTTATAAGTCGAGCTACACGATAACTGACAAATGCTTGCACTGACTGGACAGGTCCACTCAAATCTGTGTGGTTCTTTCTTCAAAAGACCATTTCAGACACGTATCTGCATAGTCCTCATGTGAGTTTGCCAAGATTTTGTCTGGACCTTAAAAGAGACTGTGACCTCTGAGTTTGTTTCGGCTGTTTCTTCTCAGAGTAGTCAGGTACGAAACACCGGACCCATCTAGTTTAAAAAAAATGACGTGTAAAAGTGTTTGTAAAAACCTACTTGCAAAATAAACATCATTTATCATTCATTTATCATTTATCATATGCCCGACTCCCAGCGCTGGATAACCTATATTGATTTCATCACCTATGTGATATCTGATTTCGCGTGTGTCTATGCCACGTGTGGCTGTTACATTGTCCAGCGCACAGGAGATTGTAATTGTATGTGTATTACTACTGCATCGTGTGGTATAGTGCTCTTTACTGTGTTATTTGTAAGTGATCATGTATACTTTATGCATATTAGATGTTCATACTTAACCTAACTTTTCATCTGTCATTGTGCTCGCTATGTTTGCCCACTTTTACCTGTAAACCGCTGCGATGTACTGAGCCTTCACCTACAATGCTTCCCACACCGTTCCTTGGCTCAAAAAGGGGAGAAGCTGGTACATCGCATGCGGCTTGCTGCTAACTGCATCGCAACGCTTCTAACATGCGCACCCTATGGTGCTTCCAGGGCTCTTCGCTCAGGCTGAGTGCTTTACCCTTGCCTACGCAACACGTGCTACCTAAGCGCGCTACTAAGCACGCTATCTACTGCTGCACCCTTCGATCAATAATAGTACTAGATTCCCGATGAGCGCTTCAAAAACGGCACGAAAAATAAGACCACAAATAATTTTGTGGTCTTATTTCAAATTAGTATTGTCCAAGCATAGCCAACGTTAAGACGTCGAGATGCCGTAGTGCGCGTTTTAAAACTGAAAATAACCACCGTAAAACCACGATTTTGGAAGGATTTTTTTATTTCGGTAAGTTTATATCATTTAAGTGTTTTTTCGTGAAATAAAAACAGGATAAATAGTAAAAATAATTAAGTTAGCTAATATTTTGATGTTTGGCCAATGTTTGTAACAACGCACCAACTATTGTTACAAACATCGACTGTTTAGGAAACGGCAATACATGGAGTAGTGTTGTTATTTTATATATTATTTTTGTTTATAGATTTTCTAGCGAATCATTTCGATGTGCAAAATACATAAACCTTATAAACATTCGAGAATATGTTCAATTTATTTTGATAGTTAGGACATAACTGGGAACACGCAAATAGATTACAAAAATCTTTATCGGAAGAAAACTATAAGTACCTGTAGGTATTTTCATGAAATACTTTAAAACTGTATTCAATAAACCGCGCCTGTTTCTTTACAGGTTCAACAAGTTTAAGTTCTGATGATACCACAGGAATACGTGACGAGCCTCGTTAGATCATGAAAAACATTGTATGCACCTATATAATTTGAGGGTTGCCTCGATTTCTCTAGGACTGTGACAACGGGACCACCACAAGAGTATATGCTTTAGAAAAAAAGAATTTTTAACATCGGTTTACAATTATTGGTGGAGAAATAGGTGGACAAACAAACAAAATATAGTCGAATGGACAACCTCCTTTTTTAAAGTCGGTTAAAAATAGTACCTACTACTTATTCTACTACTTTAAAAAAAAAAATGCCACCATACAAAACGAGCCTTGGCCTAAAAAAATATATTCTGCAACTCTACGTCTTTCAATACTTACTGTGTTCTGAGCATTGAAATGTAATACCAAGAAATACGTCTAGTTCTAAATTAGTGTAAGCACGAAATTGTCAACGTATTTTTTTAACCTTGTCACTTTAGAGTTTAAGATACATTTTAGAATAAATATTTTTGTACTCATGACTTTTATTTTCAAGCGACGTTTTACATTTATTGCCTTTTAGCTTTCGCCTACGCATCCTACCCTGCGTAGTCCTAACCGTTACAGCTTGGTGAGCCCGTCGAGGATTATCACCTCTGCATCCTGGCCCTGCCTGATGGCCTTAATCAGGTCTAGCAGGAGGTTGATAGCACAGGCGGTTATCTCTTTGGTAGGCGCAGCACGACGCTGTTCTTGGTCTCGGGCGCCGGCTAGCGGCTGGGCAGTGCTACTCGCCGCCGTGCTATGTGCGGTGACTGTGGACGTGTCTGTGGGTGGGGCGAGCCCTGCCGCCCGCTTCCCCTTCTTCTTGCCAGCGCCAGAGGAGGCGTCGGTGGCGATTGTGGTGGCGGTCGCCGTGGGCGCCTGCGTCGACGCCTGCGCTGGTACAGGCCCGGGATCTTGCCCAGGCTGCGGCGCGAGAGACTGGGGCCTCTTCTTCCCCCTCTTGTTTTTACCCCCGTGTGGCCTCTTCTTCCGCCTCGAGACGGGAGCTTCATCCTTGTGTGTGGGCCCGTTGGATGTCGCCATCAACGACTTGCTGGGGGCCTCGTGGACTTCAGTGTTTACGGCGGCGCGCTTGAGTGGGCGCTGCTGGGAGATGGCGACAATGCCCGCTCGCTTGATTCGGACTTCTCTCCGGAACACTGGGCACGCACTGATGGAAGCCGGATGGTCACCCGCGCAGTTGATGCAGGTGGGCTTGTCTTCTTTTGGGCGCGGGCAATCTCGGGCTGCGTGCTCCTCGCCGCATCGCACGCATGCGAGCGGGTGGTGACACTGGTGCGAACTGTGTCTAAAAAAAACTTCTGGCACCGGTGGCACTGGGCGGGCCCTTTTTTGCTCCTCCAGACATCTACTCGGACACCATGCATGCACAGCAGCGTGGTGGTGTCGTAGATTCTACGGAAGTCAGGTTGTCTCTTGAGGACAGCGTGGAAAAGGCAGCCGGGTCGTCCGCCGCGCGCTTTTATATTCCAAACGTACTCCGGCTCGAAACCTCAACTCCTCTGGGATCTCTTCTGGGTCCGTGTCCGCCGGCAGCCCCTTGATGGCCACCTTTAGGCCACGCTCTTCTGGCAATGAATAGGAGAACCAGCTCAGGCCCTCCGATCTCTCCAGGTCGGTGAGGTACCTTTAGACCACCCTGTATTCGTCCTCTGTTTCAGGCAGGAACCGAATCCCACCCTGAAAAGGACGAGCGTTCCTGCAACCGCCCGCCTGCCGTTCGTGCCAGTGCTCCCGTCGTGCGCCCCGTCACGCACGTGATGTCACCATGCTCCTCCAGGGAAGGGAGCATCCTGGGGGACATTGAAAATGAAGAAGAGGTTAGTGCCCCACTTACTACCGCCGCTTGCACCAACGACCCGCTGGCGTTCGGGTACGAGTTTTAACTCGAGATCCGTGCCCAGCGCCGGCCTAGAAGCTCGGACGACGAGGCCGACGAAGAGGCGAAGCGACCGTGCACCGTCTCCCCGCTCCCGCAGCGCGACCCGCACCGCGGTGGAGCCGGAGGCGGCTCTCCAACGTTCGCCGAGGCGGCTCGCCGCCCACCCACCGGACAAGACACTACCCAGAATATGACGCCCGACGCCGCAGCCCCTGAACAAGGCACAAGCGACGACACAGCTGCCAAGACAGGGCAGCCAAAGAGACCGCGCTACCCTCCGTTGGTAGTGGAGAGGGCCGTGAGTGCCAAGCTGGGCTATCCACCCAACGCCATACCAGGGGGGAATTAAATTCGTACCCGAAACCGAGGACGAGTACCGGGTGGTCCAGCGGTACCTTACTGACTTCTCTAGGTCAGAAAACCAACTTATGACCTCTCTAGGTCGGAAGGCGTAAGTTGGTTTTCCTACTCGCTGACGCTGAAGCGTAGCTTAAAGGTTGCCATCAGAGGGCTGCCGGCAGATACAGACCCGGAGGATATCATGGAGGAGCTGAGGACGATGGGATGTGAGCCGGAGTACGTGCGTAACATCAACGTGGTTTCGGGAACAATTCGGGTTTCGGGCTGACCACTCGACAACGCTCCAGTTGTCAAGGTTACTGCACCTGCTGACCGCGGCGCTAAACAAGAAGGAGCAAGCAGTTGCAGTATTTCTCGACATGGAGAAGGCATTTGATCGTGTCTGGCATGCCGGCCTGCTGTACAAGATGACACAGACAGGCGCGCCTCGTCGCTTGATACAGGTGGTTTCCTCCTTTCTCTCTGACAGGACTTTCACAGGGTGGCGGTCGACGGCGCGCTATCGGGTGCCCGCCCGGTCGCGGCAGGGGTGCCGCAGGGCAGCTGCGTCTCGCCGCTCTGCTACACGTGCTTCACCGACGACATCCCCACTGCACACCACGCTCGCGCTGTATGCCGACGACGCCGCGTACATCGCGTCCTCGCTGAACGCGAGACACGCGGCCGTTAAGATGCAGCGGGTGCTTGACCTACTACCAGACTGGCTGTCGAAATTGAGGTTGTCGGTGAACGTGGGCAAGACGCAGGCGTTAGTCGCTGTCGGGGCCCACCTCCCGCCCCCCCTCCAACAGGACCGAGCCGACGTCCCGTGGTCGCCCCAGGTCAAATACCTAGGGGTCACCATCGACCGTCAACACACGATGGCAGCACACGTCCGTGGCACAGTCGCTAAGTGCAGGAACGCCCGCTTCCTGTTGCGTCCAGTGCTCTCATCTCGCCTCCCGCTGCGTACCAAACTAGGCATGTCGAAAACGTACATTCGCGCGCTCATCACGTACGCTACCCCAGCTTGGCTCGCCCTCACCAACGAGACCAACAAGAAGAAGCTCCGCGCGCAACAGAATCTTGCGCTGCGGACGATTGCCGCCGCCACTCGCTGTGTGAGGAACTCCATCATCCAGCGGAACCTTCAGATAGAGAGCCTGGACGAGTTCTGAACCCGCCTCGCGTCCAACATGTTCGCGCGCGCGGATGCCTCTGCCTGGCCCCACCTTGCGCAAATAGCGCCATGGCTCACGCGCCAGCCTGACGCAGGGCGCGCGCGGTGCTCCCGGCGCCTGCCACGCGACCAAGTGCCCGCGGACGACAACGCTGCCCCCCCCCCCTCCGGATTGACGCACCCGGGTAAGTCGCTTTCACCTACACGCGGCCTACCCAAATAATAAAACTCTACACACGCAACATACACTCGGATAGCGCCGTGTGCTAAGTAAATATAGGCACGGCGCGCCCCGCACCTCGCACCCACGAGCGGCGTGGGCTCGCTATTCTATCGCATACATGAGCAGTGTTACTCAGGTACATTGCCGACAACATGGCCCCTTAGTCTGGAGCGCTCTTGGCTCGATTCGAGGGTGTCTATGGACGAGGGCCAACATCCTTACCGGTAGGGTGCGCCTTAGCCACCTCCGGCACAGGTCGTCATCCGCTGGGCCTCCTCCGGGTAGCCGGAGGTCTCACCTGGCGGTGACAGACCGCCGAGCTGGCGTGAAGAAAGCGGCGCTCGCTACGGTAACGTTTCACTGTACTTAAGCGCCAAGCGCTAGCTCCGCTGGCGCCTCCTCCAGGACAAATAGACAACTACACATTGACGAGATGCGCGCTGCGCTCTCACCACCATCCGCGCCTAAATAAGCACCCAAATTGAGGGTGCCCGTATTTACGGGCACACGATCACACGATCCCGCGGGAAAAGGACCGAGTCCATACCCCGCCAACAGCGCGCTCGCTATCAGTGTGTGTCATCGATCGACGCTTCCCAGTGTCGTGATGTCATCAGTAGTCCGTCGACTACACCCCCGAACTTTTGCTGTCTTTTTCAAGACAGCACTTGTTCATCTATTTCTTTTTCGGATAAACCCGTCTAAAAACGTATTTTGCTCCCTCAGGGAAAAGTCCTCAGTTTCGAGGTTCTTGGTGGGAAACCTAATGGTGCCAACGAAACCGAGAGAAGGGTGGTAACCGAATCCACCCGCCTAACCCCTTCAGGGTGCAGCAACCATTTGGCATCGTGGCCCAGTGTCTTGGCCTTGGGGGCTACCCTAGTCAAGTCTGGTAACCTGACTTCCTTCACAGCAGTCACCTAGTGTCGGTTGGGAGTGTTTACCCCTTCGCGCTAGAGGCCTCTTGGGGCGTAGGGCCCTGTCGCACAATAAGACTGGTGACAGGTTCACAAGCTAAGGGCACACCAGTAGGTACTCACCTCTCTGTCATTGCACACCCGACAGAGCGGCCACACACCCCCGGGTCCACCCACCCGGGGAGTGAGGTTGTTAGGCGCGTTGAGCTTCACTCAAATGTCCGCTAACTCTTAGCAGACAATATCGCCCTTGACGCGACTGATAAACTCCTTTTGGAGTTTTTCAAACGCGTACTCCTGAGCGACCCAGATTTCAAAAAGAAATATGGATCCGATGTCGCTGCCTTGCAGCAATCCAGTAATGCCGTCACTGACTTCAGTGATGCACTCGAGAGCCCTTTGTCACCGCCGCCTGCCAACAAAGGCTTACCGCCAGCCGTCGCCGCCGCGATAAAGTCTACACCAAGACCCATTGTTGTAAAACCCATTGTTTCGCAAACAAAGGTCCAGCCCGCACCTGCGCCCATTGTTCTCGTGTCCGAAAACATGGACAAAGGCTCATGCACTTAGTTCTCCGCTCGGGTCCTTCTGACTCCAGCCAACCCCCGCCGACCCAAGTGATAACCGACTGGAGGAAAGTCAGCAAAAAGCTGAAATCACCACGTCGCCTTACCTGGAGGCCATCCCCGACCACATACTCTCAGACGCAGACACGACGGCCGCCACCACCTCGTTTACAGAACACGTGCAATCCGTACCGAAGGATTGCTCACGGGAAGCCCCAGCAATGAGCGATCGACGCTGGATACTACTCGCTGACGTACGTGAACTGAAACCGAGAAAAACGCGGCCATCCGTGCCTACAAAAACTTTCCCTGCGACGCGAACAAAGCTCATATGCGCTATTTACAGCGTGCTGTAAAGAAACGCACTAGTGAGCATCGTTCAGATCAATGGGACAAGACGCATAGCGAACTCGAGCCTATCCACGTAGCCTTCTGGCAGTTACAACGCAAGTTGGGTGCCAAGCGAAGAGGCTTCGATGCCTCCCCTTACCCGACGCGATAAGAGCGTCGCTTTGGACGACTCTGAACTTGACTCCGACTCGCTTTCGACTTTGAGAAGGCCGAATGCCTAGCCGACAGCCTAGAGTCCCAGAGCTTCCCCAGGTCTCAACCAGTAGACAAGCGACATCTCGATGAGGTGAACGCATTCGTTGAACGTAGAGACCCCCCCCCCGTAGAAGACCCTGATGATCCTTTGCCTCCGATCACAGCTGACGAAGTGAAAGACATCATTAATAAGCTTTAGCCGTGGAAAGCACCCGGCTGCGACGGAATCACCATAATAGGGTTGTACGAGCAAACCCGTACAATATCATATGTATCAATTTTATGCTGACATCGACGCGCAGTGAATGAATAAAATATACAATTTCAAGTCAACGAGCAGTAGTCGCATATCACCGTTTGGGCTAACCACAAAGGACTCATTCGCCGCGAGTCGATCAGTTTTGGGGTTTTATCAATATACAAGTTCAATCATTCTATCAGTTTATCATTTAAATGTACCCTTACCCGTACATTTATGGTCCTTCGAGCCGGATGTCGCGTGTGTTAATTACAGTGTAGCAATCAAGTACTGTAAAACTTTCACTAGTGACATAAAGTGAACTATCAGTGAAGGTGTTTGTACTGCCAGCAATAGTGCAGTACACAGCAGCAGCAGCAGCAGCAGCAATCAGCAAGGGTCAACAGAGATCCGTTTTGGTGAGCAACAAGGCTCCCGTTTGGACAATCAAGTAAGATCGTTCCTTTTACTATCATTTCAAACATGTCGTCTTTGGAAGACGTTCTCGCCCAACAACAGCAACTACTCAATCAGATAGAGCAAATTTACTCAAACTTCAAAAAGGATGGCTCCGATCGCAAAACCTCGGACTATATACGCCGAAGGTTAGAAAATTTGGATGCATGCTGGCAAGAGTATCAATCGAATCATGTTAGATTGTGTAGCATCGAATATGTCAGATCGCATACTTATTTTACTTCAAAGCAATTTGACACTGTGAAGGAGAGATATGAGAAAATCAGAGCAATTATTCAGAATCATCAGCCAACTGAGGAAAGACCATCAACACCACTTTTAAAGCCTGCTACTCCTCTAGCTTCTTCAAGCAACGTACATCCACTTTCAGGGCAATCTTTAAAGAGTCAGGGATCAAACAGCAAGACGGATGAGATGATGAGAAAACAGATAAGCAACTTCAAGGCCTTTGAACATACTGTTTCAAGCATCAACATGGATGCAGTAGCGGAGAAATGGGAATTCGATCATCTGTTGAGCACGGTAAGGTCTCGCTGGATGAAAATTGATTCTCAGCATTGGGAATTAGACAGTGAGCTGGGAGACCGAAATCAAGAGTATCATCATATGTACCTCAAATACGAAAGCACATACAACGATGCCATCAAAGCAATCAATAAAAAGATGTCGTCCGTTTCACATAGAGAGCATACTACGCCAAAAATAGAAATACCTACATTCAGCGGTAGTTACCATCACCGGTGAAATGTCCGCGGTAGCCATGGCTACCCCGCGCGCACGCCGCGCGCGCATGGAAAGTTTTTGCCGCGCAAGCCCCCCGCGCCACTTCCCATTTAAAGCTTATTTTCTCGTAAACTATTGCAGCTACACCAAAACAAAAAATACGTGTGTATAGCTGAAACTATACAGAATCTAACTACGTAAAAACTAATTACGACAACTAGATATAAGTATTTCGAAAAAAATGTGAACTTGAGAATATATGTTGAATGTCAGTTTCTCCAATAAGAATAAAAGTTTTACCAATTAGAATTGTAATTGGTATCAATAAAACCTATTTATAATTAAACTAGACTATATAAGCTTCGTTTTAATACCCATATATCCTTACTTTGGCACTTTCTTAGTAGCACAATCACCCAAAACAATCAACCCTCCTCGCATTCTATTCGATACCTACTGATTTTGTCGTGTTTACGTAAAAAATTCGATAAGATTTCGTTTTATTTTACTGTTTTATATTGCGGAGACACTAATGATTACTTAATTGAAGTAATTTTCATAATACAAGCACTTTTTTAACTATTTTTTCAATAATTTCAAAAAAATAATGATCGAGGCGTATAAGTACGCCCGGACGTTTGACTTACCTGAAAAAAAATTAGGCGTATTTGGAGGCCCGAACGTGATATTCTTAGATATTCGTAAAGCTTGAATAATGAAGTTTATTTTAATATATAACACTATTCACACTGGGTTATAAATAAAATAGTATTTACGTTTTAAAACCAGAGAACATAAATCACAACACGGCATTACGGTAAAATTAGACAACTGACTTTTAAAACTTTTTTGACATTTAATTTTGACGGCTGATATTGTCGTTCTTTGTGCCACAGACGCAGAATTTAATACTGTATCGATAAAAGGGGACCATAGACGGTACATTTAGAGATGTTACCAGTTTTAGTAAGTTTTTTCGAAGTTTATTCGATACAAATTTAGATGCAACAAACGGGGCCTAAGCGTTGGACCGGAATATTTTTTTGGTCCTTTTTAGGGCGTAATCGTTTCATCGGATCAGTGGACATCATTTAAGGATCTCTTCACAGAAGCCGTTCATGGCAACCCGTCATTGTCTGGAGCTCAGAAGATGCAGTTTCTCAAGTCTAAAGTGAAAGGTGAAGCAGAGCGCCTCATACAGCATCTCCCGATCAGTTCGGACAACTATATCATTTGTTGGGACATCTTGAGCCATCGTTATGACAACAAGAGGATGATATTTACCTCACATATTAACATTTTACTAAATATACCAATTTTACAGCAAGCATCAATCAATCATATCAAACGAATCCATGATACAGCACTTGAAACGATGAACGCCATAAAGACCCTCGGCGTAGACGTAACTTCGTGGGACCCGTTGATCGTGCACATCCTGTGTCAAAAATTGGATTCCGATACATTCAGCGAATACAACGCAGCAATCAAACAACCCCGAGAATTACTCGAGTTGAATGAATTTCTAGCCTTTCTAGAGGGGAAGTTCACGAGCATGGAAGCAAGTAGAAGAAAACAGGAGATCATCAATCAAAAATCCTTTTCTTCAAACAACAATAAATCATCAGAATCAAAAAAATTTCATTCAAAACAATCATATTCAAGTAACAAGGCTATTTCACAATTACCATATTACAGGAAATTGCAAAACTATCGGCCAAACTGTCCAGTCTGCAATGACGCACATGCTATATTCTTTTGCAAACAATTTGCTGACTTTTCCCCGATGAAGAAAAAACAATGTGTTGCTAACTTGAATTATTGCCAAAACTGCTTATATGACCATAAAGGCAAAGAATGTTTATCAAAGAAGCGTTGCGTCGAATGCAACGAATTTCACAACACATTGCTTCATGAATCGTTTTCTAAGGAACTGTCAAAACAAGGAGGTAACTCGATACCTTCTACACAGCAAAACAACATCCGTTATAATCAAGAACGTGCAAATCAAGGAAACACGCACGTGACACAGCAAAATATGATGCAAGAAACTTTGCTTTCAACTGCACTGCTAAAGGTTCAGAAAGCAGATGGGACATATCTGGTCCTGCGGGCCCTTATTGATCAGGGCTCACAAATGTCTCTTATCACAGAGAACGCCGCTCAGCAATTAGGATTGCAGCGATCCAGGTGTGACGGCATAATCACAGGCATAGGTCAAAGGGAAAACAGTTGCAAAGGAATGCTGTACCTGAACTGTATGTCAAGCTCAAGAATCAAACTCTATCAATTTAATATCGATGTTTACATCATGGACAACTTAACAAAATATTTACCATCATACTCATTCCCAAAAATAGCATGCCCATTTCTGGACAATCTAGAATTAGCAGATCCTGAGTACAACATCAGCCGACCCATTGATATACTGTTGGGTGCGGACGTATACTCGAACATTCTTTTAGCGGGCATGTGCAGATTAAGCGAATCACTTCCGCTTGTTCAAGAGACTCGTCTGGGTTGGATACTGTGTGGAAATATGAAAACTAAATTAATGTGCAACGTGGTACAATTTGACTTAGACAGAGTTCAACAATTTTGGGAGATCGAAGATATTACAGAGGAAAAATCATTATCAGCAGAAGATCAAGAGTGCATTCAATACTATGAAGCAACTACAAATCGTTTGGATGACGGAAAATACGAAGTGAGACTACCACTCGTACCGCAATTTAAGGAGAAATTGGGGCAGTCCAAAAACAAGGCTGTTGCTCAATTCATTCATTTAGAAAAGAAATTACATAAAAACAATACTTTGTTCAACGCATATAAATCATTCATTACCGAATACAAAACCTTAGGACACATGAAACGTTCACCTTGCAATCAGACACCGGAATGTTTCCTACCGCATCATTGCGTATTGCGCGAAGATAGTGCAACGACTGCATTACGAGTTGTTTACAATGCTTCGGCAAAAACATCAACAAATCAAAGTTTAAATGACCTAATGTACACGGGGCCCAATTTACAGCAAGACCTTCAGTCTCTTATCATTAAATGGAGACAATATCAGTTCGCATTCACAGCGGATATAGAAAAAATGTTTAGACAGATTTGGGTACACCCAGAAGATCAATCATTACAAAAAATTGTGTGGAGGGATAACTCGTCTCAAAAAATACAAGAATATCAATTGACAACCGTAACATACGGCACAAAAGCAGCTCCATTTCTTGCAATGATGACATTGAGACAGTTAGCCACTGATGAACGGGATAAATTCCCAGAAGCCGCTAAGGTCGTCGAAGAATCATTCTATATGGATGATCTAGTACATGGAGCCTGCTCCCTATCATCAGCACTACAGTTGCAGCAAGATTTGATGAATCTACTGAAATTAGGGGGCTTCAACTTGAGAAAGTGGATGTCAAACGAGAGTCGTCTGCTAAAAATAGAAAATCAAGACTATTATAAACAAGAAAGCAAGAATTTTAATCAATCAGGATTAACTAAAACATTAGGACTTCACTGGAACCCTACACTGGATAGCTTCACATTTGTATCAAAAATTGAATCATCAAGCACCAATATCACTAAAAGAATCATACTATCAGACATGTCTAAAATATTCGACCCATTAGGATGGATCGTGCTAGTTACAACAAAATTGAAGATTTTATTTCAAGAAACTTGGTTATCCAATCTTCAATGGGATGAACAAGTACCAGATAAAATCAGCAAGGAATGGATCAAAATTAAGGAAGAATTAGAAAATATCAATCAATTTAAAATACCAAGATGGTACGGCACGGAAACAGCAAGCAGTGTAGAGTTACATGGCTTTTGTGACGCATCAACAAAAGCTTATGCTTGCGTCATTTACTGCAGAGTTATAAATAGCAATCAATCAGCAATATTAGTAGCCGCCAAATCAAAATTGGTTCCTACGAAAAAGCAAATATCACTACCTCGATTGGAATTATGTGGAGCACTGTTGCTGGCCAAACTCATGAATAAAGTCAAGCAGAGTCTATCAGGTCATGACACACATATATTTGGTTGGAGTGACTCCACTGCCGTATTGGGATGGCTTCAAGGAAATCCCAGTCGATGGAAAACGTTCGTAGCAAATAGAACAATACAAATAACTGATATCATTAAACCACAATCTTGGCGATATGTTAAATCAAGTGAGAATCCCGCTGACTGTGGAAGCCGAGGACTCTCAGTGGCTCAGTTGAATGATTATGGTTTGTGGTGGCAAGGACCGACATGGTTACAATCTTTTGAAGCAACAAAAGAAAATCAAGCAATCTATACAACAAACGAGGAAATAAAAAAGCAAGAAGACGTGCATCTTGTCACAAAGAATGAATCAAGCATCATTACAGATCTGTTAAGCAAGTATCAATCAATCAACAAAATTGCACGTATTCTAGCATTAGTGATGAAGATTACGACCTACAAAAGAAAAGCAGAAAAGCATTATTTATCATTATCAGAAATCAGCCAAGCAAAGCAAAAAATTATCAAGCATGTACAGCAAGAACATTTCGTCAAAGAAATAAAAGATTTCAAGCAAGAAGGCAAGTTAAATACAAAAAGCAAATTATTAAAATTAAACCCTTACTTGGATGAACATGATATCCTAAGAGTCGGAGGGAGACTAAAAAAGGCACATATCAGCCATGACATGCAGCACCCTATTATTCTGCCACACAGTGGACGTCTGACAGAATTAATAATAGAGGACGCACATCAAACCATGTTACATGCCGGAGCCCGGCTGACATTGGGTTTTATTAGACAAAAATATTGGATTCTAGGAGGGAACGTCGCTACAAAGAGGCAGCTTCGTCGTTGCGTTATATGTAAAAAGCAGAATCCAGACAGCCAACAGCAAATCATGGGGCACCTGCCGGAGGCCAGAAGTAATCCATCGCGTCCGTTCACACACACAGGCGTAGATTTTACTGGTCACATTTACGTCAAATCAAGCAAAGGACGAGGTATTAAGAGCACAAAAGGATATGTGGCTGTTTTTGTGTGTATGGTCACCAAGGCAGTACACTTATAACTTGTTGGTGATTTAAGCACAACTTCATTCATCGCAGCATTTATAGCGATAATGGTCGCAACTTTGTTGGTGCTAACAAGGTACTAAAACACGAATATCAAGCACTTATGAATATCATGCAAGACAACGATCTATAAGCAGCAGTATTAGATATGGAAATCGAGTGGAGCTTTAATGCACCCGCATGGCCGTCAGGGGGCGGTCTCTGGGAAGCGGCTGTTAAAAGCTTCAAATATCACTTCAAGAGGGTTATTGGTGACCAGATTCTTACATTTGAAGAACTATATACGGTGCTTACACAGATTGAGGCCTGTCTCAATACGAGACCATTATGTGCTATCTCAGAAGATCCAGACGATGTGGATTTTTTAACGCCTGCTCACTTCCTAACCGGAGGATCCAAGGTTACCGTACACGAGACTGAAACAGATTTAAGAACCCGTTGGCAATTGACACAAAAAATTGTACAGGATCTCTGGAAAAGATGGAAGAATGAGTACCTAATACAAATTACAGAAAGAAGCAAGTGGAGACAAGCTAAAGGGAACCTCAATGTAAATGATATTGTCATGATTCATGATGACAATCTGCCGCCGGGAAAATGGCTGATGGGCCGAATCATCGAGCTACACCCCGGCTCCGATGGTCATGTCCGCGTGGTTACAGTAAAAACCAAAAACGGAACACTGAAACGTCCTATCACAAAATTATCAAAACTCCCAGTTAACAATGAATCCTCGCAAATCAAGCAGACAAAAGCGACAGATTCGGGAGACTCCAACACAGATAAGCAGTCTGAAACAACGAAAGCAAGCACTCGTTACAATATAGCGTCGGTGTTTACAGCAATAATGCTATTTTTCAGCATCATAACAACTTCCCAATGCGCACTTAACGTCACACAATTTAGAAGTAATCAGCATATTTACTTCGATAAGCTATCAAACATGCAGACCATAAGGGACAACTGGAAATTAATCATATACTACGATTTAGACCCTTATTGGGAAGGAATTACCGCACTTAACAAAAGTATCATGTCGCTAGAACAAACATGCAGCACAATTGAAAAACAATCACATTGTGATATAATATTATTGCAATTACGTCACGGGTACAATGAACTGGATTACAATAATCATTTGTTACTCAGTCAGCATTTTGCAAGGCCAGCGAACAGGTGGCGACGAGGTCTTATCGACGGTGTCGGTTACATAGCAAACGGCCTGTTTGGAGTATTGGACGCTCGATTCGCGGAACAATACGAGAAAGATATCACTCTTCTTCGCAATAATCAAAAGCATATTGTCTCATTTTGGCAAAATCAAACTTCGGTCATAGAAGCAGAATTCAGTCTTTTAAAGAGGACAGAGGCTACAATGCACAAACAACATAAAATGATTCATCAACAGTTTTCAAACATCGAAAATACATTAGAAGTATTAAAGGCTGAAACTCAAAATCTTTCGAGGGCAAGTGAAGTTTCTATGGGAGCTATAGTCACGAGCAATCTTCTACACGACTTGAAGGATTTACAGAACGCCTTCGTGGATACAATTACAGACATCTATCATGGTCGATTTAATCCACATTTAATAACCGCCGAACAATTACAGGATCAGCTGAGTACTATAGCAAGTCATTTGTCTACTGACGTCACCTTACCCGTAGAAAATATTCATAAGGATCTTGCACAACTTTTTAAACTTCTACGAGTCAAAGCAAGAATGCTTAATAATTACTCAATATTTGAGGTACAAATACCTTTAATAAGCAGGGACACCTATGAAATATTCAAGCTTATACCAATCCCTGCGGAGAAACACAACACTATGTTATCAATTAAACCAGTGTCAGATTTCATAGCAGTAAACCTGAAAAAAGATGCCTACATCATATTGACAGAAAATATCATCGATTCCTGCCTAGTGACAAACGTACACTTGTGCAACATTCATTCTCCTATTTACAAACTAAGCAAAGATAAAGACTTCTGCCTATCAAAGGCATCAGCATGTGAAGTCAACGTCGATCCCTGCCAAAATCTTTGGATAGAAAGCCATTCTATCAACCATTATATTTATTTTTGCTGCGGTCAATGTAATCTACGAACAGTATGTGGAGATCAAGTTACCGCGCATCAACTGACTCACTCCGGACTTATAACTACAGATTATGGGTGCATAATCAAAGCAGATAATTTTGAAGTAATTGCTCATCAACAAAGAACGAGCGATGTTAGTATCAGCGCTAACCTATACTCACCAGTCATTGCATCCATAAACCACGTAATAAACGTGTCTATTCCTCAAGAAGTCTTGAATGACTCCAGCATTGAGAGCGATCGAGAGCTTAAAACAATTGAGGACAAAATCAAGACGATGAAAGAAAACGGAATGTTAATTAACAGTCTGTCATCCCATGACATTCATCATTACACTGCGATCTACTGTATGATCGGCGTGGTAGCAGCAGGTCTCGGAGTGTTCGCGTGGAGGCGCGCGCGCTCGCGCTGCGCCCCCGCGCTCTCGCCGGCGGCGCCCGCAGCAGGCGGTGCGCCCGGCAGCTGCGCGTGCCCAGCCACGCAACGTGCGTGTGTCGGGGGTAGTGTAGTGTATCAGTGTGACAGTGAAAGGGCAAAGGTGGCAGCAAGTGCGCGAGTGTTAGATAAAGCCACCTCCCCTATATTAGGTTCTTATACAAGCATAGCTAATTTGTGATCAGTGTGTTAACGATAGAGACACTAAGAAATTAGATTAGCATCATATCATGTATTATAATTAATTTGTTTCTCAGTTAACTAGTTGTATCTTTATTATCTTTTCCTCGGGGAGCATGTACGAGCAAACCCGTACAATATCATATGTATCAATTTTATGCTGACATCGACGCGCAGTGAATGAATAAAATATACAATTTCAAGTCAACGAGCAGTAGTCGCATATCACCGTTTGGGCTAACCACAAAGGACTCATTCGCCGCGAGTCGATCAGTTTTGGGGTTTTATCAATATACAAGTTCAATCATTCTATCAGTTTATCATTTAAATGTACCCTTACCCGTACAAGGGTGTTCAAACTCCTCACTGCTCGTCGTGTTAATAGCGGCCATCTTCAATGGCGCCCTGAGCAACAACGCATTTCCCCAAATTTGGAAAGAGGCCACAGTCATCGTTCGTCTGTTTCGCCAAGCCAGGCAAACCCAAGTCTGAGCCCTCGAGCTACAGACCTATCAGTCTCCTGAACGCACTCGGCAAAATCTACGAGAGACTTATTTCTAAGCGACTCAAAGACTTCGCCGAGGCTAAGAGTCTCATCCCAAACGAGCAGTTCGGCTTCAGGACCGGACACTCATGCATTCAATATGCCAACCGCATCGTAGAGCACTTGACCGCTGGCTTCCAGCGTGGAGCGATGACGGGTGTGTTGTTCTTCGACATAGGAAAGGCTTTCGACAAAGTCTGGCACAAAGGCTTATTATATAAGCTGTACAAACTGGGAGTGACAGACCGTCTCGTGCTCATCTTACGAGACTTTTTGTCGGATCGCACCTTCCGCTATCGCATCGGAAAGGCACTGTCTTCCCCCCACCCCATTAGAGCCGGAGTCCCTCAGGGCTCCGTCGTCTCTCCCCTTATCTTTACTCTGTTCACCAGTGACATTCCCAAAAGCAAGAAGGCTCAGTTAGCCCTATTCGCGGACGACACGGCCATTTATTACACTGGCCGCAATCACGACGCTATCTACAGCACCCTCCAAACCTCAGCCAACGTCTTAGGTGCTTGGTTCCGGAAATGGAGAATCGAGGTGAACCCCGACAAGAGCCAGGCAGTTCCCTTTTTTAAACCGCGTAGAAATAAGCCACCTGCGCTCAACCCAATCACTATTTACGGTAAGCCTATCCCTTGGGAGAAGCAAGCCAAGTACTTAGGAGTTCTTCTCGACAACCACCTGTCTTTCGCGGCGCACATCGAAGCAGCTCGCGACCGAGCCGCCTTTGCTATGGGTAGGCTTCATTTCATGATCTCGGCAAAAAGCAAGTTGTCACTCAAGTGCAAGTTGCGCCTCTATACTGCGGTTTGCATCCATAGGATGCAAACCGTGCAGAACCGTTTCTTACGTAGAGTCACGGGAGCCCCTTTTTATGTCCGTAATGACCGTCTACACGTAGACCTTAGAATGCCCACCGTCCTTCAGTGTATGAAACGTCTTTCGAAGCGTTTTTTTCGATTACGCCAATCCCTTGATTGCAGCGGCCGCCCGTTACGAACCCTCGCGCATTAGTACAGTACTCCGTCCAAGGCATACCCTCGTCAGTCCCGATGATGCTATCACACTCCTCCAGGAGAGTTATAAAGGGACTAGTACTCTTAAAAAGTTCAGACACAAACCGCCATCTTTCCGACCTCGCCGTCGAGGTCCGTCGCGACGTCCCTACGCTCTAGGCGTTGAGTCGCAATATTATGTGTCCCCGTTATTGAGGATATTGTGAATATTCTACTGGACAAAGCTGTTACGAATTAACTCATGGGTACATGATAAAATTTAAAGAGTTTCAGCGCATGTTAGTTAAATTTCCTTTTTGATATATATTTTAAACAGACACAGAAAGAAACTAGAATCATGAATATATTAATTATTAAAACATACAAAGTACCAAGGAAATAAAGTAGAACTTTAGCTAGCTTAGCTTAGTGCTTTTTTGCATTGGGTGTATTTAATTTAACACTAGCTGATAATTAAAGGGATATTTTTAAATGCACATCTGTATAATTTTTCAGCACACTAGGTGTTGACGCCTTGCATGTGTGCGTGCACGACTACGCACACACGCATACGGCACGGTGGGAGGCGGCGCGCAGCGGTTGCAGCGGCGGGCGTGGGAGACCTGCGCGGCGCGGCGTGCAGGGCGCGGACGCCAGTCTGTCGACGACACCGGCAGTAGTGTGTCGATTTTCTCAAAATATTTGTCATTATAATTGTAAAGGTCATTAAACCTAATCCTTATACTTTGGAGTCTCATTGAAAAGGCCTTATAACATTCACTGAGTCCACCCCTTCGCTGCCAGTATTCAACAAGTTCTACATTTTGGTCCAGACGAGCCGGATTACGGGCGACGCCACAAGAACAAAGAAACTGCGCACAAGGCGGCCATTACGTGGACTACGCAATCACGACGCGTGGAGTCGTGCGAAACATCTTTACTTTGGAAGAGAAAAATAGATCATCGATGGAACTCATGGATCATAGTGCAAGCAGTTATGACAATGACATTTGATTGACGTGTATTACGATACACGTCAATCAAATGTAATTGTCATAACTGCTTTAGTAAACATAACAACTGGAATTTCGAAAATCTCGGGTTTTGGTTTGTTTTGTTTGGTTTGGTTGAACAAAACAACAAGTTCAATCCAAACTCAATGCAAAGAAAGACTCAAAGACGGCACTTCTTAAAACTGTCAAGGCGTCAAACAACTGTCATGGCTGCCTTAAAAATAGGGTTATCGTGGTAAAAAACTTTTCAAATGATAATTAATGTACGACTATACCCTTCTTCAAATTATTTTTTTAGTATTTTTATGATATTCCTCTATTTTTTTCCTATTTATCTATGTAGTGTACATAGTGGTAGCCCAAAATCAAACATCTCCTTTAGCCTTAAAGGTTCCATGTTTTTAAGTAATGGGTCAGTGGGTCATCTTAGAGGCGGATTAAGTAATGACTTGTGATCCATGATAACGATCGACTATCCACGAAATTAATGTTTAAGACAAGCTAGGAAAATCTTCAAAGTAAGAAGTGCAAGGTTATACTTAAATTTTATCTGCAAGGAAGCAGTGAGGGTGCGCATGAAACAAAGCCAAACACCAAGCAAGCAAGTGCAACGCGCTTGCAAGAGCCCCACGGCACGCAAACGTGCCACGTGGCTGGCCCAAAACGCCCAAGCCGCCCAGCCGCACAAGGCAACAGCAACCACGTTCTCGCAATACAGATAGCTGTGAACACGAAATAATAAATATGAGTTTATGAACACATTAAATACCATGCAATAGGGCGTTACCAGGCCTGACAATGGAATTTTAAACGGATCGAACACTCGTACTAATAATTAGTAACTATAAAAAAGGGACGTAATTTAAGTTTAGGAATTTTATTGAAATGAGGACTTTGCACTCTGCACTAAAGTTGGCACTATGATCCATGAGTTCCATCGATGATCTATTTTTCTCTTCCAAAGTAAAGATGTTTCGCACGACTCCACGCGTCGTGATTGCGTAGTCCACGTAATGGCCGCCTTGTGCGCAGTTTCTTTGTTCTTGTGGCGTCGCCCGTAATCCGGCTCGTCTGGACCAAAATGTAGAACTTGTTGAATACTGGCAGCGAAGGGGTGGACTCGGTGAATGTTATAGGGCCTTTCCTGTTTAAAGTATAAGGATTAGGTTTAATGACCTTTACAATTATAATGACAAATATTTTGAGAAAATCGACACACTACTGCCGGTGTCGTCGACAGACTGGCGTCCGCGCCCTGCACGCCGCGCCGCGCAGGTCTCCCGCGCGCGCCGCTGCAACCGCTGCGCGCCGCCTCCCACCGTGCCGTATGCGTGTATGTGTAGTCGTGCACGCACACATGCAAGGCGTCAACACCTAGTGTGCTGAAAAATTATACAGATGTGCATTTAAAAATATCCCTTTAATTATCAGCTAGTGTTAAATTAAATACACCCAATGCAAAAAAGCACTAAGCTAAGCTAGCTAAAGTTCTACTTTATTTCCTTGGTACTTTGTATGTTTTAATAATTAATATATTCATGATTCTAGTTTCTTTCTGTGTCTGTTTAAAATATATATCAAAAAGGAAATTTAACTAACATGCGCTGAAACTCTTTAAATTTTATCATGTACCCATGAGTTAATTCGTAAATGGATGGAATGGTTGATAAGTGTGAGTATAAAGTGTCTGTAGTAAGCCAATACTATAACGCATGTAGTAAAAAGCGGTTTTTTTAATATTACAAACAGTCACTTTAATTTTATTTATTTGTATAAATGTATAGATAACAATACAAGGACCAAATGTTATGGGAAACTTTTCTGAGAAACGAAATTCTACGATATTTCTGTCTGCGAAACAAGGGGACATCAAGAAAATGTCAAATACAGATTGAAGTTAAATCGGCCAAACCCGATTTCCGGCTAAACTAGTTTGTCCTAGGCCAAACTAGGACTCATTATAACAGGATCAATTAGAGCACCCCATCTTGATCGGTTAGGTTAGGTTAGAACTGTGACTATAAACGCGCGATCCGAGCGAGCGTAGCGAGCGATGCCACATCCAAGTTAGGCGCATTGTAAATGTTTTGTTTAGGTCAGTGTTATACCAGTAAACTGGCCTAGGACAAACTAGTTTGGCCTGAAATCGGGTTTGGCCGGTAACAGATACATGCTTCTGCGTCGTAGCGCGTCAGAAGCATATCGGTTTCATACATTTTCTATGGTTGGAAACACATAATTATTTCCAAATTATTACAGTGTGTTTTGTCGCAGCGCGATCTGTCGTGGCGCTGATGGCTCGATCCCGATCGCGCTAGAGCGGTGCGGTGGTGAGGGTTCCGAAACGTTACAACACAACACACAATAATGTGTTTCTAGCATTGTATCCAGTATTTATTGATTAGCTAGCTAGCGGACTCTCGTGGTGGGCAGAGTATTTTACTTTAAATGTCTGAAGAACTAATCGAACTGGTAATTGAAAGTATTTTTATTTTATATACATACTTATACAACACGCCACTATACAGAAGTGTATTTGAACCTTGAGGTTAAAACTCAAGGGGGAATGAGTGATGTTCTTAGAGTGTGCAAAGTTTGCACTATCTGATCAGCGATACATTGAATTTGCATTCGATGGAAGGATCGTTTAAATATATAGACTGTACAGGTTCAATTTTTCAAGTGGGCGAGGATGATCAAATTCGACGACTTTGAGGAAAATACATCTTTGATTTTGAAAGAGATGTTATTGAGATAATTCATCGATGTCGATGGCTGATTTTCATCCATGTTCCATGTGTCCATGATGTGATAATAACCTATCATCATCATCTGCGTAGCCTTTTCCCAAACTATCTCGGGGTCTGCTTCCAGTCTAACCGGATACAGCTGAGTACCAGTATTGTACATGAAGCGACTGCCTATCTGACCTCCACAACCCAGTAACTGGGTAATACGATACCCCCTGGTAAGAATGGATGTCAGGCTTTTGGACCCGGTGAAAAGTCGGAGGTAGCCATGGCTACCCCGCTAATACGCCCGCGCGCACTCGGAAGTTTTTGCCGCGCAAGCCTCCCCCGCCACTTCCCATTTAAAGCTTATTATCTCGTAAACTATTGCAGCTACACCAAAACACGTGTGTGTGTATACGTGTGTATAGCTGAAACTGTACAGAATCTAACTACGTAAAAACTAATTACGACAACTAGATATAAGTATTTCGAAAAAAATGTGAACTTGAGAATATGTGTTGAATTTCAGTTTCTCCAATAAGAATGTTAAGTTTTTCCAACAAGAATTGTAGTTTGTGTCAATAAAACCTATTTATAATTAAACTGTCCTTACTTTGGCACTTTCTTAGTAGCACAATCACCCAAAACAATCAACCCTCCTCGCATTCTATTCGATACCTACTGATTTTGTCGTGTTTACGTAAAAAATTCGATAAGAGTTCGTTTTATTTTACTGTTTTATATTGCGGAGACACTAATAATGACTTAATTGAAGTATTTTTTTTTTTAACATTATCAAAATACCACGCTCGACATGGCGCCAATTTTACATTTCGATATTATCGTTTCAACAGACTTTGAACCTACGATGTTTATAGATATTCGTAAAGCATGATTAACGAGGTTTATTTTGATATATAACACTATAAACATTGGGTTAAAATAAAATAATACTCACGTTTTAAATCCAGGGAAATTATATCACAACAACTCAATACGGTGAAATTTGACACCTGACGTTTATAACTTTTTGACATTTAATTTTGTACGGCTGAGATTATCGTTCTTTGTGCCACAGACGCAGAATTTAATACTGTATCCATAAAAGGGGACCATAGACGGTACATTTAGAGATGTTGCCAGTTATATTAAGTTTTTTCGAAGTTTTTTCGATACAAATCTAGATGCAACAAACGGGGCCTAAGCGTTGGACCGGAATATTTTGTTGGTCCTTTTTAGGGCGTAATCGTTTAATCGGTTCGTAACGACTGACAAAGATCTAAAAATGACAGCCGAGACCAGCGGCTTAACGTGCTTTCCGAGGCACGGAGGAAACTCGGTATAAAATAATGGTCACTCATCCACGGACCGACCTCGGCATGCACGGCTTAACCTTAAAGATTGACCAGTGCGGCTGTTATTACTTGGCCACGAGCTCCTCATCGATGTGATAATAAATACGCAAACGTTCAAGGGAGCGCCATAGACCCCGTTTCACACCGTTCAAATAACGGCCACGATCCCAGTCTCGCCGGCATAGCAACAAGACGTCTGTCAATGGGAGTGGGTTTGTAGATACCATTTTCGTTTCGGTGATAAGGTAAAACGTTGCGAGTGACCGTGTTGTACAAGAAACAAGAATCACACGACGTTAAACTACCTACGACATCGACTGTGGCGGATGTCGATGTCCCCAACACCTCCAACCGGTGCCGGTGTTGGGGACATCGACTTTTATATCTACAACTATGGACTACCCCACAGTTGTAGCTATAAATTAAAATAACAATATGTCATACGTATAGGTAAGAGAAGAGAGAAAGTAGTATGATGAATAAATTTGATTTGTGCGCACGTAGTGCTATTTCTCTCCCACACATCTATTGCGCAGTTGCTTCTTTATGTGGCGTTTCTGATTGAGCAATCACACCCCTTCGTCAAGGTCCATATGGGTTTTAATAACGGCAGTGCTTAATTCTATTGTTATCTCCAAATGTGTTGAATAACGTTGTATGACACACGTGCGGAAATTGGTATTTACAAACTCGGAACTATGGTAAGACTTTCCGTTACATTCGTCTACTCGTTTGTGAAAATCAACTTACCGCACTACTATACTATACAAACTCGGATCTATGAAAAGACTTTCGGTTACATTCATCTACTCGTTTGTGAAAACCAACTTACCGCACTAATATCATAAATAACTATTTTATATGGGTGACCTGAATATTAAGTAAATTAATAAACATATGAATTAATAAAAATCTAAATAAATATTACGTAGTAAGTAACACATATAACTCATATAAAAATACCTTAGCGTCCTTCACAATGATTTATTTAAGATTAATCATTTATTTGATTGTTTAGTTATTATCACATCGATGAGGAGCTCGTGGCCAAGTAATAACAGCCGCACTGGTCAATCTTTAAGGTTAAGCCGTGCATGCCGAGGTCGGTCCGTGGATGAGTGACCATTATTATTATATATATGTCGCAGATTCAATCAGATTAGCGTCCACATGCTCAATGTTGGTGTCCGTCATGTTATAATTTTATCAATCAGTGCGCACGACCGGCACAGGCGCTGTCTCAGAAGCAAGAGGAAACTCGAAATCTAGACGAACGCACTACTGACAGATACAACTGACACTGACACCTTCGACATAGACAAGCAGTGTTGTCATTCGCATAAATTGTCTATGATGTTTACGCAGTGTTGCCATTCAAATCAATTAAATAACTATAAAAATCTCTAACACGGCCATTCTGCTAGTCAACGCGCTCTCGCGTTGAATCTATACAGCACCATTATAGGCAAAGCGTTTCAAACAGCTTTCAACCTTCTCAAAAGTCAGTAAAACTCAAAGCAAAGCGTGAAAGCTTTCAGCATTAGTTAGAAGGCATCTAAACAGCACCATTATAGGCAAAGCGTTTCAAACAGCTTTCAACCTTCTCAAAAGTCAATAAAACTCAAATCAAAGCGTGAAAGCTTTCAGCATTAGTTAGAAGGCATCTAAACAGCACCATTATAGGCAAAGCGTTTCAAACAGCTTTCAACCTTCTCAAAAGTCAATAAAACTCAAAGCAAAGCGTGAAAGCTTTCAGCATTACTTAGAAGGCAATGCTTCGATTAAATCGCAAAGCGTCGAAGCTTTCAGCAATACTCATTCTTCAATACATGATTCAGCTCAACCTCACAGCAAAGCGTCAAAGCTTTCAGCAATACTCATTCTTCAATACATGATTCAGCTCAACCTCACAGCAAAGCGTAGCAACTTTCAACAGTTCATCAGGACAAAGCGATAAAACTTTCAGTCCATCTCTTTGACAAAGCGTGACAGCTTCCAGCGTATTGATAAAACTTTTTATAAATCAGCAATAGTCGCATGATTATTGATCCAATATCCAGTTCGTAATCATCAAGGCAATAAACATGGAAGTTCTCCATTTCAGCAAAACAATAATTCTGCAAACAATCTAACACAAATTTGCAATTCAATAATTTGTTACTAATTAACGTACCAGGCCACAGGCGACAGTACTTAACAAGTTGTTCAAATAAAATAAATTAATCATCTTTGGATTCTACAGGACCAAGACATTCGGAGAGCTCTGGTAGGCTACCTGGATATTTGCGTAATCTTTCATGACGCACATATTGACTCCGTCCCCCAGAAAATGGCTCAACGATGTAACGCTCATTTCGACAAACTTTCATGATTTTACTCGTACAAGAACCACTAAACTTTTCGCTTAATGTGTTAATTATGCGGGGATTCTTTTGGACTATCACTAGATCGCCTTTTATAAAAGAATGAATTGCGGCTTTATTAGCGCCATAGCATATTTTATCTTTTGTCACTTGCTCGTCCATCCTATTCTTAGTAGCTTGTCTTGTTTCCATCAAATCCTGTTCATTGTGAATTTCAAGATCCACGACGAGATAGTATAATCTGGGTGGGTTTTTATTACAACTAAATAACAACTGGAATGGACTTTTGACCCATACTTTTAGACACTGTGCAATTCAAAATGAGTTGGACCTCACCGATGACAGACTTCCAAGATTTGTTTTCGTGATTTTCGGCGACTGTGAAACAGTTAGTCAGTATTATACGTTCTACCTGTCCATTGGCACGGCAAATGCCACTGGCAATGCCACGGAACTCAATAAACCACTAACAACCACACAAAGGTTTTGTCTTGATCGGAAATAATTCGCTTTAAATCATAATCGCTTTATGTCTAACTTTTGTTCGACTTGTGTATCAATCTGTTCTGATATCAACGGCAAAGAATAACTATCACGCACAGTGTTGGAGCTCCCTATAATCTACACAACGACGGTCGGACCCGTCTTTCTTATTGACAAGTAGAGCAGGACTCGAAAAAGGCGAAGAATTTTCACGCACTAGTCCTTTGCTCTCCAAGTCTTGTTATTATTTCACGCACAGAAGGAGCCAACCGATGCGCATGTCGGTGTACGATTTTATCGAGATTTTTAAGTTTGATTTGCATCTTTCCTGTACTGACAGTTGACCTAGAATTGCCGGTGGCAACATAAGTTTCGTATTTTTTTTTTAGATAGATCTCAGCCTATCAATATCACACTACTCAGTTAAATCTGTGTTAATGTTATCGAATTCCACGTTCGTGTTTTAGACATGACACACATTGACATTGATGTCACGTACTATTTTAGAACCGTCACTATTAAGGGTGAACATTAAACCGGGGGTCTTACATATTGAAGTCTTAAGAATCATTAGAGTGTGAACAAACATTGACCGATTTTGTTAGCAACTTAGGGTCTTTAAAATCTTTTAATTTTTCTTCTCGTTGCTTCTTAAAACAAGTGGACTCGGAATGACCAGGCTTATGACAGTAGGGACATTGTATACCAACCGGCTTATCATAAGGTTTATGACGTTTAGAATAAGAAGGTTCATGTGCATTCTTATCAAGATGTCGCTTAAGGTTCTTAATGTTAGGGTACGTACTTAAATATCTGTCAAGTTCCACAAAATTTGTTGGAGTATTTTAAGCAACTCTGTGCGTACCTGAATATCCGCGATGCCGGAGATCACACCTCGATTTTGTTTGACTCACCCCAGCCTGTATCCAGCCGATCTATCAGCGCGTAGAATACTCGATGTACGTAGCCGCTTCGTCGCTCTTGTACTCCACCATATCGCGAAACAAGTCGTAGAACCTCCTCGTTGCAACAAGCTTCAACTTCCTTGGTTCCACGGTGCTCGTAATAGGTTTCTGGTTAGAGTTCTGGCAGCCAGCTGTCATATTATGAAAAAATATCGCCCATGTCCCATGTGTAGGCGCGCCAGGTAAGTCGTTTTTTGATGTTGACGACCCAGCCGCTATATTTTCTTGAGTTTCACACCCCTATGTAAAATATTCTTGATTTTGAGTAGCTGGTATCGCGATCGACTCGTAGGGAGATTTTGGAATCGATCCCACCGCTGCTGTCGCAGATTCAATCAGATTAGCGTCCACATGCTCAATGTTGGTGTCCGTCATGTTATAATTTTATCAATCAGTGCGCACGACCGGCACAGGCGCTGTCTCAGAAGCAAGAGGAAACTCGAAATCTAGACGAACGCACTACTGACAGATACAACTGACACTGACACCTTCGACATAGACAAGCAGTGTTGTCATTCGCATAAATTGTCTATGATGTTTACGCAGTGTTGCCATTCAAATCAATTAAATAACTATACAAATCTCTAACATATATATATATTATTATATTTTATACCGAGTTTCCTCCGTGCCTCGGAAAGCACGTTAAGCCGCTGGTTTCGGCTGTCATTTTTAGATCTTTGACAGAAAGCCAAAAGCCTGACATCCATTCTTACCAGGGGGTATCGTATTACCCAGTTACTGGGTTGTGGAGGTCAGATAGGCAGTCGCTTCATGTACAATACTGGTACTCAGCTGTATCCGGTTAGACTGGAAGCAGACCCCGAGAATGTTTGGGAAAAGGCTACGCAGATGATGATGATAGGTTATTATCACATCATGGACACATGGAACATGGATGAAAATCAGCCATCGACATCGATGAATTATCTCAAAAACATCTCTTTCAAAATCAAAGATGAATTTTCCTCAAAGTCTCGAATTTGATCATCCTCGCCCACTTGAAAAATTGAACCTGTACAGTCTATATATTTAAACGATCCTTCCATCGAATGCAAATTCAATGTATCGCTGATCAGATAGTGCAAACTTTGCACACTCTAAGAACATCACTCATTCCCCCTTGAGTTTTAACCTCAAGGTTCAAATACACTTCTGTATAGTGGCGTGTTATATAAGTATGTATATAAAATAAAAATACTTTCAATTACCAGTTCGATTAGTTCTTCAGACATTGAAAGTAAAATACTCTGCCCACCACGAGAGTCCGCTAGCTAGCTAATCAATAAATACTGGATACAATGCTAGAAACACATTATTGTGTGTTGTGTTGTAACGTTTCGGAACCCTCACCACCGCACCGCTCTAGCGCGATCGGGATCGAGCCATCAGCGCCACGACAGATCGCGCTGCGACAAAACACACTGTAATAATTTGGAAATAATTATGTGTTTCCAACCATAGAAAATGTATGAAACCGATATGCTTCTGACGCGCTACGACGCAGAAGCATGTATCTGTTACCGGCCAAACCCGATTTCAGGCCAAACTAGTTTGTCCTAGGCCAGTTTACTGGTATAACACTGACCCAAACAAAACATTTACAATGCGCCTAACTTGGATGTGGCATCGCTCGCTACGCTCGCTCGGATCGCGCGTTTATAGTCACAGTTCTAACCTAACCTAACCGATCAAGATGGGGTGCTCTATATGATCCTGTTATGATGAGTCCTAGTTTGGCCTAGGACAAACTAGTTTAGCCGGAAATCGGGTTTGGCCGATTTAACTTCAATCTGTATTTGACATTTTCTTGATGTCCCCTTGTCTCGCAGACAGAAATATCGTAGAATTTCGTTCCTCAGAAAAGTTTCCCATAACATTTGGTCCTTGTATTGTTATCTATACATTTATACAAATAAATAAAATTAAAGTGACTGTTTGTAATATTAAAAAAACCGCTTTTTACTACATGCGTTATAGTATTGGCTTACTACAGACACTTTATACTCACACTTATCATCCATATTCATACTTTTATTTGTTTTTCATTAGCATTTTATCAATCGTTTCCTTTTTATTATAAATATTTTCTTGATGTCCATTGTTGTGACATTTTTTACATCAATCTTGTCAGTTGTTACCAGCCAAATTCTCTATGAAGGTTTCATTTAGATTATTTATATTAATAAAATGATTATCATCAATACGTGAGCTCAATTGTTGTATTTTATTATATAAATAATTACGAATATTTGCTGTGTAAAGATTGTGCAAGTTGCGAGCGCAACAATTTGAATCTGAAAAGAAAAAAAATGGAGAAAGATTGACAAGAAACGGAGGATCAGAGTGGAGAAAGAGTTATTTTCGGAGGGAGTAAAAAGCACAGTCAAGCTTGACTCAAGGAGAGTCTGGAACTGAATCTGACGGACTATGTCACTGCCCAGAAGATCTCACTACGGACTCCTGGGACCTCTAATACTAAAACTTCGGAAGCTGTCCAGCATTCCTGTCTGTAACGCCAGGGACCTCTAATACTGAAACTACGGAAGCTGTCCTGTATTTCTGTCTGCAACTGCGGATCATCGGAAACTGTCCTGCGTTCCTGAATCGTCTTCTCACCTCTTCTATTGAGTTTGCCTTTAGAGACGTTAAGTGTGGGTGTTAAGTGGTTTTTTTTTATTATTAATTGTATTTACATCTCATCATTAATATATTTATTTTTCCTTTTTTAACTTTTTTAATGTACAAATTAGCTTCTTTCCTCTTCATCATCAAGGAATAAGCAAGTTTGTTACAGCGTATGAATGTATATACGGTACATTTTCTATACAAATAAATAAAATTGAAGTATCTGTTTGTAATATTAAAATAACCGCTTTTTACTACATGCGTATGAATTTATATACGATACCTATACCAAAATAACATTTTTTACAATTTTTGTCAGTCTGTCTGTTTGTTCCGGCTAATCTCTGGAACGGCTGGACCGATTTTGAGCTGATGTAATAAGAAATAACTAAGGGTACTTCTATTTTCGAAAATATCTAAAATAATTTAACTAAAACCACAAAAAAAATAAAAACACTAAATAAACTAAGTAACTTTTTTGTTAAATTCCACGCGGGCGAATTTGCGGGCAAGGCTAGTTTCGAATATTATTGTTTCAACTACTATTGACTTGAATGAAACATATTTTAAAGAAGCACAATTATGAATTTTATAATATTTTTATTTTTTATTTATCAAACTTGTCAAACAATAGAATTATTTTTTACCAAGTCAAAATGTTGTGCTACAAAAGTTAATGACAAAAACGACTCGCTGCAAAATCGACTCCTCGTAGTCTTGTCTGCCCCACCCTTTTTTTTTTTTTAGGATGGGAAATCATCAAATGATTTCTTCCGCTCTGGGCGGAGCGGAAGGGAGTGTCAGACTTGACTGACTAAAACCCATCCATGTTCCTTCTTAGCCCTTTGCGTTCCAGGGGCACGGTATCTCTTTCGAACAACCCGCAGCCCTGGCAGGCATCGGCCCTTTCGGACCCCTTCCGATTTGCTGACATCTCCTTGAGGCGCGCGTGGAACACGAACGCGCCGTCGGCACGGTCTGTCGTCATAAGACGGACGGACGGTGAGCTAGCCCATTACTCACCGTCCACAGGCCCGCGCCTACGGTGGCCGGGGGCCACTGGTTGCCCGCCGACGCCCGGGGCGTCTCCCGCGGCGGCTGGGACGTGAGGTTCTCTCCCTCTCACGTTCCGCCACCTCCTTCGCTAGCATGACTGCTTCGCAGAAGGAGGCGACGGCTTCCCATTCCCTCTCGCTCCGGACCATGGATTATCTGCCCCACCCTTAGAGTGTAATTTAAGCCCGCGAAGGTGTGGAGCTGAGGGGCAGGTGGTTTTCTAATGCTCACCGCCGCGGCTGAGGCTGGCCGGCTTACCAGCCAGCAAGCCGAAGTTGCGGTGGTGAGCGTTAATACAATCTGCGACGATAAGCTCGCGTGGGACCGCTGGAGCCCCGCAGCGCCGGAGCTGTGACAGAAACCATGCCTGTTACATGTTGCATACTTGCTTGCATGCTCTATGCAACATGCAACAGGCATGGATACTATTACAATAACAAGATTGTTTTCCTATTTGAGATTTACCCGCATTTTTTGTGAACGCGGTGTTGTAATTAACTGTTAACTGTTTAGTTAACTGTCATTCGATAAAATGTTATTCTAAGTAATAAGTTTTATACTTGATGTAAATAAACAATATAAGGATAAAGAATATTTGATTTGTTTTGCTGTAAAATGAATATTCTAACATTACTAACATTTAAACTTTATTCGAAACAAAAATCAATGATTTAAATTTCTTCAATCATATAAATTAATACGCAGTGTACTAACTATATTGTGCGTTTTGATTATTCTATGAAATGATAATATGAGAAAACATGTGAAACGAAATTCTATAAAACTATTAGCATAAAACAACGTACAACCCATTATCTCGTTGGAAAAAAAATTAAATGAGATAATATACGTGGGTTAGTATTCTTAATCTCTGACTAAACGATCTTTGTTTTTATTTATTTTTGCATTCATTCAAAATGGGTGGCTTCTGGGGGCAGAAACCCAGTAAGTAACCGAGGCTAGAATGTAGAATGTTGTTGCAAAACTAGCTGACCCGTCCAACTTCGTCTGCGTCACATTTTCACCGTTTTCATTTCATTGATGCTCCGCTCCTATTAGTTGTAGCGTGATGTGTGTGTGATGATTATATAGCATAATTTGTTTTCTTCGATAAATGGGCTATCCAACACTAAAACTTACTTACTTACTTACTTACTTACTTTATTTTCGAACCAGGATTTCCTGAGATAAGCGGGTTCAACCAAACTTTAACTTGTTTTTGTTATACGTTTTCATTTCCCAGGCTTCAAGGTGCTACAGTTATTATTTCTCATAGTTTTTTAGAAATACCATGCCAAATCTCGAAACTGATACAACTAGGCCATGATAAGCAACAAGAATAGTTTGATGATTAACTTTTTTTGATAAATTGTGTAATGCATACTTATTTTTTACAGATGTTCTTGCGTTCCAATTTCAAACTGTCAAATAAAATTTACAAAAATTTGGTAACATTTGCTCTATTCACAATTTGTCTGTTATGATTCTTATAGTCGTTGGTAGAAGTCTAGTTGTTTAGTAGTAGTAGTAATTTGTGTAAATTTATAAGTAAACTATTATTATTTAGCTAGTTAATTACTGTGTGAAGCGTATTGTTGATGTCACTTTCATATGATTATTTGTAAACAAGGCCGCATTATGTCGCAAAATTCTTTAGTTGACCTTTATCAAATATGAAAGCGCATATCTCTGTATCTTGGTATTTCGGTATGATGCGCTAACTCACACTAATTTGTTTTTTTTTTTGTACTTCTGCTAAATAAAATATGACCTGTCGTCACTTGGTTTTGTAAAGGTCGATGTCGCCATTAATCCAAGTAGGTAACTAACATAACGAAAAACTTGAAGATGACAGCTGGCTTTGAATTCATTAGAAATCTTACAGGTGTGAAAGTGCATTTTCATGAGTCATCATCATCAATATGAACTTTAGCAACAAATAAATAAATACAAACCAACCACAACAAAATACAGACCAAATACAGACGAAAGAATATCTATTATATAACAATACCAAGGTTTTGTGCACATAGTAGGACTTTACGTGAATGTATTCACTTGATTAGCATTGCGATTAATGTTCACTTTTTTTTTCATCGTTATTTGCTTATTATTTTTTCATCTGAAGAATTCCTACCAGGATCATTTGTGTATATTTAATATGCGGCACAAGATTCATTCAATCCTTAATGAGATAGAGATAATGATGTTATTTTAAGCCAGGCCTTACAATATTAGGGATGAATGAGTGCGCAGAACATCATCATCTTCCCGCCCTTGTCCCATTTTATTTGGGGTCGGCGCAACACGTTTTATTTTTCCATTCTCCCCTGTCAGGCGTCACAGCATCATTAACTCCTTTCTCTTTCATATCATGCCTCACAACATCCATCCATATTTTCATTGGATGCGATTAAAATATAAATATATCCCACAAAGGAAATAAAACGTAGATGTTGATTGATAAAAATATTTTATTTAGTGTACAAATTACGCTACTAAAACACAATAGCTTATATTACAAAATAATATGGCAGTGAGCATCAAGTAACGAGGAGCTAGCCGTGCGGCCGACGCCCCCCCGCACGCTCCTGTGTCATGGTAATAGTCCTGTTATTTGCTAAACGTTATCAGAGTGGCAGAGCACATTCGCTGAAGAACAACCGATTAATTCACATTGTAACGGATTAATCAATTGTTATTGAGCGAGTAGTCGTTGGGTAGCTTATAGGGGTTTGGGGATGGACTCTCCCTCCGCGAAGAAACCTTTCTCATCAGCACCGTAGACGACCTCCACGAGCTTGCCGTTATCGTCGATGTAGCTGTAGGTGCCGCGGACGACGACGACGTTGTGGGGCTTGTTCTCCTCATCCAAAACTTCCTTCACTTGACCCTCTTCTTCACGTTTGCTGCCGTTCGAAGTTTCGTAACTGTTGATATTGCATATATTAATAACATTTCGTGTTATAGGGAACTTTATACGGCTACATCCACTTGTAAAGTAGATAGATATTTAAGTAGAAATCAAATTAACAAGTTTTACCCAAAGTGGTATGAACCGTCGGGCTGCACATCGTTTTGGGAATTGACGATCTCGATGGTCTGCTCAGCGGGGGCGGCAGCGGCGACGGCCACGAGGGCAAGGGCGACAAGGATCATCTGGAGACCAAACATACGTATAAATAGAGCATAAAATATTGAAGTACGAAACAAACCAATAAAGATACACAATAGAGACACTGGAGTTGAAATAAATATAAATGTACGTTTTAGACAGCTACACAAAAAATAATATGTATTATTGAAATTGTAAATAAGGATAGAATACTCGTTATATATAAATACACGTACGGATTTCATTTTGATAGGCTTTGTTCGGTGGCTGCTGTGCGACTGATGCTAGATCGATCTCAAAATGAGCTTTTATACATTTCTCTGACTTCTAACATAACGCATGATGTACGATGTCGCTAATCCGGATTTGGTCTTTGATAGGCACAAATGTGCGTGATATTTATTTTTAAGTTGACATTAACCTTTAACCGCCTGTTTTAATAATTAATTCTCTGTAGAAAATGCAAATCAAAATACTTTTTTAGGTTTTGACAAATAAAACAAGTTACGTGTATATTATTATTGGATACGATTTAATTAGGTCATAAATTATCTCAGTAATAGTTTACTTAAATAAATGTTCTTTGGATGAAGGTAGTGTAAATAAATACAGGAAGAAGCACTCAAGGTTCGCGGCAGTTTAAGGATAAAAGATCTTTGGGCTCCAGTTTTGCGATATGCGAGCCCTGAGAGGAATAGAGGGAGACCTTTGGCAGGAGTAAAAGTGACAGTGCAAGGTAATAAAAGGTAGAGCAGAACCGGTGCAGCCATGTTGAGGAACACCTGCGAACACTGGACTTTTATTTGTCTAAGTCCGGTGTCGAGAGCCGCGTCCGCATTCATTTCCCTAAATTTTAATTTTATTAGCTGTTGTCGAGTAGTCTTATCCCGTGCCCTGTCGAACCAGCTCTAAGCGCCTAACAGTCGTATGTAAAACAAGTCAAAGTGTTTACTTGAAGTACATATCATTATTTAAGATACGATTATTATTATGTAGCTTAGTAATTGCTGCTGCAAAAGTAAGAACTCTTAGCTTTGCTTTCTTTGTCGTTTCTATTTCGTTTAAATTCTTGTCTATTGCTTATAAAAATTGCATAAGTAGGTAATTACTTTAACTTGACTATAGATACTGGGGAAGACATCGCGCCTCTTTCATGGCTGGACTCGAGGGCGTCTTCCACCTTCAGGAACCTGTAGAATGGATACTTTTACCCGGTGGACACTGTACATACGGCTGACGTGACCCGCCGACCTGCCCAAAGCCATTTTAGTCTGCAGCCTTTTCACCTACGAGTACCTACATCATTATTACCCCTTTTGGAGCGCAGCGTGGTATTACGAACTCTGCCCGTTCTCTTTACCATATCTCTTTGGCAAACCTGTGATTCGGTGAGCGACCAGGTCTAATACGGGATGCAAACCAACAGCTAAGCTACGTTAGTTCAGCTTGGCTCGCTTAGCTGCCGCAGTTTTTCATACTTGTGTGCAAACTGGAAACTATGCAACACGTATGAAAAACTGCGTCAGCTTTGCGAGCTTGGTCTCTGAATCGAACGACTTGGCGCAAAAACTTCTGTAAAGGAGACATTTTTTTTTCGGCTTACTTATATGTTACATTTAATATTCATATTACACCAAAGAAACGTAACCAATTTATTATAGTAAATAAACGAAAAATAACATATAAATAAATGATAAATAAGATCTTCTGTTTACCTGTCATCATCATTCATTCATCATCATTTCAGCCGAAAGACGTCCACTGCTGGACATAGGCCTCCCCCAAGTGTCGCCACATTGATCGGTCCCGTGCGACTCGCATCCAGCGGATCCCCGAAACCTTCACCAGGACAATTTACCTATGACAAACAATAAATAAATGAGATGAATATGAATAAATCTAAACGGAATCTTGAAATGTTTTTAGCGAGTCAATCCTGTTGTGTCAATGTCATTTGACCAGACGTTGCCCCACACTAGGAATTTCTCATGTATCGTGGGTGCGTTTGCAAACATTTAAACTCACATACACAAACTGCCAGACCCGGAACAACTACCTGTAGGTCATACAAATATTTGTTCCGTACGGGGATTGAACCCGCGACACGCATCGCAGCAGTCAATCGCTCAGCCACTGCGCCAACCGTGCCGTCATTGCTTGAATAGGGGTGATTTTTAAGTAGCGTTCCTAATGGTACTAATATATGCTTTAAAATATACAAATAAATAGTTTTAAACTGTGAACATTTTTAATGCTATTTTTAAAGGTTTCTACTAAAATCGAGTAGATGTTTCAAAAAATCATTATGGTACGGAATATAAAATATTACCGTTAGACAAGGCTTAGCTAAAGATAACCATTGTAATCTGGCAATTATAAGGAAGAAATCAATAGACGTTTCATTAATAAATGCTACAATTTATGTAGTATTCTCCAAACAAAAAAATGTCTCCTTTCGAGTAAAGAGGTCCAAACACTGCTTCGACAATGTTACGCCGTTTGTTGTCTGCCGCCGTCAGCAATCGCGGCACCCACCGTCCTGACAGCTTTCTTACACTTATCTTATTCAATTCATCACTTATAAAATCAACATTTATTAGACATAAAATTTAATCTTAATAATTTTAACGTTAATGTCGGTCTTAATAATTGCTTTGTTTATTTCTTTTTATCACACACAGACTCACTTTAAGCAGTAAAATCTTATAGTTATAAAACGAACTTGGTTAAAAATCATACCAATTCTTACTATTGTCTAGTAATTCTAGTATCTAATCATTGGTCATAATCACAACATTGTTAATTCTCATAATCACCGTTTTTTTCATAATTAAATAATCTAAATATAAATAATAAAACAGACTTATAAAAAAATCTTTTAAATAATCAACTAACACATTAATAAGACTTCTTTGCTGATTTAATAAAATAGGCTTTTAAAAAAATCAGAGCGTCAACAGCTTTGTCCGACAATCTGTTTCTGATTTTTGTAATAGTGCCACCGGACAAGGTGAACACTCTCTCGTTTTCAAAAGATGTCAGTTTAATTGTAGTTAAGGCTTTATACAGTAGTTCCAAAGTTCCTGTACGTTTTTCGATTGCTTCAAGCAACTTAAACTCCTTTTTTAATGTTGCTCTTGTTTTTTTTTTCTCGAATCTCGGTTACATTTATTTTGATATTTGTTATTGCTTGTTCCATTTGGTTTACAAAAGTCTCGTCAGGATAGTAGACCAAGTAATTATTCATTTACTAACAGATGACGCTAGGTTCCTCCAATTATTTGAAAATAAAAATGATAACATAACAATTTCGACAATCTTGTCTCGTCTCGAGTCTTGAACCAAAAGTCCCGGGAAACGAGACATCTAAAATTACGAAGAGTCCCGGGACTTCGTGATACGAGACGTCCCGGGACCCAAACCATAATGTACATAGACAACATCATTGTGCTGTCTGTCCATGAGTCTTGACTTGTGCCCGGTTGACGGCGATAGGGTCGCACCGTATTAAATGGGACTTAAACATAATTGGCAAAAAGTTCGTTTTGAATCTATCTATCATCACCACGTAACCAAAAAAAAACAATCCCACACCTTGTTACAGAAATATGTCTCGTAAGTGGGAATAATATAACCTGGTTATTACAACATATCATCACGCGTGTTATCCCTGAAGGGTTATGCAAAGCTTTACCTAACAGTACACACATTTTACCTATTATGTTTAAGTCCCATGTAAAGGGCGAGCATTTTTTTTATTAGTGTGATGTCGTCAAATGACCCTTCCCGGTCTAGGCGGAGCGGAGTGTCAGACTTGTACTGACTAAAGCCTATCCATGTTCCTTCTTATCCTTTGTCCTAACCTAAATCAGGGTCAGCCAAATCCGTTCAGCCGTTAACTCGTGAAGGCGTGACAAACTGATAATATCACGCCTTTAGCCCTTTGTGTTTCAGGCCCAAGGTATCTTCAGGGTCAAGGTTCTTTTGAACAGTCCCGCAGCTCCGGCAGACATCGGCCCTCTCGCCCTTTCCGATTTGCTTACATCTCCTTGAGGCGCGCCTAGACCACGAGCGCGCCGTCGAAACGCCTGTCGTCATACGACGGACGAACGGTGAGCTAGCCCATTACTCACCGTCTACAGGCCCGCCCCTACTGTGGCCGGGGGCCACTAGGTAGCCCCCGATGCCCGGGGAGTCTCCCGCGGTGACTGGGCTCTCTCCCTCTCACGTTCCACCGCCGCCCTCGCTAGTATGACTGCTTCGTAGAACAAGGCGACGGTTTCCCATTCCCTCTCGCTCCTCAGACAGTAGACCTCCACGGTGTGCTCCACCGTGTCCTCCGGGCGATCCATGCAGTGGTGACACCCAGGCGTTTCCTCCCGCTTGATTCGGTTCAGGAACCTCCCGAAACATAGTGACCCTGTTGCCATCAACCAGTCAAAAATCCATTCTCCGTGGTTGCTACTGAGAAATTCCTGAAGGAAGAACCCTTCATTAGCTGATTATTACTATGATATGCTAATGCATAAATCCATGCGCTTTCAACTCATCCTGCGAAGATTAATTGGTCCAACCAATGTCCTGTTGGTCCTGTTGGATGAATATTCATACACGTTTATTTTTACAATCATTTTAATTGAAGATTGTAGCTCAATATCAACAACGTTTATATTTCAATAAAATGAAAAAATGAGCTCTTTTCTCCCGTAAGCGAAATTTCAGGAAGATTTTGAGTAAAATACAATTGGGCATAAATGATGTCAGGTGGCTAGCAGCAGTGTGTAAGGTCATTGTAAGTCAAATATACTATAAACCCCGCATAAAATTCACGTCAAGGTCACATTATGGCGCGAAAACCGCTTTTGCTTGACCCTTGACGAATATTAATATCCATCAAAACGAAAGACCAAGCGAGGCTTTAAATCGTCGGCATGTATAATGTGTACAGTTTTTCAAATCAGTCTTTCATCATAAAACTTTTGAACCGAGTCTGATTTACTTGTGCAAGTGCTATTGCGATAGCCTCTATCACATGGGACCTAATGCCATCACAACTGGTTCAATCTGTAATCTATTCACAATATCCATGAGGGAATGTCCTTTTTATTCATTTGTGGTCGCTCTGTCTCTTCACCTATACCTTCAAGTAAATTGACGCAGGCAAGAAGGTTGTCAGGCTCTAATGAGATTGGGCTGACCGCGTCAGCCGCTGGACGATGCCCATTGAAACAAAGGCTTTACACAATAGGATAATTTGAACGGCACTGCTTAGTCCGGCGCAGTATACGGTGAGACTAGCTGGACGCTTCGACCAAAAAATGTAAATCAATTCTTTGTCAATGTCTCTTAAGCGCCTCTAAGTCGTCCCGCCAGCATATTTTAGTCAATATTGGTGTAAGAAAATCTATAATGAAGGAATAGTATTATTAATTAATGTCAAGCTATTCACGGAATGTAGTCAGGCAAACGTTACGGTATGTCCAAATTATAATGTGTTCCGGAAATATTAATGCAAACATACTTACGTTACATTATTATTTGTAAGAAAGGTCATGTTGCGAAATACAGAACCCTTCTTAAATGTTAACTCTCTATTAATAGCCAGATCGAATTGTGATGCGGTATTTCTTCTTAAGGACATTGATCTGAGGTACTGAAACTTGAAAAAATCCAAGACAATGTATTCTTCCGTACCAACACAATATTATTCTCGTATTTTATTGTCATTATCGTAACGGCCAGCGTTACCTCATGTTTTATTAAATTAAAACAAACATATTCCAAGGTATTTTAGCAATGGTATTGATAACTATGAGTGACCACTAGAATATAGTTATTTAAATTAATGTATAATAAGTTTATGATAAGTTAGTGATAAGTTAGTGTATATGATAAGTTAGTTTTTGTCAAAATGTTACCACAGATCTTATCTATCCGTCATGTTTGTATTTTTTTTAAAGGACTTTGCATGGTTCTCGATAAGTGCATCTGTGATAGACGGACACAAAAGAAAGATTACAAGGATACAGTTATTTCTTTAAATAACACTAGAAACGCGATATTAAACATGTTTACTTTTTGAGTTCCCGATATTTCGGCCGATTCTAGTTTTATTGATAGTACTAGTGACCACGTCCGTTTAAAATTTATATTTCTCTAAAGTTCAGAAAATTAAAAAGTAAATATTAAAATATCGCTTATGTTTCGCCCGGCACGCTTACGTAGCCAACGAGCAAAAGCTGGTGAGCAAAACAACATAACATGAAATCAAGCTTGTTATAGTACCCTCATTTCGCCAGTAATGCTTAAGTTCCAAATAATAATAGGAGCCGAGCGTTTCGCCAACAACCGGGCACAAACCCGGATACCATGGCTGTTATTGAAAAAATTCTGATAGACAACCCACAGTAACACATTACCCGACCTGGGAATCGAATCCATTCATGCTTAGCAGTCGAACACTAGACCAACGCAACTGTGTAGATATAGTAAACCAAAGTTAGGGTTTAAAGAAGAAGTAAATGTGATTTGATTTTTCGTTAACCATATTTTTTTTGCGTGAGAAATTTAAACTATTATTTTTAACTAGGTGTGACCTCGGCAAAAAAATGTTTATCAATGAATTTCTTTAAAGCCTAAATTTCTTTAGACTTTGGTGTTATTATTTTTATTTTGGTTTAATTGAAATTTAAAATCTTGGATCTCATGGTAAATAACCTGTCGCAATTATATTAATCTTTACATACTTTAAGTGATCTATTTAATTGTTTTTTGTTTTATTTGGCAGTGTGTATATGTTGTTCCACAGTATATTTATACCAGACAAGCTCTAGACGTGAAGACTTATAATTTTTGTAATTGGCTGTCAGATTATCATACTGTTATTTTTTATCACTATTGTATTTAGCTGTAAGTCTTCCAAAGTCTTTAAATAAATAAATAAAAATAAATATAAATTGCAATATTGCCGGTCGTATTGAACAGACGTATCGAAGAATTATTACAATAAACAAAAAATCACTTGCGATATTGTGACTTAGTTTAACATAGTTTCACAGCCAAATTTTATAAGTACCTAGGTCCGCTACATAGAGTAGCGGACCTAGGTACTTATAAAATTTACTAACAGGCTAAATAAAATAGAAACCTTACTCCTTAAATCATAGTAACTGTAAAAAAATCCTCAAGGAAGCTCTTCAAACTATGCCCTATAAATATACAGAGAAGTTATTACATGTGATAAAGTAAATTTGTTATTAGTATCGTTATTTTGCTTTATTTTTTTAAAATTAAGTAGCTAAATTAACATAGTATAATTTTATACACTTTTCAAATAGGAACTAATAAGATTAATATGTTATGTGATTATGACTTTATTTATATTACATATATACATTATTTACAAACTACAAATACATCTGAAACAATAATAAAATATGTACGTAGGTACATATTTTATTAAAATTACAGGGCGTCATAAAATTCGTCCATCGCTGTCAACAGGAAAAGTGCCCAAAACGCTGGCCTCATTGCCACGTTGGATGGCAATGCTGATTCTGGGCAAAAAAAAGGCCAGCCCTCTGGTCACGTGAAGAGTTGACCAACCGTTTGGCGATATCTCGATACACAAGGTAGGCACTCGGGCCCCATGGCACTAGTGTTTCAACCCCAAACGGCTCATACATGACGTTATTTAATCAATTAATATTACCTTCAATCTCCTGAAACACAGGATCACCTAGTTCAGGCACAAATTATGTGTGAAGTTTACATAGTTTTTTTTTTTAAACGTTGCCCCGCTCTTTTAATTTCTCCTGTATCGTAGGTGCGTTTACAAACATTTAAAACTGACATACACAAACAGCCAGAACCGGAACAACTATCTGCAAGCCATACAAATATTTGTTCCGCGCGGGGATTGAACCCGCGACACGTAGCGCAGCAGTTAATCGCTCAACCACTGCGCCAACCGTGCCGTCAAGATTTAATACTTTCGCCAGTTTCTGACTTGTTTGTTTAATTTACTTTTTTGCCACCGACTTCCGAAAGAAAAGTTATTTTCCACTTTTTAGTGTTTTTTTGATAATCGTTTTTTTTTGTTGTAAAATAGATGATCATGCTTTTTATTTATTTTACTATTTATATACACACAGTAGACATCACAGCAAAAAACATAAAATATTGTGAGTACAAAGGTACTTATTTCAAAAGCTATTTCTGCCATCAGACCTGCGCTGTGTAAGGATACTGCTGGACATAGGCCCCTCACAAGGGGCGGTTTGCCATAATCGCCACGCTTGGCAGGCGGGTTGGCGATCGCAGCACGGTTGTTACAAAAGCACAGAGAACGCTGCTGCCCATTCTCTGGCAAGTCCCTTAGGCGCCTCTTACGACACCCACGGGAAGATAGGGGATGATGCTATTATTTAAGTCCGACACCATACAGAACCCGACACCATACAGGACCTACAGAATATATATGTACATATAAATAAATTACTATTGAGAGGAAAGGTAATGCTCTTTCACTCTGTTGTTGTCTTTAAATCACGAATGCTAAGGCGGAAGTGAGTTCCACAACCTTACAGCATGCACAGAGAAGGAATAGAAGTAATAGCTGTATTTATGGGGATGGGATTTAAGGATGGATCTAAGGTGCGATCTACATGGTACGTCACTGGGGCGTGTGTAAGAAAAACGCTCGCGCAAGTAAGAAGGATAGGACGGGTTGTGTTTATGTAGAATATTGAAGAGGAGACATAGGATCCTAGTGTTCCTGCGAAGACGGATTGGGAGCCACTTGAGTTCTTTTCGAAGGTGACAAACGTGATCATTTTTACGGAGACCAAAAATAAAGCGAATACATACATTTTGCAAGCGCTCAGGCTTATTAAGCGCTCTAGCTTTTAATTGTGATATCTTACAAAAATCCTAGTCAAGTATCAATTCCACATTGTAACAAGACACTAGCACATCGTCCACGACGTCGTACGATAAACAGAAAATGTATAATAAAGAGGATAACTTCAAAATTACCTAAACAAAGCTAGTAAAATTCATTTGGGAACCTCCGCCGGGCCTTTCCCTACCAAATGAAAAAATTAATCATCTAAATCGGACCAGTAATCAATGAGATTAAAAAACACATTAAAAAAAGATGCTGTTCGAATAATTAAGATTCAATATTTTTTAATTCTTTCTTAGTAAGAAGTCAGTTAAAAATAAAAACTTATAAAATATCTGGACTCAATTTCCCATGTATAATGTGAGCTCGGCCATAATTCTACTGATTGTCAAAGAAGACCCGTGGCGTGATGGCCAAGAGGCTGATTTAGAGGGCAGTACTCCTCGATCTGGCTCGTATTGTGAGGAGGTCTGTCTCTGGAGCCGTAACTACCGGTAGCTTGGGGCCTGAGATCGGTGGTGAATAATTTTTTGAATAGAGGAAATAATAATAGTTACAGCTTAAATCACATTAATTTATTAATCTTAAAAAAGTTAAACTACGGGAACTAAACACGGCTAATCGTTAATCCGTAAAAAAAATCAGCATAATTAATGTTATCAGTCCTTGGCTATTCAAATTTGAATGGTTGTTTGTAGTTTTATCTCCTTCAGACGACCTTGGGGATGGATTTGCCTTCAGCGTGGAAGCCGGTCTCATCAGCGAAGTAGGTAATGGTGTCTGGCTCGCCTTCATCATTCAGGAAAGTGTAGGATCCGCTGACAACGATGACGTTTTTGGGCTTGTTGTCCTCATCCAGAGTTTGCCTCAGAACGCCTGTCTCCTGCCTGGAGCTGCCGTCTGAAGCCTCGTAACTGTTGATTTTGTTTAAGTTAGTTCTACATGAGCAAACATTCGATGTGTAACATGTTAAATGTATGAGACATCTATACTTAAGATTATTATAAAGAAGTAAATTTGTTAGTAAATTTGTAAGTAGGAGGTAATCTTCAGAAACACTGATCCGATTCCGAAAATTCTTACACTAACGTGAAAATATATTATCCCCAAGTGTCATTGGCTACGTTTAATAATACATAACTAAAGACAAACATATAAAGGTATACTATCTTATTGCAAAATTGTAATGTAATGGTATACAGCCCAGTTTTTTTAGACTCGAAGCCGACCCTAGCAAATTTAGGAAACTGCAATAACCTAGTAAAGTTGGGCTTCGAAGGTGATAATGGAACAGAGAAAAACGAATAGCACATCGGATATAACATACCTATAATTATAAGAGCCATCTGGGTTCGTCTCTGAGCTGTAGCGGATGATTACAGCGGCTGGCTTCTTCTCAGTTGGCGCAGCTGAGGCGATGGCCACTAGGGCGAGGGCGACAAAGATGAACTAAAACCAAACATATCAACAAGTTGTAGTAGGAAAGAGAAAAAGGGTGGTACTTAAAACTGTATTCTAAGAGACCAAAGAGGATTTTACGTTTTAACGAAGAAAACGAGAATCCATACTAAATAATTCAATTATTGAAGCTTTGAACTTCTCACAAAATCTTTGTAATCATTTAGCTCACAGAATTATCTCGATAACATTGGATGCAGTACGCAGGATGTAAGTAGTTCAGTCTGGATGACTTGCGTCTGACCACCGAAAGGACTATTCCTGCTTGATGCGCCAGGACGCTATTAACACTTAAAAACTTTCTCCTCCTTAGTCTGGTTGTTTGTTTTTTGTTTAATTCCTTTTGACCGAAAAAGAGTGGTTAAACATCAGTGATCATCAACAGAGCGTGAGATTTTTAAACAAAATTTTAATAAAATTAAAAGGTCTCGTTTTTTTTTTGCTTTACTCCTATTTGGTCCGCATAAAACAGGCGGTAAGTAGATTTGGTCATCGTTTGCACGGGGTATTGTCTTAAAAATGAGCAGACGCAGCTTTAGTTGACGTACCTAGCACAGCAAAATAGTATAGATACTAACTTACCGAATTCATGTTGAATTTGATTGTGTGGCTACTTAGTGGGCAACTGATGCTTTTCTGGTCTTAATGTAACCTTTTATACATTTCTATGCTAATATAAATAAATATGTCTAGATATATATATTTCTTTATTTGAAACACGATCATGATGTTGGCACGTGGATCTCACACACACATGCGTAAATCCTACCTTACTACCTACCGTGCGTGTTAGTATCAAAAACTAGAAATATTAAGAAAATAATGTGAGTTATAAACTTGAAATGGAAACTAATTTTAATTTACAAGACTCTTACTCAAATATTTTAATATTATAATCGTCGGAATGTGACGACTTATGTTGGCCCGACATCCATTTTTGAAACGTTTCTTCAATCCGTTCAAATCACTGTATAAATAATCACAAATTACATTTGAATATGATTGCATTTTAAAACAATTTCTTGTTACCTTCTCATTACCTACTTATTAAAATCTACAAAAAAACATGCGAAAAATGCCCCATTAATTGGTCGCTGGTCATAGTAATGCCCTAAAAGTAGCTAAGATTATGCTGTAATACTACAGTAGTAGATCTGCTGTAAAAAGTGGTTAAAATATTAGGTCTCTAAAATTTAAAAAAAAAACTATGTTCTGTATAAAGTAGATAGAAATAAAACATGTTGTGAAAAAAGTGTCTGTAACAATAGCAGCTATCAACGTTAATCTCTACAAACAAAATTCGCAGTTTATATAATAGTGTTCTGAAGGAATCATTAGGACTGATTAGTTAAATTCCGTTGAGGTCAAAAATGTGTATGAAGAGAAAATACTTTAAAATAAAAAACAAAGCACCGTATTTTCTAAATTGATTTAAAGAACTCTTTAGGTGCAATTTACTCGTGACTACAGTGCTACTTTCGACGTATAAGTTGAGCCTTCCTTATGCCATACGGTTTAGCTGCTTAGTCGAACAAAGTCCCTACCTTAGATTTATTTATTTATTTATCGCAAACACTACTAACATTACATACAGGGAATGCCTAATGCGTTAGCGTGGTCCTTAATTAAACTATTTTATATAACTATCTTAAATAACATAAAACGTACAATATTGTTTTTGTGAATTCATTCAGAGAGCAGGAAAAAAAAATCGATCCTGTCAGCAGTGTCTTTTAGTGCGTGCAAGGCGCGCGCCAGTAGTGCCTTGCTGAGCAAGTTGGTTCGTGCGCGAGAAACTGCTAGTAACCGTGGCTTTCGGCGGCGTCACGCGGAACAGAATGATAGGGCACAAGTGCGGGCGCGTGAATTTCAAACGGCTGTTATAATATTGTTATAAATAAACTTAATATGAGTATAAAAAACATTTTCTAGAAAGTTGTTTGTTCTCATGAATATAATCACGTGTTTAAGTATCGGTCACTAGTTACCAGTCACTCAATATAGAAAATTGTCAGAACGTGTTAAAATATTGTTTAAGTCACTAGAATTTTAGAACAAGGACACCATCCGCCATAATATTATATTAGTATGTATGCAAATGATTTAAAACGCACATTTGAATAAAATTTAACTCTATTTTATTTTATTATTATTATAAGCTGTTCGGGAAACTTACAGTTAATAAAAACAACGTTCCCAAACGATACGGATCTGGAGGCCATTCACAAGTTTCCACAGTTAAAGAAACAAAAAAACACAACAAAAGAAGAAGGTAATCACAAAATACCTACTAAAACATAAGTTACGAGATAGAACAAACTAAAAATATAAATATTAAAAAAAAAAAACAAAGAACCGCCAGATATTGAGGCACAAAATGCTTGAGATAGTCTGTTGCCATCCAAATCTAAGTTAAAATATATGACAACTTTGCAGAATCTTCTTCTTTGGGAAATCAATGAACTGACCATTAAATATACCTAAGCCTAACATGCTATGGAGTATACATTCCATGTTTAAAGCACGGTTCTGCAAAAACACAGAGGGAACGAAGCTCCGGAAAATCAGTATTTGGCAGCAAAGGTCAGTAATTGAACTAATATCTATTATGCCTAGTTAACCCTATGTCCGTACGCTAAATCATACCTTTCTAAGCAGTGTTTCATCTCTTTCCAGGTTGCGTTAATATTCGGTATAATGGAGGATATAGACATCAGGAACTTACTAATTTAACAACAAAAACTGTCTAAAATCATGGCAAATTGCTTCTAGTCAAAACCAACCATACTAACCCCTCGTTTTCACCAAGGTATAATACATGTATTTTACTAATTTTATGCAATGTTTTCGTTTCTCATATACATGTATAAAACATGTTGTATTCAAAACTTGTTGAAACTATATATACATGTACAAAACTTGTTGAAAGTATGCAAAACTTGTTGTAAGTATACAAAACTTGTATGAAACTTGTTGGTTGAAAACTAGTTGCCTACATGTTTATGATTTCATGTTTTTGTGTAGCTAAACTTGTAGAATTCAAGTCTAATTAATTCAGTCCGTAGTTTTATGTTATCTACTAATATCAAAAACTGTTGTGACAATGGAAAGAGAAGATGCTGAAGAACTTTACTTCATATGTGCAGTATACTTGTTCATGCAAACTGAAGCAAATTCTTCTATGAATTCGTTTAATTACTTAATAAAAAATTTGGTTTCTTTTACAAATAGTACAATTTTTTATGACATAACTAGTAGATCCATGAAGTTAGAAGCAGATTAAATAAGCAACGAATTTCAATAATATTTTTTAAATCCGTTGCCTATTTAATCTGCTTCTGTAATTTTTCACATTCCACAGGCATTCTTGTACATGCAAAAGCTCAATGACTTCTAAAGTTTGTTTCTTTGACTATTCTATTCTTCTTCCTCGTTGTTTTCATTAACGATAAAAACGCGGTTCGTCCGGTATGTTGAAAACTTTATCCAACAAGCATGGATAAAGTTTAAAACTTGTTTGTAACTAGTATTAGACAGAAAATGCAATAAAATAAACAATACTTGTCTAAAACACGACTGTATTTTGTAGGTGAGAACGCTGTCAATGTAGCTGACAAGTTTTAACATGTCGCAGACTTCAGTGTAAACGCAAATGTGTTTAATACTTGTAGACAAACTCGTTGGCTACACAGTGTGAACGAAAGAATGTTTGAGACAGTCTCAATACATGTATAAAACAAATAATTGTGTTTTGACAAGTATTCTACAAGTTTTGTATCAAACTAGTATTTAACTTGTTTATTGGTGAAAACGAGGGGTAAGAAGACGATCGTTTACACTTCACGGACCATTTATGACATAGTAATGAAATACGAAGCTCTAAAAGTGAATGAGTATAAAAAATGTTTCTTTGGTAAAGTTGTTTGTTATCATGAGTATAATCACGTGTTTAAGAATTGGTCACTAATTACTAGTCACCCTATATACAAGGTGTTGTTTTGCAACCTAGTCAAAATTCAGGAGGTTGTCACATAAGACATAAATAATCAATTTCAATTACGGTACCTAGTTAATTATTAATAAACGCTGTTTTTTTGTTGTTTAAGTTTGTCAGTATTTCAGAATAACCCGTTTAACGTGGTTTAGGGAATAAAAAAATTATCGAATAAACGTTTGAGGTTGTTTGTATGTGTGTAAGAGCGGTTATAGGGCAAAGATCAGAAGGGCCGCGTTTAAAACACGGGTGGTTCACACCTACCGATTTCCGTAAATAAGAAAAAAAATATCTGCCCATATTATTATTGATTCGGGTCGAGAATCACTAGCATAGTTATCTCCTTGAATTTGACGAGGATACAAAACAACACCTTGTTGATCAGTCATTCCCTTATAGAATTTTTTGAGTAAAATACCTATCCATATCCGGACATTAGCCAAAATGAACAATGGACAAATCAATCGGATGTTTTGGTAGTCTATTTTCGGTTAAGTTTCTCACGAGTCGTGAGACTGGCGCCTGAAAACACGGGTCGCAAACATTACAAAAGTGAGAAATTGTATTCTGAGTCCCAGTAGTGGTACCTAAGGGTATTAAAGTTACGACATGGCATTTTTGGGTAACATTATTTCTCTTTTTTTAAGAATATGTTTTTATTCCAGTGCGGTTACTACTTGTATGAAATTCGAAAATAAAAATGGAAACAAAACCGCGTGTACAAAGTGACATATTATCGCCGCTACAGTGCCTACCTAACGGAACGTCCGTTACCGAACTGTGGCAGGAAATTTTTGGAGTTTAATTACGATTTCGTACCAAGCAGTAATTTTTGCATTTTTACTGTGTTTTATGATTGATCTAAGTAAAAAATAGACAATATTTCATATTTCTTAAACTACATGGGTCTCACCAAAACATGTCCTCTGCCTTCCGAACCCAGTCTGACCCGGCCACCTTTTTAGCTCGCGGTCCAGCTAGATTCGAAAAATACCTGAAAAATCTTGGTCCCGGAAGTCCTATCATGTAGATAACATTTATACTACAAAAAGGAACTGACCCTAAAACGATGTTTTAATCATTGATTTAGTTTTAATCGGAATTGATTACTTTCCAGTATTTTTGAAACAAAGCATTGTAGCTGACTCCAATTCAGCAGTAAAGAACAAAATTGTAACACTACTAAATAAAGTTTAGTTATCGAATTCAAAGTTGGCTCCTAAAGTTAAATCCCAATAATAGTATTACAAAACCGGCTAATTTACTGTTGGTGGTATCTGTGTTTTATCATAACAAATAGCCCCTCACTTTATACGAACCGAAGTGAGTCAGGTACAATCTTGCTTCTTTGTCAAGACCGCTGTTCTGTTCTGCATAGCTATTCACAACCACTCGATTGGACAACTAATCTAATCGAATGATCGTGCAATCGATCAAGTCTTCCAAACGCTATTCACAAACCCGAAACCGATGAATGTTGACCAATTTTGACATTATTTTTCGATTGTGATTCGGTTATGGAGACATCAATTTACCGACAGCTACACACATCAAAAGTGTCTAGGGATCAACATATATTTTTGCAATAACTTTTCTCCTGATTGATATTAATTAAAATTTTCTTTAAGGATTCATCAAATAAAGTGTTTTCGTTTGTTACAGTAACGATAAACCAAGTCACCTTTGCATTAATAAAGAAATTTGCCATTTTCTAATAAAGGGATTTTTGACATTTGAACCACTAACATTAAAGTTCGAAAAAAAGACTGAAATAACAGTTTTCTTTAAAATTTTATTGGGTAACTTAAACAATTAATAATCCGTGTTTCTACCGCGAACACTAACAACACAAGAACATCGGTTTGGCATACTCAAAATGAGTTCATCCAAATCACGCTGTGGAATGGCCGCCCATGTTCGTTGCAACAACAAAAAAAGGTCTTCTTGCGACTGGATACCCTCCATATTCGGCAGAGCTCTTCTCTGTAGCATATCCCATGCATGCTCAATCGGGTTCAAGTCTGGCGACTGAGCAGGCCAGGGCAGGACATTGATGTTAGCTGCGGCGAGAGTCTGTCTTACAACTCTTGCGGTGTGCGGTCGTGCATTATCATGCATTAACTGAAATAAGGGACCGATTTGCACTTGTAGAGGAACGATGACGTCTGATACAATCGTCTCAGCATAAATTTGAGCGTTGAGGTTGCCTCTGATCCAAATCAACTCAGTTCTTCCGCCGATCCAAATACCCGCCCATACCATGATGGTTCCACCACTATAAGGATGGACTTCCTGGCAGGATTTTAATCGCTGTTGGCGTCCAGGGGTTCTCCAGTGTCGTATACGTCTTGTATCCGGTCTCATACCAAAACGAGACTCATCAGAAAAGCACACGAAACGCCATTGTTCTTCTGCCCAATTTCTGTGTTCAAGAGCCCATTGATATCGAATCCTACGATTGTGCATTGCTATAGGTGGTACCCGTAGCGGTCTTCGGGAATGAAGGTTCACTTCATGCAAGCGGTTTCTGACTGTTTGGTCGCTAATTAAGTTCCCTGAAGAGTGATGAAGCCTCACGGCTAACATCATGGCGGTTATTGTTGGAGCTCTTCGAGTTAAGATTTGAATGTATCGGTCTTGTCTCCGTGTGGTGCAGCGATACCGTCCTCCATGGCGCTCAGCCACGGTACCAGTGCTTCGGTAACGTGTCCAAAGTCGACTGATAACACTCTGACTTGTATTCAGAGCTAAAGCCACAGTACGTTGCCGGGAACCAGCTTCTATCATTCCCACGGCTCTGAGCATTTCTTCCCTGCTTAAATGACGTCGCCGCTCCATAATAACGTTGGTTTTAATCAGTAGTAGGGAAACAGTAGCACTAATAATGTCTTCAATGCGTTGTATGTTTTTATAGGGAAAATATTGACAGCTGATTTTCATCTTTTACTCGAATTTGATTCACAGTTCCTGATTCAAATTATGAAATGCACCAAAAAGGATCCATATAAATTTATAAAATCATAAATTTATTACAAAGCCACATCTCAATCTCAAGAAATCCGCATAAAAATGCTTGATCCCTAGACACTTTTGATGTGTGTATTTGCAGTAGAGAGTGAAGTAGAATGAAAATTAAAAGCAATTTATACTTATTTAAGCAGTGTATGAAGTAAGTGTACATAGTGTATAGATAGATAAACTATTGTTTTGACTATTACTTAAAGATTTACACAAGTTTTAGTGGTTACATACGTACGTAACATAAAAGTTTGTTCACGAGTTTGATGTTAATTATTTGGGTAGATGGAGTTCGTGTTTGTGCAATCCTGAGACCGTCGGCGTGCCGCAAGACAACAGAGGCTGGAGACATTATCTCTTCACCGAAGAATACGAGACATGATGGATCCATTTGCTTGACCCGCGCTTCCAGTCCGTGTACAGGCTATCGCCTGACATGGTCCGTAGCCTAAATGTGGAAATAAAGCCATATTTTCTAAGCGTGCATTCATCAGGCGCAATCCCCTATTGAACTCAAAGTAAGTAATATTAAATATAAAGTACTTAGGTAATGAAAGTCATCACATTAACATCACGGTCGAGAAGGTATACGACGAGGAGTCATTATTCACCCACATTTGTTATTATCCAATCAGGCACAAACTATACTGTTACTGATAAACTCATCCTTATAACCCTACCTCTATGTAGTAGGTACTGCCTTAGTGTGGCTAAGGTTTACCTAGAGCCTCCCTGGATTTAGGTAAACCAATAATTGTAACAAAGTAGTAACCCTAGTATACGTGGGACACTCAGAAAGTTTTGCGAAACTAAAAAAAATTGTTCTATACGTACATATATTTTTATTAAATCTTTTCAAAGTACTTTCCACCAGCCTCTATACAAAGATTCATGCGCCTAAACCAGTTTTCAAAACACTTTTTCCAGTCCGCCGCAGACACCTCGTTTACAGCCTGCTCGAACCCAGCCAGCGCATCTTCCGGCGACGAAAATTGTATCCCTTTGAGCTGATTTTTTATTTTTGGGAATAAAAAGAAGTCACACGGTGCTAGGTCAGGGCTGTAAGGAGGGTGACCCAGGAGTTTGACTGGCGTGCTGTCCAGGAAGTCCCTCGTTTTGAGTGCGGTGTGCGCAGGTGCATTGTCGTGGTGGAGCAGTAGCCCGCGGAGCCCTGTGTTTGGTCGCTTGTTGCTTATAACAGAGAAAACTTCTGGCAAACATTTGGAAGTATACCATTCGGCATTAATGCTTCTTTGATCCCGTAAGGGAATTGATACCAAGTGGCCAGTCAAATTAAAAAAGCTAGCGATCAAAATCTTACCCCCGCTTCTAGATCGCTTCACTTTGGTAGGCGTTGGCTCATTTTGAAACACCCAAACAGTCGACTGGCGCTTGGTTTCTGGGTCGTATTGATAAATCCAGGACTCATCACCTGTAACGATGTCGTAAACACGCCGAGACGAGCCTGCTTCAAATTTGTTAAGCATATCACGGCACCATTCCACCCGGGCCTGCTTCTGAGCATCGGTGAGGTTGTGCGGCACCCAGCGTGATACTATCCTCCTCACGCGAAGATGGCTGTGTAGAATCTCGTGAACGCTTCCCGATCCAATCTTCAATATGTGTTGAATCTCCTGATATGTAATTCGCCTATTGTCTTGGATTAAATTTTTCACTGCTAGCACGTTTTCTTCGGTAACAGCCGTCAAAGGGCGACCGCTTCTTTCGTCATCCCCCAAAGTTGGTCGACCGCGCTTGAATTCGTTATACCAACGATACACGGTTGCCTTGGAAGGGCCTTCATCCATGAATGCCATTTGAAGTCTATCGTACGATTCATCCGGTTTCAGGCGACACTTGAAATCGTATAAAATCATAGCTCTAAAATGTTCCCGGCGCAGATCCATATTTCAGTGAGACACAATACTTTGAATTAACTCGCAAAAAATGTGGAGGGAAATTTTGAAATTGGAACTTACTTATTTTTACTTATAAATAATCATATTTTCGAAAAACATAATAACTGGCCAGTCTCCCATATATAAAAACTTTTTTTCGCAATACTTTCTGAGGGGCCTGGTACATACATATAATACAAACGTGAATCCAATTGAGTCATCTGACATGCTTATTTATTTACTCTTTTATTTTAGGTGTTAGCTGCTAACCTACACTTTCATGGCCAAAGCAGTTGCCAGAAAACTGATGGGAGGGATGCCTTCGTGGGGGGTCCAAACGCCTCCTGCCGGAGGCTCTACGCGGGGGTCGTGCGGTCCATGGTCCTTTACGGGGCCCCGGTGTGGGCACGTTCTTTGAGGCGGCGAGCCACCCACTACCTGAACGCGCCCCAGAAGGTGGTAGCCGTAAGGCTGATCCGGAGGTACCGCACGATCTCCGGCGAGGCGGCGAGCCTTATGGCCGGATTGCCGCCATGGGATCTGGAGGCGATAGTCCTCGCGTGCCTGCACGAATGGCGCGCGGAGACACTACGCCGGGGGGAAACTCCGCTGCCGCGGCAAATTGTCGCTCAGCGGACAGACCTCCGGCGCGATCTCATGGCGACATGGAGAGAGCGACTGTCGCAACCCCGTGCAGGGCACGCCACAATAGTGGCAATAAGTCCCCTCTTTGAGGAGTGGCTGGAGAGGCGCCACGGCGCCCTCACCTTCCGCCTGACGCAGGTCCTCACCGGACACGGTTGTTTCGGGAGGTTCCTGCACCGAATCGGGCGGGAGGAAACGCCCGGGTGTTACCACTGCGAGGATCGGCCGGAGGACACGGTGGAGCACACTGTGGAGCTCTGCCCTGCTTGCGCTGAGCACCGCCGTGTCCTCGTAGCGGCGATTGGCGGCGGCGACCTCTCGCGTCCGGCCCTGGTTCAATCCATGGTCCGGAGCGAGAGGAAATGGGAAGCCGTCGCCTCCTTCTGCAAAGCAGTCATGCTAGCGAAGGAGGTGGCGGAACGTGAGAGGGAGAGAACCTCACGTCCCAGCCGCCGCGGGAGACGCCCCGGGCGTCGGGGGGCAACCAGCGGCCCCCGGCCACCGTAGGTGCGGGCCTGTGGACGGTGAGTAATGGGCTAGCTCACCGTTCGTCCGTCTTATGACGACAGACCGAGCCGACGGCGCGTTCGTGTTCCACGCGCGCCTCAAGGAGATGTCAGCAAATCGGAAGGGGTCCGAGAGGGCCGATGCCTGCCAGGGCTGCGGGTTGTTCGAAAGAGATACCGTGCCCCTGGAACGCAAAGGGCTAAGAAGGAACATGCATGGGTTTTAGTCAGTCAAGTCTGACACTCCCTTCCGCTCTGGCCGGAGCGGAAGTCATATGATGATTTCCCATCCTAAAAAAAAAAAAAAAAAAAAAGGGATGCCTTCGTAAGCTTGAGCCAGGCATCTGTTTCCAGGACCATAACGGAGACCACAATGACACTAAATACTGCACAAGTGTGTTAAATTCCCTTGCCAATTAATGAAAGGCAACAAATTTTACAAAAGTAAGAAGTATTCTTTATTTAAATTAAGAGATTACAACAATCACAGATTATATTGACTTTTATTTATTAATACACACATTTCATAGCAAAAAAAAAAACAAAATATACTTACTTTTACATGAGGAGAATTTAGTGGTATAGTACAATACAAGTCAACAGTAAAACAGGAACTTCTACTTTAGAAGATTCCAATAGTGTAACATCAGTCACATATTTGTTTCTTTATAACTAGAGTCACCATAAGTTTAAAAGATACAAGAACAACTTAATTATGAAATTGACAATGAGCTGTTACAATAAATTATAGTGTACAAGAAGAAATACATCTATTTATTGTACAATTAAAATGTTTATTTTCAGGAAATACAGCAGGTTCGGGTTGGCTGGTGTTTTAGGATATGTGGACGGGACACATGTTCTGCTGCTACATCTTGCTGGCTTCTAGGTCAGTAACTGTAACGATAATGATAAACATTCATGTTAAAAAATATACATATACTTAATTAGAATTTAATGTTTCCAGGTGACTCTGGAGCCTTGGAAGAATCAAGGGGGGGAACCCCCTTGATTCTTAATGCTGAGCCAAAGTACTTGGAAGCGTGGTACACAGAACTGCACACAAGATCCAGTGTCATGAGTTACTTCAAGGTGTAGAAAGGGCGCTTTAGGTGCTTGAATACGGCCCAACTAAAGTGGGATGCATCACCAAGGCATGTGCAGTTCTGCATGACAAGTGTATATGGGGCCGCTTGCCTGAACCCGAAGAAATTGAGTTGGTAACTTAAGTTATAATAAATAGATTATTTTTAAAATACGTTATGGTACGTTAGTTAAGTTCTATTAAATAGAGTATTTTAAAAATTACTTGTGTATCGTTTATTTCCATACCTTATCCTTCCTCCAGAAACAATCAAATTTCAGGCTGCAATTTGGTGAAGGATAGCTTCGATGCTATGCATTCCAATAGCGACATCTTCAATTTGCTGCGGCGTGCCGTGCGAGGATAGCATGAAGCGGGTCTGGGTGGCTTCTTGATTTCTAGGGCTCTTCCGTTAGGTATTTTTTTGGCACAGGCCGCATCCAATCCTGAGAAACGGCCCCGGGCTAAGTCCTCATGCCCCTGCGATTGTTTCTTTATCACTTTTCTGAAAATATCCAATGTCAATTACCTTTTGTAAATGATAAGTAAGAAAAAGGATGATGTTTTATAAACTAGTAAAATACTTACACCCATTTCTGTTTCAATATGTGTTTAATTAAACCCTAGTTTAGCACAAAACACTATTGAAAACTTTTGAGTTTGAGGTTATTAACTCATTATTGAAATGAAATTGCCGGTTTGACCGTCAAGGTCAAACCGGCAATTAAACAGTTTACAAAGCAAGTTTGATAAAAATCTGGTGAACTCATTTAATAAAACAATTAGTGTTTGCTGTTTTGTTTTATATAGGAATACTAAATGTAGATTCTGTAGCCGTACATAACAAAATCCTTCGTAAAAATAATTAATTTGCCAGTTTAAATTTTCTACCACCAGTTTCTATTTCCTACCATTTTGTAACGAACCCTTTAAACACCATTTTTAAAATTTAAAAAAAAAACCTTACCGCCCGGATCTGTGAATCGCATTTTGATAACCGTTCAGTCGCGGTGCGGTTATAATCGATCAGTGTCTATGATTCATTCGGTTTCGATTGACGGGTTTGTGAATAGCTATGCAGGAGACACCTCGTGACTCGTCAAATCAAGCCCTGGTAGCTCATAAACGGCACAAATATGTGGATGTCTCTAACTATTCTTAATCTTATTTTTTTTATCTTTTTCCATCCTTTTTAATCAGATGTTTTGCAATAGTTTTTAAATCCTCCAGTTTAGAATAGTTACAGCACGGATGACAACATTTGTGTCTCTAGCCTTATTGTCATAGTTTTTTTTGTTTTGTTTTTGTTTAGACTCTTTTTCTTATTTACCGATTGTTTGTGAACGTGTGAACATTGTAGGCCTTATGGATTCCTAGATCCTTGGTATCTTTTATCTCGTTCTACGTTTTGTAGTAAGCAATGACTTACTGTCGGGCCTATGATGTCCTCCCATACTTAAGTACTAACACTATAACATTCAAATATTGTAAAACCAAATGATTTTTAAAGAGTAACCATGGGGTTTCTTGCCGTTTCTGGTCCATAGGAAACGACCAACCCGAACCGCGCACCTTTTTATCGACGTTTTATAAGTGCCGGTGTAGGCCTATGTAAAATAAAAATATTTTGATTTTGTATTTGAACTCGATTTTTTTGATACTGTGATTGACCCGATCAAAGGCTTTCGCAATATCTAGGCTAACAGTGAGAGCCTGCCCTCAACTTTCGATAGCACCTCCAAACACATGTGTACCGCATGATCCACCCACTGATGATTCACGCAAGCAAGCAAGCATCAAAAACCGAGAAAAAGTCTTAGAATAGGTGCTGTTTCGTATAATAATTTAAAAAAATATATTCAATGACATTTATTATCTGCATAAAAATATCTTACCTTTACTCAGCCATGGAAGTCCCGAAAATCTTTTCGGGTGACTTCGTTTCCCGGTGACTTTAACAACTGGTCAGGAAATTTCCCAAAGCCAATCAGCAACGGTTTTACATTGCCTAATCTAGCCCTACGCTGCGCTTTCGCCGCACGTGGTCACCACTCCAGCCCCCGTATTCACAAACGCTCGAATTCGATTTCAATTCGGAAAGTCGTATGTCTATCTAGCTCGCTTTCGTAATGTCAAAACAAGATAGACATACGACTTATCGAATCGAAATCGAACCCGAGCTGTTGTGAATAGGTGGCCTGGACTCGTTTGCTCACCGGCCCGAGCAGTCCAGCCGGAACTCTACCACTTCAGCTCGCTTACTAATCTAAACGACTGTGGCTCAACTTGTACCTATCACAAAAAATTATTGATTAAGCAACATCGCTAATAATCTGTACACATACTTCTGTTAAGAAATTATTTTCTCTCGAAAATTAACATGTTTGTCTTTAAACCTTATAAAGAAATAGAAGATCGAAACTGGTAATACATCTATTTTCGGTCGTATAGTGACAAGAATCTTAATAGGTATCCGCTTAATTTGCTTAAATAAATTAAGAGCCTGTCCAGACTACCAATGATCGCGGCCCATTAATGTAAAAATACTGATGCCTACTATCAAAGCATAGCTTAAAATTACTTTTCAATATACTACACTACTACTAGACCAAAAGCCTAAAACAACAGTATTGGCACTGCCGCAAACGCAGCACCAATATAGCCACGTCACGGGTACGACAGGACTGCCGCTACGCTTGCCAGCTACGAAGCTACGGCGTAGCAATGCATCGTAGCAAACACTAGGCTGTACACTTAAGAGAATGCTGGAATAAAAACATACTACTGAATTTGTCAAAGCTCGGCCTCCACTTAAAGTTGAAATTCCAATGATATTCAAGCATACAATATTAAAAACGGGTATTAGATTACTCTGAAATATCATGTAAACTATAATATACAAGCTGTCCCGCGCAACTTCGTCTGCGTTACATTAGCCAAGCGGGGGTTTTCTCCGTTGTATGAAACATTTTTTTCCTGCCACGATAAATGGGCTATCCAATACTAAAATATTTTTTCAATTCAAACCTGAAATCCTAAGATCCTGATCCTGTTCCTGACATTGGCGAATTCAAACAAACAAACTCTTCAGCTTTATAATAACATAAAATCGGCCGATACAAACTGTAACGATGTGCGAAGTGCTTTTTTGGGTAGTTATTCGTCGACATGCACACACGTAGGTTAGTAGTCGCTAGCCATGCAGACCGCGCCGCAACCTTGACCGCCAACCGGCTCGCGCCCATTCTAATACAGTATGTACGCTTCTATACTTTTTATTGCTAATAAGCATTGGAGTTTTGGACATCTTCGAATTACATAACATAACGCCTGTAATTTCCGAAGGGTTAGGCAGAGGTGTACCTAATAGTACACCTTCATTTCGCCTGTTATGTTTAAGTCCCATGTAAAAGGAGTCCCCGTAGCCGAGGGCCTATTGCCATCAACCGAGCACTATCCAGACTCCGTGGCTGCTACTGAGAAATTCCTGATAGAAAACCCAAAAACACTGGTCGACTTGGGAATCGAACCCAGGTAAGGATTTTGGAATTTATTTTTAATCTATGTATTTTACCATGCTGTTAGACAGATCATAGAGAAATATGCGGAATATCAACTTATATATTATCTAGCATTTGTCGACTATAGCAAGGCCTTCGACTCGTTAATACATTCTAACATCTGGGAGGCGTTAAGAGAACAGGGGATAGAACAAAAATATATAAGATTGATTAGAAATGTATACAAAAACAGCTCAGCATGCATTCAGCTAGAAAAGAAAGGAGATACATTTAAGATAGAAAAAGGAGTAAGACAAGGAGATCCTCTCTCTCCAAAACTTTACTCCGCTGTTTTGGAAATGATCTTCAGAAACTTAGAGTGGAAAAATCAGGGTTTAAATATCGAAGGCTGCACACTAACACACTTAAGATTTGCCGATGATATTGTGTTATTCGCAAAAACGCCAGGAGACCTAAACAGAATGATAAACGAACTTGCATCTGAGAGTGAAAAAGTAGGACTAAAATTAAATCCTGAAAAAACGAAAGCAATGACAAATGGACATAGAAACAGCATAAATGTAGGCGAGACACAAATTAATTACGTTGAAGAATATGTATACCTCGGACAGCTGATATCACCTAAAGAAAACATAAACAAAGAAATCGAAAGAAGGATAGCAAACAGTTGGAAAAGGTATTGGGGCCTAAGGGAAGTAATGAAAGACAAAAACCTGCATATAGCAACCAAAAGCAAACTATTCAACGTATGTATCTTACCAATTTTAATGTATGGAAGCCAAACATGGGCCATAACAAAAAACACCACCAATAAAATTGCCATTTGCCAACGAACAATGGAGAGAAGCATGTTAGGAGTAAAAAGAGGAGATAGAATAACCAACATCAACATTAGGAAAAAGACCAAGATACAGGACGTAATCCTAAAAATAAAAAGGCTTAAATGGAAATGGTCGGGCCACATGATCAGAGGAAAGGACAAGTGGAGCAAAATAGTAACACAATGGTACCCAAGAGAAGGTAAAAGGAAAAGAGGTAGACAACAAAAAAGATGGGACGATGATATCAGGCAGGTTGCAGGCATAACATGGAGTAGAGTGGCTAGGGAGAGATCGGAATGGAGTAAGGTTGGAGGAGGCCTTTGCCAACTGGCAAACGGACTTACAAAAAGTAAAGAAGCACCAAATACTAGAATAATTTTAAGTTTGTAAAACAAAAGTGTTGATAAAAGTGTAGTAGTGTAAGAAACGATTTTGTATCTAAGATCCGAATAAAAGGCTTTATTATTATTATTATATTTTACCTATTGAGATACATGGGTATACCTACGTATTTTTAAACTCACTTATGCCCAATCCTCCTGAAAAAAATGGATTTTAAAATCCCTAGAATTTAGTTTTAATAGGAATAAAGCTCACTTTGCTTCTTGAGGTATAACACATAAGAAGTAATTTTCTGTATGTTTCACTAGTAACATTTTAGGCGCATGCTTAAAGAAAATGCCACACACATGAAATAAATACTCGAGGATGGTGGAGGATATACTTTGCGAGTCTCGATGGACCCGCAAAGTACATCTTTGCTCTTTTTTAGAAAACGTATCCCACACTAAGAATTTCTCCTGGTTCGTGGGTGCGTTTACAAACATTTAAACTCACATACACATACAGCCAGACCCGGAACAAGTACACATGGCGACTAAACAAGCCATCCAAAACCAGTTTATGCGGGTCTTTCATTGCACCTAAACCATTCCATTGCACCACCTAGCACCTAAATTTAATATAGTAGAACATTGCTGGAAGTACCAAGCTATAGAGACATTTAATAAATTGCCTTCTGAGCTAAAGATCCTTATTTATAACACACACTTATTTAAAACAAAATTAAAAGCCTTTTTATTAGAAAAATGTCTGTATAATATCTCGGAACTAATGTCACACAATAATAAATGATTTATACTGACATTATAAAATATTTTAGAATCATTTGACATATTTTTATTTTAACTATTTGACATTATATTGAAAACTGTTCGACATTATATTGGAAACTATTTGCCATTATATTCTAAACCTGTTTTAACATTGCGTACCTATATTTTAAAATTGTTTGACATCATTTTAAAACTGTTTGCACTATACCTAAATTTTACTTGGAATGTTAATTCATAGTTTCTGTATCTGTATTAAATTGCACGTGTATATATTCAACACAATGTAAATTGTTATATGAATAAATGAAATGAAATGAAATGCACGGGAAATCTGTACAAAGCGGGTCATGTAATACCGGAAATGTATACCTTGATGTGTCGCCGTGTGTACCTGCAGGTCATACAAATATTTGTTCCGTGCGGGGATCGAAGCCGCGACACGCAGCGCAGCAGCCGTGGCGTCAAAGTCAAAGTATATCAGTTTGTAGTAGAATGTATGTACCTAATTTAAATAATGTTCAACATGCATCATACTCTCTCGCATGCCTCTATGGTGGTCGCAAGCGCGACTGCTGAGCATAAGGTCCTCAGTTCGATTCCTAGTTCGGCTAAAGTGTTATTGGGGTGTTCCATGGGGTTTCTCAGTAGCAGTGGTTGTGTTTCTCAGAAAAACAACTGTCAACTGTCATCACAAGCTAGATGTTATACTCTCTTTATATTCGTATTGATTCTTAACGAACAGAAATGGAGGTCTACTTCCAGACTGCATGGATAAGAAAACAATAAAACTACATACACCATGCGAGCAACACACACTAAAAATCGGACCAAAATAGACATGATCCGCGACCTAAGCACTGACATCAAACGATTGTTTCAATTTTAGCAGTGACGTTATTATTTCTTACCATGAAATCATGCGTAGTTATCTCTTAGAGGAATCAGCCCACTAAACCGTATCATACGGTGTATAAGGTGAAGAAATGCGGAGGCCTTTGTTCACCTTGGAATAACCTTAAGTTGAATTAATTCACCTGGGAGATATCACCTACGTGAAATTCTTCCGAGGTGAAATGAGGGCACCAAAAGATCTACTTTATTCACATGTGAACATATTGGAATAAACACATTATCTGTGTGCCAAAGGAGACGTTTGATTTTGGGCTACCACTTTATACACTATATAGTCATTACCACTGTACACAACATAGATAAATAGGAAAAAATAGACGAATTTCATGAAAATACTAAAAAAAAATTATTGAAAAAGGGTATAGTCGTTTAATAATTATCATTTGAAAAGTTTTTTGCTAGGATTACTATATTTTTAGGGCAGCCACGACAGTTGTTTGACGTTTGATGCATTTGACAGTTTTAAGAAGTGCCGTCTTTGAGTCTTTCTTTGCTTTGCGTTTGGATTGAACTTGTTTCGGAGTTTTTAGTGATTGTTTTTGTTACTACGGACTTTACCTAATTGATTGCTTCTCTGTTGAGAATCAGAATGAGAGGCGAATCAGAAACCTTATAATAAAGCCGGGGGCTTTGTTATATGGTTTTTTTAATCACCTGTGATTTGGATTCCGTTGTATGTTATTTTACAATAACAAGTTTATTTTCAGGTATGTGTCTTACCTGTTTATTTACCTACTTGTTGTTTTGTTCAACCAAACCAAACAAAACAAACCAAAACCCGCAATTTTCGAAATACGTTTTTTTTTTGTTTACTGAAACAGTTATTACCATGCACGTCAATCAAATGTCATTGTCAAAATGACATTTTTCGCCTGCTGATCACGTGCTGATCTGATCCACCATGTTGAATTTTTATGTTGTGTTGCTCTCTTTGACCAAGTTAATTTGAATGAACATGAAACGAAGTGAAATTAAAGAAAATTGATAATAAAAAACGGTTACTGTTTTATTTAGCAATATTTACATATAGTGCACATAGTGCTAGCCCAGGCTCCATACATTACTGGAACATCTCCTTTCATCCAAATCTGTAGTTGTTTGTTCGTGAAATAGTAACAAACATCCATCTTTTCCATACTCACAAACGTTCCTTTTTAAAATAGTACTTAAAGATAAAATTGTAAAGCGGTAAATAAATTCAGTAAATTTGGAACTTGTGTGTAGGAGATAATACCTGAAACTACTCATCCGATTTCAGGAATTCTTTCACTGATGGAAAACTACAGTATTGCCGGGTGCCTTAGAATGTGTTCTACATGCGGGAGAAGTCGCAGGTAATTACAAGCTAGTTGAAATTAAAAGAGCACAAATGACTTCAATTGAACTTTAATTACTATGTAAATCACGTCATTAAAACACAACAAATAATATAAAAACGTACAAAAATATGGCAGTGAGCGTCAAAAACAATGAGTGACAAGAAGTTAGCGCGGCTGAAACTCCGCACCACACTCCTGCGTCGTAGTAACCGTTCTATTCATTCCTTAAACGTTATCAGAGTCCCAAATTATGACAGCTGATGAATAATCAATCAATTTATGTCAATAAATTATTCATCTACGTGTTATTGTTGTCAGCTTATCTCCTGGTGGCGACCTTGGGGATGGAATCTCCTTCGGGTTGGAAGCCGTTCTCGTCAGCGATGTAGTTGATGGTAATGAGCTTACCGTCAGGTGCGGTGAAGCTAAAGGACCCACGGACGACGAGGACTGTTTCAGTCTTGTTCTCCTCATTCACAACTTCCTTCGGTTCACCAGTTTCTGAGGCCGCGATGCCATTTCCGGTTTCGTAACTAAGAAAAAGATACAAACATGTTGACATTGCAGCAGAAAGATACTTTTTTTTTAGGTATTGAGGCCCTCTAGTAGCAGAACTATTAACAAAAATAAGTATGTTACAGTACCAAAAAAGGAAATTTTCGTAACACTCCTACAACATTGCAATCAGTTTTAACTAAATTAATGTCTAATAACTATTTAATATCTTACCAATTGCTTATATTTTTGTAATATTTACAAAATTACTGTTATAATATTTTGGTGTTAAAGGGAACTATTATACACCCACTTGTAAAGTAGATAGATATTTATTTAGAAATAAAATAAACAATATTTACGCGTATTGGTATCCACCGTCGGACCGCTGCTCGTAGTCGGACCGGATGATGGGGATGGGCTCCTCAACGGCGGGGGCGGCAGCGGCGACGGCCACAAGGGCAAGGGCGACAAGGAGCATCTGCAGGGGCAAAAACGTTATATTGCAAGCATGGTACTCAAGTACACCACAAACTGTCAGGATATCTCTTTCGGATATTCTTATCCGAAATATCGGTTGTGAAAACTACAGAGTGAGAATGAAAAAAGTGAAGAAAGTACGATCACATTAAAACTAAAGTTGTTAAAGAACCTAAAACAAAACAGGCATTATAAATTCTATAGTGACCCCTATAGAATTTATAATGCCTGTTTTGTTTTAGGTTATAAATGGGAATTATATGGGAAATTATAATGGGAATTTATAATGCCTGTTGTGTTTTAGGTTCTTTAACAACTTTAGTTTTTCCATCTCTCTTGAAAAGATGATCCCAGCTTCAACATAACACCATCTCTTCCAAATAAATATAATGCCATGGGAACTCAAAAATTTCAATTTCAATTTATTATATATTAGCTTTCCAGAATCCATCTTTACATCTAACAAGTAAAACTAAATGACAAAAGCTTACAATAACAAACATATTATATTACCATTAACACTGCTAACGGGATTTTTACCATGTTTACTATTTGTTTTGAGTTCCCGATATTTTTGGGCTGTTGGAAGCGCTAAAATATGATTTGATAAAAAAATATGGATTTAACTAACGCGTAAATATACGGTGACCAGTGATAGTGACCATGTCAGTTTAAAAACTAATATAACAAATCAAACGTTCTCGTAATAATGTTATTTTTCTACGTACCGATTTCATTTTCGTAAGTTTGGTTTGGTTCGGTTGCTGATGAGCGACTGATGCATCAGCAGATGCGGCATGATCTTTTATACATTTCTCCGCCATCTAACGTAATGCCAAATGGCAGCAAACATTCGATGTCGATATTTCGGATTCGGTCATCAATGTTCACAGGCACATGCGCTTGAGTACTTACACACACATGCAGTATGAGTAGGTATGTATGACCACATTATATTAGTGTGTACCTTGTGTGCGTCACGCCTAGTTTTACCAACTACATGACAAGGATTATGAAAAGTAGTATGCCGGCGCCACCGATGACTTTTTTAAAGTATTGTGCTGCAGTTCATTCGAATACTTATAATTGGCGTGTCTTTGGTCAGAAGTTGGTCGAAGAAGGCACAAGGAAGCACCGGCAGAAAGAAGTATTTGCTTGTCGGATGGAAATCTCTAAAAGAAAATAAATCGAGAAGTAGATAACATCCAAATATTCCTTGAGGTCGGAACAGACACAATTGGTAGGTCCTTACCATAACAATGTTCACAATTGAATATTCAAATGTAAAGTTCCTAGAAAGATAGTGATGATGGTATAGGTACCCAGACCTTCATACATACAAAATCTGTTAATATCTTCTGTGAAGGTCTAGTAATGACAAGGATCACACAAGCATGCTATATAGTTGCAACACATGTGTAAACTCAAGTATTACCGAAACCACACAACAGCGCAAGCGCACATTACCGGTGTCTTCAGTTTTATATGTTTTTATTATTTCTTCAATATAAGTTAATACACACGTTCAGAAATAAAATCCTTTTGAATACCAAATTAGTTTGAACTTTAAATATAGGTAGGTGCATACCTACACTTATTCGTCTGGGCCAAGGAATTTCTAAGAAGGCAACTGTTATTGTAAACTACATATTTTGTCATTATTACCTAATCATATATATACCTACTAGACATTATGTAAAGCTTGGTTCCAAATAATTTGGTTTCCAGCATCCGTAGGAGGCGCCGTGTATCATATGCGTCTGCGAAACCGTCAAGTCGCAGAAGGAAGCTGCGGAAAGAGAGAGCGAGATCACGAGCTCCTTCCCATCCCAGAGCAGACGCTCCAGGCGTCGGCAAAGGGCAGATAACGCCCCCTTCCGGCCCACTAAGCAGGTCCAGGTGCTGGCACCGGATTCGGGGACATCCGTCGCCCCATATCTCACTGGACCCAAGACAGCCGCGCGTTGTGTTCCACATGCGCCTTTCATAGACGTAACAGGGGGAGTACACCTCACTCCCCCAGATACGTGGCTCGTACAGGGCAAGCGGGTCGGCACTAGTCCGGGGCAGCGGATGTCGCATTAGATCCCGCTGCCCCCGACGCAAGTTTGCACATAGGTGTGGTTTTATTCAGTACGAGTCTGACAGACGACTCCGCTCTCCCCAGGGCGGAGGACATCCATCAAAGATTTGCCATCGCCATGTTATGAAAGCTCGAGAGGAAAGGCAGCAGGCAGCAGTGCTCTTCTGCGACCTCTCAAAAGCTTTCGACGTCGCGGACCAGGGTGTGCTGGCACTGAAGATGAAACGTCTTGGTTTGGAAGGAAAAGCGTTGGAGTTGCTGCTTGACTTCTTAAAAGGCAGATCGCAGGTGGTAAAAGGCGACGGCGGAAAGGTTAGGTCAGACCCTCTGAACATCTCTAAGGGTGTACCACTTCTCCCTTTCTAACATCATGTTCAGTCTATTACTAAATGACTTACCTGAGGCAATAAGTGAGGCGGAGGCTTGATACTAGGATGGTAAGGCTACAGGAAAGGCTCAACAAAGATGGGTAAATTTTATAAATGGTTCAAAATAAACGGCTTGATACTAAGTACAACCAAGACCTTCCAAAAAGACAGCTCTCTCACTTGGGGGCCGCATATTGACAAAATGTGCGGCAAACTTGGACGAGCATGCCTGGCCCTGGAGCGATTAGCGCAAACGCTTCCGCGTAAATGTTGAACGGGTGTTACTTCGCGTTGGTACACTCCGCCCTTCAGTATGGCCTTGAGTTCTGCGGCCGAGCTTTAGATTGGGAGCGAGCCTACAGGATGCAGAAGCGTGTCGTGAGAGCCATAACGCGATCGCAATGGGATGCAACCGCGACACCACTTTTTAAAGAGTTAGAAATATTGACTGTTCCTGCTATGGTGTTGGTGACATTGTAGGCGGCGTTATATGTTAGGGAACATTTAAACGAATACAGTAAACGCGGAGATAGGCATGATTACTGTACTCGTGGTAGAAATAAATTAGCTGGTTACCCACACACCCTATAAGACTAGTCCCCTAAGTCTGGAAAGTTAATACATTTAATGGGTTCAGCGGTATACAACCGTCTATCAGATGATATTTTAAGCGCGACTTCTGACAATGTTTTCAAACGTAAACTAAAAGGCTCGCTAACCTAACACTCATTATATGAATTTTAAGAATGGTTTTGGGTAATTGTTTTTTTTTTTTAAATTTTACTTTTTGTTGACGATTAGTCTATATTTTATAATTATTATTTTTTTTAATTAATAGTTTCGTCCGCGAGGAACGAATCTCGGTCGAGAATGGTCTGCTTCTGGTCTTCTGGGATTCCTAAGAGTAGATAATCCACCATCTCCTTGGAACCAGGTTCCTGCGGTTTGCCACTCACCGACATGTAGTAGCACTGCCAAGAGTCCACTTTGTACCACGGGTTCTGGACACAAAGAACTTTGTGCTGCGTGGCGGCTTCGGTGATACGGGTATGTATGAGCCCTTCTCTGATCCTCTTCTTTAGCTCCGACTGTCTAACAGTCTAACAGTGGTGTCTGGAATTGGTAACGGCATGGTTTTGACCACTCTTTCCAACCAGCTGAGTGCGTTCGCATTCTCGCAACACATCACTAGGACGCCATCCAGCAGGAAGGGATGTCCACGGAAGGATGGAGCTTGCGCACCTAGAGCCGGTGGAGACAGTACAGACTGCAGGATGCTATCGTCGATAGTCTTCAGGAGCTGCTCTGCCTGTTCCAATGAGAGGAACCTCGGTGGGACGGTGATAACCGCTACTGGCAGAAGCGACTGAGTCGCACGTTAGTTTTCGCGCTTTTGGTTTCCCAGTTCCAGGCTGCTCCTTTTCAGGAGCAGTGGGATCCGCCGCTGCGTTTCACTGACCACTGATTACCCCGTTGTTTTCACCTCCCATTCGGCTGGTTGGGTCGAGGCTGTGGGCCTGTGGTTTCGGCGACAGTGCCTTCGTTGCCGCGGCCGTCTCCGTGGAGGCGGGTGACCCAGGCTCGCGTTGCATTTCCGCTGCTGCGTTGGGTGGTTTCGTGTTGGTTTTGGGGGAAAGAGTTTCCCTTCTAACGCGCCGTTTAAGGCAACTGCGTTTCGGTTTGCCCTTCGGCCCCGAAGTGGTGGCCACAGAAGCTTCCCTTTTGTAGGGTCACTTGCGAGCGACTTGCGAGCGGCATGGTCCATTGTGACATTGTGGTGGTGTTCACAGTGGATGACATGGCCTCCCCAAGGCCCGACAGGTCCAGGCTGGGGCCACACAGCACAGGTTTTCCCCTCCAGAATACGAGGGACTGACCGACCTAGGCTCGGTGAGGGATTCTCCACTACCGGTGGTAGTGGGTACCCTTTTGGGGTAACGAATGTTTCCTCTGTGCTTTTATTGGGTTTTGGGGCTGAGGATGAAATTGTCACACACTACCCGCCCTTTAGGTGTGGTGCACCTTTTTGGCAGGATTTAGTGCCCCAAGGCTATGCGTGTCTGGGTGTGGTTATGCACAGCCGGTTCGTCTATTTCTTATGGAATTAGACTAAGAACAGGGCGGCAACCTGGGGAAGGTGAATCCACCAGACTTACCTTAAGGATCTACACGACAACGGCGCTCCCCCTCAAGACTCCGCCCCGATCTTAACGTCTCTGACGGAAGCAGTAAGACAGGCTTGCATCTAGACTACCAAGCAAAGCGTAAGCAAACCATGTCGTTGTGCAACCGCAAAACCTCTCCTAGATGATCGGTTCACAACTAAAAGGTTAAACTAACACCAATAAGCAAAAATAAATGAAAATAGGAATAAGAAAAAAAGACAACCCGAGATGTTTCCAGCGAATTAATATTTAAAAGGTCAAACTATAAAAAAATGTCTGGTGTCTAGAGACGTATTATTAGTCTGAAAATAAAACAGGTGTAAATAGGCTAAATCTTGTCCGGCGGTATACACGACGCGAATAAAAGTTATGTGCTCTTAACCTTTCCAGAGGTCGGATCCATACTTTATATCGTGAAATTATAATTCAAGGCCGGTTTGTTTTTTCAACACAGGTAGGTAGGAGGATGTGTATATTGCGGCTATTTTATTAGCCACTAATTAAACAGCAACGCCTCCATATGTCATCAGCAATATCTTTGGTACCCACGTAATTGACAACTATGAAACTATTTCATAGTCAAAACGCTAGAACTATGGAAGTTGTCTCATACCGACTTCGGTAACTAATAATAATTGTCGGCAGCACCTAATACTGCGTTCACACTAACCGTTCATCGTTTTCTTTTCTATTGCGTTGCGTCTGTTATGGTTTTTTCAACGATATCACAAAAGTGTACATAGTTCAAGTCACGAGCAATGAAATGTAAAACACTTAGCTAAATTAAAAACGTTTTTCTCGTGAAACACAACCGAGCGAAAAGTACTCCAAAATTTAAAAGCACCTCGACTCGGAAACGGTGATGTATATTATCTTTGAACATTAATACAGATGGGGAAGCTGCAAGGTTAAAGAGTATAATGTTTGTATCAGGTAAATGCGGGGCGTCAGGCTAGAAAATAAGCAAGCATATGCCTTTCTCAGTCGGCCACTCCGGGCCATGGCCCTCTTGGCCTAAGGCTAAATACGCCACTGCCACGCTGATCTTTGAATTTGTGGACCAACTCAGTGTTTGTGTCCGAGTCTTGTTACCGTATCTATATGATTCTGAGAAAACTGGTTCGAGACCCTAGTTTTAAAGCATTGTGGCACTAACAGGCGGAGAGAAGTCTTGAAAAAGGATCCCAATTACTGCTCGACTCGACTACATCGATCAGATAGTATATTTCATGAAATCGACTCAACATTATTAGTTAGCATCAGAAGTCGGTTAACACTTATCAACATTACACCATGTTTTGTGCTGATCAGTATGATCTGATGTAACATTGTTTTGCAAATTTGTGTAACTCTTGATGAAAATATTGTTGTCTTTTACTCCAGCCTATTAATATGGATCGTTCTAAAACTAAGACGTTTTATAATTATGGATATGTATAGCGACTTTCGTTGCTGACCGTTCCCCCACTCATCTACCTTAGTAGGTACCTACTGGTCTAGATTATTTTCTTCTCAATTACATTAAGATAGTGCTTAGGTACTGCTGATTCCAATCACTAGCTATTATGTCCGATCATTAAGTGCCAATCTGGTACAAAAGTAATATGACACAAATGTAAACGCGCCTTAGTACTCCAATAGTCAGGTTTGTGCGATCAGTCGAAATTGACGAAGATTAGCTACTTAGAACCGGTTATTTAATAAAAGAGGTGATAAAAAGGTTAATGCAATACTCATATGTAAAATATTTAATAATAATGGTAATAAAATTACCTAAATCACGTTAAGGATTTAATAATTTGATAATGATTGTGTTTAAGTTACGAAAGAGCGCCTAATTACAATAGAACGTGGACGAATTGTATCTAGCCACCGCGTTTAGCGCTCGCGAGGCTCAGATTCAACCTTCTAACTTCGGGTCGGGGGTGTCAATGTCTTAGTTAAGTAGGTATTGCATCATAGATAAAATTAATTAGTGGGTAGATACTAGTCAATTATATGCTATCTTTCAATAAAACTGGCCGACAGTCGGACGTTCGTATGTAAGTCAGTAGTTGCACGTCTCATCGCCACATTCACGCCAACCCACGTAATGCTTGAACTTTGAACTTGAAGTGGGGCTAACTTAGATCATCTGCAAAAAAAATATTTCATGGTTGTAACGATTCATCAGTACACGATAGAGAAGAGAGAGAGCGAAATAATGTTTATGTAGCGTAAGGCATTATCTCTGTAATAGGCAGGTACCTCTGTTGCACCATCTATCAAAAACCTTGTTTGCCGTTATGAACTTAATGATTGCGTCACTATAAGAACTTACTTATTTATTATTGTGTGGTGCTTGGCCAGCACGTGTATAATCGACAACTCATAAATGACTAGCTTTTGCCCGCGGCATGAAATTGTCAAAACGGTAAGTCACAGAAGTAAGATACTGGGATGAAAATTTGTGTAGCGGCTCATAGAAGATACCTACTCTCCAAATTTTAACTAAGCGGTTCCAACAGACTGAGTAAAATGGTTGTGCTGTCACATGCGGACGGACAGACAGACGTACAGGACGAACTTATAAGAAACCCAGAAGAAACCTGCTGTGTCGCAAACAAAACGACAAGCAGAAAAACCGAAAGGGGGAAAGCAGAGTCGCTCAGCAACTAAGGGCGCTGTGAAGGACTACGATCAGCAGGTTCCACCGAACAACACATGCGATGCGGACGGCTTCATCAAGGTGGAGAGAAAGAAGAGGAAGCCTACGTATCGCAACCAGTGTGGGACGGCGACGGCAGGATGTAACATGCTGCTACGTCCTGCAGTACCGACGACGCAGCTGTACGTGTCCCGTTTGCACCACTCTACGAAGGCTGAGGTAACCGTAGAGTACATACGGGTGAAGACCAACTGGACCTTGAGGGTGGAGTAGCTAGAGGCACGCCATAACACCAATTTCAAGTCGTTTGTGGTGCGCTTTTCGACTCACCATTAGGTGACCTTCCTCAAGGAAGAGTTTTGGCCGAATGTTGTGCTGTATCGGCGTTTCCGCGGCCAGCTACGTGACACCTCACAGCGTAACACAACGCTGTCACTTCGTGTGCAGTAGTTATTAAGTTATTTTTGTATAAAGTATTTATTAGTTATTATTTCCTATAGTCATTTTAAACCATATAATTTACATTTTTAAATATTTTTACAAAATTATAAAAAAAATCATTTAAAAATATAAAAAATAGTAGCCCACCGGCATCGGGAACAGGGTCCGGGCTACCGGTGGTCAGGGCTCTTGAGAGAGGAACCTCCTAACAATACGTGCCGTGTCCAGAAGTACTGCTTTCTGAATCAAGCCCTTGATCCAGCTGCCAAGCGAAAGACTCCGCAGATGTTGGTCAAGGCTTTTGGCTATTAAACCATTGGCCGACACGACTATCGGCCCAATGACTGATGTAGTCACGTCCCACATGTCGATAACCTCGCGAGCCATACCTAGATACTTGAATTGCTTATCTTTCTCTGCTTTCACGGGTTCTCGTCATGCGGGACCGTTATATCAACAATCATTGCGCGGCGCTCCTATCGGTCTATCAACACAATGTCAGGCTTATTGGCAACAATAGTCCTGTCAGTGATGATAGGTCGATCCCAAAACACCGTGATTTTACCATTATCGAGAACTGAGTCGGGCGCATACTTATAGTATGGCACTTCTGGTTCCACCAGGTTGTATTTCAAAGCAAGTTGCTGGTGGATAATCGTGGCAACATGATTGTGTCTATGCAAGTACTCTTCGTTAGCCAAACGAGAACACCCAGAAATAATGTGTCGGATCGATTCTCCCGGACGGTGGCATGCCCGACCGTGCCATCTTTTGCAATGTGTTTCCGGTAGTTATTCGTCAGCATAACTTCGTCCATTATTGCACAGACAAAACCTTCGGTTTCTCCCAAGAGGTCACGGAAACGCAGCTAGGATATGGACGCTAGGAAGTCTATTCTAAGTTATTGTTGTTATGCATTAATTATATAATGATTTATGGCCATTTTTTTTTGTTGCCTGAAATAAAGGATATTGTATTGTATAAAGGTTCCGTTTTTTGGCTCCGGAACCCTAAATAGCCCATTGTACTGTTACTTATTGTTTAGTTCGTGATTGTCAGGGCAAGGTTTGTATGAAAAAATAATTGTCATTTTTGTATTGGGTTTGTTCATGTCGTCACGGGAGAAGGACGATAAAAAGTTTTACAACATACAAAACTACGGAATTATCAAAAATGTGTTTAATAAATTAAAAGAACAGCAAACATGTAAACAATTACCAAGTCAATCTCATTACATGATCAGTTTTTCTTTTAGATGACTTGATAAAGCCAAGGAACTGTAGTTCCGCCACTGCACGGGTGAATCTTAACCTGAAACAATATATAAACATAAAAATTGGTGTGCGTGTGCTCGGAATTATTCTCTTCCTAAACGCTTGACCGAAATGAAATCTTGATCATTTGAAAAGTTCATCCTGTATATGTTAAGGTTTAAGAAAAGTGGGAAAATAAACTTAAGATGGTTTACGAGCTGAGATGAGCCGCGTGTGTGAGCCGAGTTGGTTGCTGTAACTAAGCTAGCCCGACCAAACATTTGGTCAGAATTGCGATCACAATCGTAAACGCATACTAGGAATTTCTCCTGCATCGTGGGTGCGTATACAAACTTTTGAACTCACATACACAAACAGCCAGACCCGGAACAACTACTTGAAGGTCATACAAATATTTGTTCCCTGCGGGGATCGAGCCTACGACATGCGGCGTAGCAACTAATCGCTTCGACACTGCGCCAACCGTGCCGTCCGTTGTTTTGTAAATTATTTTCCCTATTAAATGGATGGGAAAATAATTTTGCGATTTCTGACTTTTTTATTACCGATACTTCAGTTGGTCAAATAGTTTTGTGATTCTCATATAGCTCAACAACTCATATAACGCACTTACTGCCCCATCTCAACATACCACCATGTATAGCGAGTTATATAATGTTTGAAAGAGTTCATTCATCGTTTCTTTGAGCATCCTCTACTCTTGAAGCCACATTTATACTCAAAACTTTCCTCAAGACATGATCTATGATTGAAAAAGTATGTGTTTTTTAACTGACATGGTCACTAACTCTATCAATAACACTGGAATACGCGATCAAAACAAATAGTAAACATGGTAAATATCCCGTTTTCAGTGTTATTGGTAGTGAAATAGTATGGTTCTACAATGTTGCCAAGTGTGAGACAACACTAACTGTGTATTAGGATCCTGATGTCGTTGCTCATCGTCTTCATCAGGGCGCAGGACCGCGGCGAACGCTTGCAGCCAGTCGTACAAGTTGATGTGTTTCCCGCACTCGCGATGTAGCTTGTACGCCAGGCAAACGTCCGGCAGTGTGTCTATGACGCTGTCCGATGACGGCAGGTGACAGCAGGAACACTGTGAACCAAGTCAAAGATATATGTAGTTTTGTTTTTTAAAGTTGATTCCCTCGTTGAGTGAGTGGTCGCGAGGTCTGGCAAAGTGCTATTGGGTTTACTCCATCAGGAATTTGTCGGTAGCAGCCCCGGAGCCTGGAGTCGTGCCCGGTTGATGGCAATAAGCTGGCGAAATGTGGGTGTAGGTATTAGGTGCACCACTGCTTAACACTACGGGAGACATGTGTGATGTTATGTTATTTTTAATTTTATAATGATATATTTGCACATGTGACACCCGGAGCTCGTGGCTAAATAATAACAGCCGCCTAGCTCGATCTTTAAGGTTAAGCCGTGCTTGCCGAGGTTGGTCTGTGGATGGGTGACCATAATTACATATCGAGTTTCCTCCGTGCCTCGGAAAGCACGTTAAGCCGTTGGTCCCGGCTGTCATTTGTAGTTCTTTGACAGTCGTTACGAGTAGTCAGAAGCTAAAAGTCTGACATCCAGTCTTACCAAGGGGTATCGTATTACCCAGTTACTGGGTTGTGGAGGTCAGATAGGCAGTCGCTTCATTCATACTGGTACTCAGCTGCATCCGGTTAGACTGGAAACCGACCCCAAGATAGTTTGGGAAAAGGCTAGGCAGATGATGATGATGACACCCGGTAGTAAGTAGAAATAGGCGTATACCACGCCCTTTAGATAATGAGCCAGAGTGTGTTTTGATCCAATCTTACTTAATATGCTTACGAATCTTCGCACCTAGCTTAGTAGTTTCTCCACTGCTTTTTCCCAACCATATTGGGGTCGGCTTCCAGTCTAACCGGATGCAGCTGAATACCAGTATTTTACATGCAGCGACAGCTTATCTGACCACCATAATCCAATTGGTATTGGGTAATATGATACCCCTTGGTAAGACTGGTTGTCAGACTTTCGGGCCACTGTAACTACTGTCAATGATCTTAAAATGACAGCCGGGCTTAACGTGCTTTCACGGCACGGAGGAAACTCGGTATGTAATGGGTGGTCACCCACCCATCCACGGACCTACCTAGGGAAGCGCGACTTAGCCTAAAGATCGACCGACCGATCGATCGAGTGGCTGTTATTATTTAGCCACGAGCTATCCAACAAATCTACATAACAGCTTAAAAGTAAGACCAATGGCGAGCGTAGTGGCCAACAATACGGCAAGCCCATAATGCAAGCAGGTTGTTCAGAAACCCTAACATCATGAAGAATAGTAGGCTATAAGGACAACCCAAGCTTTTAGGCTTGTATGAAAGTACCGCCACTAAGTGAGACTTACCTGTAAGTAATGCACAGGATTGCTGAGCGCAGTGTGCACGGCCCCGCGCGGCGAGCCCACGATGTGCTTCCTGACATTGTGCACGTCGCTGAACACCAACAGTTCGTGCAGCGCGCGCGACTGCGCCGGCTGCAGGCCCGCACTGCACACATCCTCCAAGTAACTGACGAAGCGAGACCGAACCATCTCGAACTCAGACTGCACGCGGTCCACTCGCGTTGCTTTTAGTAATTTCTAGAACAATCATTTATTTGTTAGTGCGGCCGACAGTTAGAATTATAGTTTACTAGCTGTCCCGCGCAACTTCGTCTGCATCACATTTTCCTCGTTTTCGCAACAATTTTCATTGCTGCTCCGCTCCTATTGGTCGTAGCGTGATGATATATAGCCTATGTCCTTCCCCAGGTTGAAATCTATCTTCTTGCCAAATTTCATTAAGATCCGATCAGCCGTTTAGTCGTGAAAAGGTAACAAACAAACATACAAACAAACAGAGTGAATTTCGCATTTATAATATTAGTATGGATACACAACAGGGGTAACATAGTATGATGTGACATGTTTTGTTTTTGTTTATTACTAGCTTATGCCCGCGACCTTCTTCCGCATGAAATTATTATAAAAATATTACTTCTCTATTTGAATCGGATTTAGTTAACAATTGCAAAGTTCCAAATTGCTCCTTTTAACATCTGCTATCTGCTTATAAAAGTGCCGCCATAATCGGTGCAGCCGTTTCAGAGATTATTGCCAGAATAAACAGACAGAGAAAAATTGTTCTTTGTTATAAGTAACCATTCAGTAAAAAGCTGTTATTTTGAAACTACATTATTATTTCTAACAGATGTATGCATGTTCTTCATTTTTTTTTCAGTTAATTGCCAGCTGCATAAATTGCAAACTCTCACGCAAGAGAAGGAAAAGAGAACGCGGAAATATGAAATTAATGAAGTAATTTACAAGGATTTCATAAAAATAATATAAGCTGTTTTACCTCTTTCAACTTATATCTATTCCCAGGTACATTTTCATCAATACTTTCAGCCTCTGGTAAAACATTTGCAGTGACGGTTGTGTCAGTACTGGCACGCTCGATTTGTCTCAGAAATGTTAATAAATGGACTCTCAAAGACTTGACGAAGTTTTCGCCAAGATCGTCATTAAGAAGTACATTATTTTGATTATTCTTCGTTGGAGATGACCTCAGAGGCTTGACTGGTGACCCAACTTGTAAATATGAGTTCACTATCTTCAGGGCACTTATAATACTATCAACCATCTTTGTTTGTGACTGAAATTTTAGTAGCTGCATGCAGTCTTTGAACGCTGGTGTGTCCGCTACAGATTCTAATGCACACTTTGTATAGATTTCCCGGACCTAGAATAGAAATAAATAATTAACAACCTGGAAAAAGTTTTATCATTTGTGGTTTTTATTTTTAGAAAATTCTTAATAGTTGTTAAGCAAGCACTATATTACACATAGCCAAGTTCACTGAGTTGTAGTGGAATAAACATATTTACACCATAGATTTCAATCTGGTTTGATTGCAATTTGTGAATAACTTGATTTAATCAAACCCAGCCAATGCACGCATGCGGCTTTGTCAGTTCGATTTTCGACAGGCGCATTCGTCTTTACATGCGCCGTTAGAACTTAACAACAAATTAAAAACAAAATACAAACTATAAATATTAGATACTCACAGATTTCCCAAGCATATTCTTTGGCAAGTCTTTCACAAACACATAAAGCATTCTCAAACACATATAAAAGCTGTACAAATAATCGTGAAGTCTGTTCATCTCCTTGTAAAGAGCCTCTCTGAAGAAATTGTCGTCTTCGAACAGACTGATTTTAGTCCTACAATCCTGTTGTTCTAGAAAAGGTCTGAATGACATCAATTGCCGTATGCTCTCCAGATCATCCGCACTTAGCTCCATTATGACTTCTTGAAGTTTGTCCCGGTCACAGCATAGCGACTTTAAATTGTCTCCATAAAAGTGGTCCATCATGCAATACTGAAAACATAGATCACAAAGATGAACACAGCTATGTTTTGTTTGTAAACTTTTCTTAAAATAATCTTATACAAGGTGATAAGTCGTTTGTGATACGGTGATAACCATTATGTACGGTCTACACTTGAAAGTGCCAACAAACAACTTTTATTTCTATACCTCTTTATAACTACTGTCAGCATGAAAAGAGAAATGTTATAAATACATAAGTATTAAAAATAACTTCTGTAAGTACTTTTACCTCATAAAATAAATATAATGAAATTGAACTACCTTTATACTTTGAATGAGACCAGTAACAGAGAAATCGTAGAACAGGAAGACATCCGTCAGCAGTTCAAACGCCTTGCCTGACAAATGAAATGGACTTGTGTGTGTTAAGAATATGTCTTCCAGTACCTGAAATACAGAAAAAACATTTTTTAGGAAAAATTTAATTGTACGTTACCATCGGCGTTCCAGCTGTATTAGAACCTTAGCTTGGCACGCGACTATGGCTAAAGATCAGACGGCATGCATGACTTTGTTTTCATGGAAGATGGGCCTATCTACGGGTCCAGTATATTAACGCGCTCAGGATACTGTTGAGGCTGCCATGGCGATATAGAGCGTCAAAAATATTTGCGGAAAGGCATATTGATGGTTTTGCAGCCATCATGCGAAAGAGAAGCGTTTCCCTGCTCGCTCGTCTTCGTGGCAGTACCAACAGTATCTTGAGTTTATTCCCTGATAGGTGGGAGTCTCCAATCCTGCGACATTGGATGACATTGAATATATGTATCTCTACTAACACTAGCATTTAAGACCATTGTTACTAACACTATGGGCGTAGCCTGAAATAAATAATAAATATCACACTCGATCCTATTAACTAAATTAAATGGAGTTGGCATCAGGGGAGACGCACTTGACTGGTTGAAATCGTATCTCGCTGACAGGAAACAGTATGTACAGATAGAACACCTAAATCACGACACGTGCGAGTTACAAAACGTGCGCTCGAACATCGGTTTAAAGAACTTTATTTCCATTAAGACAATCGTCACTTACATGAAAACATTAAATCTTATTACTAAAAAATTATAAAATCAGTGCGGGTAGAAGAAAAACAAAAAGCAAAATACACTGTGATCATTGTCAACAAAATTTGAAGCGAGTTCACTGTATTCCTAAGATACGGCGGAGGTACAAGTGAAAAGATGTTGCCGTTTTAAACAAAACTAAACACAACACACTTATAGTGTTTCGTCGTTGTAAATAAAAGTGAATAATTTATTTTTAAATATGTTGAGTGAAGTCGCTTCTTTTACATCGTTTGGAAGTTTATTATAGAGCTGTGCTCCTCCATAGGTTAGGTTATTTTTACCGTAGTTGGTTCTTACTCTAGACAATTTTAGGTGACAAGCTCGACGAGATGAGTATTTGCTCATTTCACCCTCTGTTGTGAATGTAATGGTTGAGTGAATAAGTTTGTGAATGATTTTATATATAAGTATGCATGTGTTGTATATATTTAGTTGTTTGATGTTTAATAATTTCGTTTCTTTGTAAATAGTTTTTGACGGTGTTAAGAAATCATAATTGTGTAGTATTTTGATTATTTTATTTTGTAAAATTTGTATTGGTTTTAGACTAGTTTTAGATGAGTTACCCCATACTTCGATAAGATATAATAAATGAGGCTTAACAAGAGAGTTGTATATTACCAGGCGAGCTTTTTTTGGAATACATCTAACAATTTTATGTAGTGAGCCTACCAATGATGAAAGTTTGTTTTTAATGTGTTGAAGGTGTGCTTTCCATGTCAAATTACTATCAAGAGTTAGTCCGAGGTATTTTTCTTGATCAGTCCTTTTCAGTACTTCTCCGTTTATGCTTAGATTAGGGTAGTTAAGTAGTTTTTTATTTTTTGCACTAAATATTATATACGAAGTTTTGGAAGCGTTAATAGTTAAAAGATTGCACTGGTACCAATTTTGTAGTATATTTAAATCAGTTTGGGCAATTCTTGCGATTTCATTTATGTTGTCTCCAAAATAAAACAGACATGTATCGTCTGCATAAAGGGCAAGGTGACCTTGTAAGCCCGCTTGGTGTAAGTTGTTTACATACACCAAGAACAATAAAGGACCCAAAATAGAACCTTGTGGTACGCCACATGTTAAGGGTTTAGACGTGCTTTGGTAAATTCCCATTTTAACAACCTGATATCGATCACTTAAAAAGGACTTTATCATTTCATAAGCGGTTCCAGTTATGCCAATACTTTCCAGTTTTTGTAATAGAAGTGTATGACTGACTGTATCAAACGCCTTCTTTAAATCAATAAAGACTCCCAGTGCTACTTGTTTTTGGTCAATCTTTGTTTTAATTGTAGTTATTAAGTCAATAGTTGCGCCAAGGGTATTAGATTTGGGTCGGAAGCCATATTGTTGGTCGTATAAGAAATTAATTTCAGTTAAGTATTCGTCTAACCTTTTAAATATGATTTTTTCTAATATTTTAGATAATATTGGCAGGACTGAAACTGGACGTTAATTCCCGGGATTTGATTTTGTGCCCGCTTTGTAAATTGGGGTGACTTTAGCTATTTTTAAATTTTCTGGAAAGATTCCGTCCATCAATAGTTTATTTATGCAATCTGTTAGATTTTGGAGGATTGGTTTCTTTATGCATTTCAATGCCTTAGTACTAAAACCATCAATTCCTGTGCTTGTATTGGGATCCAAGTCGTCCACAATTTTAGATACCTCAGAAACTGTGCATGGTTTAAAATTCGATAGTTCACAATGTCCAGTGTGCTGGTTATGGTTCTGTAAGGTGTATAAATTTTTGTTGTGTAAGTGTGTACATGGTATTTTGGCTGCTAGTTGTGTTCCTATATTTGCAAAGAAACTATTAAAAGTTTCGCAAATCTCAATGGGATCTGTAGCCATGCTGCCATTTTCGGTTTTTAGTTTTGGGAGAGCACAACTAGGAGCAATATTATTATTTGTGACGGTATTTATTAATTTCCACATCTTTTTGGGTTTCTTTGCGCATTTCTTGAACTCTCCATAAAAATATGTATCCCTTGTACTCTTGATCAAGTTTGCTACATTGTCTCTTTTAGCTTTAAAGTCTGTTTCTAGGTTGCTGTTTTTAGGGTCGTGTTTTAGTTCGCTCCATAATGTATTCCTTTCATTAATTTCAGTAATTATTTGTCTGTTAATCCAATCCTTTTGTGGTTCATTTAATATTTTGTACTTCTTTGTTTTGGTTTTGATAATAGCTTTTTTTATACACTCGTCTAAGCTGTAATAGTCATTGAACTTATCATTAAGGTTTGACAATGAAATGATTTCGTACAACTTCTCATAATCTGTGACCTCGTACTGTACTTTTTGCTTCTGCGGAGGTATTACTCGTTTCAGTTCCACGTAGATATTCTTGTGATCTGACAAAGATGACTCGATTATAGCCATGTGAAAATTGCTTTGCTTCAAATTTGTAGCAACGTGGTCTATAATAGTTTTTGTGACTGCCGTTTCACGGGTACAATATTCCGGATCTATTTTGTTGATTAATTTATAGCCAGATTCAGCTATCACGGCACTGTATCGTCTAGTAGTACTGTCGGAGCTCAGCAGGTCGATGTTTGTGTCTCCAAAAACAATCGTCCTCTTCTTCTGCAGCAGTTGGTTCTCATAAGTGGATAAAAAGTCATTAAAATTTGAGTGTCCAGGTCTATAAACAACCCCAATGTTCATTGAGTACTTGGGTAGATGTATGCATAAGTAATTGTTTCCACAGGTATAAGTTGATGTTGATAGTTCGTGTTTCAGGTTATTATGTACATAGATTGATACACCGCCACCGACAACGTTAGGTCGGATATTGTAATAATGAGTATAATTGTCTATATGAAACTGTTTAGCCTGTTCATCTGATCGTATCCATGTTTCAGCTAATAGGACTATGTGAATGCATTTTCTAAAAGAGCGGAGTATACAGTTTAATTCATCCAGTTTGCCTGGGCTACATATGCTTCGTACATTAGCGTAGAAAAAGTTAAGGCTTGATTTAGTGGTAGTTATATGTTGGTAATTATTAAGTATCTGATATGTGTCGCTATTCTGTCTGTTTGCGTTATTTTCTGAAGTAGCAATGCTTGAAGTTTTTAGTTTTTTGTATCGCTGATTGAAACAATTTTTGGCATTCCTTTTACATATTTGATTGAGATCCCATTTTCACCATTTGCTATTCTCTGTGCAAGCAAATTCCTCAGCTCTTTCATGTAATTCTGTTGTGCGGGTGTCTGATCAGAATAAATCTTTATATTGCTTTGAAGTTTGTTCTTATTTCGAAGCAGTAGCTTAGCTGTTTGCGATGTTTCGAAACAAACCTTAATATTACGGTCTTTAGCTGGATTATATTTGCCGAGCCGAAACATTTTTGAGGGTTTTGGACAGTCTGGAGTTAAATTGTTTAGAAATGAAATTACCTCATTAGTATCATATGAGTGGCCTTGATCGTCGGTCGTCTCTCTAGATTCACATCCTAACCACAAACTGGTATATTCCACAAGGTAGTGTAATAGGATGTATACTTTTCCTGATCTACATTAATGACCTGCCAAAAATATGTGACCATCTATGTGTATTATTCGCCGATGACATCTCGGTACTCTTTAAAAGCCCTACTAACAACTTAGAATATAACTCCCAAATTATTGGAACTTTTAACCTAATAAAATGTTGGCTTCAGGATCACAATCTTGAAGTAAACAACAAAAAAACTAAAATCATACAATTTAAACCCCACCAAAAACAAAAAAATAACTTAAAAAATATAACAAACGCAATCCAAATTGAAGAAGTTGAAGAATTCAAATTATTAGGTATTATATTAGACTCTCATTTAAATTGGAAAAAACATGTCGAAAAAACTAAAATAAAACTGTCACAATTTTCATATGGACTAAGTGTGCTAAAAGTAAATACAAAAACTCACTGTGCGCTCTCAGCATACTACGCATATGCGTACGCGTGGCTACGCTACGGTATCATCATGTGGGGACACAGTGTAGATGCGAATGATTTATTTATTGCACAAAAGAGATGTTTACGAATACTATTTCGAATAAAACCTAGAGATAGCTGCAAACCCCACTTTATAAAAGAAAAAATGTTAACTCTGCCCTCGATTTATATATTAGAAATAGCCACTTTTGTTAAGAAAAACATAAAACTCTTTAATTTCGATAAGAACGAGCGCCGCAAAACTAAGATAATCCTACCAGCACCTAGATTAGAAATGTTTAAAAATAGTCCAGAATACCGAAGCATACAGATTTTTAATAAATTACCCGAAAATATCCGGTCCACGAAGACACTATGTGTATTTAAAGCAAGGTTAAAAACATTGCTCATAGAAAAATGTTATTATAGTATAAAAGAATATATGGACGACAAGAATTTAAAATAGAGCTCAAATATATATGTTTGTGTTAATTATAATATATTTTATTTTATGTATAAAAAAGTTGTTTTTTTTATTATGATAGTTCCTAAATTAAGTTACTCGCTGCAATATTATTAAGTTAGTTTTAAGTTATTTTGCTGCGCCCTAACAGGGTGATGTACTGTCTAGTTTTAAGCCCAGCTTGTAACTACGATTGTGTACATTTTGCATTAAATAAATAAATAAATGATATAATAATAATAATAGTGTGGAACGCAACCTGTGTCGATACTCTTCCATCACATCTTCCCAGCTCAGCGTGTTGTGCTGGCGCTATTGCGGCGGCTGCTGAGAGCCTCATGCGGTGTACTGTGTAGTATTTGCGGTGTACTGTGTAGTATTTGCGGTGTACTGTGTAGTATTTGCGGTGTACTGTGTAGTATTTGCGGTGTACTGTGTAGTATTTACCTTTGTTGAAACTATATTTTCGACGCGCTTGGGGTTAAACCTCTCGGTCTGTGGGGCCCGATTGCTCTTAGCGTTTATAAGGAAGTATCCAAAAATGTATTTAGTTGACGCTACCCGTGACCCATGGGCTGGCTTTTATCTTGGCCAGAGGAGAGCTAAGCATTGCCATGCAACGTGGCAATGCCGCCAGTCTTATGGCCATGGTACCGGTTGACAGTTTTAAGGAGTTTTTGAAGCTATACATTTTATTTAGTTTGTTGTAAGCTTACGTTATTTTATTATTTTTATTGTTTATAAGAAATAGTTCCAAGGCTGGCACGTATTTTACGCGTCACCAAGACGCATCGCATCGTATTCCAATACAAAAAGCGGTGCCGCTAATCTGTTTTAAAATATGTATGAAGGATTTTTGCAAAACGGTGCGGCCTACCCAAATGTGTGTCTTGCTTTATAAAAACTACTCAACTAGTGAAAGTATACAACAACAAACGTGTGACATTGTTATCCAGTGATAATTGTGGAAAATAGTGAAGATACAATCAGTTTAGCAAAAGTCGGTGTAATACTGTGAAAACCGGACAACAGTTTAAATTACTCATCTCCAGTGCATGTGTTAACCCATTAACTAATTGAATGTTAATATCCAACACCGAGAACCAGTAAAAAGTGCATGTGAACATAAAAAGGAAAAACGGAGGATTCAAATTTTAACAGTCAACGTGTAAGTCGATAGAACAAAGAAATGAACTTTGGACTTACTTCACACCTAATCTCAAGTCAAACTAAAGTAACAACTGGTCAACAAATTCAACACGCGTGGTCTAGCGGTCATACCGCAGGATATGTAAACTCCATACACGGGTGATCGTGAGTTCAAATCTCGTCAAAGACACCTCTTTTTCCAGTTTGTTTTCTGAACATTATTATTTGGAACAATGAATTTTTTCGAAAACATCACGCTTCGTAGAAATCGAACAAAGTCACTATCTGAGACTACAATCGAAGAATCTAGTACGCATAACTCTACGCTAGATGGCAGCACTAACAGTCTGCCAAACATATCCGACGAGGAATGTGACGAAATTCAAGATTTAAAATGTAAAATAGAACAACTTAACCAGGAATTATCAGCAGCACATGAAGAGATAAATCAGTTGTCCATTGAGAATAATGATCTAAAATCCACAGTAACTGACGTAACAAAAAAATATGAGCTCCTAAAAAAAGCTACAAAAAATATTACAACTGACATACGAGTAGGTACACCAAAACAAAAAAAAACAAAGTTGTCAACCCCACAGAAGAAGTTAACACAACCACTAAAACAAAAGGGGGATGTTGAAGATAGACTCTCGATACACTTTATGAAGGACCATCGACAATCTGTATCGGATCCCGAAACACTTACATCAGTTTTAGATATATCTAAAAGTATTCAAAGCGCAAACACTCAAGAACCGCAAGAAGCGCATTTAAAAAAGGATGTCTTTTCGGAAGCTCAACTTATGATTCCGATGAACTTTCAAACTAACACACACACCCGTAGATGCAAAAAACTATGTATTATTTCTAGCAACAATGTTAATAAAATATTATACATAGGTCAAAATACGTTCACAGGGTACGAATTATGTCATTACATCAAGCCAAATGCGGGTGTAAAACAATTATTTGAAGATTTAGATAAAAAACTCAAAGACTTTACACATGAAGATTACTGCATCATTTATATCGGCGAAAGAGACTTCGAAACCTCTCATAACTATAGAATTTTAATAGACTACATTAAAAATGAGCTAAAAAATGTAATGAATACCAATATTATTATATGTTCACCAAATTTTAAATTAAGTGATAATTTTGCAATTTTTAATAAGCGAATTGAAATGTTCAATCATTGGATGTATGTGGACGTGGAATTGTGTGATTACGCATATCTCTTTGACTCCAATTTTTGTCTAGAATACACAAACGAAATGTTCTGGAAATATAACGCAAAAGTTAATAATAAAGCTGTTGCCATCATTTTTAAAAACTTAATGTATTTTATGAATTATTTAGACTTACATACAGAAGTTACTTATAATTTAGTTTCTCATCAGTGTTTTGATAATATTGCTGTCAAGTATAATTTCAACCAATCAGGCAACAACACTAATGAACTACATACGAATCGGGCAACACAAACCGGAAGCACTCATAATGAAACTGAGAATGATCTTTTTCGTTTATAATTATAATCATTTATATATCTTAAATCAAAATATTAACGGGTTGATTGGGAAGTCAGACTTATTAAGTTTACAAATAAACGAACTCTTACATAAAGGGAAAATAGTAGATGTAGTGTGTGTGACGGAACACAACATGATAGATGATGATGTGATACAATTATATATACCGAACTATAAAGTTTCAACATACTCCTCAAGAAGCACCAGAAAAGGCGGTACTTGTATACTAATAAAACATGGTCACGAGTTCAGGGTTATAGATATTAAAGAATTTTGCGTTCCTGGTATCATGGAGTGTTGTGCCATTGAATTAGTAACTCACAGATTGATGATCATTTGCATTTATAGACCCCCAAAATCTAATAAAGGTGCTATATCAATTTTCTTCGAAAAATTGGAACTTGTATTAAACCGTTGTGGACGAAACTCAGGTAGGAAGATACTGCTGTGTGGTGATTTCAACATCGATATCTTAAAAAATACCAGAGTACCTATAGAGTTTCTGCATCTACTCCTAAATTACAATTTGAAACCGAGTATAAAACAGCCTACACGTCTATCGACTGGTACTTGTATCGACAATATTATCCATAATGTCAAGGGTGGTAGTGGTGAAGTCTTAGAATTAGCTTTATCTGACCATACAGCTCAACTCTTTAAGTGTCCTGTAAAAAAGTCCTGTTCGAGTGATCACTGGTACGTAAAAAGTCGAGATTATAGCTGTGAGCACAAGTCTAAATTTATTGAAGCCATTAGTAATCTAAGTTTTGCTGAAGTATACAATAGTAACGACCCAGAACTAGCTTTTAATTCATTTCATGATTTATTTAAACTTTTTTATGATTTGTGCTTCCCGACTGTGATAAAAAAGATCTCTACTCGTAAATCCCCGAGATGGATATCTAAAGGCATCAGAAGATGTAGCAAACGAAAAAGAGAAATGTTATGGCAATATAGGCGAACACGTAATCTTGAAAATAAACAGTTATTAAAGCAATATTCAAGAAGATTAAAAAAAGTGATACACTTGACTCAAATTTCTCAAAACAACCACGTAATTAACAGCGCAGAAAATAAAACTAAAGCAACGTGGAAAATAATTAATAGATGTAAATCAAACTGTCCCTCTGAATCCGTAAAAAAAATACTCAATGGTGAAAAACTAATAAGTGGCTAAGGAAATGGCTACCGCATTTAATAATTATTTTATAGACTCAATTCATCCTGAAATTAATTATAATAACAGTAATGCTATATCTTGCGTAAATTATTATCCCAAATCAATATTTATGACACCGGCAGATGCGTTGGAAATATTTAATATTATCAACTCTTTAAAGAACACAAATAGCGTAGGTTATGATGGAATTACTACTAAGATTTTAAAATCTGTGTCGCATATAATTGCACCGGTTTTGAGTTTTATTATTAATCTATGCATAGAAAGTGGCCACTTTCCTAGTCTGTTAAAAATGACCATCATTAAACCACTGCATAAGAAAGGCGATAAAATCACTATTTCAAATTACCGTCCAATAGCGCTGATACCAGTCTTGTCAAAAGTTTTTGAAAAAGTAATTTATAAATCTATGAACTCATTCTTTGAGGCAAACAGTATATTTGCTGTAGAACAGTATGGCTTTCGTAAAAACAAAAACATAAATAAAGCGGTCTATGAATTATTTGCAGAAATTGTTAGTAACGTTGACAAGAAAAATCCGATTGCAGCAGTATTTATGGACATGTCTAAAGCATTCGATCACGTAAATCACGAAATATTACTGGGTAAGTTAGAACGCTACGGTGTCAGAGGAAACATATTAAATCTATTAAAATCATATCTCACTGGACGAAAGCAATTCACTGTTTTAAATAGAGTGTGTTCTAAATCCAAGACCGAAATTACTCATATGTCATCAATTAGAGAAACAACATGTGGTGTACCCCAATGAAGTGTCCTTGGGCCGCCGTTGTTTCTCATATATATTAACGATTTGCCAAAATGCACTGACCATCAAACTGTTTTATTTGCCGATGACAGTACACTTTTAGTTCCATGTAAAAATATAGAAACTTACGAAGATGACATAAACAAGTCCATTCTTGACATTATAAATTGGTTACTCAGTAATAAATTAAAAATTAACATAGATAAAACAAAGCTTATGACATTTTATCAAAGAACTAATAAACTTAACTTTAACATAACTTATGCAGATCAAACAATAGCTGAAACAAGCTGTGCTAGATTTTTAGGACTTCACTTGGACACTCACTTAAACTGGAAATGTCATGTAGAAACTGTTTGTAAAAAACTAAACCAGTACTCTTATGCACTCTATAATCTAGCAAAGATAGTAAATAAGTCCGTTGTTCTAATTTCTTACAAGGCCTATGTTACATCTACATTACGTTTTGGGATAATATATTGGGGAAATTCCACCGACAAAGAAATTGCGTTCAAAGATGTGTGCGCGCTGTGTTTAAGCTCAAACCAACTGAAAGCTGTAAGCCATATTTCGTGAAATTCAAACTACTTACGTTGCCCTGTTTGTACATTTTTGAGACGGCAGTATTTGTCAAGTCTAACTTTCATTTGTTTGAAACATTGAGATCAAAACGACGCAACAGAGAGATATGCGCTAAGCCGCATAATACTGCTCTTTTTAAAAAAAGTTTTTTGGGTGTGGCACCTAGGATACATAATAAGATCCCTAGAAAAATTACAGAAATTAAAAACATACACGATTTTAAAAAAGCCTTCCTCAAAATACTACACGAAAAATCCTATTATACGGTAAACGAATACCTAACTGACACATCATTATGATTACCTATTTTTATTAACATTTTGAATTTGAATTATGTAATAATGTGTGATAATAATATTGTTTTTTATATTTTTTAATTTTCATTATTTTATACTGTTTGATAATTAAATCAGCATGTTTGTATCATAATAATATTTGTACGCCGATGACGGCTTGACATAGCGCTCATTAATAATTACAACATCTGTACCTAACCTACCTATGTTCAACAAATAAAATATTTGATTTGATTTGATTTGATTTGATTTAAATATAAATATACCTATAACTCGGTTAAACAAGAGTTTCCATTTCGCAAATTGAAAGTAAAATTAATAACTTGAAAAGCTGTTACAACGAAACCCCTGTTACCAGTTACAATATCAACTTACTTGATTCATATAAACCGGTGATGCATGTGAATGGAACACTTTGATCAGCAGCTTGGATGAGACGTGGTAAGGAAACGACTTGTGAAGTGCGGACACCGACGTCGCTACTCCGAACACGAACACTATCGGCATCGTTGATACATATGAACTGGAAAATTTAAAAGAAGGCAATTTATTTAAACTTTTCACAACCAAAAATGTAAAGAGAATGACTTTATGCTTTAAGTATTATTTCACATTCAATCTGTTCGTTAATTTTGTATTCATTCAATCATCATCTGCCTAGCCTTTTCCCAACTATGAATGAGTCTGCTTCCAGTCTAACCGTATGCAGCTGAATACCAGTATTTGACATTATAGCAACTGCCTATCTGACCTCTGCAACCATGTAAATACTAGGTAATTCGATATTCTTTGGTAAGACTGGTTTCAGACTTTCGGCTGTCTGACGTTAGTATTTAATCTATACTTCTATACTAATGTTATAAAGCTGAAGAGTTTGTTTGTTTGTTTGCTTGAACTCGCTAATCTCAGGAACTACCTACTGATCCGATTTGAAAAAATCTTTCAGTGTTAGATAACCCATTAATCGAGGAAGGCTATAGGCTATATCATTACGCTACGACAAATAGGAGCAGAGCAGCAATGGAAAATGTTGCAAAAACGGGGAAAATGTGACGCAGACGAAGTTGCGCGGGACAGCTAGTTAATTAAAAACGTAAAATATTACTAAGGAATTTATGAGTTTCATCATAAATGCCAATGAATGCTTGATATGGGGCATGCCAGGAATCACTTTGCTTAGCAGACAACCTGATATTTGCTGGGTACGTAGTAACTTGCATTATGTTGTAATTTAAAAACAAAAGGACATTGCTGCTGAACTTAGATAAAATGTTATGTTTTGTTTTACAACAGTGGTTGTTATATATGATTTGCACAGGACATATTTTAAATATAAATATACTTGAACAAATTACCTTACAATCATTACAAAGTCTTGTAAAACATTACAGTTAAAGCTCTCAAAATCAGGAATGATAATAACTAAAGTCCTTTTGGTTATGGTTGACTTTTTCTTCACTGGGGATGTCATGCACTTTGATTGATACCAATTTTTGAGGGTCTTCATTGTGCATTGATTCTTTTTTAATTTCTTTGTTGGACTGATGATGTCTTCTGATTTGTCTTCATAATCCTGAAACATAAATTATTTTTTAAATAAAAATACAATATAGGCAATCTGATATGGCTACCATTTAATAAAACGTTCAGTGTGGTTATTAGATTTTTTTGACATTGGGGCAAAAAACCTAATAACGACACTGAACGAATTGCGATCACAATTGTAACGGCATACTAGGAATTTGTCCTGTATTGTGTGGTACAGTATTTTTAAAAACATTTAAACTCACATACACAAACAGCCACACCCAGAACAACTACTTGTAAGCCCTACAAATATTAGTTCCGTGTGGGAATCGTACTCGCTACAAGCAATCGCTCAGCCACTGCATCTACCATACTGTCTTAGTAAAACTGGATTGACGACATTTCATAATATTATATTTATAAAACGAAGTTAAACTTTTTGTAGCAGAGAAAATTACATTATGGTGATTACAGGTATGGTTCATCTATGGGACTCACCAACATTTGATTTCCATGGATTAACTGCCAAACTGCATTTTCAACTAAGTGCTTAACAGTGGGTGCATCTTGTGAATTTACTAATGCCACATGTGGAGTCACTTCATTTCTGAAATATTAAAAATATTCTTTAATATTGGCTGATGTAAAATATGAGAATACATTTAAAAAAAATACTACAGGAATAGTACATTATTTACTTAATATAGTACATTATTTATATTAAATATTATATTTGTTGCAAGTGTAGAATATAGTGAGTTTTAAAATAACCAATGTTGGAATTTGTATTATTCTTGTTTTTATTTAGTAGAATGCTTTCAAACACAATGTAATTTAATGAAAAATTTGAATTTTGTACATAATTCAAATTACTATTAAAATAAATAATTGATTCCAGAACATAAATTACCTAATAAGATCAATAAGGGAAGTAAACTGGGATACATGGTCTGGCTGACTGACACCAGTCAGGAGAGTAGCACTCGGAATGATTCCTTTCAAAGAAAACGATTCACCGATACCATGGTTCTTTATGTAATCCACAATGTCATTCAGCAGTAGACTGTATGTCTTTTGATGAAGTTCCTGAAAATAATGGTAAAATACTGCAATTTAGAAACACTTACAACCCATATTTATAGTTAAAAATATAGTTCATTTTATACCAAAAATAACTTTTATTTCCAGATAAAGAGTAGTTTACAATATCAAACAGAGAAAAGAGAAGTATGGAAGAAGAAGACATACTGCACCAACCCCAAATAAATTACAAATATGGCAAAATACAATATCAAACGACAGAGTAACCAGTCTATGATTTTGGTAAGAAAAAATGTGGACTAGTGCAGTTAGTCCATACACACATTAAACTAGTATACACCTGCTTCTAATACACTACAGGTATACACTTTTGGATAATGTAATACACAGTAACAATAGACTTACCTGCAGTTCACTTTCGATGTAGTTCCAATTCTGTTTATATGTTTCATACCAAAGTTCTTTCATAAATATCTTTTCAAACAATACTTTTCTATTTTTATTCTTATTGGATTTTCCTTTTTTAAATCCATTTGTGAACAGGAAAACTCCCTGGAATTAAAGTCTCTTATTATCAGAACCATCCAAGTACTTGTAACAATATTGTGATTTTAAGTATGATATGTGGGAAGTATTTGTTTATGCTCTTTTAACTTAAACCCCCTTTAAGTGTTTTGTATTGATATAGTGTAAGTTTATGTCATCTACTTTTTAATGATCATAAAGCCTAAACCACCTCATTAACATTTAAATTAACAAATCCATAGGCTATAATAGTATTCTAACCATCAAATCCCATTGGACTGTGAGAGCTAAGAAACAGAACCTGTGTCTATACCATCACTTCTGCACTATAATTATCTCCTGCATACATGTCCACTGAGACTGACTGCCGTAACCAGTCGGGTGCATACCGGTCGGGGGAATATTAATATTATACTAGCCAATAAAAAATAAGTTTTGTTTGTATATTAATATGTTGTTTACACTTCTGGAGTGCTTGTTAAAATATAAATAAAAATGAGCAAATCTTATGTGAGTTTTTTAACGCTTTTACAAGAGGATGACTCCACGCGTAAGTTAACTCTATTGAATATGTACCAATTTATTTATTATGGTGAGTGAGCGCAGGAGCCTCATGGTAATAGTTGCATAGCCGATTTGAGTATTGAAATCTACTGTTTGACAAAGGTAAACGATGTTTGTCTATGAGGCGAAACAAATTCCAAGATACACGGGAATCATAAGTAAATAATAATTTACCTTCGAAACTGACACAGCCGACTCCATTCTTCATTTACGCGCGCCAATGTGAATTTGTGAAATCATTGAAGTGTCACTTATTTTTTTTAATTCATTCGCCTTTAAAAGGCAGGCATCGATCTGTAGACCATTCAGCCTCTGAAGTGTCACTTAACAACTGTCACATTGACATAACAACAACAGTCGAAGACAGTGACACTGACAGGACCATTGACCACATTGTTTCAGTGCTGCCATTACAAAATATAGCTTGAACCATAGACAACACATAAAATAAAATTACAGACTGTACAAGATTCCAAAAGATGGGTCTTCACAACGATCGTTTACTTTGCAATCTGTGTTAAGTCTCCTGTAATAGGGAGCGAGCTTATTGCCGTCAACCGGGCATAAATCCAGACTCCGTGGCTGCTACTAAAAAATTCCTGATGGGAAAACCCAATGACACTGTGCCCGTCCCGGGAATCTAACCAGAGCCTCATGCTCAGGGTGTCATCGTTCATTCGTTCGTTTCGGGAAATCGTTAAATCAACATTTCGCGGAGTAGTACAAACTACTCCGCCCCACCAGTAGGGACAACAAGAAGGATTAGGAAATTGGCAATGACAAGTGGGAGATGAGAAACACAGTTAGTAAGGGACAGTCACAGACTACGAGGTCAGAATCTTAAAGAGGTGTTACCTTTGCATGCCGCATGATAATCGAAATATAGATTAGGTTGTGTGAGATTTTTTGCGGTGAGGTGGCAACGAAGTAATACGAGATCAGAAAAATTAAGGAATGAAACAAACCTTAATGATGGCGTCAATGGGAATTAGTAGAAATAATAAGTACCTACATCATACATTAAAGGATAAAAGTCTCACAGACTACCAAAAGAATAAAATCATGAAGAAGTGTTGCCTTCATTGCATGGTAATCGAAATATATTTATTTAGATTTCTATTTTAGTGCACGCACTGGATGGGACAATGGGAACAATTTTTAATTATTTTTTAATACAGTTGCTCGTTTTAAAAAGTGGCGTATTGCAGGGACGTATAGCGTTCGGGATGTGGGCTATTACACACTCGAGCTTTTTCTTTACCTTTTCCGAACTCGTGCGTTCTCTTTCCCAACTATCAAAATAATGTCTATTAAAAAGAAAAAAAAACCAACCACGGAGTTTTACTAAAAAAAATCATAGAAGTTTTTATGATTCATGCAAATATTTCTAAAAAGAAGCTACTAATTTGTTTCAATATCAGATTTAATGATTTGATTCAATGAGTTAGATTAGGTTTCATTTTACTTGGCTGTATACATATATATATATATATATATATAGTTCCCTTTGCCTACCCAGAATGGGTGAAGAAAACAAAAAAAATCTCTGCTTATATTCTTTTACGGTTGGCGCCATTTTCCAAAAATGTTCTTTATTAAATTGCTTCATTTTTTCGCAACTTGTTCCAACTGTCAACCCTCACCTTCGGCTGCGCCTCGGCTCGGGCAGACATTTGTCGGAACTCTTTGCAATGACAGGCTTTCCGCACTCGTAATGAAATATACTATTTCATCACACTTGCACGTAAACAGTATCTAAACATACAGGTTAACTTTGCCGTAAAGGCCCATATAAAACCCTCGAGCTTTCTTTTTGTCATGAAAGCCACGGTCGGTAAGTATTTTTTTTAAAATTTTATCACAGCACACAGGTATTGCAAGTTCAAGCAAGGAGTTTACACGCAATTGAAAAATTGTCTTAAAATGTTATCTAAACAGGAATTTCATTGCAATCTCGCTACATGTTATTAAAATACTCAACTAATGTTTTAATCGATAGTTTTTTGTATCAAAGCGTCGAAATTATTTTATTTATTTTTTAAAAATAAGTATTTGCCCTTAACGTTTCTGAACGAAACATTTGTATAATCTGTGGTGTAGGTGAAGCCCGCCATCCGCTAAAAAAAGTTCACGTATTTCGTAATAATAGTTGTGCTGACGTGTGTAGTAAAGCTATAATTCATAATTATTTACTCGCAAATGTGATGAAAAACATTGTATGTTTCACGGGCGGTACGGGAATTACGAACCTCGACTCAGTCTTCCACTTCGGGCTTCTAATAAAGCCTCGATCGTAATTCCTTACTTACCGACCTTAATACACAATGTACTATTTCATCACACCTACACGTAAACAGTATCTAACTAAACATACAGGTTAACTTGGACGTAATGCCCCATATAAAACCCTCGGGCTTTCTTTTTGTCATGAAAGCCAGGGTAAGTAATTTTTTGTTTTATTTTATCATAGCACACACTTCTTGCAAGTTCAAGCAAGAAGTTTACACGCAATTGAAAAATTGTCTTAAAATGTTATCTAAATAATAATTTCATTGCAATCTCGCTAGATATTACTTAAATACTGAACTAATGTTCTTAATAATAGTTTTTGTATTTTGTTACTAAGGGGTATCGTATTACCCAGTTACTGGGTTGTGGAGGTCAGATAGGCAGTCGCTTCATGTAAAATACTGGTACTCAGCTGCATCCGGTTAGACTGGAAGCCGACCCCAAGATAGTTTGGGAAAAAGGCTAGGCAGATGATGATGACACTCCGTCATGGCTGTATACCTACATAAGTTACAGTTGCCCTTAACATTTCTGAACGAAACATTTGTATAATCTGTGGTGGGGCAAAAACCGCCATCCGCTTAAAAAAAAGTTCACGTATTTCGTAATATTATTTGTCCTGACTTGTGTATTAAGGCTATAATTCATAATTATTTACTCGCAAATGTGATGAAAAACATTGTATTCACGGGCGGTACGGGAATTACGAACCTCAACTCAGAAAGCCCTCAGTGTTCGACTTCGGGCTTCTACTAGAGCCTCGTTCGTGATTCCTTACTTACCGCCCTTAATACAGAATGTACTATTATTCGTTTCCCGTTCTTCCAACCAGTGAGCACAAAGGCTGAGGGGACAGCGGGAATACACCATGGTCAGCAATCGACCCTGTGACCACTTGAATAAAGAGGCAGCCAAAATAAATAAATTTGTAAATGATTCTAGACTGAGTGATTTTTAATTTACTAAATACAAAATCACTCACTATTGTTATGTTTTTAATTTAGAACTGAATTTCGTAGGATTATTAAACCTTCGCCTTCGGATGAAGGTTGTGGCGATAGTCAAGTAATCGGCTGCGGTTTCGGCCAGAAACCGACATTCGGTCGGAGATTAAAAGGGTAGGTACGTATGGGAAAATAAATGTATATTTTGTGTAACAGAAACATGTTTTATTGTCAACACCGAACTTTTGCTCCTTGCTCTAATTTGCTGAAATCGATTCTATATACAAATGCAGGCCAACACATTTATTACAATGCATGAATTGCTCCAATCCAAGTATAATAATAAGTAATCCAAGTATGAATCAAAATGACAAAATTTTCGAGAACATTACCTAAATTAGGTATTGCTCTGATTATTAACTACAGCTGCAGCATTTTAATAAATTATGAGAAAATTATATTTAACCCAAAAGCCAACACTGAAGGAAACTGTTTTCTATCCCAGATGCATATTTTTAATACTTCTTCAGTGAAGAATGAGAAAATATACGACTTAATTGACTCAAGCGTAATGGTTGGAGAGGGTTGCATTGCAATTGGCGTGAAAACGCTACCATACGATACTACGAAGTTAATGAAACTGAGTGCAAAAAAAATACTTAAAATAAATTGGAACTATTATAATACGTAGGTATCCACTTTCGTAGATTCATATTTATCTTATTTAGTAATACATTATTAAATCTACTCGTATTTACACTAAAATGTCTCCCCCTAACTTTGTAGAATAGAAAAATATATATCAGAAGGCCTCAGAACCCATGCTTAATAATATGGTTTGCAACTATATTTAAACAACATGATCACTGGGGTGGTGAGCGCGGTGGTAGTGCGCTCTCCTCAGACGGCGACCGGCGTTCCTCTTCAGTGCTAAACTTGTACTCTCGCTCGCTTTGTGGGTGTTCCTGCCCGGGGGGCGTGGCTCTACCTTCGCCGGCTGTGGCAGCTTCGAGCGTAGGACCCGTAGGTCCGAAAGACATGCCTTCTGCGCCGTACGCTACTTCTCCTGTTCCGACGTACTCAGAAGGCTGGTAGCCGTAACTATTCAAACTGGAAAAAGTCAAGTTTTCGTTTTATTTTGTTCTATGTGAATATGAGTTAAATGGAATAGTAGGTAAATGAAAATGTAGGGACTTGTTGTACCTGTTTGGCCAATATGATATGTCCTCAATCGCATGATGGGCATACGGTGCGTATGCATGTTGGTAGTATGGCGAGTGATGCTGTGCCGGAGTTTCGTATTGTAGTGGGTAAAGGGGTGCCGGAGCCGACGATGGCGCTGAAGTGCTGGTCGGGGGCGCAGGCGCATACTCCAGGGGGGCTGGGTACGCATGTGGAGGGGTCCGGTAAGGGGCAGGGGAGGTGTTCGGCTGCGGGGAACTGCCGCCTTGTGTCGAGTTCCAGTAGCCACTGCTGCTCACCCAAGTGTAGCTGCCGCTGCCATTCGTCGCTGTAGTCGTACGTTCGGGGTTGCTGTAGGAGGCTGTGGGACAAAGATAAAAAAAAGAATGGATGAATGATAGAATGGATGTACACTCCCGGAATCCGCAATCGAACCACTTTGTGCTTTTGTACATTAGATTTATTTGAATAGGTAGTGGTTGAAAACTTGGAACAATGAGAACAACATAATGAAAACCTGCAGTATTTAACTTTTCTTATGCTCGTTATTATTTTCATTACGAAGATACCTCAGCAGTTGCTGCTAAAGGCGGTTTGTCCACAACATTCATACAAACTAAGTATGTAGTGCACTAATGCGATATTCTTGCTCTAGAAAAGCATGTACTGAAGAAATGCGTCAACAGAATAATCTGCCTATTGTCCACCTAAGTGCTACCTTCGTAGTAACAGTAGGTTAATAATGAGGTTTTAAATCCTAACAATCACAGGTTTACTTACAAGGCGGAGACAAGGTTCGTGGGCGCGACGGTGGTCGCGGAGGATACGGCGCTGGTCTTCTGGAAGCGGCGTTACTACCTCCATACAACGACTGGGACGTCACAAACCATCCACCGACTGCAAAAATCAATAATATTGATCAGACCTGTGATGTTTTTTAAATTTTTTCTGTTTCTGGTTTCATTTACACTGGCAACACTAAATTAATGCCTAAATATATCAATGCTCATGGCGCTGCTTTGAACTTTGCTTTGCCCAGCGTGAATTTAGTTCAATATCTATGCATTATTTTAGGTGTCGCTCAGTATAACCTATTGATGAAAGCGGACATATCAGGATATGTTTGTTAGATATTCGGGTATTTGTACCACGAGAGATTTGCATTATGCGTCGTAGCTCCTTGATTGGATCGACTTAGATCTCATCTATTTAATGAAGTGTCTTTGTTAATAACTTACATTGGGGATACTGATGTGGCGAAGAACTTTGTTGAGGATAATGCGTGCCCACGAAATCTCTCTGATAATAACCCTCTGGTCTTTCCTTGGCGTCTAAGAAGGCTTTAGCGAACGGATTGTACTTGATCTTCAGGGAAGTCACCTCTTCGTTCTGGTAAGCGGTGACAGCTATGAACTGCGTCTCCGGGAATGGGTAAGTCATAATTCGACGAAGGTCTGTACCCACTTTTACCAGATGAACCCGGGGCTCATATTTGTGCAAGCTATTTAACATTATCTGTAACAATAGTTGATTTTAAGATTAACATCATAATTTTAATGTTAAATGGGCCACAGGATACTTCCCGTGGGGCTGTGCAGGTATTTTAGTACGGAATAAGTTAGTATGAAAAGCACACCGCTTCAGCACTACCCAGTCTTTGGCTCTTACATTATAAAAGTTAAAGTAAGTTATGTTTTCCTCGGCTAAATCCACGGTTTTTATTAAAAATATTTGTAAACAAGTCACATTATAAGTCCTTAAGTCCTACAAAAGAGCTTTGGCACGTGTCTTATAAATACTGTAATAAATGCAATATAATGAGACGTATACATTACTGTTATTAGCATAACGACAACAGGGGCATCAGCTTATTTTTAAGATATGTGTAATGTAAACATCGCGCAGAGACAATAATTATTACAAATGATAGTGCGTACAGACAACTGCTAAACAGTTGGTAAAGCTACAGATTTCACACCGAGCCGTCAACGTATGGATCTAGATGTATCAGATGTTTGCTTTCATATTCATTCGCACCACATACACCCGTGAGAACGGCTTCTCCGACTAGCGGTAGCCACGAAACTGTAGCACACTCACACCTTGCCATCGAGAGCTTTCTGTTATAAAATTAGTATTCTGACAATACTGTGAACTAATTATTATGCTCGGTCAGGCACATAATCTGGCGTGGATCCCGCTATAAATATTGAATCTGTAATTTGTGTTTATCCTGCTCGAAACTCATTTATGTTCATGAGAAACAATGTAAATGCTAGCAGTAAACTCCACAAAGTATCTCATAAACAGACGTCTGATTCGCAAATGTGTTTTTATTTATGCAGTAGGGCCAAGTTATTGAGCTATTAATTGTTGATGTTCGTATCTCACTCGTTTCTCAAGTTACTGCAAATATGTATTATTCACAATAACTTACACAAGCGATAAATAATCGATCGAAAAGATACGTCTGCTCATGATTCAGTTAATATTTAATTCTGAATTTTAAACTGTAGATAGGTACCTGTCCATTTCCATTAGTTTTATTCGTAAGTTTAACTTTAGCGAAAGAGATTGGCTCTTTCATCCAATGTGCTCCAAAGTTCGGGCTCTCGGGATGTATGTAAATTGCGTTGGATGGTGGGACTTCCGCCTTGCCGCCTGGAACCTAAGAAGAGATATTGAATCATTTATATGACTGGCTAATAAAGATTTACATTACATTAAAGGTGATTTACAGATTGCATTTAACCAATACGACTGTTACAATATTGGAAAATGAAAACTCTGGTACTAACTTAAATGAATTAAATTTTTTTACATACCCATTCGCCATTTACATATTTCCAACGATGCGAGTCCACTTGCACAAATTCTAAGAGCACGGTGTACATTGCCGTCGGGTCCAAGCCACTGGCAGTTACTTTGACTACGGGAAACATTCGTCTGAAACAAAACAACAAATAAAACCCTGAATATACAAGCTTTAATGAATTTATTACGTTCCTTACTTTAGACACAAAGGATGGTTCCAAAGTTTCGGACGTAGATAAGCGGTACCTATCAGTGAGATAACATTGAAAATGGCTTTTTTTGTTGTTATCTAAGGCCGGATACTACTGCGAACAGGTAGTGGTCAAATATGGGTGCTGGTAGGTATAACAGCTAGTCCACATGCTCTACACGGAAAAACTATTTACCTAACAACGATAGTTTTTGTTTTTTGTTTTGTGTGTTTTTTAATTACAGATACAGGCTGATAAATTGGTATAGTATTCTCTACTGGAATATAACAAAATACCCGAAGGTAATCTTTACCTTTATCAGCCGGATCCCTCGAAAAAGTCAGTACTCTCGGAAGCATACACTCTGAAAGCTGAATCAACTGAATAGATACAAGACCTTCTTGTAGTATACAGACACACATTGTAGTACCAAAGAATTAAGCTCTTTACGTAGGTACCTATATTGCTTTCTCAAATCTACTTCTTCCATTTTACAACCTAACTACACCTCAGATAAAAAAAATAAAGGAGTTGTTTCAAATAGAAATGTTTTGTTTCACGAAACCACTATTATATATTTTATGTTAGTGTTTAAATCTAGTCCAGCTTTATGTTTCCATTTAAAAAAAGTTAACAACATAGCAAATGTACTTATAACCAAGTTACCGTAGAACAAAACGTCACTTCGTCAAGGGTAAGGGTTCCGTCATTGCTCATCGGCATCGGGCGGTATCATTTAGCCAGCCAGCGTTAATTAGTAAGACCTACCGCGTTAATAGCTGAAAACTAGCCGCCGGCCAGCGAGCGGTTAGCACTGGCAAAATGTGACCGTGTAAGTACACCATCATTGTTCTCGACGTTTGCTCGAAGTTATCTTTGTCGGTCAATTTTTATTTTGACCAGATAAAAACGCAAAAAGAACATTAGATTTCAAATTACGGTAATGAAAAGCAACAGAAGAAATAGTCGCATCAGTAAATCTTAGTGCAGTAAGTATGTCACCACTAAGAGCAGATGCCATGTTTGCACCTCTTTAATTATACGTAAGTAAAAGATAAGTTGGAAGAAGACCAACCCGCACTGGGCCCGCGTGGTGGATTACAGCCCACTCCCTCTCATAGAGAGGAGGCCTGTTTCCCAGCAGTGGGAACATTATAGGCTGATGATGATGAAGTAAAAGATTCTAAATGTGATGAAATATTACGGCACGCCTTATACAGGGTGGAAAGGATACGGACGCCCAAACGGTTAACACATATTCAAGTGCATCATTCTGGTAATTATTAAAAAAACAACTGTTACCTTCAAACTACAATACCTACCCGGTAAATGTATGACTTCCTAAATGGTGAAAAGTCGGCGTTAGTCATGGCTACCCCGCTTATACGCCCGCGCGCACTCGGAAGTTTTTGCCGCGCAAGCCTCCCCCGCCACTTCCCATTTAAAGCTTATTATCTCGTAAACTATTGCAGCTACACCAAAACAAAAAATACGTGTGTATAGCTGAAACTATACAGAATCTAAGTACGTTAAAACTAATTACGACAACTAGATATAAGTATTTCGAAAAAAATGTGAACTTGAGAATATGTGTTAAATTTCAGTTTCTCCAATAAGAATGTTAAGTTTTTCCAACAAGAATTGTAGTTTGTGTCAATAAAACCTATTTATAATTAAACTAGACTATATAAGCTTTGTTTTAATACCCATATGTCCTTACTTTGGCACTTTCTTAGTAGCACAATCAACCAAAACAATCAACCCTCCTCGCATTATATTCGATACCTACTGATTTTGTCGTGTTTACATAAAAAATTCGCTAAGATTTCGTTTTATTTTACTGTTTTATATTGCGGAGACACTAATAATTACTTAATTGAACTAATTTTCATAATACGAGCACTATTTTAACTATTTTTGCAACTAAAAAACTAGGGAATTTCGAATAGACCAAGAAAGATAGCGATGCAATTGCAATAGCCCTATATATACTGACTAAGCCACGAGCCCTGCATTATATTGCTCTAATATAATTATAACGAAAGCGTTGTTTACTTTTTGAATCATTGTTTGTATACACTATGCTGCTAATGCGTTGCAAATCACTCTATTATTTATTTTGTAGTTCTCAGTTAAATAAAAATAAATACGTGGTGTTTAAGACGACTAAAGTCAATACCATTGCATGATCCATAAAGCCTAAAGATTAACAGAGCTGTCGTGCCAGTTTAAGTATCGGTCGATTGTGAAAAATCGGCAGGATTGTGATCATTCATTATCTCTGCATGATTGTCCAAGCAATGACGCTCGTAACACAACATTACGCCAATAATCCCCGAAGGGTTAGGCAGAGGTTTACCCATTCGTACACTCACATTTTGCCAGTTATGTTTAAGCCCCATGTAATAGGGGGCGAGCTTATTGCGATCAACCGGGCACAAATCCAGAGTCCGTGGCTGCTACTGAATGAAATTCCTGATGAAAAACCCGATAACATTTTGCCCGACCTGTGGAGGAAAAAGGTGTGTTGCGCCGACCCCAAATAACATGGGACAGGAAGATGATGATGACTTTAACCCGACCTTATGCTGAGCAGTCGCGCTTGCGGCCACTAGACCAACGACGATTTTTATATTCCACAATCAACGTCAACCAATAAGGTCATCGCTAAAGGATGAAAGGAAATCTTCTGATAAGAGTTCTTAAATCATGGGCCACGCAGTATAATATTTTATTATGAATGTCCGCTCCGTCCTTCCGATGTATATTTATTTTGATAGTTACCTTCCATTCTTTGTGACGATCATCTCGTTGGTTAGGGTCTGGAAGCGCACCCACAGCTCCCTATCGTCCAGCGCCACGTTTACCTCTCTCTCGCGGCCGCTGCGCGAGCTGGCGCCGCCCACCGACGGCTCCACAGCGCTCAGGATGTGCGATGCTGCCATCCTGCTGATGAAACACGATTATTTATTATATTATAATATAATATCATGCTTATACTCCAAAGAGGGTCACTGGTTAGACATGTTTAGTCCCCGTGTAATAGTAGGCGAGGACACAAATCCAAACTCCGGATTAATAACTAAGAAACTGTCTCTTTTTCACATTTTCCAACCTAGGAATTAAACTCAGAGCCTCATGCTTAACAGCACTTGCCACCACTAGACCAACGAGGCAGTACTTAGGTTTCAGGAGGTCTCTATTGAATACCTAATTAGTTCCAAATTTTACCTTCGAAATACTCTCTAGGAGTTGAATCAGAATAAGATCATCAAATAACTTCATCATTCATCATTTCAGCCGGAATACGTCCAATGCTGGACATAGGCCTCCCCCAACTTTCACCACATTGACATAAGGGGGTTTTGCCATAATCGCCACTGCTTTGCAGGCGGGTTGGCGATCACAGTACGGTTGTTACAAAAGCACAGAGAACGCTGCTGCCCATTCTCTGGAAAGTCCCTTAGTCGCCTACGTACGACACCCACGGGAAGATATGGGATGGTGCTAGTCTTTACTTCCGACACTATACAGAACCCAAATAACCCATATGAATATAAATAAAAAAATACGAAATACTAGTTTAAAAAAAAGAACTTGGGCTATCTCATCATCTTCCTGCCCTTCTACCATTTTATTTGGGGTCGGCGCAACACGTTTTCTACCCACTTCCCCCTGTCAGACGTCACAGCATCATCCTCCTTTCTCTTTCATATCATTCTTCACACCATCCATCCATCTTTTCTTTGGCCTTCCGCTCCCTCTCCATCCATCCATCAACGTTCATACCCATCACTCTTTTCGTCACATGCGTTTCACTTAGGCTAACTAATGATAAATTAATGCTTTATGTTTTGTTATCTACTAAGCTTTATGACTGATGTACTGTTTGACCAGAGTAACTTATTTTACAGGTAACGTCTTCAAAGAGATCTGGCTGTAACAGCAAATTATACACGGTTTTGATTGGAATTCGTAAAACCAAACTTTGCCTTCAAGCTTTTTCCCACCCAACGCGACTCAAACGTTGTCATAAAACAAACATTGTATCAATTCAATTACGAACCAAACATAACTGAGCTACTCTATTGCGACATCAGTGTTATCTGCTGGCAAATTGGCAACACAGGTTTTATGTAAGCAATCGTACCTAAAAAAAATAATGGGTGATTCTGAAGTGTGAAAATCGATTGAAGATTGACTGACTGATTTCATAAATTATACTTCAGCATTGTTTTAAAATTTAGGCCTTTATTATATTTCTATCGGATGCATCTCTACGGGCGACAGAATATCTTATAGCTGGAAAAGAATTTCACTTGATAATGAATGAACGGCAATGCCAGACAACTTTCCTTTTTTGATTTGATTTGATGAAAAATGACACAAATCGCGAAAATGTTTATTTTGTTTTATTTGTAAGAAAGACATGACGTGATTGCAGCATCATAGATTTTCTGTTCGCATGTATAGTGAAGGTATGTGTTTGTTTTATAATTTTACAAATTCTTGACGAAATTATTGGCACAGTCCTTGAATTTAATAAGTTCTAATGTTTTAAAACAGCAAATATTACAACATTTATTTACTTACTAGCTGTCCGGCGCAACTTCATTTGCGTCACACTTTCCCCGTTTTCGCAACATTTTTCATTGCTGCTCCACTTCTATTGGTCGTACCGTGATGATATATAGCCTATAGCCTTCCTCGATAAATGGGCTATCTAACACTGAAAGAATTTTTTCAAATCGGGCCAGTAGTTTCGGAGTCTATTTAATGCAAACAAACAAACAATCAAATCTTTCCTCTTTATAATATTAGTTTAGATGCAGTTTGGAACATCGAATTTAGAGACATAGGAACAGCAGTACTGTAAACTTCCATTTATTCGGCTGGACGCCAACAATCTAATTCTAAAATGATGATTCCTACAACTTGCCACTCGTTTAAGATATGTTTTATGTACAGACTAAATATCATCATCTGCCCAGCCTTGTCCCAAACTATCGTGGGGTGGGCTTCCAATCTAAACGGATGCTGGTGAGTACCAGTATTGTACATGAAGCGACTGCCTATCTGACCTCCACAACCCAGTAACTGGGTAAACCGATACCCCTTAGTAAGCCGGATGTCAGACTTTTGGCTTCTGACTACTAGTAACGACTGTCAAAGATCAACAAATGTCAGCCGGGACCAACGGCTTAACGTGCTTTCCGAGGCATGGAGGAAACTCGGTATGTAATTATGGTCACCCATTCACGGACCAACCTCGGCAAGCTCGGCTTAACCTTAAAGATGGACCCGTGCTGCTGTTACTCTTTAGCCACGAGCTCTTATGTACAGACTATATTATGTAAAAATACAATTCCTCCTAACAGATTTTCTGTCATGGCGGCTTATCCGTGACCGTTCTGTGACCGAAATTCAGCCTAGTGCGCAGGAGATATTACAGTGTACAAGTGTATGAGCAACCACAGGTGAACTCCCTTCTCCTTAACTCTCATTGTCTAAAGGCACGAAAAGCCGAGACAATCGGGTAGAACGGGGTGCTGGAACCACGACTTTACGTGTGATCCGAGACATGGGGGTCGCACACCATCGACTACTGCTGAGAACTTCCTACTATAAAACCCAATAACACTTTGTCCGACCCGTTAATCTTAGCCAGACGCTCAAAACTACTGCTACCACGAAACCAACGGGCAGTTATTTCGTAGATTATGGAATAGTACATTTCAAATGGGTCAATAAATCATTAGTTTTAGTTAGTTTTGATGTTTAATGAAAGACTGTCTTGTATGTTTTTGTCTTTCATTCAGAAAATGTTCAAAATAATTTAAATAAATTAAATCTCTAAATTATCTCAGCATCAAAACCTCTGTACCGCAGATACGTACCTACCTACCACCGCAATATTTGTTCCCCAAAAAAGACAAGTAAAGAAAAATACACAGTAACTAAAATTCTTGAAACTCGTCGCCGAACGGAAGGCATCACGGAATCCATCGTCAGTGGCAAATAAGCCGATATTTTATTGTAAGTTTGTCTCGAGCACGATCTCCGTCCAATGTTTATTGTACCTATTATCACCGGCTACGTCGGTTCAACGTCCCAATCCTTCTGACACGGTATTTTTGTCAAATTCAGGTTCTTGTTATGTTGCTAGAATTTTACACTTTTGTGCTTAAAATGCCATATTACTTGTTAATCGTTTGGCTATTTTAACCCGCCTTTATTTTTTCTTAACAAGAGTTTCGATTTCTAAATTGAAGTTTGTGAAAGTGGTGTTGAATTTAATGGGACTGGAGTTATTAGTTGAATTGCCACATGTATGAATGTGTCAATTTCTCGTGATGAGTCGCAAAAAGGCTGCCTGATATCAATGGATCGCAGCGTCTGCGACATAAGTATGGTAGGTTTTATTGCTAACTAGCTGTGCCCGCGACTTCGTCAGCGTGGAATTTAACAAAAAAGTTAGTTAGTAAGTTAGTTTTTTTTTATAATAATTTTAGATTTTTGCTAAAATAGAAGTAGCCTAAGTTACTCCCTATTACATCAGCTATCTGTCTGCAAGTCCCGTCAAAATCGGTCCCGCCGTTCAAGAGATTAGCCGGAACAAACAGACAGTCAGACAAAAATTGTAAAAAAAATATATTGGTATATGTACCGTATATACATTCAAATGCATGTAATATAGTAAAAAGCGGTTATTTTAATATTACAAACATACACTTCAATTTTATTTATTTGTGTATGTGTTTGTGTATGTGTATGTATAGAGTGGCTGATCTAAATCACTATGGAGGTCTGAACAGCATTTCAGTGACAGATGACATAGGTATACAAGCTGGAAGGGACACCGACACGCGGGCCTGTGGACGGTGAGTAATGGGCTAGCTCACCGTCCGTCCGTCTTATAACGATAGGCCGGCCGTGCCGACGGCGCGTTCGTGTCCACGCGCGCCTCAAGGAGATGTCAGCAAATCGGAAGGGGTCCGAGAGGGCCGATGCCTGCCAGGGCTGCGGGTTGTTCGAAAGAGATACCGTGGCCCTGGAACACAAAGGGCTAAGAAGGAACATGGATGGGTTTTAGTCAGTCAAGTCTTCACACTCCCTTCCGCTCCGCCCAGAGCAGGAGTAGTCATTTGATGAAAAAAAAAAGGGACACCGACACTAAAACTGATTATATTCATTATACTGATTATATCCACGTATTCCGTACATCATTCTGAACCTTACATAGAAATTCTTCACTGGTAATTTTATTTATTTATTTATTTATTTATTGGTTCACCAACAATTGTTTACACTGGTATTATGATAAAGGTAACATGCAATAAAATAGAGTACAATAGTGTAACAATCACTTATAGGTAAACTCCGCATGCTTTAAGGATAAGTTGTATAATTATGAGGAAAAAATAAAATAAAAAAGCAAACTTAACTAAACTAATCTAAAACTATTATTGAAAATACGCGACTTCATAAATGTCTAATCCAAATCGAGATGATATTTATAAATATTGGTTTTTAATTGGCTTAAAGAGTCAAAGTGCAGATCAATTATGTCACTACACCCATTAACCTCCTTGCAAAATCTCGCGTAAGGAGAATTGGAGCCTAAAACCGTTCTTCTTTGCGGTGGACGCAGTGGTGTTATCTGGCTGCGAGGAATTCTTGAAGGTGCACGGAAATTAAAAGTGCTCAGTATTTGTGGACAGTCAATCTTGTGAGCCATAACTTTGCACACAAACGTCGCATCATTTAGACGACGGCGCTTGTCCAGGGAAATCATTTTGAAATGTCTCAATCTATTGATTTAAAAAAAAATCTGCTGTTCCATACATTTTGACCTTGTAGGTATTGAAGTTTTATATGAAACTGCTGTTATTTGTTGTCCCTTCCACTCTGTATAAGTTACAAACTACTCCAAAAACTGGCCAACACAACTCTACCGATCTCAGGACCCGCCCTGAAAAACCGAGCAATTTATTTTTTTATCAGTCAGTCAATAGTCTTCATTTGTAAAAATAGGTTACAACAGTGTGCAAGATGTTACAGTTATACATATTACCGTTTCTCCATGTTTTGCCATTTGGCGTGCAAATATACATTCAAAGGAGGCTTTTGCCTATTAAGTAAATAAGTCTATCGGTACTAGTATTATAAAGAGGTAAAATTTTAATTAGTAGTATCAATATCAATCTCTTCTGCACATATGTTTTATGCTCATTGCCTACATCACACATACACACAGACTGTTTAATGACTATTTTGTGAAAAGACTTTGTGGTAATCCAAAATATTCATTGGTATTTAAACAAACATCAAAGTTTTACGTTCGTTGTAAAGCGCTCGAAGTAATCCCGCTTGAATATCTTTGAATAGTCGCTTTGACAACGATTCTTACAAGAATCTGTCATTAGAGTAATTTTGATATATATGTGAGAGATTGGGATTACTTTATCAAAATTTCACAGTTAAAAACTATTAATCAGTCATAACTATAAGTCAAATCATTCACTCACTTTTGACTGCAAAGATCGACCAAAACTATTTTAAATCCCTAACATTTACTTAAAAACTTATTGAGTGGTTAGTTTTTTGTGGCTCTTTTTAAATATTGCTTGGTAGTGTTTCTAGATAATTATAGTTCGTTCAAAGGTGCTACGAAAAGTTCATAGAGAAAACGCGACTTGGCTGAAAAACGCGACTTATCTGAAAAACGCGAATTAGGGTTACAAGGGTTTGACTGGAACCAGTCAAAAGTACTGTCGACCGATTAACAGTTGTCATTGTAACAAAAAAAAAATATTTATTGTTACTTTGGACAATTATAATTCGCCAAGTTTACTTCATTATCTCCTCGTTTTCTTAATTTGTGAAATTTAGTATCAACTAATGTAATTCTCATCAGCACATTTTATAAGCGAAGTACTTAGGTTCAGAGCTACACCACAGATAGTCGTTAAAATTATATAGCTCGTTCTTGTACTGACCCGCTAAAGCACTACCACAATAACCTCGAGGTTCTCGTAAAAGTATAATTATTTCGGAATAAACCCATTAAAAGACGTATAGAACAATTAATGTGATTTACTAAAAATATTGTAATCCATAAACCAACTTCTTGTGGAAAAATTACCAATTTCACGTTTCGAGTGCGACCACATCCTCAAAACAAATCCCGGAACAAAAGACATCAACGCGCGCCAGAATTAGAAGGGAGTATTAAATTTTGTATTAATGTAGTAATAATTGTAAACACAGTTTTGATGTTGCTTAAGTTATATCACAAAATAAATACATTCATTTCTTAAGTACCTATATTATTTCGAACTGAAATGAAATAATAAGGGCAAGAAGGGAAGCTAGTAAAATGTAAAAACCGGCCAAGTGCGAGTCTTACTCGCACACAGGGTTCCATAGCCCCAAACAATATTTTGAACTGTCATTCATTAGTTAGTAGTATTAGTTGTAAACTTCCAGTCAACCGCAAAACTAAATTGGTTTTTCATAGTATGTTAATGAAAAACAAAGTTACTGCTGCAGTTTGATGAAAAAGTCCCATATCTCAAAAACTAAACATCATATCTTATTGAAACCAATTTTCGTTGATAGTTTTTTTTACGTTCTACAATCCTAAATATTTTCAGAATTTTCCTCCTCTTACTTTAGAAATTAAAGGGGGGGGGGGGACACACATTTTACCACTTTGGAAGTAGCTCTAGCGCAATCTATTCAGTTTAGAAAAAAATAATGTTAGAAACCTCAATATCATTTTATATTCTTCAATGATATCTTCAATATCATTGAAGACCTATCCATAGATACCCCACACGTATGGGTTAGATGAAAAAAAAATTTTGGATTTCAGTTCTTTGTATGGGGAACCCCAAAATTAATAGATTTTTTTCTATTTTTGTATGAAAATCTTAATGCGGTTTACAGAATACCTACATCTAATTACCAAGTTTCAACAGTATAGCTCTTATAGGTTCGGAAAAAAGTGGCTGTGACATACGGACGGACGGACAGACAGACAGACAGACAGACATGACGAATCTATAAGGGTTCCGTTTTTTGCCATTCGGCTACGGAACCCTAAAAACTATATCAGACCACACAAACTCTTATTTATCACAGTTTACTTAATTTATGTATTGCTTCAGTTAATCTTTCTACCTATCATCACCGGAATTTTTTAAAACAATGATGAAGTAGTACACGACATTAGGTGTTAATTAAGCGCCAGACAAGGATAACGGGATTTCTTTATTATTTTAGAAGACTACTTCTAGCACTAACTACGGTATCTAAAGCTAGGTATCAAATCTAGGTGAAAAATATTTAAAAATAAAAAATCGTAATAACATAACATTCATTCATTCTCAGGCAACTTTGGCCCATAGATAAAACCTTACAGACCAACATAATATAATTATATTTTAAAAATAAAACTCGTGTTAGTAAATAGAAACTTAAAAACTATGATAATAGCACTTCACTGCAGTATGAAACTGTACGTTCATGTGGGACTTGGCCGTGCAAGCGTCGGAACACGACTCCCTGCGGCTAAAAGTCCTGTTCCAAAGAAAGGTGCAGATAGCACGTTGCTATTCGCACCACAAACTCATTAATGTTGACGTTGCGGCGCGACTCTAGCAGCGGCACACTCGCCACGTACTTGAGCTTCTGACGCACATACTCCACGATGTCCTCTGCTGCAGTAGTGTAATGTAGGCGGGAGATGCAGCGGAGTGTTCGGCTTCGCGCTCTAATAGTCACACTGGGCCCCGATGGAGCCGTGCCGTAGTCGTTCTTGTTGGTACGTTGACAGCGCTTCCTCCGCAACACCGTCACAAAACCATCACCAGCCCGAATCGGTGCCTTTTCAGGCACGGGCATCCCTGAGCGAGCAGTTATGCCCTCGACTACGCCTACGGTAGCAAAATCCCCACGATCACTTTGAGATTTTGCAGACGCTGCAGAAACGGGCAGCGATGGTGTGGTGACATGGGAAGAAGCCACAGGGACGGCAGTGGGGAAGTGGGACGCACGAGCAGCGCACACTGCAGGTTCAGCATTCTTTGTTGCCGACGGCAACAAAACTGCTTAATGCAGTAATATCACGCTTGTTTGACCCAGAGGACGAAACAGAGTATAATACAAACACCGGTTATGTTGAAATCGGTGTTTCTAACAGTATGTGTCCTAGCTTATTAAGTTATGGAATCAGGCGGTACTTTGATCCTTATAGACATTTTACTGAAATAAAAAAATATGTATGGTGTGCTAGAATGTTTATTTTATATATTAAGTGTCTATTCTGCAAACACTGCATCCACGCTTGGATCTCATGCTGTTAGCATCTGCATGAGCATATTTTATGTGGCTTGTTTTCGGGATTTAAATTAAATATTCGTGCATAACATTTTATACCCAGATTATTGTCATACAGATTCCAAGCTACGCCTCACAAGTTCACTCACTATTTTGTATAAAATAAGTCCATCGACAACCGAAAATGTATCCAATCTTTGTATTGCGATGACGTGCTAGGAAATGAGTAAAGTAGAAACCGGCCAGAGTAAAAGACCTTGTGTTTGCAGACGATATTAGACCATAGCAGTTCTGCAAGCTTTTATTTAGTTTCACTTGATCATCATCATCTGCCTAGCCTTTTCCCAACTACGTTGGGGTCAGCTTCCAGTCTAACCGGATGCAGCTGATTACTTAGCTCTTATTTAGTTTCAGTTGAGATAATATTAATATGTTTTCTTCCAAAATGTTGGCCAACTGAGGTGAATGAAACTTTCGGCACTCAAAGAGTTCTATTTAGTACAGGACATATTTTACTGCTTTTCTTCGTTGGTAGGACCGGTACTTACAGTAAACCACAAAATAGAAAAGACCTTTTCTTGTTTGCCGAGACGCAAAACTTTATTGAAAATTATATATTTATCATCATAAAAGCTCGGCTAAGGAGAAAGAACTCGTAATTTGTTTTTACGTCCACATCAGAGAATAGATCCGAAGGTCCGGATCGTATTCCACAACATTAAAGTATTAAACAACAAGAAAGCAACCAACGGGTATGTATAAAGGCGAAGTAATTACAGCGTTAGCCCACTCGACTGCAGCGTCATTATTCATCGTTTTACGACTCCATGAGTTATAAATATTAAACTTAGTCGTATAGATGTACTGCGAACATTTTCTTTTTAATGGCGAGGTTAAATAATATGATGCGCGATGCGAATGTCGGCCCCGGTTTCAGTTTGAGCGTCATAGAGCCGCAACAAACTGTGCGCCCGCCCGCTCGGAGCGTGCCGGACAATGTGAATAGTTATCGCCTTTTAATTACGTGTAATAACGTTTTTATCTGCAGGCGTCGCATCATCCCTCGCGCCTCGGACACGGAGCGCGGCGCGGGCGCATGGAATGTCGCTTAATCGCGTCGCAGCGCCGACGTTTTACAGATCCTATAAAATATCAAAGATAACAACGAGTGGCTCTGAAGGCTGTTTCGAAAGGAACCAGGGACCAGTGATTGGACGTTTATGGCGTTCGCTTCGATAAATGTACGTATTATGTGTGCGGGCGATGTCGAGGCGCAATTGTCCCGCGCCGCCGCCGGCGACCGCGCACCTCGCCCGAACTCCGCAGAGGTGCTAATTATCAAATGCAAGACCGACCAAACTGATATTGAAACCATTGAAACAATACATCTCGTGTTTTCTTTTCCAATTTCAAAGTTTGCAGAATGGCTGTGTAATGAAGGCCGAGAAGGCTATGCAAACGAAACGATGCCGAAAACTCAAGTAAGTATTTTAATGGTCTTGCGTCATCCGTGTTTCAAACTTGAATTTTCATTATCACTTTACGTGTATACCTACCACCACCAGCCTTGATATGTTAATCAAACAATAGACTAAAATCAAATAGCCGCAATACACGATCAATAAGATTCGACCTTACAAATAAAATATATTTTTCTACTGTTGACCAACTGTTGACACAATATTCGATTAGTTTGTAGACGGACCTACCTGATATGCGCAGACACATATATACGTACACAAATACATAATATGTACCTAAATACATGATAAAGTATTCACATATACGATTATGTATGTACACAGTCTAATGTAATCGGTGTGTAGGTAGGTACGTACTGGTATTTTCCTTAATGTTCACTTTTTGGATCGACACTTAGAAATAACATAACCAATATTTTCAGTCAACTCGTATTACAAATTCGCAATCAAAAACTGAAATTAAGTTCACAAAAACCTCTAAGCTCTACTTATTTCAGCATTACTCGTGCATTACCTACTACCAAAATCTAAACATCATCCTAGGCAAAACGTTACAGCAAATTAAATAATGATTTACGTGAGCTTATCTCTACAGTTTTTTACGTTTCAGGTTGTTAAACTTTTTGCCGACTTTAAACCTTCTAATTCTAACTTTATTCTTCTTACCCTATACACGCTGTATAAATAATAATCCGTGGGGTCCGAGTGCTCAGAGCCTTTTAAAGGAAATTTCTAAACGACTAGGTGACGCTTCCTGTGATCCAACGGCTGGCTTTTACCTTGGCCAGAGGCTAAGTATTGCCATTCAACGTGGCACTGCAAGCAGTCTCATTGGCTCGTTACCAACTGACAGCATTGAGGACGAGTTTTTCGACACTCTTTTGTAATTTCTTGTTATTTTTGTTATATCGTTTTTATTTGTTGTTATGTATAAGATAAAGAGAGTTCCGAAGAGTTCCGAATTCCCGATTAATTACTTGGTTCGTCATAGCAGAACCTACACAACAGTAGCTGGAAACGTAGAATTAGGACAAAAAAAAACAACTTTAAGGGGCTTAAATACGAAATATAGATTTTCATGAATATTTGTAATTTTTAAGTAAAATAAATGAAAATTTGGGATTGAGCTTTTGCTGTAAAACTATGTTACACTTGTACAGTAAGAATTTTAAAAAATCTCCCCAGGAGAGGGTAAAATAACAGGAGATGAAACACGAGTCCGAAATTGTGAATATTATTTCTTATAATGGTGAAAAAAGGAATAACCTATATGGAAAAGTTTGAACGCGGATGAACTCACTGGCAAAATGAAATGATTGGAAGAAAAACGAAATGTTTAATCGTTAAACATACACACCGTTTGATTTGCTAATGAAAGCTAGTTTTACAACATTTTGATTTATTTCTTTTATTATATTTGCCATTTCATTAAAATTTTATTTGTTTAAGGCCATCATTTTACAGAACTAGTTTTATACAGAAATGTTTATTTAAATTTATTGAGTCCGTATATAGCAAAGTTAACACAAAACATTTGACTGATGTACAAATTATATACCGAGTATTAACGTGTATGTTTGTCTGTAAAATACGCAACGACTTCTCTCGACTTCGACTCATAGACAATTTACTTTGTTGTCTTTTATTTGTATTCAGTGTAAATATTCAAATTCGGAAGCTGATAACCACAATCAAACTATTTTTCGGGCTACATTTCAATTAAATTTTATTCCTCAATTCTGTGGTTGTCATAAAACTTTAAAGTTTGACGAGTAAAGCCCATTGAGGAACTCCGAATTGATATTAATTCAAATAACTCAGGTTAAAAAGTCAGGGTTTTATGCGCGTTGTAAAAGTTTATTGTAGGGCTTTGTGGCGAGCCGGACGCGCCGATAGGCCTCGCGTCGATGACGGAACCTCCGCCGCCGCCAGCCGCGGCCGCACCGCGCCGCCTTTGTGCCTGCGCCCGCGCCGAGCAGGCTACAATACCGCACGCGTCTTCACTCTATAAATCCCGACATCAGGTGCTACCTAACGCCGCATAGTGCACCTTTTATTGCTGCAACTAAAACCCAAACTGGAGACCGGTACTGCACTGCGCGCCAGCGAGATGGCGGTGATGTAATTAAGTTGCGAACCTCTATCATAAAATAAGAGAGGAAGAAATTGCACAGGTAATATAAAAAGATGCGTCTTATTACAAAACTTTATTATGTACGTCAACACCCTCTATATCACTTTGCGCTTTGCTAATGTGGAGTTTTATAGATCTGGTAATCCGAATCTGGCATCATAAATAAATATGCCTTAGCGAATAAATTAAACCAGAATGTACTGCATCGTTAATATTATATGTAGCTACGATTAGTAAAACTAACCAAATTACATTTTATACGAATGTTATAACTAGTCAGAGTAACAAAGAAACCTAGCTACTAAATGTGAAGTTGATTCCTCATAAGAATCCTTCCAGTGAACACGCTCACAGTTTAAATCCACGAGTAGATGCGTCATCATCAGGTTGATGGACCATTACAGTTAACAGCAAATAATAGTCTCAACGAAAATAAGAAATCAGGAATCCCAACGCATGCTCAACATTGTTACAAATACAAAGCTGAAGTAATTTTTACAATAAAATGAGAGAATTTCTTCATTTGATTTCAGTTTTTTTAGTAGACATTTATTGTGTGCATGAAAAGTCAGGTTAGAATATTTCGCGAGACCAGTGAATTTGTCAAAGTTTCGAAGAGCATGTACAAATAATGTGCACATATAATCATCACGTTGTAGAAGGCAGATGATGATCATGAACCACCAACGAAAAGTGAATTTGTAGAACGATTTGCCCCGGAAAGCACGTAAAGCAGTTGTTTGAGGGTTCCGTTGGTTCAGTGATGACGGGTGATTACAGTTTGACGAAGTCTTGCCAAGGGGTATCGTGGCGCCTTACCCAGCAACTAAGATTTTGTGGTCTCTTGCGCCATCACATAGCTTCCAAGCTCATCGCGGTGTGCTGGCGCTGTGCTGCGACTGCAGAGAAATTTTCTCATCTATGTTGCGAAAAGGCTAGTCATGAGGCTAGGAATGATGGTGACCAAATGGAGCAAAACCGGCAGGTCGATACCTTGTTGTTCGCACTAGCTAACCAACTGGATGTTGATTTGACGTTGCTACAACAGCAAAATGTTCACTATGAAGAAGTTGGTTCTTGATCAGTTTCCAATTAAACTCTTCGCTACAGTGACGAAAGATTAACTGCAGAAGTCAAGATGCCATTACAGCTCTACATTTCTGAAGTATATTAGAACAAACGTAACTAGGTTAATAATAAGTTACTGAAAAATTTAACGATTAACGTTTCCGAACAAAAAATAGTCTGGTCTAAAAATAAAGAAAAAAAAAATAGAGTCAAACCTCTGACAAGTAGACTTTAGAGCTACTCCTTCTTCTTTAGGACATCGATTTCGGTAACATAAATATCTTGTTATTTCAGGAATATCATAAATAGCCAATAATCACTAAATCCGACGATTTAACGTAAGCAACAGCCACTTAATTTTACAGATTTATGGATAACACTGCATTGACATTCCTCAACCGCATTCTACTAACCAGGTAGATTCCGATCCCTGCAATCAGAACCCCTAAAAGGTTACCCATAAGCAGGTTATTTTTTAGAGTTGGGTTAAAAACCATAGCGTAAAGGTTAACCCCTATATTACCCCAGGGTTAATCAGCCTATTACCCCACCTCACGCACAGAGTTAATTTTTTTGCTTAAAAATATGCAAGAAAGTGACGGGGCTATCCCGCGCTCGGTGCTTTGTCTCTTTCATTCTGGTTAATCAGCAATATGCTTAACCCGAAATGGTCATACATATGGGTATTATAGGTCTAAGTGGGTAACCTGATTAATCGGTCTCTGCCTGCAACACATTAAGATACCTACAGAATATACTGGGGTAATTATAGGATATGGATTTAGATTATTGGTTTTAACAGCATCGCAAAAATCTAGCTCTACTCACTACTTAAAAATGTGCACAATTTCCTCGAGATTATCACAGATGCACACGATGACACAGCACAGCACGGGTTCGATGGCACGGTTGGTGCAGTGGCTGAGCGATTGCCTGCTGCGCAACGTGTCGTGGGTTCGATTCCCGCACGTAACAAATATTTGTATGGCCAGATAGTTGTTCCGGGTCTGGCTGTTCGTGTATGTGAGTTTAAATGTTTGTAAACACACCCACGATACAGGAGAAATTCCTAGTGTGAGATAATGTTTTTTTTTTAAAAAAAGAGAGATAGGAGATGCATGCTTGCTAAAATTCCTGCAACTGAAATTACACCGACTCCCGTCCCCTAAAATCTGAACACTTCAAAGCTGCTGATGGTTTTATATGTAGAAGCGGTACTTTCACACAAGCCTAAAAGCTTGGCTTGCCCTTAGAAATAATCTACTACTCTTCATTATTTTAGAGTTTCTGAACAGTCTGTTTCTGTTTGCCTTATGAGCTTGCTTTAATGTTGGCCCCTAGACACTCGACTATTAATAATTGTATAGCAGCTTAGGTTGGACAACCTCGTAAACAAAGTAAGTGCAACTCTTTGTGAAGGATCTCCTTCGGTGCTGTATTCTGGTTTTACGGATTTGGGGGCAGTGTAAATACGACTAGGTACTTAGGCACGTTTGCAACACAAATCAATAATGTGTTAAAAGAAACAACTATTTATAAAGTTGCTGTTTGTAAAATAGATCTGTTTATAAAATTATCAACATACTTCAAATTCGCTGGATGCGAGTTGTACGGAAACGGTCAATGTGGCGACACTTGGAGGAGGCCTATGTCTAGCAATTGACGTCTTTTGGCTGAAATGATGATGATGATGATACTTAAAATATGTACAAGTATCAAAAGACATAAAGAATTTAAAGGCATCAAATTCGTCGGCATTGCTGTCAACTGGGACAGTGCCCAGAAGCTTGACAGTATTGTCACTTTGGATGGCAATGCCGAACCAAAGTGACCAGGGGACGGGCTTCTTTCTTGTTCAAAAACAAGAAAAAAGCCCGTCCTCTGGTCACGCGAAGAGTCGGACTAGGAGCCACTTGGACCCCATCGCCTTAGTGTTCCAACCCCAAACGACACAAACACATAACTACCAATTAGGTTATTGTATTTGCGCCGTTTGAGGTTTACAACACAACGTTGTCTAAACTAATATTATAAAGAGGAAAGATTTGATTGTTTGTTTGCATTGAATAGGCTCCGAAACTGCTGATCCGATTCGAAAAATTATTTCAGTGTTAGATAGCCCATTTATCGAAAGGCTATAGGCTATATATCATCACGCTACGACCAATAGGAGTGGAGCAGCAATGAAAAATGTTGCAAAAACGGTGAAAATATGACGCAAACGAAGTTGCGCCGAACAGCTAGTTTGAAATAAGAACAGCGCTAAACGCAACTCTCAATATTGTGATGCAAACGAGCCTTATAGATATTATGATACATATGGACCAACACATAAACGTCAACGGTGTGCTGGTTGATGTGATGGAAAATTGCCATGTGAAATATCGAATGGATTTCGAAAGTGAACAATAAACTAAAATCTTCCTTATTCTTCTAGTGCCGCTATTTCAAGCGACCGTAAACTGCCGTAAAAGTTTTATCATACGGTTGGCGTCCACCCGTAAAGTTTTTCTGAATCCAAACTAGCTGTCACACTGTTTAGTTTTCTTTTTGTATTACATTAGGCATTATGAATCACGCTCAGACATTACGGTGCTGGTTTATGATTAGATGACTGCACTTTTTTGCATCAAAATGCAATTTGAACCAACAAGATAACAAATCAGGTAGGTTTTTAATAACCATCTGCCTTGATAACAGATAGGATCTAAGGGACAATTAATTCATGAAGTCAACATGTTGTTGTATGATTGTTTTATATCAATACGTATGATGCTGTGACTTATCAGATTCCACGTCATAGAATCATATCAACAAAAACCAGTAGGTAGGTGAGTAAAATTCCGACATTGAGCTAAACTTTTAATTTAGTTAAAAAGCACTCACAGAAAGTCCGATGCGGTTCGGGTTCGATACCCAAATCGTGCAATCTGGATATCGAACCCAAAACAAATAATTGGACAAAATTTCTAAACATTCGATTTATAAAAGCAAGTTGTGGTTTTGAAAAACATGAATTTTCTTTTCAGAGATAGCTATTAATTGTCTATTTAAAACAAACGCTTTTCCTCTCCATCCTTTGAACATTATTTTATAACTTTAAGGTTATTATTACCTTATTATTTATTCTTACCTTTCGTCTCCTGTTACTTTTTCCTCAATTTCGACGGTTCATAAAGCACATTTAAAACAATAAAAAGTCCTTTTTACCACTCCAGTTCACAATCCACGTTTTTTCACATTAACTCATTTAAAATACATTGCATTCATAGCTCTATTTTTGACACTGAATAATTTAGCTAAGACAATTAATAAACCCGATTGTTAAGTATTCTGAAAATGCGGAAAATTAGTTCCTATATTTGTCACAAATCACAAATCAGTGGTGGCGTGCCAACTGCATGAGCAACTACCGCAAACTCGACCGCACTACACTTCATTAGCGCGTATACAGCACAACATACCCACTACAATTTAGACGCAGCACACGATAACCTTTCATAAAGCATTACAATAGAACCTCTTTTCCTGTAAAACGTTTAGAACTTCTGCTGCCAGATGGCAGACGAGAAAACACTTTACAGCCATAACTTTAGAGTTTGAATCACCTTGTGCAGGTTAAGATGACGCCAACAGGCTTTCTGCGCGAAGCCCCGCCCTTGACGTATTGACAAACAAAGCGATTGGCGGCGAGACCGAGCGCGCTAGCGAGGCAATCCTGCGCAACATTGAGGCGGTCACTTAGATAACACTTATATTTCCATATATTTTACCTCCAATTACATTTTATGAAATAACTCGAGTTATTAGAATTTAGTTATCAAATATATTGTGCCATCTTTTAAATAAGACATTAAACTCGCTTCGTGCATCCTCTAAAAATATCTTTATATTCAGCACTAAGTACTTTGAGATCAGACACATTTTTGTAAATAATTAATGATGAAGGAATAAATAATACATACTTGAAATCCCACACAAAACAAAGTACGCACCAAGCGTTCAACCATTCTCGTGAAATCTTTCACATTTTGGTTGAGTTGAATCATGCGCAAGAACTCTTCAAATGCATTAGACAAAACAATAACAATCCTCATTAAGCTATAACTGTGTCAAATTTCATCCGGATCTTCTTGTTCTTTAGTTTTCACGTGGAAGATTAACAAACATCCATCCTCACAAACATTAGCATTTATAATAGTTGTAAGATTACAGGAAATGCCAATGCGAATGAAGTCCCGTAGATGTTCCATTTCGAGATTTATCAGAGAATAATGGAGTTGGATGGATTAAATGAATAAGTATGTGATTTTAAGTTCGGAAAAGGAACACCATACGATATCCTAAGACAAATAGCTAACTATCACCCAAAAATCAAGCTCTTCCAAGTAAGTAAGAGCAGATCCTTCTAATATAAATGTGTTTGGCCCATCCAAACACATTTATATTAGGAGGATCTGCTTTACATTAAAAGGTTTGGAAAAGTACAAAAAGCCTTTGCCCATAACAAATCTCAATTATCTATACAGGAAAACTGATTCAATGAATGAATCAGTCAACACAGCTTATCGTTTTTCAAAGTAGACATAGGCCTGTGCCCCAACACCACCATTTTAAAATTGTCGGTCCATCTAAAAAAACATAGATTACAATTAAATAAATCCGAATGTTAGAAATAATTTCATCCGATTGGACTAGCAGGTTAGATAGAGTTACTTATAAGTACTAATATGTTACTATCAAACATAGGCAGACACCGGGGAGACAATGAACAAATAAATGTTCAAATAATTCGTTAAGTCGCATGTTCATTATATTATCATAAGATTCGTGCTAAGTGGTTTCTTCAACGACTTGCTGCTTACTAATGTCCAAGTATTGTACATGAAGGGACTGCCTATCTGACCTCCACAACCCAGTCACTAGGTAATACAATACACTTTAGGAAGACTGGTTGTCAGACTTTTAAGACTTTTGGGTTTATAAGTTAACATAATTGCGTAGATAATTCCAAATAAGGACATAATCCAAGTATTCAATCTTCCTTTCACCATAAAGCATTCGAGCTAAATCAGGAAATAGGCACGTCAACACGGACATCGATTCTTACGTTAGACGAAAATTTGAACAAAACTAAAGACTAAGACATCTTAATCTACTGGCTGCGTATCCTTTTTAGGCCCGCAGGGCACCAGCCCTGCGGGCCTAAAAAGGCCGTTTTAGCAGAATCGTAATAGTATCAAAATATTAATCTCGTTACAGCTCGTGGCTAAACCCTAACAGCCCCTCGGGTCTATCTTTAGGTTAAGCTGCGCTTGCCTAAGTTGGTCCGAAGATGGGTGACCACTACATATAGCCTTTTCTCCGTGCCTCGGAAAGCATTTGGTCCCGGGCTGTCATTTCTAGATCTTTGATAGTCGTTTCAGGTAGTCAGTGACAACCAGTTTTACCAAGGGGTATTGTATTACCCACTATTGGTTTGTAGAGGTCAGATTGGCAGTTGCTCTATGTAAAATACTGGTATTCAGCTGCATCCGGTTAGACACGAAGCCGACCTCAACATAGTTGGGAAAAGCCTAGGCAGCTGATGATAGTCATAGTGACAATTCATAATTCCTAAACAATTCCATTGATGTATCCAACTCTATTTATCTTGGGAATGGTCGGATATAATGAACTAAGGGTCAGGAGGCAACTCACTCTATTGACTTATATCTTTAAGGTAATTAGAGGGAAGATACATAATGCGGATTGCGAAGGGTGGAGCTAGTTGTGCACGACGGGTGGTGTGGGTCGTCGTCGTAAGCCGCGGTTGCTGGCGGAATCGCGCGCGCGATCTAACTTGCTGCGCGAGGTGCCGCTCACGAGCACGCTCCGCACTCTCAACCTCATTGCTGAGGACTTAGACATATTCTGCTGCACTTTGGGTAATTTAACAAGAACAAGAACCTTTAGAATTTGCTATGTCAATAACAGTTGAAGTATTTAAATTTTAAGTGTGCTACAATATCGCATTGGGTTAAGCCTGTAAGGATATTTGTATGTTTGGAGTAAATAAATAATACTAACTGCATTGGCGACCATTTTACGAATTGTAACGTGATCATTATTATTATCCTATTATGATTCCGCTCGAGTGGCCTTTATAGGCCTCCTGGTGCTGAGCCGAAATGAAGACTGAGGGGGACAGACAAGAGCTTGTTGTTCTCTTGGGTAAATAATAGAAAGCTTAAAATATTTATTGTTAAATGTTGCTCTATATAAAGAAACTTCCTAATGAATGTGGTAATTCCTGATAGTATTTCACAGTAGATTTACGTGTTAGAAACTGGATCAAGTTTAATTATTATATTCGTCACAGGTCTGCACATCAGTCGTGCCGGACATGTGTATTCCCATGACTATAGGGCAATATTTTCCCATTTCCCCCCATGTACTGATGAGAACAAAACCTGTACTACATGTAAGAGTAACCTGTGATTACATGTAAGAGAATAACCAATCATTGTGAAATTTCAAGTATCTTTGTTGATTTTATCTTAGAATACAATGAAGACATCTATATTTGATTTATCAAATGACTATCTAATAAAAATAAAAGAGACTACAAGATTTTGCTTTCAGTCGATAAATTTAACAATGAAACTATCGTTCGATAGTTTTATAGTAAGATAGTTTACACAAAAACTTATAATGTAGGTATAATAAAATGTTCTATTCCAAACAAAAAGTCATCGATAAAACCTATTAGTCATCGTTATAATTGTAGGCAGGAGATTTGAAAAGTCATTTAAATTTACCGTAAAACTGTAAACTCATAAACCTACATACAGGAAGATCTGCAATTTTTGCACCTTCTGCCTCGCTCACAAGTAAAGTAGATTGCCTACATTTGTACCTAGTTGCGAAAACTTTCGACTGCTCTCGGTTGCAAAATAACTTTTCATCTAGTTTTTAGCTTTCATATTCTATGTAACAGGGAATTATACTATGGAATAAGATGAAGATGCTATTGATTTAAAAACAGTAGGTACCCACGAACTCGTGAATGTTAACATATTATGTATCGAATCGAACAAGGGGATATTTCGTAACCCTAAAATACCGAGCGATGAAATCTAAAACAGCTTTCATAAGCTTCACAATAGTTGCACGTCATATGCACGAAGTTAAATGTACCTCCGGCGAGGAACTGCTGTAGACACCTAGTCAGCATTCCAATGCATCGAGCCCGCCTCACCCAGTTACGGTCTGCCGGCCGACCAAGTGTTAATTGGAAAAGGAAACCTCAAACAACGAGCCAGCTCAATGCTCTCCACAGAAATGTTTCATTTTTAAACATCTCAGTGACCGTTATAAGTGTTATAACCGATACATAGGTACACTCATTGCTCTTCTCCGAGGTGGCTGGTCGTTGACCAGTGATCATAGTTAGAAATCTAGGTTAGTTAGAAATATCAATTGGTATTCCTAATCAACTTTTCAAGTTTTAAACATAATAGAGTAGTGAGGTAAGCCTATGTAGTCTTCAATTTTTTTTTTTTCGTTAAGTCTAGAAGCAGCTCGGGTTTCATGCCTAAATACAGTTTGATCATTTTCCAAAATAAATACTCGAATTAATTTTATCGATGAAATATTTCAATGCACTCAAAGATGGTAACTTTGAATTTGTACGAGATGAATAGTGTAACTTAGTATACCACGATGTTCTACATGTCAGCTAATGCTTACTAGAAAAACTTGTCTCAAAAACTTGCTACGTCTGGTTAGTTTTAACCCTGTCCCTTCTTAGAAACTACTGAACCGAAATTCTCTCGTCTGTTTGTTTACACAGCGATAGACACAAACTGGACAATTTCGGGGCATTAGTGGCAGGTATAACAAAAATCTAGTTATAATTGATGTCCGTTGTTTTAGAAATACTAATTAATTCAAAATCTAAGACGCCAAATAATACAGATGGTACCTAATAGTTATTATGTTGTATTGACTGATGATTATGAGTGGCTCTCGTGACTTGATCGTTGAATTTGAATTAAAGTATTTTTTTATCACAAAGCTTTTCCCGGTTTTCGTAGCTAGTGCTACGAAGCAATGTAGCAGCGTAGCACCACTTAACTTTCTTAAATTAAAGATTTTTTTCAAAATAAATAGCAAATTATCCTAGTTATCATTTGATGAATATTGATGGACCTGTCATATTTACATTATGTAGGTATGTCTACCAGATACATTCGCATTAGAAAAAACCTCATTATCTATTCAAGAGTTTCTTCCTACTGTGATTGACTATTGGTAAATATTCTAGACATTGATGTCACTACACGGAAATGTTACCAGACCATAATGACCATAAATATTTTAAGCTGTAGGTAATAAATAGTAAACAAACAAGATTACCGAAGGATGCGAGAGCTGTGGAGTAGCGTGGACATCGCACGCGCACACCGCACTCGGCTGCACGTAAGCTCAGGCGCAGTGTTTACTCGGAGCCCCATGCTAACTCCGCCGTTTAAACACTACGTGCTAGCAGGGCATGAATTAACTTTTCATATAAATAAAATTCACGCTACTCTAACCTCCTGAAATTAACACCTTGGCGTAAATAGTATTTAGTCTCGTCATCTTGTGCCAGTGAGGCCATGTCGTCTTCTGTGGATTGTTGAATGGTCGTGTCGTTTATGGTTCACGAGATTACGTTAGCGGTCGTGTTTAATTGCCAGCAAATACGTATGAGACCAATTAGACACCTATTCGACAAGCGTAGCTGTGACCGCGCGAGCTACTTTATTATTTTGTTGTCGTTCTGTATCGTTATCGGTTCTTAAGTTAATTAATAGGATTGACTTGCTTTATTGAGCCGCACGTATTATTAATATTATAACGGTATCGGAAGATATATTTGGGCAAAACCTGCAGAAATTGATTCAAGCAGCACAAATGATAACTGAAAGCGGTGTGCAACTATAAACGATGTCATATTTAATTAATATAACTATTAATATTTTTACTGGGTGTAATTTTACTTGTTATAATATTTTATGATTGTAATTTGGTACTTATAGCATCGTATTGGATTTGTCTGTAATGTTGCTATAATTGTTGGTAAATAAATAAATTATTTTAAATAGTTTGGATAAAGTGAGTGATTCTGTTTTGTTAGGATTTTAAAAGAAGTTTTGTATGAATATTGTGGTTTATTTAAATAGTGCTTAACACAGAGATAGAAACAAAACACTGTTCCTATGCTTGACAAAAATTCTATCTGTTGTAAGGATATATATGCAGAAAGTCGACCAGGAAGCCATCATTCTTAGTCTGGTAAACTCTCACTGTTTCGGAACGTCGTTTATTATTATTTCTATTAGTTTGCTCTAGGTAGGTACTCACATTGTTTTCAGCGCTTTTCATCATTGCATTATGCGGAACCAAGGAAAATCTGGTACCTAAAATAAACCTCCGAAATATCGATGTCCGTTATAGTAAATATGTATTAAGTCTCTCCGGTTATATAAATACGAATAATACGATCTGAAAACATATAAAATATTTTTTATATTTGCTCGTTTAACTCTAGAAACACCTAATATTTTAATGTCATTTAAAGCGTTAACAAAACGCTAAAGATAGCAGTTTCGGACTGTCATGATAGAAAATCAACATTTACATACCTCCATTTTGAATTCTCAACTTCCCAGATGTGTCTACATACAATACACATAGATACATACAGTCAATACTTAGGGTTCCGTAGAATGAGCCTACAAGACCACCACATAACCAGACCCTATTTTTTCGGAGACAGGTTCAGGCCTTCTTACATTTAAGAAACCAATGATAGATAGACTCTTTAGAAAGTTCTTATTCATTACCATCTTTATAAATATTGTATCAGAATATGAAATGTCCACAAAACATTATCGTTATGTACGTAGCTGCTACAAATAATGGCTTATGTACTTATTTAGTTAGTTATTTGCTCTTAGAGACTACAATTACTAAAACCTAACAACATGTTGGTGGCAACTTATTATCGAGTCAATTGGAAAACGTACAGGCCCTCGTAAGAAAACACCATTCGCTAAGTTTATTGAACCAAACACGTCGCTCTCACTGTCTCAGATTTTCTGTTAGCTCTACCTACTGCCTGCCTCTACTTTACGATTCCGTGCGTAAACTTACAAACAACGTCGCGGCAAGTATCCGCCATACTCGTCCACTTTAGTATTTGTCTATGGTGACATGAAACGTGTTCGATAATTATTGGAAGGATCAATAACGCTACGCCAACTATTCGTCTCTCTGTCAACATGTTTTATGAGCAGCGTCCGACGCTGGACCTACGTTTCTATTTGAATGTTAATTTCAAACTTGGTTTATTTTAACTAACTCAATAATACTGACGTGAGGGAACGAAAAAAGTTATCGGGTAATTTTAAAAGTCACCTGCGGTTTGTTTTTTTTTAACTTTAACAAGTCCATCGTTTATTACCCTTAAAACTTCTGCTTTTATGAATATCAAATTGCAAATTAAATTAAAATAACAGACTGAACAAAACTTCTTACCTACCGTTTTACATTATTCCCTGCCAGTGGCTAGAAATACATAAATTAAGTATACAGATGTAGGTGGTAAGTATGGTGGTAGGCAATCAACACTCTAGTGTTGGTACACAATAATATGAGAGAGCCATTAATTGCTAATGATCTGAAAAAACCAGAGCAGAGATTTAATCAACTTTGGCATCTATGTTTTTCCTTCTATTCTCTAAGAATTTATGTGCTTAAATCATGTGTGTAATCAACTAATCATAGTTACCAAAACTCAATGATGAAGTACGAAAGATACCTATAAATTATGTTAATTTTGCACGACCTCAGTGTCGATCCCAGAACCGCAGTTATAATCTTACAAGTTCTGGGTCTATAGTAAACAACTCGAAGTTATTTACTGTAATTGTAGCATATGTATACTTACAAATAAACATATTTTCAAAACAAAAACGTTAATTAACTTCAAACACCTAGTGCTTAGTAGATCTAACTGGATTTCTCATTCAGCATAGTATAGAAGACCACTCTTCGGCAGTTTTTAGCGCGGTCTCTTCGTGGTGTATAAAACTACTTTAATTGCATTCTTGAACGTCAGAATTATTTCAGAGCTATTTGCCCTTTACTACTTACGGTGCCAGCCAAAACATAATTTTATTAAAGCAAAAAATCGCCGTGGGAGGTATTATGCAAATTATTTTACCTGTAACCCTAGCAGCATCCAAGGCAAATAGAAATATTCCTTATCCCGGTTTACTTAGGTTTACGATGCGTGTGTAAAACACGATTATTTCTTTGACCATTCTTTGCCGAATGACCAAAGAGTCTAGCTACAAAATGCCGACGCTTTGTTTAAATAATTACGAATTAAATAATCACCTGCTTGTGGTTTACTGGACGTTTTAAACTTAAGCGCAAATTGTGTTGAAAGCTGGCGGTTCTTATACTGCATAGGTAGGTACCTAGCTACTTACATGATCATAGTTTTGTGTATAAACTAATTGATCCACTAGAAACAAAAAATAAATTAAAAATGTAAGTTGTGTTTCGAACCAAAACTTAAGGTCTAAGTTTAGACTATACTTTGTCTGGTCTGACGGCACAGAAAAGGCGCAGGCGGCTGTGGCGGCTGGGACGGCCGTGGCCGGCGGCACGACGCACGCAGCGGCGGCGGCGGCGGCGGCGACTATAACGACAACACAGTCAAAGGCAATGAGGACAGGACACACGTACTTACAACGGAATATAGCAAACGATTGTGATTATGTATGAATGACACAAAGCATTTGTATTTCAATTTAAAAACATGAATTTAAAAAAATGTTCATTTCGACGAGCTTTCGTCGAAATGAACATTTTTTTAAATTCATTAAATTACTATAACTGTTATAAGGGTTAGGTTCGAATGGTATGACGGGAGCTAGAGTGAGCGAGCGGAGCAAGTGAGCGGAGCGAGCAAACCTAACTCTGGTAGAAATAGGAGCCCCGGCTCCGTCGTCGAATCGTCGTCGACCGTTATAAACGCATAACCTCAATTTGATTAAATCACCGTTGACCAGTCAGACCTAAGTTATTTAATTACTTATTAGGTATACAGGGGCCTTGACGACGAAGACCTGCTACGCGGGGCTCCTATTTCCGTCTGCAGGGTTTAAAGGCACCTAACATGAATGGTATGATAGGAGCTAGGGTGAGCGAGCGAACTCCATTCGAGCCTAACCTATCTGTGTCGGGATGACCTAAGCTACCTGTGCCTTGTTTGGCTAATTGGCTTGATCGATATTTTAAATAGTAGGTATTTTTAACGTACTCGAACCTACGAGGAGCTCGTGGCTAAATAATAACAGCCGCCCAGGTCGATCTTTAAGGTTAAGCCGTGCTTGCCGAGGTTGGTCTGTGGATGGGTGACCATAATTACATATTGAGTTTCCTCCGTGCCTCGGAAAGCACGTTAAGCCGTTGGTCCCGGCTGTCATTTGTAGATCTTTGACAGTCGTTACGAGTAGTCAGAAGCTAAAAGTCTGATATCCAGTCTTACCAAGGGGTATCGTATTACCCAGTTACTGGGTTGTGGAGGTCAGATAGGCAGTCGCTTCATGTAAAATACTGGTACTCAGCTGCATCCGGTTAGACTGGAAGCCGACCCCAAGATAGTTTGGGAAAAGGCTAGGCAGATGAGATGATTTTTAACGTAAATATAACTAACGCCGATACCGCTTTACTGAAAAGATTCGAACTTTGACTTGATAGCTTACATCTCTGATTGCATTGATGTCAGTTAAATTCTGTGTAAAGCATTTTTGTGTTCTTCTACTTAGGTTTCGAGTTTTCCTAGTAAGCCTGTAAGTCTAAAACAAAATTGCGTGTACTAAAGATAGTAAACTAACTGCAAAAAAGTTTACATTTGGTACGTGCACAGGGATTTAACAAACCAGGCTGAAACCGTAATGCAAAGCTATATTTCTGCAGAAAAAAAAAACTACCATTTAATGGCATTTCGTAACTTTTTGACCACTAGTTGCCAGGACCTATCAAATAAAGTAGAAGTTTCGAACCTAAAGAGGTTCCATTAAAAAAAAGGTGGCGCACTGCTAAAGTCGAACAAAGAAATTGGGAGACTGGTCTTTACATTTTTAACTAATAGAACAGTATAGAAGAAGTTATGCTGCGTAGGTAGGCGGGAATGTCAAGATAATAGAATAAGTCTAAACCATAATACTTTTCTGTTGAATTTAAGGCATTATTTATTTATTTAAACTTCACGTACAAGTGTTCCTAAGGGGACTTAATGCCGCAAGGCATTCCATCATTTCATTTTATTTGGTACCATTTGGAAAGTTTTTGATACATTCTTTACGGTAGGTATATACTATATATACCAGCTCAAGAAAAAACGGAACTGCTATTTTAGAAAGCGCTTCGCAGTTCGTTCGTTAAGGAATCGAAACATCGAAACCCGCTTTACATCCAGCGATTACGTTTGGGTGCAGCAGTACCAGCCACCAGAAGAGGTGGATTGTGGGGCTAACAGATTCAGGTTGTTAGATATTGGTTAATAGCTGAGTCGTAGCTTTTCGACAGGGTCCTGGAAAAAGTTAGATGATTGGGACTGTAAGATGTATTTTCTCAGGGTTTAGATATTTGGGCTATTATAGTACATTATGGTACGTGTGTGTCATGTTGGTGATTACTGCTGAGGCGCCATTGAGACCCGAGCCGTTAGGTGAGGGTCTTAAGAGTGCCGAGGACGGTAATCATCAATACACACGTGTATCATACGACGTTTTTCAACACATTTGTGAATAATAGTACATTGTTACCCCAGGGGTGAAAGTTACTTATTTAGTCCCGAGACGGAAGTGAGGGCGCCAATAGTTCGAGGGACTAAATAAGTCTCTAACAAAACAGGCGGGAAAGCGGTAATCCGAAATAAAATTTACTAATTTTTCTTTAGCTTATTCATGTTTTTTATTTTTACTTTCCTTGTATTCGCAATGAAAAGCACAGTGTTTACCTCGGGTTAAATACTTATTTAGTCCCTCGAACTATTGGCGCCGTCTCGGGACTAAAAAAAGTTGCTTTCACCCCTGGGGTAACAATGTACTATTACGTACGTTAAATAGTAAAAGGTATATAATGAGGTTAAAACACAGAACATGGTTATTCAATAAACCAGGAATAAACAGTAAACTATGGGATTTAAACCCACACGCGTTAGGTACCTAAGTACTTAAAAAGCCACGCTGATTAATTGAGAAAAAATAATAGATGCGATAAATAAGTTATTGAAAAAAGAAAAAAACTATTGCCTATAGGCTTTCCGTATTTTTAGACAGAGACAGAGTAGTTGCCAGGACCCATCAAAAAGAATTTGCCAGTCTAAAGTGGTTGCAAAACTAAAAAAAAATGAAGACTTGTGCAAGTCGGACAAAGATGTACCTAATAGACCAAAACCCGACTACTCACGATCTAAAAAGTATGAAACAAGAAAATATTCCAGGGTAGCCGTGTTCGTATGCCACCTACAGCATAAACTTTAGGGCAAAGTGATTTTTTATTTAAATTATTTTAGGGTTATAATTTCTACATACTTGAAATGCACTTTTTAAGCCCTTTCATTAAATACCCAACACGCCATATTTTTGTTTTTTTGAAGTGAAAACTTCTTTAGCCGCGTTGAGCGATTTTTGGTAAATGGGGGAAAAATATTTGAGTTCGCGTCACCGTCATGCTCGTGACGTATTGCGCAAGACTAGCAACGCGTTGTGTAAGCAATGTGTAAGTTTGCGTGTCATAAAACTGCAAGGATGATCAAGTGTCCGCTGCACTGACGTTTGGCGATTTGATGAAATAGTAAATTATTAAGGGCGGTAAGTAAGGAATTACGATCGAGGCTCTAGTGGCTTTCTGAGTCGGGATTCGTAATTCCCGTACCGCCCGTGTAACATTCAATGTTTTTCATCACATTTGCGAGTAAATAATTATGCATTATAGCCTTAATACACAAGTCAGGACAACTATTATTACGAAATACGTGAACTTTTTTTTAAGCGGGTGGCGGTTTTTGCCCACACCACAGATTATACAAATGTTTCGTTCAGAAACGTTAAGGGCAACTGTTACTTATGTAGGTATACAGCCATGACGGAGTGTAACAAAATAAAACAATTTTGAATAATAAAAAGTTTTGATACAAAAACTATTATTAAGAACATTCGTTGAGTACCTATTTAAGTAACATCTAGCGAGATTGCAATGAAATTCCTATTTAGATAACATTTTAAGACAATTTTTCAATTGCGTGTCTCCTTGCTTGATCTTGCAAGACCTGTGTGCTGTGATAAAATTTAAAAAAAAATACTTACCGACCGTGGCTTTCATGACAAAAAGAAAGCTGGAGGGTTTTATATGGGGCTTTACGGCAAAGTTAACCTGTATGTTTAGATACTGTCTACGTGCAAGTGTGATGAAAATAATATAAAGCGGTTTAGTGCAGAGATGTATTTTTTTACGCACGTTGCTTTGAATCTATGTTTGTGAAAACAGAATTTGAAAATAAAAACGTACTGTTTAGAAGATATACAAGTAAAAGTAAAATAAGGTTATTAGTTCAGCTCATTACACTAAATAATTAAACCTATATAATAAAAATACCAGATCAATAACAATACATGGATAAACCGACCAATATTGAATAGTTACAAGATAGCAGAGTGCATTTAGACGAAAAATACTCATAAGGTGGAACGAAGTCCAGCACAAGGCGCGAAGCGTCGCGGCTCGACTCCGCGCCCCGAAGACCGCAGCTGTAGTGATCACACTACAGCCGGAGGCGGCAAGAGGGGCGTGTCCTTTTTTTTTTTTTTTTTTTTAGGATGGGAAATCATCAAATGACTTCTTCCGCTCTGGGCGGAGCGGAAGGGAGTGTCAGACTTGACTGACTAAAACCCATCCATGTTCCTTCTTAGCCCTTTGCGTTCCAGGGGCACGGTATCTCTTTCGAACAACCCGCAGCCCTGGCAGGAGAGGGGCGTGTCCTACCGCGACGTGCTCACTAAGGCGAAGGCGACGGTGGATCTTGAGGAGCTCGGGATCACCGGGGGACTCCGGCTCAAAGTCACCGCGACAGGGGCTCGAGCGCTGGAGATTCCCGGAGCAAATAACGGCCTGTCCGCTGACGCTCTGGCTGAAAAGCTCAGAGCGTCCCTAGATGCGGACGAGGTCCGAGTGTCCAGGCCCGTCAGATGCACAGACCTGCGCATCCTGGGTCTGGACGACTCTGCGACCCAGGAGGAGGTGTTCGCCGCCGTCACCAGGACCGGTGGGTGTCCTGCTGAGCAGGTCAGGGCAGGCACCCTACGTCCGGACCACTCGGGCATGCGAACCATTATGGTAAGTTGCCCTGTGACGGCGGCGAGAACAATCGTGGAGGCGGGAAGGCTCCTGGTGGGCTGGGTGTCAGCGCAGGTGAAGCTGCTGGAGCCCCGACCTCTGAGGTGTTACCGGTGCCTCGTGAGGCAGCATGTGTGAGTTGTCGGTGCTCCTCGGAGGTGGACCGCAGCGGCGACTGCTACCGATGCGGTCAGCCCGGTCACATGACCGCGGCTTGCTCCGCCATGCCGCACTGCACTGCATGTGCGGCAGCGGGCAAACCAGCCGATCACCGGGCAGGGGGCAGGGCCTGCGCGCCACCCACCAGGGCCAGGGGCAAGGGAAGGCCCGCAGCCACCGCCTCCACCGTTGCCACCGCCGCAGCTGCCACCACCGTCACTTCCGCGGCTGCCGCCAGTACTGCCGCTGCAACATCTGTTGCGGGGCCCTCACAGGGGTGAGGGGGCCCGGGAGGGGGCTGAAATGGAGTGTCAATAATTTGATTAACGTCGCCGTGGTCGCTGAGCCGTATTTCGCCCCGCCCAGGGAAGACTGGGTGGAGGACCTGAGCGGCTCAGTGGTCATAATTTCGTCGGCCGCCGCCGGTACCCCGACCCTTGAGAGTGTCAGGGAGGGTCAGGGCTGCGTAGCAGCACGGTTCGGGGAGATCGTCGTGGCGGGAGTCTACTTCTCCCCGAGCCGAACTCTCGCCGAGTTCCACAACTCCCTCATGGAGTTGAGTGTCGTCATCCGAAGTTATTCCTTCCCCGTGCTTGTGCTCGGGGACTTCAATGCCAAAAATTGGCCTGGGGTTCTCGTTGCACAGATGTGCGGGGTAGGATGGTGGAGGACTGGGCTCTGGAGGCGGGCCTGGTCGTCCTAAGTCGGGGTTCTGTCCCCACGTGTGTGCGGATGCGGGGCGAGTCGGTGGTGGACATCGACATCAACGACGAGGCAGGGTGGTTCCAGGAGGCCATGTCCGACATTTGCGACGTGGCAATGCCCCGAGTTCGGCCAGGAAGCGCCCGGCGTCAGGTGTACTGGTGGTCGCGAGAGCTGACGTCTCTGCGCGAGGCGTGCGTCGCCGCGCGGCACCCGTACGCCAGGCACGCGGAGAACCAGTTTGGTTTCCGCAGAGGGCGCTCGACGGTGGACGCCATAATGCGCGTGAGGGCTCTCACGACGGGAGATGCGGTGTCCAGGGGTGGGGTTGTCTTGGCGGTGTCTCTTGACATCGCCAACGTCTTCAACACCATGCCCTGGAGCTGCATAAGGGAGGCACGCCGGTATCACCGGGTGCCGACCTACCTTCGTCGTGTGGTCGGGGACTACTTGACGGATAGGGCCGTCATCTATCCCGGTCGCACCGGAGAATGGAACCGGCGAGAGGTGTCGTGCGGTGTTCCGCAGGGATCGGTTCTGGGGCCGCCCTTGTGGAACATCGGCTACGACTGGGTGCTGCGCGCCGACCTCCCTAGCGGTGTCAGTGTAGTCTGCTACGCTGACGACACGCTGGTGCTGGCACAAGGGAGGTCGCACGAGGCGGCGGCCGAACTTATGACACGCGGGGTTGCGATAGTCGTGGAGAGAATCCGGCAACTGGGTCTCGAGGTGGGGCATTGCACAAGTCCGAGGCCATGTGCTTTCATGGGCCTCGGAATGCGCCACCGTCGGGATCCATACTGACGGTAGGAGGGGTTCCCATCGGCGTCGAGTCAACGCTGAAGTATCTAGGGCTTGTCCTCGACAGCCGGTGAAACTTCGTGGAGCATTTCCGACGTTTGGCCCCCAAACTGGAACGGGCAGGGGCTGCGTTCAAGCGGCTCTTGCCCAACCTGGGGGGTCCAAACGCCTCCTGCCGGAGGCTCTACGCGGGGGTCGTGCGGTTCATGGCCCTTTACGGGGCCCCGGTGTGGGCGCGTTCTTTGAGGCGGCGAGCCGCCCACTACCTGAACGCGCCCCAGAAGGTGGTAGCCGTAAGGCTGATCCGGGGGTACCGCACGATCTCCGGCGAGGCGGCGAGCCTCTTGGCCGGATTGCCGCCATGGGATCTGGAAGCGATAGTCCTCGCGTGCCTGCACGAATGGCGCGCGGAGGCACTACGCCGGGGAAAAACTCCGCTGCCGCGGCAAATTGTCGCTCAGCGGACAGACCTCCGGCGCGATCTCATGGCGACATGGAGAGACCGACTGTCGCAACCCCGTGCAGGGCACGCCACAATAGTGGCGATAAGTCCCCTCTTTGAGGAGTGGCTGGAGAGGCGCCACGGCGCCCTCACATTCCGCCTGACGCAGGTCCTCACCGGACACAGTGGTTTCGGGAGGTTCCTGCACCGAATCGGGCGGGAGGAAACGCCCGGGTGTTACCACTGCGAGGATCGGCCGGAGGACACGGTGGAGCACACTGTGGAGCTGTGCCCTGCTTGGGCTGAGCACCGCCGTGTCCTCGTAGCGGCGATTGGCGGCGGCGACCTCTCGCGTCCGGCCCTGGTTCAATCCATGGTCCGGAGCGAGAGGGAATGGGAAGCCGTCTCCTCCTTCTGCAAAGCAGTCATGCTAGCGAAGGAGGTGGTGGAACGTGAGAGGGAGAGAACCTCACGTCCCAGCCGCCGCGGGAGACGCCCCGGGCGTCGGGGGGCAACCAGTGGCCCCCGGCCACCGAAGGCGCGGGCCTGTGGACGGTGAGTAATGGGCTAGCTCACCGTCCGTCCGTCTTATGACGACAGACCGTGCCGACGGCGCGTTCGTGTTCCACGCGCGCCTCAAGGAGATGTCAGCAAATCGGAAGGGGTCCGAGAGGGCCGATGCCTGCCAGGGCTGCGGGTTGTTCGAAAGAGATACCGTGCCCCTGGACCCGCAAAGGGCTAAGAAGGAACATGGACGGGTTTTAGTCAGTCAAGTCTGACACTCCCTTCCGCTCCGCCCAGAGCGGAAGAAGTCATTTGATGAAATCCCATCCTAAAAAATTAAATTAAAAATTTAAAAAACCCCCGACACAAAAAACCTCTAAAAAGCCAAAAATAAATTAATCCAAGCGTCGTAGCGTCGGGGGTCCGCTTTGTTCTGTGCTTGTACTAAGCGGTCTTCTTAGCGGTCCCCCGACGCTACGACGCTTGGATTAATTTATTTTTGGCTTTTTAGAGGTTTTTTGTGTCGGGGGTTTTTTAAATTTTTAATTTAATTTTTTTTCATGCTTTTTAAACTTATTTTATTTTTGCCTAGCCTTGACTTTCCTACTCCTGGTTAACGAAACCAAGGAAAGATATAAATTAAACAAAATATAAATTGGAGGGGGGGTGCACCCCCCCCCCCCTCAGCAATGCCCATGGTGACAAGCGACAACATTTCAAATAGACTACCTGTGAAAGTTTTTAAATCCCTACATCAACTAGAAAAGACGTGATGATCTTCAAACGGCTGAGCAGATTTTCATGCAACATAGCTAAGAACACTCTCGATTAAAATACCTTTCAAACGACACCACTTTTATCCAAATCGGTTCATCCGTTTAGGAGCTACGATGCCACAGACAGACACACAGATACACAGATACACAGATACACAGATACACACGTCAAACTTATAACACCCCTCTTTTTTGGTCGGGGGTTAAAAAAAAAAAAAAAGGTGGAACGAAGTTTATAGTGGTCGTATTTTCTTGGGAGGTTTTGTATTGAGTTCCTAGGGGTGTAGAGAAGAAACTAAAAAAAAATATAATCGGCCTTCGCGACTTTTTAACCCCCGACCAAAAAAGAGGGGTGTTATAAGTTTGACGTGTGTATCTGTGTATCTGTGTATCTGTGTGTCTGTCTGTGGCATCGTAGCTCCTAAACGGATGAACCGATTTTGATAAAGGTGGTGTCGTTTGAAAGGTATTTTAATCGAGAGTGTTCTTAGCTATGTTTCGAGAAAATCTGCTCAGCCATTTGAAGATCATCACCTCTTTTCTAGTTGATGAAGGGATGTAAACAACTTTCACAGTTAGTCGATTTGAAATTTGAAATATTGTCGCTTGTCACCATGGACATTGGTGAGAGGGGGGGCGCACCCCCCCCCACCTCCCCCCAAAAAATACATTTTTTTAAATAAATTTATATCTTTCCTTGGTTTCGTTAATTAGCGAGAAGAGACGCAACACCGAGAAAATTGGAAGGAAAGGGGGGAGGCCTATGCCAAGGAACAGGAGTGGGACAGTCAAGGCTAAGAAAAAATAATATAAGTTTAAAAAGCATGAAAAAAAATTAAATTAAAAATTTAAAAAACCCCCGACACAAAAAACCTCTAAAAATACAAAAATAAATTAATCCAAGCGTCGTAGCGTTGGGGGACCGCTAAGAAGACCGCTTAGAGTACAAAACAAAGCGGACCCCCGACGCTACGACGCTTGGATTAATTTATTTTTGGATTTTTAGAGGTTTTTTGTGTCGGGGGTTTTTTAAATTTTTAATTTATTTATGTATTTGAATTTCTTTATGGTACCTATCTTTTTTTTTCCTTTATGAATTACTTCAAATTTGACGAATTTATTGTATCCATTAAACGCAAATTTGGTAGCTTTTTTTATTTCCTATTTTCTTCAAACTTTTAATTATTTCTATATTAACGAATTTATAGACAAAATGTTCTTAATACAAGTAAAAGTAAAATAAGGTTATTAGACATGGATAAACCGACCAATATTAAATAGTTACAAGATAGCAGAGTGCAATTAGACGAAAAATACTCATAAGGTGGAACGAAGTTTATAGTGGTCGTATTTTCATGGGAGGTTTTTTAGTGAGTTCCTAGGGGTGTAGAGAAGAAACTAAAAAAAAAACATAATCGGCCTTCGCGACTTTTTTATGTATTTGAATTTCTTTAGGATACCTATCTTTTTTTTTCCTTTATGAATTACTTCAAGTTTGACGAATTTATTGTATCCATTAAACGAAAATTTGGTAGCTTTTTTTATTTCCTATTTTCTTCAAACTTTTAATTATTTCTATTTTAACGAATTTATAGACAAAATGTTCTTAATACAAGTAAAAGTAAAATAAGGTTATTAGTTCAGCTCATTACAATAAATAATTAAACCTATATAATAAAAATACCAGAACAATAACAATACATGGATAAACCGACCAATATTAAATAGTTACAAGATAGCGTCTAAATGCACTCTGCATTTAGACGAAAAATACTCATAAGGTGGAACGAAGTTTATAGTGGTCGTATTTTCATGGGAGGTTTTTTAGTGAGTTCCTAGGGGTGTAGAGAAGAAACTAAAAAAAAAAACATAATCGGCCTTCGCGACTTTTTTATGTATTTGAATTTCTTTAGGATACCTATTTATTTTTTCCTTTATGAATTACTTCAAATTTGACGAATTTATTGTATCCATTAAACGCAAATTTTATTTTATATTTTGTTTTTGGAGTTTATTTGTGTCGAGGTTTTTTAGTAGCTATCTAATGAGGTATAATAACTAGAAAAATGTTTAATTATAGGTACTTGTTGAATATTAGTTACTGCTTAAAAGTAAAACCTGACAAAAAGGATCTATCGCTAAGAATTGGGAGCGGTATCGGTATCGATATTAAATAGGGCGCAAAGAACCAAGCTTACAACTAAACTTGGATAGAAATTGTGAGAAATGGTTGTATTATAATAACACTATTTTTTTGTGATTTTGCCAGCGGCCCCATTCGACCTTCGTCAGCAATAATGAACATTTATCGAAAGCTTCGAATATTTGTTTTAGTTTTTGTTCTCTATCGATAGCTGATTTATTAAGAATATTTTCAAAATAATATTTAAGTACGTTGACCGCCACAGACAAATTTTGCCGGTGTGTGTAATTGGCTCTGTATGGTGTCGGACGTAAAGAATAGCACCATCCCTTATCTTCCCGTGGGTGTCGTAAGAGGCGACTAAGGGATTTGCCAGAGAATGGGCAGCAGCGTTCTCTGTGCTATTGTAACAATGCTGCGATCGCCAACCCGCCTGCCAAGCGTGGCGATTATGGCAAAACCCTCCAAAATGTCAATGTTGCGACACTTGGGGAGGCCTATGTCCAGCAGTGGACGTCTTTTGGGCTGAAATGATGATGAATGATGATGATGTGTAGTTGTAAATATGTTTGGTTTTCAATGCAAACAATTGATAATGAAAGTTGATTAAGATAATCTAGAAACAACACTTGGTGGGGATTGTTACTTATTTTTCTAAAAATCCCCACTAGGCTGAGTTTATATAACTAGTGGGGATTTCTACAAAACAAAATTACGATCCCCATTGGTGGGATTTGTCGGTGGGGATTTCTGGAATAATCCGAAACATCTTGTGAGAAATAGCCTTCTCAAACTTTTTAACCAACTTCCAAAAGGAGGGGTTATCAATTCGGAAGTTTGTATTTTACAACAAAGTGAAAAATAATCGGTAACTTGTTTCATTGACTCAGTCTAATGGTGACATGGATGACAGGTCACACTATTCCGCCACAATACAAATTAGTATTTTTTTTTAAGAACTGTCTTCTCCACGTCTCTAGGAACTCATTAAAAAAGTCCCATGAAAATCCGACTACTATAAACTTCACTCCACCTTTTTTTTTCTCGGATGGGAAATCATCAAATGACCCCTCCCGCTCTGGGCGGAGCGGAAGGGAGTATCAGCTAATGACTAAAACCCATCCATGTTCCTTCTTAGCCCTTTGTGTTCCAGGGCCACAGTATATCTTTCGAACAGTCAGCCCAGTTCCGATTTGCTGACATCTCCTTGAGGCGCGCGTGGAACACGAACGCGCCGTCGGCACGGCCTGTCGTCATAAGATGGACGGACGGTGAGCTAGCCCATTACTCACCATCCACAGGCCCGCGCCTGTGGACGGTGAGTAATGGGCTTAATTAAATTTTTTTTTTTTTGGCTTTTTAGAGGTTTTTTTGTGTCGGGGTTTTTTTTTTTATTTTTAATTATTTTTTTTCGTGGTTTTTAAACTAATATAATTTTTACTTAGTCTTGACTGTCCTACTCCTGGGCATAGGCCTCCCTCCTTTCCTTCCAATTTTCTCGGTGTTGCGTCTCTTCTCGCTAATTAACGAAACCAAGGGAAGATATAAATAAAAAAATAAAAAAACACCCCTCTCAGCAATGCCCATGGTGACAAGCGACAACATTTCAAATTTCAAATAGACTAGGTACCTGTGAAAGTTGTTTATATCCCTTCATCAACTAGAAAAGAGGTGATGATCTTCAAACGGCAGAGCAGATTTTCTCGAAAAATAGCTAAGAACACTCTCGATTAAAATACCTTTCAAACGACACCACTTTTAACAAAATCGGTCCATCCGTTTAGGGGCTACGATGCCACAGACAGACACATAGATACACAAATACACACGTTAAACTTATAACACCCCTCTTTTTTGGTTGGGGGTTAAAAATACAAGATGGCAGCATTCATTCAGACAATGGACACTCACCAAAATAACCATGCTGCACTATTACTCGCACTTCCTCGGTTCTTTTGAGGTTGGTTCAAACTATTGATAAAATAAAAGGCTTCATAATAGTAATGCATATATTTTGTTTTATTATAACATGAAAAAAAAATTATGTGACAATTTGCATAATTGAATTGAGTCCGAGGACAATAACTCACTACTCCTACGAGCATAATTCGAACACAACAATTTGCCCTGCGGGCACAACACAACATTCGTAACATATTTTACATTCCTTCACAAAAACATTGCGTAGGAGTAGTATTGCTAGACCCCAAGTGTGATATATCAAATAGCTTACAATCTTTATCTCCTTCTCCTTTCCTAACTTTACTCACAAGTGAATTTTATACACAGCCTTATGATAAATAAAACCCACTGCCGCAAAATTTAAGCCCGGATATATTTCCAAAATTGATTTTTAATCAGAACTAGCTATTATTATCCTAATCAAAAGTTACAACGTCGTCGTCACATCACCCCTTCTCATTAACATTTTCGATAAACATATGAATACCATCGTATTCCATAATCTCGTTCATTACCAATTTTATCAGTAAATGAATCACGACCGAGCAGAAATAAGAATGAAATTCTAGGAGCGTGCCGAGTCGACAGGGCAGTGAGCAGAGTGCACAGTAGGTTTACATAAGATTAAACAATAGCATTGCCAGAATCAGTCGCGATTCAATATGTCTGCACCTCGTAACAGATCGAACTAAGGATAGCCTGCCGTCAAAACTTCACGACTGCACCCGACAAATAATATTGAATCTTACAGCTTCGAATGCACACCGACGTAAGGGCAAATTCACGGAATCCCGGTACAATTTATAATTTAATTCGATGATACGGCTACAACACTATACCGTGCAGCCGTCGTATATGCCACTGCACCCTAATCATTAGTATTATCAAATACATACATAAGCTGAAACGAGGGTTCGCGACGATACCGATCCTACGCCTGCCGACGAACTGCTCTTACGTCGCGGAGTGTCCGAGGGACGGCGGCCGCACTTAGTCCTTGGAGGACGTGTCCATGGGGCTGGCAGGCTGCATGAGAGCGGGGTTGGGCAGCGGGGCCATCGGGGCCGGCGGGGCCAGCGGGGCCAGCGGGGCTGGCGGGGCCGGCGGCTCCAGCGGGCCCGGCCGCGCCACCATCCCCGCGCCGCCCGGGATCGCCGGCTTCACGAACCTGTCGCTTGTACGACGCGTCTGTCGACAGGAAAACAACGTATAACTAAAAATAAGAAAATTAAAAATGACAATTTTAAGAAAAAAAATATTCTTTTTGTTCTGAAGCAACGCATCATTGACATTTACAACTTGCAAACCATACAAGGACATTCTTTAATAATTTTCTCTGATTTCGGAAGATAGTCTTGTGTACAGGCACAAAACTCCAATTATTTCACTTACTTGAGAGTTGAGATGCAGTGAAGGCCGAGACATCTGCATCCCGGCGGCATTAGGCAACAACGGTGACGCGTATGGTGAAAGAGGCCGTGACCCGCCTGGCGACGACACACTCCGCGATCGTGCCTGCAAATTGACCATTACAAATCATTTTCATTGGTGAGGTCTTACGTAATTGGTAGTGCTGGGTACTGTTTATTTTAACTTTTAACAAAATTATTTTTTAATACAGTTGCTCAAAAAGTGGCATATTGCGTTCGGGATGTGGTTTATTACACACTCGAGCTTTTTCTTTACCTTTTCCGAACTCGTGCGTTCTCTTTCCCAACTGTCAAAATAATGTCTATTAAAAAGAAAAAAACCAACCACGAAGTTTTTACTAAAAAAAAATCATAGAAGTTTTTATGATTCATGCAAATATTTCTAAAAAGAAGCTACTAATTTGTTTTAATATCAGATTTAATGATTTGATTCAATGAGTAAGGTTAGGTTTCATTTAATTTTTTATCAATAAAAAAATTCTACTGAAGACTTGGATGTATGGGCATAGTTCCCTTTGCCTACCCAGAATGGGTGAAGAAAACAAAAAAATCTCTGTTTATATTCTTTTACGGTTGGCGCCATTTTCCAAAATGTTCTTTATTAAATTGCTTCATTTTTTCGCAACTGTATTAAAAATAGTTGTTCAGTACACGTGCGGAACCGTCATTGCAACTTATTCCGACTGTCAACCCTCACCTTCGGCTGCGCCTCGGCTCGGGTAAACATTTGTCGGAACTCTTTGCAATGACAGGCTTTCCGCTCTCGTAATGAAATATACTATTCCAATCACTCAATGCCACTCATTGGTCTGGTGCAGCGGGAAGCGGACTTAGTTATAGGTCTCGGTTTTTAAATTAGTTTTATTTCATGTAATTCTATTTGTATTTTTACTTTAATAAAATGTTACTAACATAGTTTATAATAGTGTATATATATGTAGTGTGATAGCCGAGAAAGATTAGCAAATCAAGTATCTGGACTTGGCTCACGAGGTTGTCGACATGTGGGATGTGGACTCTTCAATCATTGTGCCGATAGTCGTATCAGCCAATGGCTTAATTGCCAAGGGTCTCGACCAATATCTGATGAGGCTCTCGTTAGGCAGCTGGATTAAGGGCTTGGTTCAGAAAGCGGTACTCTTGGACACGGCTCGTATTGTTAGGAGATTCCTTTCTCTGGAGCCCTGACCTTGGACCCTGTTCGCGATACCGGTGGGCTACCATTTTTTATATTTTGAAATGCTTAAAAATGTAATCAATTTGTGAAGAAATTAATAAAATAATAATGATAATTGTAATATTACGCGCCCTGCGTTTTTATTGTAAATAGAGCGTTATCATTATCTCTGTGCCTTCATTTAAGCGGTGTATTCACTTTCTTTAATCCAGTACGACAATGGATAGTTAGACATATCGACATTTAGCAACTTACACTCAAAGCTTCATTGAACTGCCTCTCTTCCTCCATTTCCAGCGAAGACTCGCTCTCGGACAGATGCCTGCACAGCGCCTCGCGACGCTCCACTTCTTGTTGCAGTTTCCGCTGCAAGCGAACATTCTCTTCCCTGATGTGCTTCTCTTCGAGCGCGAAACGATGCATCTTCTCCTTGTTCTCATTTTGTGAGACGGCCAGCTGATTTCTGTTGCAAATTGTTTTGTGTGAATATTATGGTTCACAGGGGAAGTAAGTAAAGTTCAGTCTGAAAATATCATGACAATACTATTTTGTTTATCTGAATATGTACAGACGCCAACAGGTCAAGATACACGAAACTGACAAATTTTTACCACCAATATTGAACCGTATTCTTTAAAAATAAGGTTGATAATTGTTGTAGCTAGTTGTGCTCCCGTCTGTACTACAAACTAATTTTAAGTACCATACTTTAGTTTCGTGATACACTTTATTTACCTATTTGCACTACAGTAATGATGAGATTATGACAGCATGGCAATTTTTTTTTTGAGGGGCACGTTGCTTATTGATTTTATGAAGTTGCCCAGTCCAAAACTAGAATCATTTCTAAACTTTTGACTAAATTAGCATCAGAAAAACACACAACACCATTTTTTAGCTAAAGCGCAGTTAGTATGTCAAAGCCTTGTAGACATATAATATTGACAAGTGACTTACTCAGTCCAGTTTAATAATAACTGAGTCCAGAAAACGTTTTACTCAAATTGGTGTACAATGGATATTCCGCGCTTCGATAGTGGGCCCGAGATTTAATGCACATTCGACACATTCCTGACCTAGAGTGTGTAAAATTCATGTATTTCAAATAAATTATAGTTGTGTTATTGACTCACCTTAACTTTACAACTTCAGAACGCAGGGTCTGAATGTGATTGCTTAAATTGGATGCTGTATCACCATTACTAATGTCCCTAGCAAGAAAAAACTCCATTAATAATAAAACAATGAAAATATAGCAAGATGCATGAAGAATTATTATAAAATAAGTGAGTACCATGCCTTAAAACTATCATGCGTTTAAATCAAGGATTATAACATAATTTCAGGACTGGATCAGAGTAGTTTGTGAATAGTAATCCTGAAATTAATTATTTTACTAAAGGAGTTTCAAATTACTATGCCCCTGAGTAAAATTTGAGAAACTGTTATGATTTACACCCCAAAAAATAGTAAAATATTAGAAGAATAAGTAAACAAAGTTCAAAACAACACAATATAGGGATGATAAATTATAGGATTTTCACCTAGGACTAGCTGGGTCGGACACTGGTTGGTCAAGCCGGATCTGCAGTGATCTCTTCTCAGCTTCCAACTTGTCCATTCTCTTCCACAGTCTGTTCACTAGAGCTTCCTGCTCCTGTTCTAATGTGTTTTCGAGTTCCACCTGAAAATACGAATTTTCGTTCTTATTAAAATAATCATGTAATGCTTTGGCTGACAAGTATTTAGATTTTCGTATTATACAGTTTACTTCTACTAACAAATGATTAGTAATTTGCAAGAGATATGATGTGATATGTTTTTCTGATCAACTGCTTACATCCAGTATCTAATTTCAAAGTAATAAATTTGGCCTTCACCACCTCCTTGGTGCTTATGGACGTAGTTTTCAAAAACGTTCCTTTCCACAAGTCACTAAAAACTGAGATAATGTGACCAGTCTTATCTGTTTTGACACCTTCTAACATATTAGCAAATTGTATCAGACCTAAAAGTCCTATATCTTGATTTATAATTCTCACGATAAGTTCCAACTCACACTTTTTCTAAACAAGGGGCTCGAAACATTTGATAAATACGATTTATAAATATCATTTTGTTATAGTCATTATAACAAAATCAATAATCTTGGAACGTAAGTAAACCTAGGCGAGTAATCCTTTTTTTCTTGTGGAACGTTTTACTCACTATCAATAATGATGCGTTGACGATCTACGCGGATCGTCAACGCATCACCTTTTGTTTCAGTAAAAAATAAACAGGTTTTAAATTTTTATAATCATGAAGTTTGAAATTTTGTCACATAAAAGGAAATTTTCTTTGGTTCGATACATTCGTTTTAAATACTTTGTTTGCACGTCTGCTGTATTTACCACGTACCTAATGGGTACTGTAGCGAAAATAAAAATAAAAGTCGTCACTGCTACATGTTAAAACGTATAATTTTGCTGTTATAAAAAAGACTAATACAATTTTTTTATAAAAAAAAAATTAAAAGGATCAAAAAAAGGAATTAAATAATGGACGACATGTAATATAATTTTATGTAAAGCAGCGAAATGGGTTGTTCAGAATTGTATAAAATCTGTAATTTTGAAAATTAAAACAAGGTGAGGAAGGGGTTGCAACACCTATTCAGCCCTAGGCGCGATCAAAATGTATACGAGTTTAAATATTACACCGGAAAAAATACATTGCGCGACCTTTTGACACGAATAGGGTTTAAATAAATTAAATGATTGTACAACAAAAAAAAAAGAGAAACTATACTATTGCTAAAGATTTAAAAAAAAGGATTAAAACAAAATTTGTTCCCTGAAGGTCCGGATCCTCGCTCGAAATCGGATCTTCGCTGTTGCTCCGGGTCTCAGGCGGCAAGCCTCGGAGCCAACCGCCAGTACGCGTCTCCCGACCCCTGGTCGGCCTTGAGTCGCGGCGCCGAAAGTATATGGGTCACTAGATCTTAGCTAGGATAAAAATCCTAGAACCGATTCTGAGCGAATCTATGGTGAGAAAAATACAGAAAAATTAACACCATGCTCCGAGAGAATCTTTTAAGCAGAAAAAATTTAAAATGTTTCAAATACATACCGGTTCTTGGTGAAATCACTGATAACCGACTATACAGTACAGCACTACAAAATTTATCTTTCTTAGGTCCTTTTTTACTTTATCAATTAAATTACGAAACGGAATAATATGTCTGTTATTTCCAAAGATTTGTCGTCCATCTGAGAAAAATTTTCCTCTGTCACATCCATGGAATCGTCATATTTTTAAATTTGAACCGAAGTAAGAAAAAGTAAATTGATTAGAAATGAGGTCGACTTACACGAACAGAATAGTTTTTATTCAGCCGAAAACAGCGTGATAATGCTGCAATACCCTCTTTCTAAGAAAAAAAGGACGTAAGTACGAGTGAGAAAGAAGAAAAAAAAAACTGGATCAGGCAAAAACAAAAAAAACAGGCATCATATCTGAATCAAACGATATCGAAGTGCAACAAATACTGAATAAACACGGAGGCCACCATATCTAAACGTTATCCGCGCGAACTCGCGATATCTCAATTACATCTATGGAGAATATGAAAGAAAATAACGAACTCCTAAATCTAAATATATATTGTTCAGTTAGAGCCAAACTCTAACTTTAGATCTAAGTAAAATTAACCTAACTTAACATAAGACTTAACTATTACCTATCAACTATAAGAAAAAACTTGGGAATCCCCAAAAATAAATAACGTGAACACGTAAAGTCCAACCTCTAGTTATAGAAACTAAGACAAGTTGAACAAAAAAAAAAAACTAAGTTTAAGAAAGAAAACCTAAATTAATTAAGTCAAAGAAGAACTCAAGACAGAACTTAAATCAGAGAACTCAAGTCATAAAACTCAAGTTTAAATTCAAATTTAAAATTAAATGTTGAATGTCACGCCATCTGTGTTAAACTAAAAGAAACAAAATAACCTTAGAACACAAGTTGACATAACACAGAAATAAACAGATGTCACTATTAACAGATAATCTATGAAGTTTTTAATCTAATCGAAAAACTATGCAAAGAAATATTCCAAAGAGGAAAAAGGATTAGAAAGCAAATGTCAATGTCAAAATGGAACAAAGAGAATTTAATCCAATTTATTTTAAGATATCTTTGATATGATATTGTCCGGAGTGGACTGAATCACAATCCTGTAGCAAATAGGTGGTCCTTGAAATGACTCTTATTACACGGCACTTAATAAAACGTGGAGCAAGCTTCCCAGAGAAAAAATCACCTCCAGAAGACTTGGAAAAATTCCTTCTCCATACAGTATCACCAACATTTAGAGTGACAGCTGATCGATTAGAATTATATGCACGAGAGTTACGGAGAAAAGCTAAAGAAAGATTATCAGCAACCTTTGCATAAACTTCGCTGAGAGAGGATAGGTTTGAAGCATGACGAGCCCGACTGTCTGCCAAATTAGAGCTTCGAGTCTGACTATTTACATGACTGCTATCCATAAGGACCTCTCTACCAAGCATAAGAAAGTTAGGCGTAAAACCAGTAGCTAGATTAACACAAGAATTGAGGTAAAGCTTCACTTTAGGTAACATTTTAGCCCAACTTCTTTGGTTTTCTCCAACCAAAATACCTAAACATGTTATAACGCTTTGGTTGTATCGCTCAACCGTATTTGCTTGGGGTGTATAATATGGCGTAAAAGTAGGTGATTGAATATGGAAAGATCTGAGAAAATTAAGGAATTGATTACTACGAAAAACTGTAGCGTTGTCACAAAGAATAGTACGCGGAACCCCAAAATTAAAGAAAATTTCAGACTCTAACGCTTTTATAACAGAAAGAGCGTCAATCCTTTTCAGAGGAACTAACCAAACATATTTGGAAAAAACATCTACCATAGAAAGGATATATTTATAACCATAATAAGCGCAGGGCAACGGACCAATTATATCGATAGAAATCATCTGTAAGGGCAAGGAAACCTCTTTAGGGTAACACATCTGACCGCGAGGTTGTGTGTTCGAAATTTTATAGGCTTTACAAACCTCACATTGACTTAACGTCGAAGTAACGTCACGGAACATATTTGGCCAGTAGAACAACTCCCTAAGCTTTAGATACGTTTTAGTAACACCGGGATGTATCGAAGGAAATCTATTGTGAATTTCCCAAATAGCGTCTGGAACCTTTTCAGCTGGTAACACCACACGCCATGGTTCAGAAGATAAAGGACTAGAAACAGGCATGCGTCTCATAAGGATACCGTTATTTATAGCGTATGCTGGGAACATTTGTGGCGTATCTCGAGCACCTATATATATCTTCTTATACCAACGGTCATTAGTATGTTCAGGACCCTGGTCAAATGACACAGGATTAGCATGGATCCTGGAAAGAACATCGGGGACTATATGTTGCGAACCTTTACGATGCACAATATCAAAAGTATATTGGGAGATAATAGTAGCCCAACGAGCTAAACGACCAGATGGGTTGTTAAGAGAGAGGAGCCACTTAAGAGCCATATGGTCTGTTATGACAGAAAACTTCATACCATCTAAATAACATCGAAAATGTTTAATTGAATCCAAAACTGACAAGAGTTCACGCTCTGTAGTACTATAATTGCGTTCAGTTTGAGAGAATAAACGCGAATAATAGGCGATTGGATGTTCCACATCGTCTATCTTCTGTGTCAGTACCGAACCAAGACCAACAGCTGACGCATCACACTGCAGGATGAATGGCTTCGAGAAATCAGGACATGCCATAACAGGCGTATCAATTAGCGCTTGTTTCAACTGAGTGAAAGCTTGATCGGCTGCATCGTTCCAACTTATTGGATCATTACCCTTTCTCTTACCGATAAGGGCAGTAAGCGGAGCAATTATAGAAGAAAACCCTTTAACGAAACGCCTATAATAGGAACACATACCAATGAAACCGCGTAATGACTTAGCTGAAGTAGGAGTAGGATAATCTTTAATAGCATCAAGTTTGCCGGGATCGGTTTGAAGACCCTTTTCATTAACAATATAACCCAAATATTTTAGTTCGCTTTTACAAAACTCGCATTTTTTTAAATTTATAGTTAAGCCTGCTTCTTTAAGTCGAGCAAGCACCTTCCTGAGCAGCGCCATATGACTAGAGAAATCTTTAGACACGATTATCAAGTCGTCGACGTACCCAAAAATACAGTCGTCGCTGGTAGAAGTAAACTCGAAATTCACGATCATATCAGTAAGGCGTTGCATCTCCGAAGCAGCGTTCGTTAGACCAAAAGGCATCCTAACAAACTCAAAGAGACCACGTTGTGGAACAATAAACGCTGTTTTCTCACAACTTTCTCTATCAGCGAGTGGAATTTGCCAGAAAGCACTTCTAAAATCCAATGAGCTAATATATCTAGCACCACGAAGGTTGTCGAGGATATCGTGAATACGGGGAAGAGGATATGAATCTCTAACTGTCACACTATTCAGTTTTCTACTGTCGACACAAAACCGAACAGAACCATCTTTTTTTTGTCACCATTACCACTGGACTAGCCCATGAAGAACGAGATGGACGAATAACACCCATACCTAACATTTTGTCAATCTCTTCATTGAGAATCTTCAACTTGACAGGGGATAAGGGATAATATCTTTGACGGATAGGGTAACCCGTAGTATTAATTTTATGGGACAACCAAGATGTTTTACCAAGACCAACTTTTTCCGAAGAGATAACTTCGTACTCTTTAATAACTTGTTGAAGACAAGCCTCTTGATCCGGCGATAGGATGTTACGAGGATGAATATAACGGACCTCGCTGACAGAGGAAACTTGAGGGGAAGAGTGCTGAACAGAAGGGATAAACATATTACCATCAATATTTTTATTAAAAGCCTGACTAAAAATAGACGTCAAACCGAATTTATTCCAAAATTCGATACCTAAAATAACAGAAGATGACATCGAACTTGCAACTAAAAACTCATGAATAAAAGTTGTACCATTAAATTTAACTGGAAGGTACACAGAACCAAGAATATCAATCGGCGAATTATTAGCCGATATAACACGGGGACAAGCGTCTTTTGATGTCAAAGAAACACCAAGTTGCTGAATAAAATTATCGCTAACAAGCGACATCTGAGCACCAGAGTCGAGCAATGCTTTAACAACTCTACCACATAATAATACTTCTATAAACGGTCGGTTATCAAATGAATCTGAAGTAAACACTGGGGATACTGTACGGAAAGAAGCGTATCGCCAGTGGTTTATGCATTTTTTTGGATTACATTTCGGACATTCCCTAGTAATAAATCCAGGAGTGCGACACTTAAAACAAATCATGCCTGTGATCTCTGGGCAAGAACGGTAAGAATGACCAACTTTGTTACATTTTAAACAAAGCTGAGACTGACTACAACCAGGACAAATCTGAGGTTTACTAGTTGTTGGTTGATGGGAAGTTTTGTTTGGCCTAGGTTTTGGTGGGTTAAATGCTTGAGAAGTCGACTGGTCGGCAACACAGTCGAGACTGGCTACCGCCTTTGGAAGTTTTAGAAAAGACTCGAAATGAGTAACGACTTCGATTAAATTATTGATGTCATGAAATTTTTGGATGGACAAGCAAGGAGTGTATTTTGGCAACATGTTGTGAGTGATGATCCACAACAACTCCGACTCTTCAATAGGCTTGCTCAGTTTAGAATTTAAGTAAGAAACCTCGATAATAAATTCTCTTATAAGCTGTTCCGGTTTCTGCTTGAGGTTACGGACCTCCTGGCTTGTCTTAAATTCAAAATCGGTCGTACCGAATGTCTGAAGAAAGGCATCTTTGATCTCAGAAAAAGAAAGACCCGGTCGACGGATCGACCTAAAATATTGAAGTGCGACACCTGACAAAACTTCATGAAATCGCTTAACTAAATAACCATCGGACAAATTGTCGGCCTCCCTGTACTCCTCTAAACTCGTGAAAAATTCCCGTACGCAGGTCTTACCATCGAAAACAATCTTCCACTTAGTAAGAGAGAACTGCCTGGTAAATTGTAGGCATCCCTCAGATCTTATTGGGGAAGGAATGATACTCTGTGAAGAAGCGTGAGAAGGTCTTGGCGGAATAGGAGGAGGTGGTGGTCGCGAAATAATGGGACTAGCACGACGTGGAGTCTCAACAATAGGGAACCCCTCTTCTGACATGATGTAACTAGAATAGACCTAATAACGTATGAAAGAACAGACAAAAGGCGATTGAATCCTAGCGAAAAAATAGGCACGGCATGAACAGACGGATAAAAATAATCCAGCAACCAGCAGTCAGTAAACGCCAAGCTATTAAACAAAGATACAGGCTACATAACCGTTCATACTAAGCTTACCTTGAAAACCGACGCCTATAAATTCATACGTCACCATATATACTCTACGGGTTCTAACTACCGCTAGCTAAGGATATGGAATAAAAATCAGGAGACCTATCGTTATATTTGCTGCGATAAGTGGGTAAAATAAAAGACAGTTATGTGTTATATAGTTCACAAAATTATTTTTCCTTTAAAATAAATTACATTTAATGAAAAAATATATATATATGTCAAGGAAAAATGACAGCTTCACAGATCTGAACTGGTGGTAAAAATCCCAGAATACCTTTCTAGAATGAAAGAATATCCGTATCCTGAAACAAATAAGCTTAAGAATCATTAGCTCCCGGAGGGAGTGACCATCCTCAATAAGGCAAAAAAAATTTTATGTAGAATCATTCAAATTTCAAAGTTATTAGGTAAAAAACACTTACTTTAGTTGTTCGGGCGCCATTTTTGTAGCGAAAATAAAAATAAAAGTCGTCACTGCTACATGTTAAAACGTATAATTTTGCTGTTATAAAAAAGACTAATACAATTTTTTTATAAAAAAAAATTTAAAAGGATCAAAAAAAGGAATTAAATAATGGACGACATGTAATATAATTTTATGTAAAGCAGCGAAATGGGTTGTTCAGAATTGTATAAAATCTGTAATTTTGAAAATTAAAACAAGGTGAGGAAGGGGTTGCAACACCTATTCAGCCCTAGGCGCGATCAAAATGTATACGAGTTTAAATATTACACCGGAAAAAATACATTGCGCGACCTTTTGACACGAATAGGGTTTAAATAAATTAAATGATTGTACAACAAAAAAAAAAGAGAAACTATACTATTGCTAAAGATTTAAAAAAAAGGATTAAAACAAAATTTGTTCCCTGAAGGTCCGGATCCTCGCTCGAAATCGGATCTTCGCTGTTGCTCCGGGTCTCAGGCGGCAAGCCTCGGAGCCAACCGCCAGTACGCGTCTCCCGACCCCTGGTCGGCCTTGAGTCGCGGCGCCGAAAGTATATGGGTCACTAGATCTTAGCTAGGATAAAAATCCTAGAACCGATTCTGAGCGAATCTATGGTGAGAAAAATACAGAAAAATTAACACCATGCTCCGAGAGAATCTTTTAAGCAGAAAAAATTTAAAATGTTTCAAATACATACCGGTTCTTGGTGAAATCACTGATAACCGACTATACAGTACAGCACTACAAAATTTATCTTTCTTAGGTCCTTTTTTACTTTATCAATTAAATTACGAAACGGAATAATATGTCTGTTATTTCCAAAGATTTGTCGTCCATCTGAGAAAAATTTTCCTCTGTCACATCCATGGAATCGTCATATTTTTAAATTTGAACCGAAGTAAGAAAAAGTAAATTGATTAGAAATGAGGTCGACTTACACGAACAGAATAGTTTTTATTCAGCCGAAAACAGCGTGATAATGCTGCAGTACCTACTACAGAATGGAAAAGAAACCAAGTGCGAGTCGAACGCGAACACAAAGGGTTCCGTAGCACCAAACAATATTTTTATTGCGCATTAAATTGTAAATTTATTGAATTAAAGAAAAAATTGAAATTGTAAATTGTAAAATAACTTTTAGATTAAGAAGTCGGTGGCAAAAAATTGTATCAATGGAAACAGAAGTCATCGACTTCTGAAGCTAAAAGTTATTTACCACTATTTGTGTTTTTGAAGCTTAGTTTATTTTTTTGCAAAAAGAGTTTTTTTACTGTCCTATTTTTTTACAGTCACCTCTGATATAATTTTAGTATTTTGTAGTGTGTTAATATTTATAACGTAAATAATAAAATAAGTAATTTTAAGTAATTGTTATCATTCAAAAGGTTGCCAGCTGGTCATATAATATTAATTAAATTACCCTTAGAATCTGTTTTCATTAATTTGTTTGAGACTCTGACATTAGAACAGTTATTTCGGAGGACAACACTGATCATGACGCTCAGATCGGTCTAGAGGCAGACTTTGACACACAATAAGCTGATAATGATCATAGATCGGAGCAGGTAGATTGATTTTTGGTACTTGTATCACAAATGCACACAGAAAGAAGAACGTGGATAAGCCATTTTTCCAGAAAGTAATTCCAGTATTTCCGGATTCAATTAAATATTGTTAATGTTGGTAGTGATATTATTACTACTCAATTAAAAATTTAAAGGGAGGTATCAAAACTAAATTAATTTATATTTATCTGATGAATAATAAAAAACAATCAAATTCCGACCCAAGCATTAGTAATTATTTTTATTTTTAGCCTTTTTATGGCCACAACTTTTTATAAATTGTTGCACTTAAATTTCAATCAAATCAAACAATTCTGGAGGAATGTCCATATTAATACAACGTTTCGGATCATTGACCCCAATTCAATCTACCTACACTGATCTATGATGATGATGTACCTAACTACCGTTTGGAAAAAATTTGATTCTTATTATTTTATTTCAGGTTTTTTTTTACTTAGTTACAAGCTTAATATCGTGTTTAAGTTACAGAACTACATTAAAATACTAAGTGGAACGTTTCTGCAAAATAATATTGAATGAGCTTTCTATTTTTCTTTCTACAAATCACATTTTTTCCAAAATGTTCAAAACCAATTTTTCTAATTACTTACCTCAATGTAATTAACAAAAAATTAGTACATGATTTTCTAATGATTATATTTTTCTTCAATGAAATCAATAGTATTAGTCAGGTGGCGAATGACCACTAACAACCTGAATACCCTCATTCTGATCCGCTGCCCCTTTATCACACACGGCCCACAAAGAGGCTTTATCTGGCCCTTTTTGTGCCCCACAATGGCCCATTCTGGGAGGTGTGAACCTATATTAAGGAAAAAAAAGTGTACCAGTGAAACACTAAATTGCGTTTATTTCAAATTGGAGTCACTGTGAACTGGAATGTTTTTTCTATAACTATGTCAATATATCTAAACAAGCGATACCCCCCTGCTTTGTTTACAGTGATCACTTGGATCTCCTAAAGTATTGCATGGCATACAAGATCTAAAAGGTCACACAGACACACACAAAACCAAGCTTTGTTGAGTGTTATACTATTTAGACAAATAAAAAGAGTAATCCATGTATTACCTTTTCCCTGCGAAGCCTCTCTAAATTCATTTGCTTGGCAAGTGTCTCAGCTTCAAGCTTTTCTATTTTTCTCATCAATTTGTTCACCAGACATTCTTGTTCCTGTTCTAGAGTTTGCTCCAACCGGCATTTCTCTTGGCGTAACTGAAAAAGTTTTTATTCATTAAAGTTTTTTGTTTTAAATAGGGAAATAATATTATGTTATTTTTATATTAATATTAAATAAATGTTAAAACAGGCCTAGAGTTTTCTCGCACCTCATTCTATGTAGAAAGTTGTAGGTGGTAGGTTCTAGGTAAAATATTCTTTCTAAATAGAAAGATGTTTTACTTTAATTTTACACAATATTCATGGTGATAATCCCATTAATACCCATTCTTGACATTATTACTTAATTATTGAATCTTCAGCACACAAAAAAGATATCAAAAAGATAAGATATCATTTTAAACTAAAACAGTTTAATATTAATTTATTTAAAGCCTCTATGTTGGTAACACAACATTATATCAAAATCAAAAATATGGTTTGTCAGACCATATTTTTAAGAGAGATGCAGTGGTGACATAATCATTACACCACACCACCGTTTGTCTAATTGGATACATATCCCATTAGACAAATGGTATATAAGTATGCCATGCACATCTCATCAGTATAATATCATAATCTGTAATCCTCACAACTTGGTCGCAATCTCCAAGGGAATATTAAATCCTATGTCTAATTCATTTTCGTTTCAATTCAACATACCTGATTTAGTTTTCTGGAGAGATCATTAGTAAGACATTCTTCTTCACGTTCATAATGATGTGCCAATGTTTCTTTTTCTTTTTTGAGCGCTTGAATTTTTTTCAATAATGTGTTAGAAATATATTCTTCTTCTTGCTCAGCCTTAGCTTGCTGTGAAGACACAGTGATAAAATATTAGTAATTAGTTTGAGCGGTAATGGATTTTGAATGGCTATTTTATAAAATAATTAAATATAGGTACTGAAATAATTTAATTTACTTAGGGAAGAGGTATGGTAACTTACAATTGATACCGAAGCTTGTCTCAAGGCACGATTCTCTTCTTGGAGAGCCTTCACCCTTAGCTTGTAAGTATCCAGCTCCACTTTGAGAACCCTGAAAAACACCATCATTGTATGCATACCAAAAGGTTTTTTTTTCTAGTTTATTCTTTACCAAAGTTTTTTCTAATGGACTAGAAAACAAAATGACATTTCTAGGCCATTTACATATTTTATTTTCCTTTATTAGAGACATAAGTATGAGCTGTGATCAGTCCATTCAGTCCTAAGTATGTACAGCTTATAATATAATTTTAAAGTACCAAATAAATACATAAAAACACAAACCACCTAATGAAACAAAAGAAAAAGATGTATGACCTTCAAATAATCAGAATCTCATGAGAATCTATTATATTTACGACAAAAACATACCTATTTTGTTGCTGCAGAGATTCAATTCTTTTCTGTAGCTGATCACGAGAAACTGTGCTTGGAGGCAACATAGCTCCGCCATCCAATGAACTGGAGTCGCTTTCAGACGCTGAATCTCCCATCTTATTACCTACAATGAATTTGGTTAGATAGAGGATAGTAAATATCAAGGATATAAACTTTTTTGCGTGTTTTATCTGCAGTGTACCTGGCGAAATCACTGTATCATCCATTTGCACGAGTGATGAGGACAGCAACAAAATGTCATATAAGTTCAAATTTACTACGTGCTTCTAATTTTACACAGGGACAATATTTTTTAAATTATTTCCATCAAATTATTGGAGTAAAAACCAAAAGAAAACGAATTAAAGTGCAATATAATAAATTAAAACACACGAAAACCGTCTCGTTGTTGCAGGCTCAACTAGAGATGTGCGTCGTAGACTATTTTGTTTAAAATATAGATAACTAATTTTATATGTAGGTTACGGTTTTTTAATTGAACTTTGAACAACATTTTGCAAGTTTAGCAAATGGAATCATTTCATATTTTCTATGGAGAAGCTAGAGCTCAGAGAAGACTAAAGAGTTCTCTGTTCCGCTAAAGGGCACTTTTGGTACATGGTTTTTTGAGGAATGATTATTACTATCGAGAATACCCATCGCATTTCATGAAATTTTTTGATTGGTTGTAACCCCAGTCAAAAAAAACATTTATAAAAAAGTGACACACACGCCATAATGTAAATTGCTTCTCAATTTGGCGTTTGAGTTAAAAATTACATTTTGATGTTAAAAATTCGTTTATAATGTCTAAATAAGACATGTAAAATGTCCTTAATATATATTGGTAAGAAGTAAATCCACAGCATAGATCTAATCTGTGTTAAACATTCTCTTTTCAAAGTATTTAGGTTGGACCAAAGGAATCGAAGCCATTTCGTTCTTTTCGTGTAAACGTTAGTGAAGTTAAATTTCATATTGTTCCTATTGTTAAAATCTTATGTGGTGATGTTTATGAGACAGACAAAAAGTTTAATTGAAAAGGTGATGGCTGAGTCGTCGCCATAGTTGAGGTGTTGGTACGATTTCAGAAGTCATTGCTGCTGTTATTGCACCGTATGTAGTGTTCAGGGAGTATGGCATAATAACTGTCATCGAGAAATAGGTGTCTCTCGCAATGTTATATCGTTTACTTCACTAAAAAGTGTTAATCATGAAAAATACGAGTGCAATGTAGCTAATACTGCAGTTTTATGCTAGCCACCGAGGTTTTTTTTTTACTAGGTATACTTGTAAACAAATCTTTCAGTGCCTGTTGTAATGTCTTGAGAAACTGATGAATATCTTTTTTCTCTGCAAAATCTTAAACTAGAGGATTATATGTTTAACTAATTGATATTTTGGCCAGTTTTTTGTGAGCTCCAAAGCTTTTGTTGTTATTGGTGAAAACAAAAAGGTAATCTGACACAATTGTTGATAAATATGCTACTTACGTGATAAAGTATGAAATTGTTCATTTCTTATGAACTATATAGTAAAAAAATATTAATTAAATTCATAACACAAGATTTTCATTTCACCCTGTTCTTTTTTATGCAGTTGAAATTTTGAATCATGGAAAATAGTGTAGTTTTGTATTTTAGGCAACATTCTTTATATGAATCTATAAATCATTAATTTTTTAAGTAGAAATGGATTTGAAAAACAAGAGGTTCATGAAATATGAAAGAAACAGAAAATACCATTGACTTGAATAAAAACTGATGTCATGAACCAAATTTTTGTTTTAATGACCTAATGATGATAATAAAACCATAATAAAAAAGAATCATCAAATGTTACTAATATGACTTTTGTCTCATGTAACTACAAGAATATCATCATCTGCTTATCCTTTTCCCAACTATGTTGGAGTCAGCTTACTTTCCGTTTGAATATAGTTCTGTTTAAAAAATCTATTGATTATTATTATGGTACACCCAAATAACTTGGTTTGCTCTAAAAACACATTTCATTTAGTATATTTAATTAGTAAATGTTCATCTATTATGGTAAGTGTATTTTGAGCAAATGTGGAGAATATACATTATAAGTACTAGGAGTCCATATTCATAAAAACAAGATAATATCTATAATAACAACACTAAGAACAACAACATGTTAATAATAGTATGACAGCTCTGTAATATAACAATTACATTGTGATAGTAAACTCAGCATTTCAATACTTTAGTTTTGAACATACAGTTTTGACCCAGAAATATATTTTCCTGGCCAATTTTAAACTGAAATCCTGTGTTTTTTGATAGAGATTTATGCCTGGGTCACATATTCCAGTAGCATGCCAGTCCAGAGGTCAAATACAACACTGGAATAATGTGGACAGTCACTGAAATGCACAAGATCTAGTGAGAGATCCCGTCCAATAACTGGACTGGTGATTTTACTTTTTAACCCACCATGCCCATTTCAGCACAACTGGAATTGTGTAGACAGCCAATCTAGTGCTGGCTCAAACATTGAATAGGGAACATGCAATGTTGTATTTCCTTAATTCCTAATAATTACTGGAATAATGTAGATGTTAAGATCCAGTTCAGCACTGGGCTGAATTAACTCTTCGTAATATTGTTTATTTCTGAAGTGATGGACAAAAAGGTTACCCTTTAGAAAAACCATACAAAATATAAAGATTTACTAACAAACTTTACCACAAATATGTATTCAGACCCCCAAAGCCAAAAAAACATATTTTGACTAAAAACTGAAACAAATTTCCCTTGCCATGAAAAGACGATTGCCTCCTTGCTGACTATTATTCATTTATTTTATTTCTGCTAACTTATTTGTGGTAAAGAAATATTATGGATGGAAAAAAAAGCAAAACATTATAAAACAAACCCGCAGTTTTTTTTTTATTGTTTCCAACCTTGTGGACAAATTCAAATTAAAGGTTAAACCTCCCTTGTTATGCAGGTATCAATTAACATTTAACTTACTGATTAATTGTTTCAGTTACTAGACAATTGGATAACTTTAAAATCAACATATTTATATCAGCAGTTGTGGCAGAAGGCAAACATTTTCAGTGTCTTCTGTGATTCATTTCAGCCGAAAGACGTCCACTGCTGAACATAGGTGACACTTGGGGGAACTTGGGGGTTTTGCCATAATCGCCACGCTTGGCAGGCGGGTTGGCGATCGCAGTACGGTTGTTACAAAAGCACAGAGAACGCTGCTGCCCGTTCTCTAGCAAATCCCTTAGTCACCCTCTTACTACACCCACGGGAAGATATTGGATGGTGCTATTCTTTAGGTCCAACACCATACACAACAACTTCTTTTGTGATTAATTCTTAAGTTCTGTCGTTTTTTTTTCTCGTATACTGTGAATGAGTTAGTGTTAGCCTGTGTCATCCCACTACTGGGCAAAGGCCTCTCCCCATGACTTCCAAATCCTTCTATCCAGGGCCAATGGTACCAATGCTGCTTGGTCCTATCCAGCTCGTCCCGCCATGTCCTGTGAGTGCACACTGTAAAATATTAATATTTTTTAATAAGTTTTTAACATATGCCTTCTTCTAGGCTAAGCACTTGCAATGGCGCAATATTACCAGATAGTTGGACAAGGACAACAATTGACTCTTGAAGATCTACAAAGATATTGTCCAAACCTATGCTTGGATAGAATAATAGTGAACCAAGATGAACAGCAATATGCACAACAGCAGGTAAGGAAAAACTAACTAAAAATATCAATTGAGAATAAAAGTTTATATTATTTTAATATTAAATACTTAAAAAGAAATACAGCAGAAATTTATTTCTTTGGCAGGTGGTGGTACAGCAAGCAGATCCGCAGAATGATATTATAGTAAGCGAGGGTGTGCAGTCTCAGCTGGTTGTGAGTGATGGCTTGCAGTACCAACCCCAGTATATAATCAGACATGAAGCTCCTCCACCACCCCAACCACCCCGTGCTGACTTTCAACAACAACAACAGCAGCAACAACAGCAGCAGCAGCAGCAACAACAGCAACAGGCTCTACATAGGCACCAAGTGGGTATTGTTGAAACTATTATAGCTGCGATTACATTATAGTTTATGTATTGATTCTAAGCAATCCAACTAAATAAGTTGTCATAACCATTACATTTTGGGCAACACATTGTCAACTCGAGGTTGCCATTAAAATATACAGGCTGATTGAAATATACAGGCATTCCTTGAAATAGGTGAAGCTAGACATCATTTCTGCCCCCGTATTCACAAACGCTTTGATTCGATGTCGGTCGACATCGAATCGAAGCGTTTGTGAATACGGGGGCTGATTGACCAGCTCCCGGCGCATTAAGTCAAACAGCTAACATCAAATAGTGGTAACAGGAAAATCTGCAACAAAAAGATGTGCATCGAGAAAACTACCACTCAGTTTTATTAAAATACTGCCTTGTTTTCTGATCATTCACTTGCTAAAAGTGGGTTCTGTGGCATCAATTTAAAAAGCTACTGAGACAAGTAAGACGTGCCTGTAATTTGCGCGATTAAGTGTCGTACATTTATTTTAAGCAAGCCTGGAAAAACAAGGGGATTTTCAAGAAAATTTCAGAACATACCCGTTATAGAACTTCAATTTAAAGGCAGTTACTTTCCTGACAAGTTTTCGTAGGTTTTTCACTCTTTCATAAGCTATTAGAAAAGTATCAGTTTAACATACTGAGTGTTGTAGATTTCTCACAATCAGCAGTTTATGGTGGAGAAGTGGAAAATTAAAATAAAAAAACTAAAGTTCAATTTCTCGAAAATAACTTAGTTTGTATCCCAAGTTATCACGGACAAAATTGTTGCAAATTAGGTCTAGTATCACCCATTTCAATTAATGCAACCAATTACCAATCACTCTGTACATAAATAATAATACCAAACTGTTATTGCGCCACTGCTGGGCAAAAGCCTCTTATCGTTAATTGATCTTAAGATTTACATTAACTGTAAGTCCAGGTTTTCTCACGATATTTTCCTTCACAGATGTATGTTATTTCCAAGTTAAAAGTATATTTGATGAAAATAGATTTAGTTCTTATCAAGTGTGGCATAAGTTATGATGTTTAATTTAATTTATTTGTAGGTTTACTACACATCTGATTTACCTGTGGATGCTCAGGTTGTGTTACAGCAGGCCCAACAGATCATTGATGCATCTTTGATGCAACAGGCATCTCCACAACGACCACAACATGTATGTCTCCTGACCAGATCATTGTGTATTACATTTATGCACTAAAAACAAACTTTTGCATTATGGTTATCAAACTCCTTGGTCTAATATGCTTAGCATGTTACTTTTTCATTTGGTTAAATAAGTTTATTTCTTTTTGTTAGCCAGTACATAGAGTCTTCTATAGAATTATCTTATTAGTATGTTTATTTGATTTATTTTAGAGATAAATCATAAAGAATAACATTAGGGATTGTTTTGTGGCAAGCAAGCAAAACAATTGCACTGACTCATATTGTGTGTGAGGAAACCTTATTGGGAATCCTCTGTCCTTGTGGAATAAAAACATAACAAAATGAACTTGATTGGAGAACACTTCTGTTCTATTCTACCAGATATTAGATACAGACACAAAACAATTTTTTTTACCAACCTATTATATTAAATATTTTCAGCTGTTTGACAATACATTTAGTTATGGTGTTAGGATCTAACATTCCTAATGCATTTGTGTAAACCATTAACAGTGATTTTCATTTAAGCTTCTTAGTAGAGAGGTAGGAATATAGAATAGATAGGAAGAATTACATAGGGTATCAATTTCTATGTATATTTTTGTCATTCCAATGCCACATTTCACCTACCAGGTACCTAGCAGCTTAATAGAATTAGGTTTAACTTTATTTTCTGTTAATGTAGATATTATATTTTTAGTGTGGATGTGGTTTTTTAGATGTAAATAATATTAATTTCTATTCATGAATCTAAACAATGAATGCTGTGCTTATTGATAATGAATGGTGCATCTAATAATTTCTTCCATGGGGAATTTTATTCAAAAATAACAATTAGATTCTAAGCCTTACTATTTGTTCATTTAACATTTCCTATGTTATGATGGATTACACATTACATTACATTTAAACTATTTAAAGGCTTCATTCGTTAAGATAATAATAGTTCAAATCTGCTATTGCCTCGAAAATCATTGTCTTATCATTATTTTCTGTTGTACGTTTTTGTTACTTAAGCAATATGAAAATACTTTTATTCTTTCATTATTCAACACTTTCGCTGCTAAGTTCAATTAATACTTAATTAATTACTTTATTAATTTATTTTACTCGTATGCGCGTCATCGCGTGCTACGCACGAAGACGGCTCGGGAAGCGTTGTGCGCACACGAACGATTTATTGTTCGACCCGGGTCTCGGGTGCTTAGCACCGAAAGTGTTAAATTCAAGGATTCCCATAGTTTTGTTAAAATTTTACTAACCTGAATGGTTTCAAGCAAAGTTCATCTTACAAAAGTCATACCACATACAGGAATGGGGAGCACTACTATAAATTGTAGAAATAAAAATGTCCTGTAATTGCAAATCTGGGCTTTTGCTGGCGCAATCCACAGGGTGTAAAAGTAGTTGTTCTTACTTTTAAGTCTTTATTGGTTCATGCTTGTGCTAACGATCCATAATTTTGTAGACACTAAAGTATCACTTATTTAAGCATGGTTTTTGAAAGCCTGTTCAACTCTTTAAAACGTTTACTGTTGTCAGAAAAAAGAATTTCTACAGGAAATGTGACAACTTGGTAAGCGGTTAAAAAACAGGTGTTAGACCATTATTTGTGGGTTCACATGTTGATGTTGATATGCTCTAAACCTTGTTGTTGACGTCAGCAGCTAGTAAGCCCGGCACACGTGCTGTCGCAACCAACTGTGATACACCCCGCGCAGCCGCCGCCGCCGCAGCCCCCGCCCCCGACTCCCACGTCGCAACATGCCCCGCAACCTACGGTATGGAACGAGTCTACTAGCTATCTTAATATAAATATCTGTACAAATAATTTAATAAAATTGTTTTTTAGCAAACGCAACAACAGCAGCAGCTGTCGCGAGCGTCACCACAACTTATACAGCACTTCCAGCAGCACCAACAACAGATTCATCTGCAGCAGCTACAGCAACAACAGTTGCAGCACCAGCACCAGCTGCAACAACAACAGCAGCAACAAGCGCAACACCAACAACACTTGCAGTCACAACAATTACCACATCAGCAGGTTGTTATGCATGCAGCATACATAAATCAAGCTGTAAGTTTGATGTTTCTTTTGGTCGTAGGCGGTGAATTTGGGTTATTCCAACTTGTTCTACTCAGAAGTACAACCCACTTTGAATATGGCACATCAATTTTTACGGACAGACCGACACACAGGTTTGACCGATACGTCGTACGAGGCGTCGTTGTTCAAAGCTGATTCAAAAACTTGTTATGCCATATTTACGGTCGAGTACCATAACTAGACTATCTCTCCGATAGGTTCGTAGAACTAGTCGGGCTAACCCGCGAATCGTTACAACGTGTGCGTACGTGACAGTGAAGCGAGTGTAGAGCGTGGTGGTGTTATACAGGGAGCAGCGCGGCCGCGGCTGCTGAACCCGGGGCTGGGCGGCGCCGGCGTGGCGCTGGTGCGCGCGCCCGCGCGGCCCGTGCGCCCGCGCCGCCCCGCGCAGCGCGCCTCGCCCGCCGCGCACGCCTTGCCGCGCATGCTCAGCACCATGCAGCCGGTAAGTCACCCGCCGGGACTGAGCCCCATGTCTGTGGGCCATGTGACGTGTTACTCGCGGCGCGTCTGCGCAATACTTACCAGGCATAACTTATTATTGGTAAGATATCCATCAATAAAAAAGTAGAAGAGAACTACATAATATGTAAATTGCATTACTAATGGTTACTGTGGATGCGGGACAACAATACAAGTATAGCCACGTGTAGCATTTGTAGTTTTATACTCAGCAGTAGAATTTTATTAAAGTAGCACTCTAAATGTTATGCAAAATATTTAGTTGAATGAAAGATGAACACAAGCCTGCATCTTTTTCGCGGAATTATCTAAACTAATATTTTAAAGAGGAAAGATTTGATTGTTTGTTTGCATTGAATAGGCTCCGAAACTACTGGTCCGATTTGAAAAATTCTTTCAGTGTTATATAGCCCATTTATTGAGGAAGGCTATAGGCTATATATCATCACGCTACGACCAATAAGAGTGGAGCAGCAATGAAAAATGTTGCGAGAACTGGGAAAATGTGACGCAAACGAAGTTGCGCCCGACAGCTAGTAACTAAATATTTTGCATAACATTTAATGTCAATGTAACGCCTGATTCCATAACTTAATAGCACTTCAGATTTATTTTTTGTTATTAAGTATATAAAATTTTGATCTGCAGCAACACGTGCATGTAACTTGATGCTTACATTTTTGTCGAACCAATGATGGCTGTCGATAGTTAGAGCCCCATTAATCGGTGTGCACGTGTGATTGACTTTGAGTGCTGTGAATTTTTCGTTACTTTTGTGGAAACGCTAACAAACTCAAAAGTCATGGTTTCGGTAAACCACATTATTGGCTATGTGAGTGTTGCACACAATCCAACACGCGTATACACGGACCGACAGGGCCAGGCGCCGTCGCCGGGCGCGGCAGGGGCGGCAGGCGCGGGCGGCGGGGCGGGGTCGCCGGGCCCGGCGCGCGCGCCCACGCCCCGCGTGCTCAACCCGCAGGCGTCGCACGCGCAGCACCGCCCGCCCCGCCCGCGCACCCCACTCCACCACTCTCTACAGGTGCCTGCAAGCTCATACAATTAATCGAAACCAATATACTACAGCTAGCTTAACTGTTTATATTTCAGTGCCGCGGACAGCTCTGGTTCTATTCTCGTTTTTTTTTTAACGAATTTGGTAGTTAGTGCATGCGAGACCTATATTTGTACGCACCCGTGATATTCCTCCAATTTTCCGAAGCTTATTCCTTGTTTGTGTGTCGTTTTAGCAGCACCAACACGCCCAACAACACCAGCAGCATCAACTCGCACAACACGTCTTAGGACAACAGGTTCATCCGCAACAACTGAATCAACTCAAGCTCTCCACTCATCAAGTGAGACTAAATTATCTCTATATAAAAGTTAATATGTAGTACCTAACTTTGTGTCAACAATTACTTTTAAGAAGGGTGAAATATGTCTCATCCAGCGATATACATTTTATTCTTAATGAATACTCCACTTTGTCTCTCGTTCTCTACTTCCAATAGACCCAAAGCTTGTAAGTACTGCACTAAGCTCATTTTAATATTTGTTATCTTTTCTAGCTTCTCAATCAACAAAACCAGGCGCATGCACCACAGACTACTCGAATAATAACACCACAGGGGACAATAGTGACGCAAAATATACCTACACAAATGCCCCAACACTCAGTAGTTCCGGCGAGTCAGAACAATGGACCTCTACCTCAGAACACACTCACGAACGTTCCACAAAGATCTTCACCCCATCCACAGCAAGTGCAGCAGCAAGTTAAAAAGGTTGTAGTTCAACCTAACAACGCCAACGACATGGACGATCTCGAAGAGAGTATTACAGCCGCCATACTTACCAAACACTCGGTCTCAGAAAATATGACTCCCTCACCACAGCAGTTCCACACACCTCCACCAGCGATGCGGCCCAACCACGTCGCCGGTAACGTCGCGCAACAACACCAGCAACTGACCTTCAACTCGCAGCACGGCTTCCAGCCACAACAACTGTCATATGAACAACCCCACGTGCAACAACATCCCCAAACACTCACTCAGCTATTGATGGACCCTGACATGGATGAGGAACGACAAGTATTAACCCTAAATAATGGTCAGAGAATAACTCTCGCCGACTATAAACGGATGCAACAACCCCTGCGTACGCCTATACAACTGAATCCATCAAGGTATATATTGCTTATTGTCAACCTGTGTGGGATTATGATATCCATTTTATTTGAATCGCCAAATACATATTTTTTATTATGTTACAGAGACGCTGGAAGACAAACCTTAGTGAGAAGTAAAGAACTGCAGAGGCCTGTACAAAGAGTACCGCCGATGCAAGCTCAACAACTCAACTCTATAGTAACCCCTCACCATGGTATTTACGTTATAATATTAAGTAGCATTCAGTATTATTTTATAGTTGTTTGCGTCCAGATGGACCATGTCAAAAAAGTATAACTAACACCTAAAAATGGATTTACATTCTAAACTTAATGTTTGAGGCAGTGTTTCCTAATGTTAACTAGCCCTCTTTTTAGAAAACAACGAAATGCCTGGACACGAGCTATTCTCAGAGACGCAATCTGCAAAAATGTTAATATTCCTCCAAAATGGTGAACAGAGGTTGATCACTTTCACACTACCTAAAGAAAGCTGTACACTTCAAGAAGTTCTTGAACAGGTATGCATTCCATTCAATTATTATCCCAGGTTAAATTATTATTAATGATACCTTTACATACTTTGCCTTAGGTTCACAATTTAGATTTCTTGCTTTCATTTACAACTGCTTACAATAATTTTAACATTCATTAACGCTGCATAAAATAAAGAGAAAATATGTTGAGGTAGATATTTATCATTACTAAGAGCAGTATATGTGTATAAACCCCCTTTTTCTTATCCATAGCTATAATCTGGCCAATTTTCTTTCAACAAGTTAATTTTGATTTCATTTTTTTTGTTTTTTTTTTTTAGGTTAATGTTCCTTTTACGGAGGAGACCCATATACAATGTATGCAAAACACAAGCAGTGAGATAGATTACTTTGTGTCTGTGGGCTCAGCAACTAGAATCGAGGATATGTTAGAAAATCACCCGGTATGTAATTCTTAAACCTTTTTCAATAAATCAGTCTGTCGCTAACTACCACCTTTCACTGACGTGGCACATTTATAAATGTAGATACAAGTTAGTGAACACCACCTCATCATCTGCCTAGCCTTTTCCCAAACTATCTTGGGGTCGCCTTCCAGTCTAACCGGATGCAGCTGAGTACCAGTATTTTACATGAAGCGACTGCCTATCTGACCTCTACAACCCAGTAAGTGGGTAATACGATACCCCTTCGTAAGACTGGATGTCAGACTTTTAGCTTCTGACTACTCGTAACGACTGTCAAAGATCTACAAATGACAGCCGGGACCAACGGCTTAACGTGCTTTCCGAGGCACGGGGGAAACTCGATATGTAATTATGGTCACCCATCCACAGACCAACCTCGTCAAGCACGGCTTAACCTTAAAGATCGACCTGGGCGGCTGTTATTATTTAGCCACGAGCTCCTCCTTAGTGAACACCACCTATCATAGCTAAAACGTCGCCAAGTTTTTTAACAATTTTTATTACATTATTGTTTCAGATGTTGGTAGGCGGAGATATGAGTGGTAGAAATTCCCCTGCAATGATGTCACAACCTCAAAGTAGTGAAATGTCTACACCCGAAAAATCCGTGGGTCCAGATAATGGTATGTTTTTTTTTCTAATATGGCAAATTTACCGCTTACAATATATTATAAGCCTCAGCATTTAGTATGGATACAATTTATGTGATCTTCCTTAAAAAAAAAAAACTGTTAATGGTGGTGAAAACATCATCAAAATCGAATTACTAAGTTCTTTTACCATTTTAATTTTATGAATATTATTTTTGTAGCAAACAACAGTCCAGAATCTCCAGGACCGCGGTCTCCGCCGCCACGACTAGTGGACGGCATGCTAGCTGTTTGTAAATCATGTGGATACACTGGATACGACTTTAGTCGTTGTGAACGGTATGTATAACACATTTTATAAATCGATCCACTGGGTGTACGGCAATCGGCATCCAGTTTGCCCCGGCCGCATGTTTAAGTTCGACGTGCCGTCATGCTTGGAGGCGTCCCATGCTCCGATTAATTATCAATTCGCGATCCCCACGCAGGAAATGTTATAAATGATTCCCTTTTTTATTGTATTAAAGTGTTAATTTTTTCTTATTTCGTAGATGTAAACGAGTATTCACAGAAGAGCCTAAAGGTGTACCAAGTAAAAAAGTAGAGCAAAAAAAGAAAGAACCAGAAAAAGCCGTATCAGTCATAGACAAACCGAGGTAAGTTCTATACAGATTTTTCAGGATTATTTTGATGTATTCGTATTCAAATTCGGTCTGTATGGTGTAGGACGTAAAGAATAGCACCATCCCATATCTTCCCGTGGGTGTCGTAAGAGGCGACTAAGGGACTTGCCAGAGAATGGGCAGCAGCGTTTTTCTGTGTTTTTGTAACAACCGTACTGCGATCGCCAACCCGCCTGCCAAGCGTGGCGATTATGGCAATGCCCCCCAAAATGTCAATGTGACTTGGGGGAGGCCTATGTCCAGCAGTGGACGTCTTTTGGGCTGAAATGATGATGATGATGATGATGATGATTCGTATTCTAACAGCTGCTTTTAGTTTGAGGCGAAAACATTAAAAAACCATCTTTGAGCAGAATTTAAAACGTATAAAAGACGATAGACAATTATTATTTACTATGCAATGTTGCAATGTGGTCTTCTTCAAAAAGGGCGACAATGCCCGGTTGAAGAACTATAGGCCCATCTCACTTCTAAGCCATGTCTACAAGTTGTTTTCAAGAGTCATCACGAATCGTCTTGCGCGCAGGTTTGACGATTTTCAGCCTCCCGAACAGGCCGGATTCCGAAAAGGCTTTAGCACCATAGACCACATACATACGCTGCGACAGGTTATACAGAAGACCGAAGAGTACAACCTGCCTCTCTGTTTAGCGTTTGTGGACTACGAGAAAGCCTTCGATTCGATCGAGACTTGGGCTGTACTGCAGTCTCTCCAACGGTGCCAAATTGATTATCGGTACATCGAGGTGTTGAAGTGTTTGTACAAAAACGCCACCATGTCAGTCCGACTTCAGGACCAGACCTCGGAACCTATCCTTCTGCAGCGAGGTGTGAGACAGGGAGACGTCATATCTCCGAAACTGTTCACCGCTGCACTGGAGGATATCTTCAAGGTTCTGGACTGGAGAGGGCTAGGCATCAACATCAATGGCGAGTACATCTCTCACCTTCGATTTGCCGACGATATAGTGGTCATGGCTGAGACCATGGAGGACCTCAGTACAATGCTCGAAGACCTCAGTAGAGCTTCCGAAAGAGTGGGTCTTAAAATGAACATGGACAAAACCAAGGTCATGTTGAATGCCCATGTAACACCCACTCCTATCAAGATCGGAGACTCTACTATCGAAGTTGTAGACGATTTTGTCTACCTGGGACAAACGGTCCAGTTGGGTAGGTCTAACTTCGAGAAAGAGGTCAATCGTCGAATCCGACTCGGCTGGGCAGCGTTCTGGAAGCTGCGTGGTATCTTCTCGTCCAACTTACCGCAGTGTCTCAAGACGAAAGTTTATGACCAGTGTGTGTTGCCAATGATTACATACGGGACCGAAACGTGGCCGCTCACAATGGGCCTCATCAGAAGGCTCAAAGTCACCCAAAGGGCAATGGAGAGAGCTATGCTCGGAGTTTCCTTGCGTGATCAAATCAGAAATGAGGACATCCGCAAGAGAACCAAGGTTACCGACGTAGCCCGAAGAATTGCCAAACTTAAGTGGCAGTGGGCAGGGCACATTGCTCGCAGAACAGATGGCCGATGGGGCCGAAAAGTTCTGGAATGGCGACCGCGAACCGGGAGACGATGCGTTGGAAGGCCTCCCACTAGGTGGACCGATGACCTGGTGAAGGTTTCGGGGATCCGCTGGATGCGAGTCGCACGGGACCGATCAATGTGGCGACACTTGGGGGAGGCCTATGTCCAGCAGTGGACGTCTTTCGGCTGAAATGATGATGATGATGCAATGTGGGCGTAAGATCAATCCTATAATGAGGTCTTTACTTCATACTAAATCAAAGAAGTACTAGGTCGCCAGAGAACAGAAATAGAGGAACTCGAAATATGCGTAGCTTAAACAAATTACTGTGTGACTTAGCTTTAACAAAATGATTTCACCATGATCTGCTTTGAAAACAATTAATGACTGTTGTAGTCAAATCTTCGACAAAATTCAAGAAATTCTAACATTTTCAATTGACCCTAGCTCTGGTCTCCAGCGACTTGTCGCAATAGTTATTGTAGTACTTATTATGGGCTATTGATTGGATATTATATTACAATTCTTTTAGACTTACGCCCATTTTGACCAAGACCCTTTTCACCTGACTTCTCCATGGGAGGGTAATGATTATATAAAGACTTATAATAGCATTTTATATATTTTATCTTGTTACAGCATGGGTGGGGAAGGAATTAAGTTAAATTTATTAAAGACTACAATGAAGACGCTAAATAATAAAACAGTAAGTAAATTACTCATATCATAATATTAATCAATACCATTTTATACACACAATCGAATTTTGGTCCAACCATTGTTTTTTCTACAGCCTGTACAAGAAAAGAAGCCGCCTAGAGTAAGAAAGCCCCGAGGTAAACAACCAGATCCAGAGCCTGTCATATTAACTTTAAGTTCAGATGAAGAAGATTCTAATAGTTCTATGTTGAGTCAGGTAATTAACTTGTAATATTAAATAGCGAATAAGAAGGCGCTAAGCCACCAGTACGCTCTGACTGGTGGACTCTAGCGCCTCGCGCTGGAGTCGACCGCTAGAGTTTGTAGTTTGTTTTAGTATTATATGAATAATCTTTTATAGTTAGTATACACCTACCACTGTTTGTCTCTGCATCACCCAAAGGTTGACTGGTAGTCTGGAATCATTCTATCTGGGTATGCCTAGGATTAATTTGCTCTAACTAAATAGACATGAAAGTGCTTTGCTCCTATTTTCTAGCTAGACCCTATTGATACTAGTAACAGCTTCTAAAATCGGCCCATAATGTAAATTTAAATACAAACAAACAATTATAAACCAGGTTCTGTGTGGTGTCGGACGTAAAGAATAGCACCATCCCATATCTTCCCGTGGGTGTCGTAAGAGGCGACTAAGGGACTTGCCAGAAGATGGGCAGCAGCGTTCTCTGTGCTTTTTGTAACAAACGTACTGCGATCCCCAACCCGCCTGCCAAGCGTGGCGATTATGGCAAAACACCCCTTCTTGGGGGAGGCCTATGCCCAGCAGTGGACGTCTTTCGGGCTGAAATGATGATGATGATGAATTATAAACCATTGTTTTGGTTTTAGCATGAACAATCAATAAGTATGAAGGAACCGTCACTTAGCGAAATAGAAGGTGGAACTCCAGACAGTGGCATCGGCATTGACAACATGGATGGTAAGTTTGCATGTCTATATTTTTTGTACCACTTTTTAATGTCAAAAAACAAAATTGAAATTATTTATTTCCCATGCTACTCCTAGCGATGGCGGTTGCAAACAAAAAAAGAAAGAATACAACATTACAAATAGTGATGATATATATTATCACATCTAAAAGAAAATTAGTAAAAATAAATTAAAATAACCCAGCAAAAGTACTATGATAGCATAAGTTTATTAAGATAGTGTTCTAATATTAAAAGTTCTGGGTAGGTAAGTAGTGTGTGTTGATACTATAATTGAATTAACTTTTAATTTATCTGAATGAAGTAGAGTCAACTAACTATATACTTTATTTATTAAAAACTATTAAATAAACAAACAACAAACGATAAAAGAGCATCAAAAAACTTCTCAATGCTATCAGCTGGTAACAGGCGGCTTTGCCACGTTGTATGACAACACATAGCTTTTGGCCAAGTTAAAAGCTAGCCCTGGAGTCACGGGATGCGTCAACAAGGCTTTTAGAAATTTCCTTATACAGGCTCCAGGACCAAATATTAATGTGCATACCAATGTTTGTGTTTGTGCTATTAACCGTTGAGGAGTTTTTCCCTCATGAGGAGATGATCCTGACTGCAGGATTAAGTTACATCTGCCATAATAATATATTGTCATTGCCAAAGGTGTGTGCCAAATTTCAGCTCAACCGGACATCGAGAAGTAGTTCTAATTTAGCTTCCAAGATTCCTGCCAACACACACATACATACAAACATTGCAAGTAAATAAAACTCGTAAATGACATGTTTTTGGGTTTTTCAAACATCAATTGCTAACTAAGTGAATAGGGGCAATCAGGTTTTAAGGGTTGGATTTCTTGGGCTTATTTTCTTTCAATTGGGGTGGAAACCGGGAATACAATATGTAAGCAAGATCTTATTAGACTAGTTAAGAAATTTTACTGTATAAGTGTGAACAACGTTCGTTCGCAACATCTATCTCGGGAGTACACATACGCGCGACGACCAATAAAGCTACAGAAAACCAGTTTTGGCGGATCTCTCATTGTTTTGGTAAATCTGTACGTAGCGAGTCCATGAGATACTGGAAATGTATAGCTTGAAGTGACGCCGTGTGTACTTAAGTAAGTTTACTATTCAGGGTGTAAGGGACACCGACGCTAAAACGCTTACCACGTACTCATTTCATCATTTTTCAACCCTCTGTCACATGTATGGAGACCCATCCCTATTTTTATGTTTTTTTTTTTTCATTATTTCACATCATATTTGTGTAGCGGTTTATAGAAGGCACTCTCCAAATTTAAAGGGTTCCGTTTTTGCTATTTTGCAACGAAACCCTAAAAAAGACAAACAATCTTGACTCATTTTTTTTAAGAAATATAAAAGTTTGTTTGAAAACAATGCCGTCCTATTTAAATAGACCGCCTTCTTTCAAAGTTGCCCACTAAACTCAATACTTTGTCGGAATATTACAGCATTATGTTATGTATGAGTATCGCAGCCATTATTATTTATTGGGAATAATTAAAAATGGCTGCGTTAATATCGAGTATAACGACGCTCCAAAAACACCGTGCCGCACTAAATTATTATTTATTATCCTGTTTTTTATTTTTTCTTTTAATTACCGTAATCTAACGGAAACCGGTGTATTAAAAAACTTAATGTTTTACACTGGCAACATTGCCAGTCAGCCGTCGAGAATAAACGAATTCTGCGCAAAAAGGCATGTCATACACAGCTGTCACAAGCTCATCGTGGGGCAAATTATTTTGTATCTGTGGAAGACGTGGATGGGTCGCAATGCGTCTTGTTTAGCGTCTAAATCATAATCTTTGTGATTAATTTTCACTGAATGTACGAAAATGTTCAGGGATAAATTCAACCGTGATACAGGTAAATATATTTGTATTCGACCTTCACGGTTATATTTAATAAAACAGGTGCCGCCTCGTACAGTTAACGCGATCATGAGAACTAGACATAACATCCATATCTGCCATAACAGTGATTTTAATCAATAGTTCATAATACTGATGTTATCCTGATGATCTTTTTATAATTCTACATACTATATCCGTAATCTTTGCTCTAACGCCTCGCGGCTAGCAAAACTACAGTGCGTATGTTGTACCTATAGCTATAAAGGTACAAAGAAACATCCAAGGCATTACCATGTGAGAGTGAGACATCATAGAATGTTACAGTTACCTATTTGTTTATTTAATCAAGCATATTGTTTAAGTAAAATACAGTGAATAAACATTAAAGAAATACTGATGGTGATTATAAGAAAACTCTTGTATTTTGGAATGCTTCACACAAATGCATTCATGGATTTTATTTATCATAACTATAATCTTTAAATAAGTTAATGGGTCAGTAAGACGTCTTAAACTAAGGTCATGTACCAAGGGAATAAGTGCAGGTATTTTTTGGGGTAAAATATTTTTCATAGTATGTACTTTATTAATATTTTGCAAGTAAAGGTTCAGTCACACTGGTACCATACAATTGTGGATATGACTCCAGATGCAGAACTATGTCAAAATATACTGGAGCATCTGACAAGGTCTGGAGTCCGCACCCGGTCTGAAATCTAACCTTATTAGTTTGAATAGACCCTTAGAATATTCTTAAACTACTAATAATGTCTAATACTAGTCAGAATTTCATCACACACACCAATACCAATTGGGTGTGTGGTCTTCTTCACATACTCTGTAATTCAATTGATAGTTATAATCATAATAACTTCATATTCTAGTAACTGTTTTCAAAGTAATATAATTTAATTTGATATTTGGGTTTGTAGAGGTACATTAAAGAGTATGTAAAAAGTAATGAATTGATTCAAAGTTTATTTTATCTATGATAATATGACAAGGCATACAGGTTTACAGGGTTATTATAAAGCGTAAAAGTTTGGGTCTAAGAGTTAACACTGCTGATCTGATCCTTATCATAACAGGATAATTATGTATATATAACCAATGATTACAAATAAAGATTGGATTTTCATGAGTGCAGCCTTAGACCAAAGCTAGAACAAAGTAACCTTGTTTAAAATGTGAGATTCTTGTGATAGGAATAGGAATTTGTGTATCATAAACCCAGAATGGCCTATGACCATCAGTGGATGTCTTTCGGCTGAAATAATGATGATGATGAAACCCAGAATAGGATTATTAAGATTGAAGGGCCTGATCACCTGTATTTTAAAATTAATATTATTTCAACAGATGGCAGCAGAGAAGAAATCAGTCAAAGTTCTGTACATGTCACATCAATCAATTGTCGAACCATTAGAATTGGGTCATACAGATACACACCAAAAGAAAAGGTACTATATTTTTTACAAGTTGCAACAATTAAATGTGCCTACATTCATTTTAAAATAAGAAATAGATTCAGCTTGCAAAAATTGATGTTTTTTAAACAGTTATTTAATTATTTAAACTGTTGCATTATTATAAAATCCTATTAAAATGAATAGTGTAATTAGATAGTTAACTAATCTAAACAACAGGTTAATTTGTCCCATGTGGTATTTTATTATTCCTTGAGTGCCACACAAAATAGCACTGAAAATGTTGTTACCCTTGTTGCGCTTGAATGCTTTTGTCATTATGTGTAAAAACAAATATTGAAATCTAATTAGTGCTCAAACAATAAAGTTCTTTCCCAATTTAAATGTTTGTTTTCTGCAGGTTTACATATCAGCAAAAGGCATAAAAATTGTTGCACCTTCACTTAAAAATGAATCAAGAGATGTAGCTCTACAAATACAACTCAAAGAAGTTGTCAGAATTTTGGTACATTTTGGTAAAGGGTTACCTGTTATTTTTTTATACACTATGAGCAAATGTGGTGGCTATATTAGGAAAGCATTGGATATGACAGAGGATTCAGGTAATTCCATACATAAACAATTTTGTGTTTTGTGTCCTTTTAAGTAACTTGTAATTTTTATTTATAATTGTATTTACAGGTCCTTATTATAATCCAATGTCTAAGATAGATCCTTTCAAAAGGATTACATTGCTACCAGAAACTATAACAGATGAAGCAAAAAGAACATTGCAAGTTTTATTTGGTAAAGTGATGGATGATTTGAGTGCTCGGGAAGCCAATGATATATTAGTGAGAACCTGTCCTAAAGAAAGCAATAATGTTGCAAGAATGGCAACAAGATTGTCAAGTGCCTGTGTTGCATCTGGAGCTAAGAGGTAAGAAGGCTAGCTGTTCAAAATGAGGACCTAGCTTTGTCTATCCTTATGGACTTCATTTAATATTAAATTTTTGTGTTGAATTATAAAAGTACATTTTGACACATTTTTTGTCTATTTCCAGTTCCAACCCTGCAGAAATAAGGCAAATCTTAATATATCCACCTGGGAAAGGTGGTATTCCTATAAACACTGAAGACTACATGTGCCTAGCCCAAGATCAGTTTTTAAATGATGTCATCATAGATTTTTTTTTGAAACATTTAGTTCATGATGTTTTAACACCTCGTCAGAGAGAAAAGACTCATATATTTAGCACATTTTTTTACAAAAGGCTTACTACTAAACCAAGTAAAGTAAACAGAAGTTCAAATCCTCATGAATGGGATAGTAATTTGACTCCGGCGCAGAAGCGACATGCTAGGGTCAAGACGTGGACAAAAAATGTAAACATTTTTGAAAAAGATTTTATTGTTGTTCCTATTAATGAAAATTGTCACTGGTTTGTTGCTATTATATGCTACCCAAGCTTAGACGGCTGCCGGAGTACGATAGATAATAGACTTGTTACTCCCCAGGAGATTAAAAAGAAAGGTGAGATGCAAGATAATATAATGTACTATGATTTGTTTAATTTTAAAACCTAGGAATCTTACTAATATCTCGACAACTTTCTTCCAATTTCAGAACGTAGATCGTCTATGCAAATAGGAAGCACAACTATCACACCATTAAATAAACAAGAACAACTTACATTAAGTTGTGACTCCGACAATCTTAGTGAACGAGATGAGGCTGAAGCTGAGGTAGCCCTAGTTTAGTTGATTTCAATTCTGATTCAAACTTATAAAATACCATTTCTTTAAATATTTTGTTATTACAGGAAAGCGATTTAGATATGCAGTGTGATTCAGATGAAGAAGAAGCTGAAAAAAGTCCTGTTGAAAAGAAAGTTGAAATTCCACCAATTAGAAAAACTGAACCAATTAAACAGTATGTATCTATCTATGACTAGCAGTGTAGTTATTATTACTGATCAATATAATTATTCTGGATCTCTTGGGTAAAAGGAAAAACATTATCTTATTAGCCTTATTATCAGTGATAGAAACGGACAGTGAGCGGAATAGGTAGAGCTAATTTACCTAAAGTTCGAGGAAGGAAGTAACAGAGTTGATAATACCTTTTCTAAATTCCCGAAAAAACAAACTTGACGATTCAATCTCGGGATTTATGAAATTGCAAATTACTTATTGCACTTTGAATACATTTAACTAAATTATTATATTGAAGATTTTTTTTATGTTTTTAGAGTTCCATACTAAAACTATTAAATTAAAGAGCTTTCTTTTACATACAAACTATACAAAGCTAATTCTTGAAAGGCCTCCTGTTATACCTCAGATTATATTGTATTAAAAAAGGTCTCAAACATTAAGGCATAACTTAAAATTTATCTGAAATCGACGTAAACAAAGCCAACTTAGTTTTTATTATACCTATTTAAAACAAACTTTTTGATTCTTACACAATTTTATTAGTACAGAATCTTAAAAATAGGAATATGATTCTTCAAATCAATAATTAGTAACTATATAGACGAGGTATAATCAACTCTATGTTACTTCCTTACTCAAACTTTAGGTAGCTCTCTAACTATTCCGATCACTACTTATTACATAAAGCAATTTTAAACAAATTTTCTTTCATTCTCAGATCTGCATTGGAAACATCTGTAAATCATCATGGAAAAGATTCTATCATTAGGTGTGTTTCAACACCTAAGAAAACAATTATACTTTTATTGTCTAGTGCTTAACCATTATGTACTGAAAGTGCTCAAGGTTTTTTTTTAATTTCAGGCCCTGTATACTTATATTTGATTCATTAGCTGGGGCATCTAGATCCAGAGTCGTAGCCACTTTAAGAGATTACCTCACTTGTGAATATCAAGCTAAAGTACGTATATTTGTATAGCCAGTAAAACAAAACAAAATTAAGTAATATTTATTTAACATCTACTTATGAATTACTTTTTGTTGCAGGTCTCACAAAATAAAATTTTCAATAAAGACAACATCAAAGGAAGTTGTCCTAAAGTACCTCAACAAAACAATTTTACCGATTGTGGGCTGTACTTGTTGCAGTATGTTGAACAATTTTTTAAAGTGAGTATTCAACCATGAACAAAGCTTTAAAATTGCTAGCCATACAAATTCAATTGATAAGATTGTCAAACTAAATATTGTTTTTATTTTCAGGATCCTATATTAGACTACTCATTACCTATAAAACAACTAGCCAGTTGGTTCGACGAAATAGTCGTGACTCGAAAACGTGAAGAGATCTCAATTTTATTAAAAATGTTGATGCACAAATATAACCCAGATTCGCATTTGGCTTTGCCTGATATTACATTCCCTACTTTAAATGGTATGTATTAGTCGGAGAATATTATAATACAGGTATAATGTCTAAGACCCTTGAATAATAATGTAAGAGCAATTTTGACATAATTGTGAACTTTTAATGCATTTCTCCCCATTACAAGTTGCACCAATCAATTTGATAGCTGAAAGTTCCTAGCCTACCTTGTATCAAGCTCATTCAATGCTTGGCAAATCTATCTAATAAACAAGAACTGGTAAACAGATAGACACTTCTCTAATCCTCTAGCTACCACATCAAGGGCACTAAACCTTCTACATTTTGGTGTCCTGGCAGTGTATGTGTTAATTCTCTCCTCTATTTTTTAGGTAAATTAATTGAAACGGAAGATCAACAAGAAGAGGGTTCTGACGGCGACAAAGGCAATTCAAGCAAAAAAGCCGAAGGAAAAGAGGCTGAACCAGCAACACTCACAATTGTTAAACAAATGGCCACCGGTGACATAGTAGTGAAGCGGAACTATGCAGACTCCTCTGACACTCTCCACTTGCGGAAAACTATAAGACTTTCAAGTGATGCAGAAAATAGATCTATGGTCCAAATAAAGCAGGAGTTTATCAAGAAAGGTGATAGCGAAAATCAAATCTTGATTCCTATAAAGTTACATACACATACAAGTGACTTGGTTAAAGACATTCAAAATACTTTAATAGTTAATAAGAATAATAAAACTTTGGGTGATAAAAAGCATGGTGTACATAATCAGAATGTATCCAATGTGAACTGTATTCGACAAAACATTGGTGAAAGTGACAGCCATCATTCATTCCTGAAATCGAGAAGGGTAAACAAACTCGATGATGTGATGAATGAAACAAGTAAAAAATTCAAAAAGAATGAATGTTAAAACTTGTTGCCTGTCCATATACCATGTCTATTAAATTATTATTAATTTAATAAAGTGTATAGTTGTTTTATGGACTTGTAAATATTAGTAATTAATACTATTAACAATATGTATTTAATACCTATTTTATAAAGATAACTGTAAAGATTTAAATTTTACTTGTGTATCATATTAGCTTCCACGAAATACAAAACTGAAAGAAAATTAAAATGTGACTATCTTTCGTTTTGTGATTTTTTTATTTAAATAAAGTTATATAATAAGCTCTTAGACGAAAAAATTAAACAAAATGAATGAAATGTTGCTATGTTTATTAGTTCCTGTTGGTGAGCTCTAACCATTTCCCAAGGTCCCAAAAACCGGAAGTAGGTAGTGTAATTCAAGTAGCGAATTGACTGTATAACTTGACGGAGTTACTTTTAATCTCATCTCTGTATGAATGCGAATATTCCCAGTCGCCCCATATGCATTACCACCATGTGGTAATCGGGAATAAAATTACAAGTTGCCACCGGGTGGGTGTCACTGACTCTGGCAGGGCCACCATCAGGGATTTTAATCTTGAAAACACAAAAAATTAGTCGAAATTTGTCGCCAAATATCAGAATTTGTCGGTCGCTGGTTCAAAAGATATAAGGGTTTATAGGTGGCCGATCTGGAGAGTCTCCCCAGCAGGGCCACATTTATATATCTAAAACTAGGGCACCTAGCGAAGATCTGTTTTCTCCCATATTTTGTCGCCAATTCGTCACAATTTGTCGCCGACTTACAGATTTAGTCGGTGTGTAATTTAAAAGATATTAAAGAATTCAATTTGCCCATACTGTGGTACAAGCGGAGTGCGTTACCCAGGCAAAATGTTTTGCTTTAGAGAGATGAGACTTAAACAAATAATTAGTGTATCATGAGGAGCAATTTGTTTACTAATAGCAAAATTTGTTTGAATTGTAGTTTTTAAGTTATTTGAGAAAAACAAATTTTGCTGGAGTAACGTTTGAAACGTTACCCAGGCAAAATAGTCTTTCAAAAATTAGTTTCAGCACGGAACCAAATACATGAATAGATAGCTTTTGTTGCGTAGTAAATGTTTATAAATAGCAAAATTTGTGTGTGGTATAGTTCTTTAGTTATTTAAGATTTTGCTGCGGTAACGTTTTGGGATTTCCCAGATCTCGAAAACGGCTCAACGCAGAAGTTTGAAAAAAATACCAATAAAAGACCTTAATTTGTTTAAATTTGTTTAATCATTAGTTTTTGATTTGGTTGACGTAAACCAATGTAATTAAATGGTTTCAAAAATCAGAAGAAGCGGGTTTACATGTAAACCAATACACTTATAACCAAATAAACAGCTGTAAAAAATACCCGTGGTTCGACGCTTGTTTACAGCAGACATTTTAGATTTCATACTTTACACGTTAAGAAGATAAAAACAAATTTGATTTATTTTAGACTGGTCGTACTTTAGCGATCGAATACGCAGTTCCCATAACATTAAGAAACATGGCATACTTTAAACAAATTAAAATGATTCATGAAAATTCTTTCCTGTTAATTTCAGCCTTGAATTACGGCTCTAATGAAAGTTATCTCAAAAACAAGAATATGTCAGCAATTCTCTAATAAGCCGACCAAATTGAAAAGGTCACGTAAAAGCGACTGCACCGTACGTACGGGTAATCTTCGCAAATTAGCAGCTTGGTAACCGATGTTTTGTACAGTTAAGCAGAAAAACGTTATTCGTGAAGCCGATTTTTTAATATTTTTTAAGTGCAGTACCATATTACACAATTTTTACTAGTTAATAAAAGTGTAATATCATAGTGTATAATTTATAGTGTGATTTAAAACAATACAAACATATATACATGTAGCTATATTTTTAGTACTTAATTTGTTGTTTCTGTTAAACCAAATGTTTTATTTTGATACCACAACGCAAAGCCACGCTAAAAACGTTTTAACGTTCTTGATGCTAGTCAGAGCAGCGCGCATCGCTGTGTGCAATGCAACGCAACAGCTATATGCCTTGTCTTACTTACTCTTTAGCTGTGAGTAGTTGAGTACGCTCTATCTATGGGTACGCTAGCTCCGACCGAACCAATGAAACAATCAGTCGTGAACCAAGTGTTTTGGAGAGAAGTGCTTGTGGTTTATGTGTGTGTGTACGACGACGTCTTTGAACGATGTGAGTATTAAATGTTTTTATTTTACAGTACAGTTGTGTTTCAGTATAAAATAGTCATTCAGCGTATATTAATGTACGCTTTTTGGTGTGAATCAGAATAAAGAAAACTCGTCAAATGTGACCCAAAACACAATTAGCCCCGGCACAAAAAAAAACTTTGCCATTTTCTTCATTACAATTAGGAAAATATAGTATATAGTTTTTTTATCATTTCAATGGCTATCATGGAAATATTGAACCAGAATATCGCGCAAAATATGAAATATTATTGTTTTACGACAGACTCATCTCTTTATTGCTTAAAACTGTGTGTGTGATTATTGGCTAAAATAACAACGTGGCGGTCTCAGTGGTAGGCTTTAACTTTTAATTATTCTATACCTACGCCATGCTAGGCAATCGCGTTGTGATATTGCTCTTAGACTTAACGTAAACAAAACAAAAAGGATACAGTTTTTATACGTTTAAGCTATACTGTCATAAAGTTTCAAGCGCTTTAACGAATCTAGTATTATTCTCAATTATATTGAAGTGTGTTTGACAAGTCCGGTGAGTATTCGGTAATGATAGTTTATGAAACTTGTATAATGAGGGGTATTATACACGAGTGTTACAATACCTAGTTAGATATGTGCTGTTTCATACACGGTACTTTATATACACATTAATTGCAATCAGATCACACGAAATTCAGTATACGTACAACAAAGCGTAGGAATGGCGCCACGCCTAACAAAACCCAGCTCATCACTGCGCAAGCGCTTAAGCGGTTTATCTTTAGCCATCTTGGATTTTTTACGGCATTTATCGCATATTGGTAATTGGCGATCCCAACCTTAAAAACGACACCCTTTTTAATCTGCTAAAATGTCCTTTCGCGCAATATCTTGAGAAGACTGAAGGTACTGTACACCTACAGTCTTTTTACTGAAGTGTGCATTCGCAAATGTCTTTATGCGCAAGTATCCATTCGTGCGAATGTCTTTCTGCGCAAATGGCGAGACAAGTGTACTAGATTTTTAAAATGATAGGTAATGAAAATATTAATGTAAATGTGATGTGTGCCTTGCTTTTTTTTCAGGTAGTTGCACTTCATGGCTTCGGGAGCAGAATGTGCAAGCCTCAACTCACACCGTTGTTCATGTCAGTTCATTTTATATTCGGAAAATCACACATACCAGTGAAGTACCAGCAGGTACAATAAAATGGCAGGCCGAAAAGTAAAAGTGCCCCTTGACGACCTAAGAGTTGTGTTCTCCAAATATAAAGATATATTTAATGTTTCTATTCCCCCAATCTCAAATGAAGTTTATGACCACATACAACAAGAACTGCGTATTCAGTTTAATCACGAAGTCAGCAAAGCAGCCCTGCAAATATCTGCGAAGAGAAATAAAGTTTTATTTTTTAATTCTCGCGGAGATTGTGAAGATAATCGAACACAATTGCATGCAGTTGTAGAAGCTCCTTCTGATTTAACAGTTTCTTTTGAAATGAGTAAATATGACTACTATAAAATTGCGCCTATTGAATCCCACCATCTCGCACAAAATAAGTGGACCAACGAAATGCAAGATCATATATTTTTTAAAACCGATTTAGAATGCACATTCTCGTTTAAAAACAATTACGTGCCTACTGATCTCAAAAATAACGACATCACATGTACAGGAAGTTGTACGCAATGCAAAGCTAGTCTGTTCTTGACAATATCCCCCGAAACAGCTGATTTATAAAGTAACGCTTATTCTTACAAATTTGAAAAAAGGCTTTCGGCATGACCCTCGAATTAAAAATAAATTAACTTCACACCGGGTTAATCTGCACAAAGAAAAACTTAAAAACATTAAGGCTTTAAGGGTACGAAATTCAACGGCCGATGAAGTTATGAGCATGGATAATCCAAAAGAACCGCCAACTTTGCCTAAATTATTAAATTTGAGGAAATACCGGCATGAAGCTAGAAGCGCTCTTCAGTTTGATAAAAATATTATTTTATCACTGTATGCCATGACCTGTAGCCCACCGTATGACAGTTTCATAAAAAAAAGTCTCTTGTTCCATTTATATTGTATTTTTGGACTACTGAGCAAAGTATATATTACGATGACATCTTGGAAGACAAATATAAAATCCTGTCTATTGATGCCACTGGATCTTTATTTAAACCAATAAAGCCACCCGAAGCAAACGATTTTTTAAAATATAAAAATCCCAAACATGTTTTCTTATATGCCATCGTAGCATATACCTTGGGTGCTAGTGTTCCAATTTGTTATATGTGCTCTGACTCACACACAACAGAAACAATAGCCACATGGCTAAGCACATGGTTAAACAGAAGAGTCCTTCCAAATGAAATAATTTGTGATGATTCTTCTGCTTTAATAGCGGCCATAACGAAAACTTTTTTGAAAACGGACTTGAATAACTATTTAAGACAATGTTTTGCAATAGTTGAGGAAAAAAAAGGCAAGATACCTGCTTGTTACATCAGACTTGATAAGTCTCATTTTTTTAAAAAACTGTATACACAAAGTTGTTTTGACAAGACTTCTGAAACATGCAAATATTTTTATATCAATTGCATCAAATTGATACTACAATCACGAAGCTATGACGAAGTAAAACTAATTACTAAAGATGTAATCACACTTTCTCTTCATGAATATATAAGTACCGATCTTGATTATACGGCATCGAAATGTGAACAAGCATTGAAACGATTGAGCGACCAAATAAAAACATATCTAAGACACACAGACGAAATTGAAAAGAATGAAAGAGAGGACAGTTCCGAAGAAATATATTTTGTAACAGAAGATGAAGAGAGTGAGCAACACGGTGGCCCTATGCCTTTGATAAAATATTATGATGACATTATGAATACAGATCTATTATATTTACAGTTAATTGAATCTACACCAATGAAAAATGCTTTTTTTTTGCCGGAAATTAACAACACTCTTAAAAGACTTTTGAAAAAATTACCTTTGTGGGGCAATATTATGACTGATTATTTTCCTGGAGCCAAAGACTATGCCAGCAGCTCAAATGTAGAAAATCATTTTAAGGACATCAAAACTATATATTTTGAGACCAAAGTTGAACGCGTCCGGTTAGACGAATTTCTTATACAACATTATAGTTTTATTAACGGAACCATAAAATTAAGCTCTAGTCAAATTTTACACGAGAATACTAAGAACAAAGAAGAACAGGCCTTAAAACTAAGAAACAAAAAGGAAAAACGCAAAACAAATTATGAGTATTTCTCACGAAAAATAGTAAAAATTAGAGACAAACACGAACAAAAACGAGATTCATTCTCAGCAGAGTTAATTATATCTGATTCTGCACCGAAGTCAGTTGAAAAAGAAGAAGAAGAAAAGAACCTAACTGATACGTCAGATTTTGATATTCAATCAATTTTTCAAAATAAACCTATAGAAGTTGAAAACTGGCGGGGACTTACCATACCCACTCCTAAATCAAAAAAAGCTACCTCCATATACATATTACAGAATGGTAACGTCGCATATTCTTATGTACACCAAAACAGGGTACTTATAACAAACACTTGTGCTTTTGATTCCCTCGCGCAAGCATTCGGTGTAGCTTATCAAGACAGGCCTGCTTTCAGAGAAAAGTTAAATAGTGCTAGCGATGGTTTAACAACATTCATAAAAGAATTATCTAATACGAGAAAAACTTGCAAAAGATTATATGAACTTCGTGACAAACTATTGATTGACCTTTTTGATAAAACAAAGTCACAGCAAAATATTATCAGTTGTGAATGTAATATAACAATGATTTTAGAACAGGTATTCATGAGCAACATATACTTTTCTGCCACCAGACAGAGGTGTTGCTCAAATGACACATGCTCAAATGCATTACAACCAAAGAAAATTGATTGTAAATATATATCTTTAAATATAAATATTATAACACAAAAGGGTATTGACTTCTTGGAAGAATCTGCCACATCGTGTATTAATAATGATAATGTTTCACTGTGTCCTGTATGCGAGACAGGAAATGTATATTTTACATATGAATTAAAACCATTACTTTTCTTCGAACTACATGACATGTCTGTTAACCTGAATGATATACCCATTAATATAGAGTTAAATGGCCAACAGTATATGATTTTGGCAGTAATTGATTTTGACCCACCATCAAGTTCCACATTGATTGGACATTACAGAGCATACTGTTACAGAACGAAAACTCAACAATATGAATGTTACGATGATCTGTACTGTAAACTACAGAAATGCAAAAACTCCATAATGCCACATTTGATTATATATTCATTAGTGTAGGTAATTAAAACGTTAGAGACTGGAAGCATAAAACACATAATTTTATACGGTCCCAATGACCACACAAATTTTATTGAATTAGGTACGAATCTGTGATTATGAGTGATATTAGTAGTTATTAATGATAAAAACTGTACTGTTTCCTATATTTTTAAATAGGTACATAAGTGTAAAAGTTGTTTATTTTTTATATAATTGTTGGAAGATTTTTATTATATTGTTGTTTTCTCATTTAAAAGTTTTGTGATTATATACATTTTTTATAGAATATGCTCGAAACCGTCCCTCATAAGGGCAAGAAATATAGGCAAGCCGATAATACATATTTTGTAAAAAAAAACATTAAATGTGCTTTGCACATTACACACACAACGCCGACTCAATTCCAACTCAAGTCACACTGTGGTATTGAAATATGAGCTTTATGTCGTGTTACTTAGAGTGGATATTTCAACATTAAGTTAAAAGAAGGTTACGACGCTTTGACAATGATTGGTTCACGGGTTATCCACCTGTGGCAGTCACATGTAATGTTAAAATATTCACTCTAAGTAACACGTAACAAAACTCATATTAAAATGCCATACTGTGAGTCGAGGTGAAATGGAGTCCACCTATCAACCTACGTTATTAGTACCTCCTAAGGAAAATTGTACAAACTATTAATGTATCCAAATATTAAAATTAAGTAAGTAGGTTATAACTTATCTGTGATTTTTCTCTAAAAATGTTGATGCTAAGGCAAAGCAATACATATAATTTGTATGAGACTGATTTTTTAAATAAAAATAATGAATCTTAACCATTTTATTATTTTAACTAACCTGACCAGAAAACTTTTGTATTCAACTGTACTAACAAAACATCTATATTATCCTGTTCATTTCAGATGGTTGCGCTTATGTATGGTGCGGTCGCTTTTATGTGACCTTTTCAATTTGGTCGGCTCATTAGAGAATTGCTGACATAATCTTGTTTTTGAGATAACTTTCATTAGAGCCGTAATTCAAAGCTGCAATTAACAGGAAGGAATTTTCAGGAATCATTTTAATTTGTTTAAAGTATGCCATGTTTCTTTATGTTATGGGAACTGCGTATTTGATCGCTAAAGTACGACCAGTCTAAAATAAATCAAATTTGTTTTTATCTTCTTAATGTGTAAAGTATGAAATCTAATATTTCTGATGTAAACAAGCGTCGAACCACGGGTATTTTTTACAGCTGTTTATTTGGTTATAAGTGTATTGGTTTACTTGCAAACCCGTTTCTTCTGATTTTTGAAACCATTTAATTACATTGGTTTACGTCAACCAAATCAAAAACTAATGATTAAACAAATTTAAACAAATTAAGGTCTTTTATTGGTATTTTTTTCAAACTTCTGCGTTGAGCCGTTTTCGAGATCTGGGAAATCCCAAAACGTTACCGCAGCAAAATCTTAAATAACTAAAGAACTATACCACACACAAATTTTGCTATTTATAAACATTTACTACGCAACAAAAGCTATCTATTCATGTATTTGGTTCCGTGCTGAAACTAATTTTTGAAAGACTATTTTGCCTGGGTAACGTTTCAAACGTTACTCCAGCAAAATTTGTTTTTCTCAAATAACTTAAAAACTACAATTCAAACAAATTTTGCTATTAGTAAACAAATTGCTCCTCATGATACACTAATTATTTGTTTAAGTCTCATCTCTCTAAAGCAAAACATTTTGCCTGGGTAACGCACTCGTACAAGCGAGTACTAAATACTTTATGTAGTTTCTAGACAGTATCTATGACGTCTTATGGAGGAATGTTTGTTTCGAATTAAATAAAATATAAACTTATTCTATAATTTCAACCCACCATAGGAAAGCTGTATTCATTACCTATCAACAAATCTACAATAAATATACGTAATTATTTATCTAACACAATAATGTGCACTTACCACTTAGTCGCTGGCAGATAGATCGCTGCGCTTCGTTTCATTTATGGTAAGTAAGAAAGAGATAGATGCGCGTGTACAGACGAGCTGCTTAAAAACGAGTTGCCCGTCACGTAAGTTAAAGTCAGCAGTTTAATTAAAGTGGAACTTATTATGAATAGTTACGAACTCGAGTGTTGTTATCTCTAGGTATTCCGAAAACACAAAAACGGAGAAAAGAGCGAGATATAATAACATTTTTATTATTAGATTACAATTGACAGTACGTTTTCAACGTTAAAGGTGGAAGCTTAATCGCGCTTTCCCATACATTGTTTTTTTCCCAAATTCTCGATACTTATATGCTTTTTGTAGAAGTAATGAAACAACATGATGTTATTACGAATTAGTGTTGTCGCAAATCCCTTCAAACATAAAGAAATAACAAGGTTTGTAGGATTTCCAGGGCCGAAAAAAAACGAAAAATCTTTGCATGTGTGCGTGCTTGGAGTCACACCATCTACCGGATATCTAAAGAACAATCAAGCCTCTTGCATAAAAAACCTCGAAATAATTATCTGCTAGGACTAGATGGCGTGACGTTGGCATTGTAAGGTGGTGACAGTAAGTCTTAGTGTGTGCGTGACTTTTGATTTCATTCTTCAAACAAATAGGTACAGTCTGTCTATAAAGTCATGAAATTAATGTTTGAGGAACTAACATTATTTAAAAGTAGGGCAACACTAAATCAAAGTACATCTAATGTCATTGGCTGTCATCGACTTGTTTTGTAACTCGTTATTTATTGCATTTTTATTGCTTTTCAAATCTAAGTGGCTTAAACCTAGAAGAAACGTCTTAAATATGAAGAAAACCAATCGGCGTGGAGCTCAGAAAATTATTTTTAAAGTGTATCAGCGATGTTTGTTTAGAACACCAAGCTGGACAAATTTTATCAAATTTGGATAATGTTTATGCTCAAACAGTTGCTATGACAGGTATGTAATCATGTTACTGTTTGTTTTTATCTACCAGAAGTTACAAATACACTAAATATACGATTTTAAGACTAAAATAAGGATTGTTTACATTGCGCATTACTAGGTTAGGTTGCAAATTTATGTAGGCCATATTGTAGTGCGACTAAAATTTTTGATACTTTTTGGTGATCAAATTTACTGCTGATTTTAAATCTGAATAAGTTATATCATGTCTGAAATTTAAAATAGTATCTATTTTCTGTTAGTACAATTATTAATTATTTAAAACTTTCTTTCAGAAAAATCTGAGAGTACAGTAAAGCGTATTGTAGATGAAGGCTATAAAAACGATGGCAAATTCGGAACCCCTGGCAAACAAAAGCAATGGATGACTTCAACATATTTTATGTTGTTCTCTTCGACAAAAGATTCAATTATTTTACTCGGTGAAGAAAGAGGAACAAACCATAAGGAAACTTATGGATTTTGAATGAAGCCTGGAAGTCCTGCGTAAAATTTTGAAATTGATTGGGTTTTCTTACAAGAAGTGTCAAAATAACAGAACAAGAATATTTGGAATCAGATAATGAAAGTAATTAATTATTATGTTACGGAATATTTTTATTAATAATAAAAGGTTAAAAAATATGTATGAACATTTTTCTTTTATTTACTCATTTATTTGAACGATAGAGACCATAGATTTGTGCTATCTCATATATTACTATACTATTTATGCTATCTGATCGTATAAGAAAACTAATGAAGGTCGCATCTTTGGTTTCTGTAGTTTTTTAAATAAGATCTACGGATTTTACGACTTAACGTTTTCTTCTATCCAGTTTCAAAAAAGCGTCTACGAGTAAAAATTGTTTTCATTATAATAAGGTTAGCTTCTAGTACAAAATAATGTGCTAGTATCAAAATCAATTTAGTCACACTATACAGGGTTGCTATGTGGGTCATTTTCAGAAAAAGTGTACACTATTAAAAAAATGGCGAAATTTCATTTTTTTATTGTTTTTCGTTTTTTGACTTAAATTAGCAATTGATATTCTTTTGACTACATGAAAATTATAATAAAACCTCTTAATCAGGATTATTTACTGAAATACAACTAATTTATTGCACCTGGAGAACAAAATTTATTCCATTCCGAAACTAATGGCTTTTGGTTATAGAAATAAAATAAAACTCATTTGGATTTAATCAAATAGTTTAATTGGCTAACGGTATTTTGTACTTCAATATAAAATAAATAAAACATAAAATCAACAATAGCAAACATACATTATCATCATTTTAATTTCCATTACGTTACTCTTTGGACCAAATTAGTTCAATAATTTCTGATTTGTTTCTCAATTAGGATACAACTTAGGAACTTTTTTTTAATTACTTTAATAAAATGTTTAAAATCTAAATTATCAAAATCTAATACCAAATAAATAGCGTTTCGCTCAAAAAAAATATTTATAATAAACTATAAAATAGGACAGTCACGGAATAGACTATTTCTATAACGGAATAGAATTCTTAAAACTATTGCACATTATCAAGAAAATTAGATCAAATTATTACAAATATTCTAATATAAAATTGAACACAAATCAAATTGTACATCTTGTTCAACTTAAAATACACCCCTTTTACAGTCAGGGATAAAAAAAAAATAAAACAAAAATAATAAATAGGAATAGGCATATTGACAATATACACGCAAAAAACATAACCCTTTCCTTGCAGTCGGGTAAAAAGTCAGAATAAAACAAAAGTTAACTTAAATCAAACACCGAAGTGAACTAAAAATATGTATACAAGAAAAATACCATGCCGTGAAGTCTGAGAATTTATATTCGTAAGCTGGCTGACCAGCTGATCCTCCGACTGCACAGCCTGATTTTTTTTCTTGTTTACGTCTTTTTAGTTCACCTCTTAAGCAGTCGGGTTTTTTATTTTAAATTAACTGATATTTTTATTTACAACCATTTAGTTATTTTTTTCATTCATATTTTACGTATACTCTTCTCGAAATTATTATTACCTTCACTTCATCACAACGTTTGCTAGGACACCCATTTTTACCAGGTAGCTAAATTACCTGAAAAAAACACTCATGATAAATAGTCAACTTGGGTCATTTTGAGCACACTAATTTCACCATATTATAAAAAAAAAAACTTTAGCTTTAAAACCTACCTTAGTATTTAATTAACTTAAATATTTTATATATATTATATCCAAATTTAAAAAAAAAAACAAATAATTGTCACACAACACTGTTTAGCAAAATCTCAAAATAGTTTTGTTACAATAATATATTTGTTTTTACAAAGTGACAAATTATGAACGTTACAAATTAGATTTGGAAGTCGTCGCCTTTTTCTTTTTATAAATAGATCGATAATACAAACATAATGTATCATCTTCCTAAGAATTCAATTCCGAAACTTTTCAATTCCAATTCTACGTTACCTGCGTTTTGGTTACGGAACGGAAGTATCGGAAGCATGACTTTAAACACTTTTATTTTAATTACTTTAAACTAATTCATAACATTAACAAGCTTGGTATCAATTTAAGTTCACTGAAAGCCAATAAAGATATCAAAATAATTTGCAAAATATAAACTTGTAAACTTACTTTGAAATTGGTTGCGGTTCCGGGAAATCTAAACTGGACCGCTACTGAGATATTATGTTGCTCGACTGCCGGCTGTTGTCAAAATGGCCGAAAATACTGGTTGGAACCAGTTGACAGCATTAAAAATGTTGCCAATCGTAATAAATACGCATTAAATGGTAATTTTGATAGAATCATCTCGCAAAAATTGCGGTTGCGGAAGGGAATTTTAACTAGTTTATGTCCTCACAAAGATTAATTTATTTAAATTTTTTATGCGGCATTAGACTATTGCTGTAATTGTTTAACAAATCGTGCATAACTATACTTTCCAAAATATCAAACACATCATTATATATAAGTCAAAAAATTACATTAAGGTCACGTTTTATTAATGAAAATGGTAGTGGGACAGTGCTAAAATAGATACATTCTAACTTCATTTTTGAAAATTAAGGTAATATTGCTGTGTTTATACCAGCAACATTATAAAATAATTGTTAAAATCTGCCCACAGATCCAAAGTTTTAGTGTTGTTTTTCTTAAAAGTTGATATTACTCTTTACAGAAAATAAATAAGTTGTGGGACACACCCAAAACACGAATGTACACTTTTTGTGAAAATGACCCATGTGCACGACCGCAGCGCCCTCAATTTTTTTCATGACTTTATAGACAGACTGTAGGTAGGTAGATAAATCTAATTTGGGTAAATTAAATTTATAATTTCATAAGAATGAAGTTAAATATTCTTAAACTATGTCAAGTTGTTCACCCAAACCAATGTTTGAAAGTACCTATTAGGGATGAAATGTGTAATTCGGAGTTGGTTCTAATTTTATTGCGTGATAGCTAAAACTTATTAGTTATTAACAAGTAGGTATTCAGACATACCAAACATTCGTTATGAAGCCACAGCTTTTTGTACGTGGACTTTTCGCGGTTTATCTAATAAACTAATAATGTACTTACATTATAATAACAACATTCATTCATCACACTATTTACATTCATGAATGTAGGTAAGTACTACCTGCTTACCTACTAAAACATACCGACGCAGTCAAGGTTATGTTGGGAGAAAATTAAGCGCCGTAACTGTTTCTAATAATAATCACAGTGAAAAACACAAACCTAACTGTCGTTTTTGCTTTTAATTTCATTCTTATGTCTACGGAATAGAAGTCAAAGTCGGTTGACCGGACTGTAAAAAAGGCGAAGTGGTAACTGAACTAGAGCTATTCGTGTTATTGTGTGTGTTCCCACGTTATTCTCCACGTTCTCACGTTATTTTCCATCATGCTTTAATCTAGGCTTAGGACTAGCAGAAAAGTTTCCAAATATGCATTAGTATTTAATTTGGTTGAAACTACGTAAACTTACAAACATTAGGTATATACATTCTTTCTATTTCCAGGAAACATTGAAGCATAAAACAAAATACATCAACGTTTAATCTCGAAAATGTAGTCTTTAAATGCTTGACAGTAAAGATTATATTGATCGCATTATAATGTCTGTTAGATTTCCGAGAACCGAAATCTAAATCACAAAATTCGCGCTATCCTTTTTACTCCGCTATGTTACCCTTACTTAGAAAGAGAGAAAGCGGATTTCTAACGAAATCCAACCACACGCAAACTGCCGAGTTTACGTTTGGATTTCATTTGGTGATGGATGTGATCCAGTGATTTTATTGTCGATTCGGTTGGTGGTAGATCGTTAGCGTTTGGTTCGGATAGGTAGGGTATTGGCACCAATAAATGAACGATTAAGCGTTTTAACAACTTTAAATAGCTGCTACTCAGCAATTTCATGACATTTATATGCATGCTTATTTTTTTTATTATTCCGTATTTCTCTGGATTTGACGGGTTAAAAAAAGAACCTTCTAGATCTGCTATTTCTTTTTTTAAATTGCAATTTGTAAAAAAATAGGGTATTACCCCAATAGTTGAACACTGAGCCCTAATTATGAACATTTTGTACCCAATAGTTGAACTAACATTTAATTAGTACCTATTAAAATAAATTTTTTATATTTATAAGAAATTAAAACATGATAAGTATTATTAAAGGATTTTATTAATTTTTCTAATATAAATTAGTCTTAGCAAAACAAAAAATATTTTTTTAAGGCGTTTTGCCTACAATAATCTAGTCTTAAGTATTCACGAGATCAAGTAATAAAAAACCGTTAGCATATCTACTTTAACTTTTGGATTGAAGAACCACAAAATTAACAAATAAAATTCACTTCAGCGTTCAGCATAATGCACGAAACCCAAAATTTGTACGAGTAAAATGTGAACATATTCCTTAGTTCACATTTTGGGCATGCATCCTAAAGCTGAACAGTGCATGATTTGATACTAAAATAAATGCTTAAAACTAATAAAAAACCCTAAAATCATGTGTTCAACTTTTGGAAAATAGGCTCATATATTTATCAAAATTCATTTGAGTTGTATTGTTTTGGGCTGTAAGCGTGAGTTTAACAGAAATGATAGCTGTCAAAATATGCCCTTTTCTCCATTAGTTGAACGCCGTTCATCTATTGGATCAAGCAACCAAAATTGAATCCATTACTTGAACAGTAAATTTCTCGAAAAATACGGTAGATAATGTAAATATCTATCAATATAGTCAAAGCCAAATATCACAAGATTTTAGTGTAACCAAATCCACTGAAATCTATCATTTATTCTTTCTTTAAGGGGTCAAAATTCTTAAATTCGTAGGGCATTTCCTTAAATAGGTTTCCGTATAAAAAAGATTTTTAGCGAGCAACGCTCACGCAACGGCCGGTTGCGAGTGCGTCTTAAGTTGTTACTGTCAAAATTGGTATGGAACCGCAAGAAAAAATGTTGCCCTAAGCGGTAAAAAATATTGCACACATGTAAGTAGCGGGGTATTTTATATTTTTTAATTTTTCGGTCGATCGTTCATCTATTGGAGGTCGTTCAACTTTTGGTGCCACAACCCTAGATTATTAGAATCACATCTTCAAGTTTGAGAAATCTATACGAATCGATTTTCTAAATTAAACTGCATATAAGCGCAGACAAAATTAGCGTTAAATAAATAAAACAAAGATTTTTTTCCAGTCTCTGTGTCAATTTGATTTATATTTGATTTGATTTATATTCGATTTATACAAAATTATACATTATGATTGCAGACGAAAATATTAGGTAAAAAAAAATAAGCAGCCGTCGACCTCCTATGTTAAAAATTGCTCAGAGTAACAGGCTTTCCAAATGATCTAAAAACAAAAAGTTTGTTTCATTACCTACAGTCAATGACGTATCACTACATAGTATAAAACAAAGTCGCTTCCCGCTGTCTGTCCCTATGTATGCTTAGATCTTTAAAACTACGCAACGGATTTTGATGCGGTTTTTTTTTAATAGATAGAGTGATTCAAGAGGAAGGTTTATAAGTATAATATATGCATAATATAGTAGAGAAACACTGATAATGTTAGAGGTTTCCAATGTGATGTCGACAGACATTCTGTAGTATATTTAGTATCTGCATTGCACCCGCGCGAAGCCGGGGCGGGTCGCTAGTTATAAATAAAGCGATGTTGGCGGGCACGGGCCGTACCGCCGTACGGGAGAGGAATCAATGTCAAGAAATGATTATGTAGGTATTAAATTTTTAATTTTGAAATTGTTGTGTTATACCTGTGCGTAGCCGGGGCGGCCTGCTAGTTCGATAATAAAAATAAGTAAAGCCAAGGATACACTAGGGGACAAATGTGCCACGACATGTATCGGCGACATGTCAAGCGAAGCCGGCCGATTTCACCTGACAAATATGGCGACAACGCGCGACTTATGTCCGCAGCGACGTCAGACGAAATCGTGCGACTTCGCGAAACTTCGCCTGACATATCTAGCGACATCACGAAGTTTCGTTTCACAAGGCAGGCGATATCCAGCCACCGAGGTAGTGTTGTTGGCTGCGGCGTACACAATTATTATCGGGATGATCAACGGTATCACCTTAAGTATTTTAAACATTTTACTAAAGGTACGGTATTTTTTTAGTATGCTAACGTTAATTAGAGCTTAACATTGTGAACTGGTAAAACAGTTGCATGCGACTGTACATCTTGACACCAAATAGACCAAGAGCAAGGTTTAATGTTTTCAAAGAAGTTTAAGCCACTCTAACCTATTAATTTAAAATGTAAAAACATGAATTTAAGTAATTGAGAATTTATCTCTCTCGGACATTCCTAAAGACTTTAGACCGATAAAACTGGAAGTATATTACACATATTAAAGAAACATTTTTTCTTGGTAATATTTCGTGAACTTGTGGCGTTTATGAACGCACCCTTAAGCGTTGGCAACACAGGGTGACAGGGCGTTATGAACGCACCCTCAAGGTTGGCAACACTAAAAGTGTCAGATCAGAAAATTGGAACCGTTAGCCGGAAAAAAAGCGCGGGAAATTCATAGCGAAAGGGCGCCTTTTTTAAAAAATTTTTTTAAATAATTATTTTTTTCATCCATAAGTTAATTTTCTTGCTCTTCTCATGATGGGGAAGAAAGGAAATCCTAAGAAAAGAAAAAAAGAAGATAGTTCGCCTTCTGCTCCACCGTTGGTGTCCTCTGAAGACGATGGTGGAGCCTCAAGCTCTTCAGAGGAAGCTGTCCCTGTAGAAAAGGATAAGTATCGGGAATTCAGGATTCCCGACTACATTAGGTCATATCCTGAAAACGGAGGCAATTTTGAATATGTCGTGTTTCTAGAGAGCATTGATTTAGTCCCGATTGGTGATAGAGATATGATGTCTCTTTCAACCAGTATTAAAAAAATACAACAAGGGTGTAAAACAATTATTACGGATGAATCGTTACAAAATTGGTGTCATTTTTGAACGTCCTGGTTTGGCTAATGCAGCGTTAATGAATAGAAAATTTTTGGATACTTTTAAATTGAAAGCCAGTATTCCTGCAGCCGCTACGGAAAATACAGGTGTTATCATGCATGTTCCCATTGACCTTAGCAACGAACACATCTACAACGCAATAACTAGCACAAAGAATATTATTTCTATTAGAAGATTTATGCGTCGCACTATTTCAGAAGGAGGGGGGGTGTCCTTTCAGCCTACGAAGACGGTGTCCATCACATTCTCGTGTGCAACGATACCCGATAGTGTAGACCTGAACAGCTGGCGGTTCGAAGTGCGTCCGTACATTCCGCCGGTAAAACAATGCTTGAAGTGTCTAAGGTATGGCCATATAGCTAAATTCTGTAAGAACTCCCAAAGATGTTCCATATGTTCAAAGGACCATAATTATAAAGAATGCCAAATACCATCAACGGAGGCAACATGTTGCCACTGTCAAGGTAAACATGTAGCTATTTCGTCACAGTGCCCAGTTAAACAACAAAAAGTGGAAGAAAACAAAAACAAGATTAATAAAAAATCATATGCAGATTTATTCAATGAAAAGTCATTTCCATCTCTTTCAAAGGCCAGTCCTGCTAAACAATTACAATCATTAGTTGAAACAGAACCAATTTTAAATATTTTAATACAGACAATAGTAACATTAATTTCTCAAAATAAAAATAACGAAAAGAGTATTTGCACTCAAAGCATAAAAGATGTTCTATTATCAAAAATTCAGAATAATATAAGTAAACCTTAATTTTATGGATCAGCTAAATATAGTACAGTGGAATGCCCAGAGCATCAATAGTAACAAACATGCTTTTTCATATTTTTTATATGAGTATAACATACATATAGCTTTATTGTGTGAGACTTGGCTCAAGCCTCACATGAGATTTAGTATTAAAGGATATAATATAGTAAGATTAGACTCAGGTAATACACACAATGGTGTAGCTATTTTAATACATAACAGTTTACAATTTAGTAAAATAGATACTTTATGTGATGATTCCATACAAAATATAGCGATTCGTTTAAAATATGGCAATAGTAAAGAAATTTCATTAGTCAGTTTTTATAGTCCTGGAAACGCTCCATTTACTAAGTATAAGTTTGATAATTTAATTCGCAGTATTCCTGGTCCTCTCTTGATCGGTGGAGATTTCAATGCACATCATTCGGCTTGGGGATGTAACAGTGTTAACATTCGCGGCCGCGAGGTGCTTGAAATCATTAATGATTATAATTTGGTTTTATTAAATGAAGGAGAAATGACTACTGTAGGCTCTGATAGGTGGCAAAGAAATGCACTTGATTTAACTGTAGTATCAGCTTCAATATCATTGTCTTGTAACTGGTCTGTTCATGATGATCCGTTAGGTAGTTATCATTTGCCTGTAATTACAAGGGTACATATAAATAACAATTATAATATCTCACATGATACAGAAACTTCAAATTTACCAAAACATTTTAATTTTAACTTGGTTGATTGGGTATTATATAGGAAGAATGTTGATAGTTTGATAGTAGATTTTAAAATTAATCAAGATAACCCACTACAGTCATACAATGACTTGATAAAGTTGTTAAATTTAGCTATTATTAAATCATCACCCTCAAATTTAAGACCTGCTACATCTTTTGATGCAACATTAGTTACTAGTAATCGTAAAAAACGCATCCCATTACCATGGTGGAATTTGAATTGCACTAAAGCAGTAGAAGACTCTAGGAATGCCTATAAAGAGTTCAAATACAATCCCACATTAGAAAAATATATTGAGTTTAAAAAATTACAAGCACTGAAAAAGTTAGTGTTAAAAAGAGAAAGACATTTGAGCTGGATTTCTCTATGTGAGTCATTTAATAGAACTACTCCATTATCTAGAGTTTGGCAAATTTCAAAGAGATTTAATAAAACATATAAACCTCCAAGTAATAATATTTCAGCTTGGGTATTCGATTTTCTTAAAAAATATACTCCAGATACAGTTGAGGGGCCATTTCAATCAATTTCTTATGAAGTAAAAGCTTCAGGACAATATGAGTATCTACTTAATCCATTTTCTCTTCAGGAATTAAAATCTGCAATATCATCTAGACGTGATTCAGCTTTTGGCCTTGACGGAATACCCTATAAAATGTTGAAAAATGTATCAATTAAGGCACTCTCTGACATACTACAAGTTTTTAATCTACTCTGGCAGGAAATGACCATCCCTAATGAATGGAAAATAGATTGTCTCGTCCCAGTACTTAAACCTAACAAAGAAAGACATAAAGCAGAATCATATAGGCCAGTAGCATTAACTTCATGCATGGGAAAAACCTTTGAACAATTAATTAAACAAAGGCTAGAATTTTATATAGAAAGTAATAGTCTATTACCATCAAATCAATTTGGCTTTCGACGTGGTTACTCCACTCGAGATAGCATTTCTCATTTGCAATTAGATATATACAATTCTAATAAAATGGACAATCATTTTGTTGGTGTCTTCTTTGATATAGTGGGTGCATTCAATAACATCAATCACCACATTTTGTGTGGTGAACTTCGTGCCCTTGGTATTCCTGAAAAAATTATAATATGGATCTTTAACTTTTTACATGGCAGAGAAGTATATGTCAAAGTAAATAAACATTTAGTAGGGCCACGTTTTTCATACAAAGGGGTATGTCAAGGTGGCATCCTCAGTCCATTGATTTACCTTCTTTATTTACATAGACTAAACATTGTACTTGGTCTTGAAGTGGCAAATTTGCAGTTTGCAGATGATTTGGTAATCTATGCTTCAGGTTCAGATATAAGTTCTGTTGAAAGTATTTTAAACTCAGCTTTAACTCGGCTAAAGAACTATTTTCACTATCTAAACTTGGATATCAGTTCAGAAAAATCTAAAGTTATAGTGTTTGGAGAGTGTGAAACAGACCTACGTATTTATTACAATAATAGTGTTCTTCCAATAGTGAATGAAGTGAAGTTTTTGGGTATAATTTTTACAAGCAGCCTCTCATGGTCTAAGTATGTTGACTATCTGTTAGGTAGAGCTAATAAAGCATTTAATTTTATAAAGTCACTGTCATTTGCAGCTGATCCTAAAATTTTACTTATGCTATATAAATCTTTAGTTCGTAGTCATTTTGAATATGGATTTTTATGCTTTGGGTCTGATCAGAGATTGGTTCACAAATTAGAGATTCTTCAAAATCACAATCTTAGATGTGTCACTGGTGCAATGAAAACAACTCCAATTAATTCACTTCAAATTGAGTGTAACACTCCTCCTATGAATTTAAGATTTCAGTTTTTAAAATCCAAATACATTCTCAAACTTTTATCTTTCAAAAATCATCCTCTATTAAAGAAAATATTATTTTATCATAGAGTATACAGTCCCTCAAATTCTGTAAATGTCCCTTATATATTTCATGACTTTTCTAATATAATCAGTATTGATGATCAATATCAAATTGAGAAATGTAAAGACAGATGGCCATGTTACTCTGGTAATTATATCAGCAAATTTTGGCCCATGGACATTTACATTAACCGTGACCTACGCACTAAAGAAGAGGTTTATCAGTTAATTGCAGAGTTCACTGGATACAGGCATATATTTACTGATGGATCCAAAAACAATAGAAATGTTTCGCTAGCTATTTATATACCTCATATTAATGTTGGACATGGAGTTCGGTTACCTGGAGCCATGTCTATATTTACAGCTGAATCTCTAGCCATTTTATCAGCTTTGCAGTATATACATGAAAAGAATCTTGGGCACACAGACTGGCTTATAGCGACCGACTGCATGAGTGTTCTCATGGCCTTACAAAATCCGAAACTGGACGCCAATACCGGAAATATTTTATGTGAGATTCGGACTTTATACGCTGATCTTTGTTCTAGAGGATTTACGATATGTTTATTATGGACACCCTCCCACATAGGAGTAGCAGGAAACGAAAACGCAGATTATCTAGCAAGAGTTATTGTTGACGTTGACATCCCAGACACGAGAAATGTTGCCATACCAAGATCCGACCTGCTTACCAAATTACATGAACAATACACCTTTACTTGGCATGAGAACTGGCAAGAAACACTAAGAACTAAAGGAAAATGGTATGCGAAAATAAATCAAACCATTGGTTCTAAGCCCTGGTTCACCAGATCTCTTATTCCTAAGAGCAGAAAATTTTATACAATTTTAAATCGTCTTAGACTGGGACATGGAAGATTCAATGCACATTTAGCCAGAATGAAAATTATAACATCGCCTGTTTGTATCAATTGTGACATAGGAAGTGATCAGACTCTAGATCATATAATTTTTGAATGCCCTGCTTACGACTTACAAAGAATTTATTTAGTTGATAAATTATTGGAAATATATAAAACGCCAGCAAGCATCCCGCGCGACACTCAAGGTTTGCTGGAAAATTACAGTACATACATAGCACTGTATAAATTTATTGACAGCACTGGATGGGTAATTTGACCGTTCGGTGCGACTACAAGGACCTTACTTCACAACATGATTATGACGAATACACGGATATGACCTTACTAATACTCGGATATGACAACATATAATGATTTTACTATATAATGATGAATACTGAAGACGTGGCTCAGGCCTAAAATAAATAACTACTGAGGACGAGGCTTTGGCCTTACATAAAAACCAAGAAAGATAAATAACACTGAAGACGTGGCTCAGGCCTAAAATAAATATTAAACAAGGAATAAACTACTGAGGACGAGGCTTTGGCCTTACATAAAAATCAAGAAAGTTAAATAACACTGAAGACGAGGCGGTATGGTCCAAGACCTTAGCCTGCCCGAGAAGGGCGAAGGAAAAAAAAAAAAAAAAAAAAAAGAACCGTTAGCCGACAACACGGATTATTACTTATTTTCACAAGTCCATGTTTGCATTTAGTGATTACATGTGGAATTAATTGTGCATTAAACTATCGTATAACGACCGTCCATGCAAGTTTTATTCGTCCTCGTCCTGCAATGTTTTAACAAGGGGGAACGAGCATCTTCTACTCGTGTTCCCCAAAGTGGTGACCCCGACGTGATACAACAAGATTGCGTCAACGCGAGGCGAATTCCTGGTTCGGACGGCGCGAGTTACAGATCGTCGTAACTCGTAACACGAATTGTAACTTACCTCCATAATACTGACACAGCCGCTGACAACGAGAGCTGACCTATCGATCACGAGACTTCGGCACAGCATATTGCATCAGTCATCGTGGTGTTAGTCCCCGCTTCCCGGCCGTGTTTACCAGTGCTTATAGTTTTTAGTGCGCCTGGCGATCGTAATTACCTACCAGTGTTATTATACATCCTTAAAAAGAGCAAGTGTACGCAGAAACATTTCGAAGCAGTGTTGCCAACTGCTAGCTTTACCCAGTAGCTAGACAATTTTAAAATGTTGCTAGATTGCCAGTTTTTTGTACCCCAAAAAGTTGCTAGAAGTAGCTAAATGTTATATACAGTAGATAAGTAGGTTACAATGAAATGTAAATTCCTGACAATCATTTTTATTTTCATTAATCCTAACAAGAGAGTTAAAAATGTGTTGTCTACGTTATTGAATAAAAAATAAATCAAAAATTAATTATTTAAAGAAGAAGATGTCGATGGCTGGGGTTCAGTATCTTTCGTTGATTTAAAATATTTTTCAGCAGTGCCCATTTTTTGTAGTATATCTTTAAGCAAAACACAGTTATAGCAGCATTTACCACTTTTCCTGAGACCTGTACCTACCATAGCATCTATGAACATAGATTCGAGTTTAGTTTTATATTTTTTTACGAGACTCGGTACCCTACTTTACGAATCTCGATAGCCTCAAAAGTTGCTAAAAAAAGTAGCTAAAAAGTTTAGCTACAAGTTTCATTAAATTGTAGCTGTCTGTCACCAAATAATAGCTAGATCTAGCTATAAAGTTGCTAAGTTGGCATCACTGTTTCGAAGTGCGAATCAGTTTCGAGAGTAGGTAGTTTCGACAAGTTCAAACTCGTCGTCAAAGTCGATCTATGGGCGCACCGAACGCCCCCTATCGTGAAACCGACGACGACATTTCGGCGTTCCAGCGACAACTCTGAGAGCTGTCATCAATTGACGTTCCAGTTCACGCAAGTACCACATGTTAAACAACTTTATTTGGACAATTCTTGTGTTATTTTAATCTTAACTAAAACTTAACGCAGTCACATTAATTATTATTATTTCCTTGATTTAGTTTCATTATTATTATTTTCCCTTTCTGCTCTATTGTTTTGCTGCAGAATAACTGAGTGTGTTATTAATATCTTCTATTTTGTTTTATATATTAGGCGTGTACATTTTCCTTTTTGTAACTCGTAGACTCCATTCAATAATACTGATTTTGCGAAGTATAGGTTTCAAATCTTGTTTCAAGTTCATATTTACACATAATGTATAATAATAAAATTAATATTATTGTATGGACATTCTTTAGCTGTTTATGTAACTGTTTTAATATTTTATTTTTACTATTTAATTAATATCTGTGGGTTTACTGGCTTTATTGGCCCTTTTGTGTCCATTTTAATTTTTTTTGTTTAAATTTTTTTTTTCTGTTCTCTGCAATTGTGTATAACTCGTATTTGCATGGTCATATTTATGAGCTTTGCCTCACCACGCACCCACAATTAAGATAACTACTACTAAGGTTTTGGGTCCTGTGTGGTCGCTTGATTTCTTTGTTACAACAACATTTTAACGCTTTCTTACCATGGCTGATGAACTCCAAGCACGCTTAAATATGCTTGAAGCTGAGAATATTGCCCTTCGTGCCCAGCATGAACAAGCTAATGCTCAGTTTAAGCCTGAGATAGCAGCTGCCACATGCAAAGTGGCCGTGAAGCTGCCACCGTTCTGGCCTGATCGGGTAGCGGTGTGGTTTGCACAAGCGGAAGCTCAATTTCTTTTGGCCGGCATTAATACGGATGTGACTAAATACAGTTATGTTCTCAGCCAGATTGACCATAAGATAGCTGGTGAAATTAAAGATATTGTTACCAACCCACCCGCAGAGGGAAAATACGCAATTCTCAAGGACACCTTGATTAAACGATTCTCCACGTCTGAAGAGCAGAGGGTAAGACGGCTCCTCAGCGACGAGGAACTTGGGGACAGAAAACCATCCCAGTTCCTCCGACACCTTCGGTCCCTAGCAGGAAATACATTGTCTGACGACAACATCCTGCGCCAGCTGTGGCTTCGCCGCTTGCCTCAGCATGTACAAGGTATCTTGGCAGCCCAAGCCGACCTCAGTTTGGACAGGATAGCCGACATTGCTGACAGGATTGTTGAGGCCCAGCCAAGTCATACAAATGTTTTTGCTGCAGCAAGTGGGCCTACGCTTACCAGTCTGTTTGAGCGGATAGAAGAATTGAGCAGTCAGGTTGCTGCTTTGACAACCGAACGCTCCCGATCTCGGAACAATAGCAGACGTTCCTCGCGCAGCGCCACCCCGGACCGGACTGCAAAACTCTGTTGGTACCATCAAAAATATGGTATTAAGGCAAAGAAGTGCATTACACCATGAAAATGGCTGGCGGAAAACCCAGGGAGCAGTCAGTAGCGACGGCGACTGATTGTGAAAACAACCAATCCCCCAGCCGTCGCCTTTTTATAACCGACCAAGTCACTAAACGGCAATTTTTAATAGACACTGGTTCGGACCTTTGCTGTTACCCTCATCGCTGGCTTTCTGATCGAAGAAAGCCTACCGATTATGACCTCTGCGCTGCTAACGGTAGCAGCATTAAGACTTTCGGCACAATTACCTTGACGCTCAACTTCCGTCTCCGTCGCAATTTCACCTGGACGTTTGTCGTCGCCGACGTCAATAATGCGATTATTGGTTCGGACTTTCTGGCTTATTATCACCTGCTGCCAGACTGCCGCACCAAGCGGTTGATAGATGGCGTCACCAATCTCTCAGCAATTGCCTCTACCGCGACGTCAGAGCAACCAAGTGTCAAGGCCGTAGCCCCGTCGAATTCTGCTTTCGCACAAGTGCTAGCAGAATTCCCTGAAATAACTCGTCCACCTGGCCTTCCCAGGATTATGAAACACGATACTGTGCATTTCATCAAGACAACGGACGGGCCTCCTACTTCTTGCCGTCCTCCCCGTCTAGCTCCTCAAAAACTGAGGTCGGCTAAAAAGGAATTTGAGGAAATGGTTCGGTCTGGCACAGCACGACCATCCAAAAGTTCGTGGTCGTCGCCGTTGCACATGACCCTAAAGAAAGACAACACTTGGCGTCCCTGCGGCGACTACCGTGCGCTCAACGCCCGAACTGTACCAGACAGATACCCAGTCCGGCACATAAACGACTTTGCCCACAACCTCACCGGTGCTAAAATCTTCAGCACCATTGACCTTGTGAAGGCATACCATCAGATCCCGGTGTCTGAAGAGGACATTCCGAAGACCGCCATCATTACTCCGTTTGGCCTCTTCGAGTTCCCTTTCATGACATTCGGTCTTCGTAACGCTGGCCAAACCTTCCAGCGGTTTATAGATGAGGTCACACGGGGTCTTGATTTCTGTTTTCTTTACGTGGATGACATCCTCGTCCATTCTACAGACGAGGCCCTCCACGGCGAGCATCTGCGCATCCTCTTCAGACGTCTACGTGACTATGGGGTGGTTCTAAATCCTTCCAAGTGTGTATTTGGCGCACGGGAAGTCACATTCTTAGGCTACCACATCAGCCCCGAGGGCACTAGGCCTCCACAGGATCGTGTTCAAACCATCCTCGATTTCCCACCCCCCAAAACCGTCCAGGGAGTGCGTCGTTTTCTCGGCATGCTAAACTACTACCGCCGTTTCCTACCTAACGCTGCATTGTTCCAGGCTCCATTAATTAAAGCTGTGGTTGATACCAAAGGGAAGGGTGCAAAACCATTTGTATGGTCACCTGAGCTCCTCAAACAATTAGAAGCCTGCAAAAAGAGCTAAGCGACTGCCACTCTGCTGCATTACCCAGTCAGCGGCGCCCCTCTTGGACTGTTTACCGATGCTTCCAGCGTTCACATCGGCTCCTGCCTTCAACAACAAATAGAAGGCGAGTGGGTACCTCTTGCTTTCTTCAGCAAAAAGCTGACTGACCGGCAAACGCAGTGGCCTGCCTATTATCGCGAATTACTGGCGGTGTATGAAAGCGTACAACATTATCGCCACATTCTGGAGGTCCAACACGTTACCATTTATACGGACCACAAGCCGCTACTCTATGCTTTCGTACAGCGCCGGGAAAAGCTCCCTCCTGCACAACTGAATCAATTGTCTTTTATCAGCCAATTTACAACCGATATAAAATATATTAGGGGAGAGGACAATGTGATCGCTGACACGATGTCTCGTGTAGACGCCATCGCTCTGGATCAGGACTGGCAGACACTTGCCAAATCACAGGAAACAGACCAGGAGTTAACCAACTTACAGCAGCAAGGCTCCAGCCTTCAATTAACCAAAATAAACATTCCCGGGACTAACATCCTTGTCACCTGTGATACGTCTACAGGCAAGCCTCGCCCTTACTTGACCCCTTCCTTCCGAAAAACAACTTTCGACAAGCTGCACAATTTAAGCCACCCCGGCGCTCGAGCTACCACCCGTCTCATAACCGATCGCTACGTTTGGCCCTCTGTCAATGGGGACTGCAAAAAGTGGACACGAACATGTTTAGCGTGTCAGGTACTCCATAATTCCCGTCCATAAGTAAGGAATGACAGCATCCATCTCAGGGCGATTTCTTAAAACATCATGGGACAAGGCCAATATAATGAGGGAGAGGTAATCCTGTATCATTCTTGTCCCTATCTTCCCCTTTATCCTCAGCCTTACACTAAGGTCAAAAATTGCAGGAACTTTAAGGGATTCCTGAGGAAGGTTTCCTGATGATTGCTTCTTTTTCTCTCCAGTTTTCTTCAAGGCTTGGAGAAGTGATGCCATGGTGTATGTTCTTCGAATGATAGTTCAAATCAGATGGCACTTTTCGAGTATTCTTGTAATTGTATTCTTTTTATTGGTTTTTTATATAAAGATTTTTTCTTCGTCTTAAGGTATGATAATAATTGATCCTGTATAATAGAATGTCATTAGTAACTAGAACTAATACTAACTTACGATATAGAAGGGGAAGGTTGTAAATAGACAATAACTGTTAATAAAAAATCACATATCAAGGGGCTCTGATCCACTGGTTTGGTCTGGATGGGACCAAACCAGTGTGGGATCAGTAAAGTTTTTATCCCTTTAGAGATAGCTGAAAACAAACTCATGGATTAAGAGCACTTGTGTGATATAAACAAGTTGTCTTAATCCATGAGTTTGTTTTCAGCTGTCTCTAAAGGGATAAAAACTTTACTGATCTTGTTAAGTCAATTAACATCCTCACCATCGCCCTCCGAAACTTTTATCTCGGAACTCCCCATTTCCCCCGAGGCGCGAGGTTTTTATCATCTTGCTCGGAATTTCCCTAATCATGGCTGGGATTCAGAGAGATGCCCTTCACGTGGAAAGCAACCTTTCTTTCGAGGAATTGTTACAAGATATGCCCTGTATTGACGAAATCGACCCTGTCATGGTCGGACAAGACAGGGAGGCAGTAATGGCAGGCCGAGACCACAGACAGCTCCTTGATCAATTGAAACAAGTTCGATTTGAGCAGGGAGGTGATCGATCTCAAGGTCCTGATTATGCTGAGGGGTATGATCCAGAGGATGACACTCAACTCTCATTGTGTAACCCGTTGATCTGTCATCCCCTGGAGCCATTTTTGTCACCTGTGATACGTCTACAGGCAAGCCTCGCCCTTACTTGACCACTTCCTTCCGAAAAACAACTTTCGACAAGCTGCACAATTTAAGCCACCCCGGCGCTCGAGCTACCACCCGTCTCATAACCGATCGCTACGTTTGGCCCTCTGTCAATGGGGACTGCAAAAAGTGGACACGAACATGTTTAGCGTGTCAGCGCGCTAAAGTATCGCGCCATAATTCTTCCCCTCTAGGCAATTTCGACCTACCACCTGGTCGTTTCAGACACGTCTATATCGACATCGTCGGCCCCTTGCCGATCTGCAACGACTATCGGTACTGCTTGACCGCCATTGACAGAGTCACTAAATGGCCCGAGGTATGGCCAATGCGCTCCATCACCGCAGAAGAAGTAGCAGAAACCCTGACACGGGAGTGGATTGCCCGTTTCGGTGTGCCATCAGTCATTACAACAGACCAAGGAACTCAGTTTGAGTCTGATCTTTTCCGCCGACTTATGACACACTTTGCCACCACCAAGACTAGGACAACGGCTTACCATCCCTGCGCTAACGGCATGATTGAGCGCGTCCATCGCCAGCTTAAAGCTGCGCTCATGTGCCACCAGGACTCGTGGGTCCGCGCACTGCCCCTTGTCCTCCTTGGCATGCGATCAGCTTTCAAGGAAGACCTGAAATCCACTGCTGCCGAAATGGTGTACGGGGAACCTCTGCGGTTACCCGGTGAATTGCTTGTCGCGGCTGACGGACCACATAGTTTAGATGACCCGGCAGATTTTGTTGTACAGCTTCGGCGTAAAATGTCGACTGTACGACCCATCCCGGCATCTCGGCACACACAGCCATCTACCTTTATCTTTAAGGATCTTTCGTCAGCAACGCACGTTTTTCTACGGGATGATTCCGTTAGACGGTCTTTACAGCCACCATATTCCGGCCCATACCAAGTTGTAGATCGGGCCAGTGATGGCAAAACTATGACTTTGGACATCAACCGCAAAACTGTGACCGTTAGTGTAGATCGCATCAAACCAGCACACATGGATCACATAATCCACACCAGCCATGACCTCCCAAACAGGCCCACAGAAACTGCGACACACACGACCCAAGGCCTCCCAAAGAGACCCACAGGGCCTGCCAAATACACAGACACTGCCCCAAAACTGCCGTACACCACGCGGTCCGGTAGACGAGTTAAATTTAAGGATCTCTCCGATTTCGAGTAATCGGTTCGTCCTTCTCCGTGGGGGGGTGGTGTGGCGTTTATGAAAGCACCCTTAAGCGTTGGCAACACAGGGCGTTATGAACGCACCCTCAAGGTTGGCAACACTAAAAGTGTCAGATCAGAAAATTGGAACCGTTAGCCGACAACACGGATTATTACTTATTTTCACAAGTCCATGTTTGCATTTAGTGATTACATGTGGAATTAATTGTGCATTAAACTATCGTATAACGACCGTCCATGCAAGTTTTATTCGTCCTCGTCCTGCAATCTTTTAACAAGGGGGAACGAGCATCTTCTACTCGTGTTCCCCAAAAACTCTTCGATCTAGCACTTGGACTATACCTTACTAATTGAACTCATTATATCTCCTAAACTAAGACCCGATTAAATCTGTGACTTAGCGACAAATTTCGACGAATTGGCGACAAAATATGGCAGAAAACAGATCTTCGCTAGGTGCCTTAGTTTTAGAGATATAAATGTGGCCCTGCTGGGGAGACTCTCCAGACCGGCCACTTATAAACCCTTATATCTTTTGAACCAGTGACCGACAAATTCTGATATTTGGCGACTGATTCCGACTAATTGGCGACAAAATATGGGACAAAACAGATCTTCGCTAGGTGCCCTAGTTTTTGAGATATAATTGTGGCCCTGCTGGGGAGACTCACTCCAGATCGGCCACCTATAAACCCTTATACTTTTTGAACCAGTGACCGACAAATTCTGATTCGACTAATTAGCGACAATTTTTTTGTGTTTTCAAAATTAAAATCCCTGATGGTGGCCCTGCCAGAGTCAGTGACACACCGGGTGGCGGCTGGGAAGTTATTGCCCCCATTTCAAAACACTATAAACTGCGGCGTAGATCAACAACTCCCCCACCGATGTCCAGTCCTACGGCCGCGATGAGAGGGTTGGCGGTCAGACTTTTCCAACGTGGTTTTATTAGTAGGTATTAAGTGATATTATTAGGCACATACAATTTTTTTTTCATCGTAGTTGCTCTTAATCGCTCATTTATTCATCTTTTCATCTTATTTTATATATTTTTAAATATTTCTTATAAAAAACAGGTTTCCGCCGGTATCGGGAGCAGGGTCCAAGCTACAGGTGGTTAGGGCTGCAGAGACAGGAACCTCCTCACAATGCTGGCCGTATCGAGGAGTACTGCCTTCTGAATCTGGCTCTTGATCCAACTGCCAAGTGAGAGCTTCGACAGATGGTCGTCGAGGCTTTTAGCCATCAGGCCATTGGCCGTAACGACAATCGGCACAATGATAGCCGAGTTCACATTCCACATGCTGACAACCTCGTGTGCCAAGTCGAGATATTTTATTTGTTTCTCTTTCTCAGCCTTCACGAGGTTCTCGTCATGCGGGATATATGGTAACATCGACTATCATTGCGCGGCGCGCTGATCGGTCTATCACCACTATGTCAGGCTTATTGGCGACAATAGTCCTGTCAGTAGTGATAGACTGATCCCAGTACAGCGTGACATGGTCTTTCTCGAGAACTGGGTCGGGCACATAGTACTTGTAGTACGGTACCTCAGATTCCACAAGTTCATATTTCAGGGCAAGTTGCTGGTGAATAACCCTGGCTACTTGGTTATGCCTGTGCAAGTACTCGCCGTTAGCCAGACGAGAACAACCAGAAAATTATTTCTGGTATAAATATTAATATCTGATGGACTCACCCGGACGGTGGCATGCCCGACACACGTCCACCGTCCCGTTCTTCATAATGAGTTTTCCTGTAGTTTTTCGTCAGCATAACTTCGTCCATAATCGCACAGACAAAACCTTCAGTTTCCGCAAAGAGGTCGCCGAAACGTAACCAGGACACGGACGCTAGAAAATCTACATCGGGCATGAAGAGCCCGGTAGAAGCGCCCGTGAAGCTCCTTGCCTTGCCATACTTCCTTGCGGTCATCGTTTGTAACTACCACAGGTTTGCGCCAGTTCTCTTTAGCCATGGACAACGGGGTGATTACCTTGTCCATCGCGACCACATCTCGGTGCATACCCACCTCGGGTTTCAAAAAACATTCTCTGTGGCTGCACACCTCGCGGTTGTGGAGGGTCTTCTCGTTTAAAAAGCCTCGACCTTCGCACTTCCGAATCGCTCATTATTACTATGCATAAAACCTGGTGTATATTTGTATCACAGTCTGTGATAAAAATATAAAAAAAAATATAAGAAAATCTTTTTACGTTCTACAAACCTATTTTTTTTTCAGAATTTTCCTTCTCTTACTTTAGAAATTAAAGGAAGGACACATTTTACCACTTTGAAAGTGTCAATCTTCCAAACGATTGACTTTGAAAAAAATGGTTTTAGGAACCTCAAGGTAATTTTTATAAAATTTCTATGTATTGACAGCCCACACGTATAGGTTTGAAGTGTTTTTTGTTTAGTTTCTGTTCCATTTATGGGGTGCCCCTTTTATATTTTTATTATAAAAAGAAAGTCGTGTTAGTTACTTCGCTTATAACTCAAGAACGGCTGAACCGATTTAGCTGAAAATTGGCAGGGAGGTAGTTTAGAGCCAGGAGAAGGACATAGGATACTTTTTTTTTTTTTTTTTTTTTTTTTTTTTTTTTTTTTTTTAGGTAGTAGGTAGGTAGGGTAGGGTAGGTAGGGTAGGGTTGGGTAGGGTAGGGTTGGGTTGGGCAGGGTAGGGTAGGGTAGGGTAGGTAGGTAGTAGGTAGGTAGGGTAGGGTAGGTAGGGTTGGGTAGGATAGGGTAGGGTTGGGTAGGGTAGGGTTGGGTTGGGTAGGGTAGGGTAGGGTAGAGTAGGGTAGAGTAGGGTAGGGTAGGGTAGAGTAGGGTAGAGTAGGGTAGAGTAGGGTAGGTAGGTAGGGTAAAGTAGGGTAGGTAGGGTATGGTACGGTAGGGTAGGTAGGTAGGTAGTAGGTAGGTAGGGTAGGGTAGGTAGGGTTGGGTTGGGTAGGGTAGGTAGGTAGGTAGGGTTGGGTAGGGTAGGGTAGGTAGGGTTGGGTAGGGTAGGGTAGGTAGGGTTGGGTAGGGTAGGGTAGGTAGGGTTGGGTAGGGTAGGGTAGGTAGGTAGGAAAAGTGCATTGCTTTAACTTTTGACAGAACGAAGTCTGTCCGGGCAGCTAGTTTTTATTATAATCGTAAAGCGGTTCACAGAATACATTTACCTATTAAGTTTCAACTGAGTCTAAATAGTTTCGGAATAAAGTGGCTGTGACCTTTGGACGGACGGGCTGACATGACGAATCTATAAGGGTTCCGTTCTTTGCCATTTGACTACGGAACCCTCAAAAACTAGGAACCAAATATCTGTGCGCTGGCCATGGGTAAAAACCTTTGCCCTGTCGTCCCTGGTAATCCTGGTGTGCGCTGGCCTTACAGAGGATATTTGTTTGAATGGATTCAGTCGGTCAGTAACAAACTGGACACAACCAAGAAGTTTCACTACGGTATTTGCTATAAGTTTTACCTATAGATTAGGTTTGAGCTCTGTGGTATAAATCAGACAGTCTAGACTGAGTATCGAGCTTTTCCGCAATACATATTTTTCTGATTTTATTTTCTCCTACTTAAATAAAATGTTTATTCGTTGTCAAGGTTTCGTTTTTATTTATAATAGTATCAGTCGTCTATTTTTATGGCAGCACCTATAGAAACCATTTAAATGAGTGTTGTAAAGCTTCGAAACGGTTTTTGGACAGAAAAAAAATCTATGCAAATAATATATAAAATACGGTGTGTCCTAGCCAAAAAATATCGTAACGAGCAGCATTCCAAGATAGTTTCAAAACGCAAAATTTTTTTTTTTTGTTTTCTTTACTGTTCATACTGCCACTGAGCGTAAACTCCAACTCCTACAAATCCGCCCTTATAGCGATCCACTGACCCGCCCATATAAATAAAGGATGATGATTAGTGTGAAAGTACTTGCATTGTCAATGCGGTCAGGCTAGTCAGCTTCAGCAGACTCCGCAAATAGTCAGGTGCGGTCTACTAGGGCTCTGCTTCACCAGCCAACAGAACACTCGAAGTGTCCTGCACTACGCTGACTCTCCATCCTAGATGAACGCCTACTTTTTTATCTGTCAAATTTGAAGTACCGGAAAACTATTAATTCCAACGCTGGCATGCAGTAATATCTAGGTCCACCCAGCTCAAGCAAGCCCTTTGTGCTTGTCTTGAAACTAATTTCTTCTTTGGGCAAGAATCTCTATCTGCTCATGTACAGGTGGGCAAAAAAGTGTGGAATGAATGAGGTCGCCAGTATCGCAACTGTGCCAACCTGTAATACTACGACTCATCAGATTTTGATACTTGTTATTTTTAGGGATATGATCCCAATTCCAAGTGGGTGGTTCAGTCCCTCGGACGCTACGCAAACACCATGGAAGGCTTCCATGTCCAGTACAATTTTTAGTTCCAACTGTCACCGCTTCAGACTCTTTTTTGCCAAGCTGTAGAAGTTTCAACAATAATGCCAAAATAAAGTGGAGCAATAATAATGAGTGAGGCTTGATTATGTAGTGTAAAACAGTGTGGCAACACCACAAATATCGTTCGTTCGAACGTCGTTTACAAATGCCATGACAGTGACATTGACAACGTCAAGGATGACACTGACAGACGCAGGATCATTTATCAAGCAAGAAGCGTGCGAAGATTGAGTTGTGAGTTGTCTCTAGTTACAAACTCGTTCTCGTTGTTTTTAATTATAGACATTTTCTAAAAACAAAGTGGTTACACATGGCTTCCAATAACAAAGTGGATATCGGGTTCTTAGAAGAAAAGGAGAGTTGGCTATTACACCCAAAGTTCTTTCCAAGCAAAGTAGGAGGGAAACCTGCATGGCTAGATTTAAAAGACTTGCCAAGCCCAAAAGAACTACAGTGCAAAAAATGCAACGATCCGATGGTGTTCCTCTGTCAGGTATATTTTTATTTTATTGAAGCAACAATGTTTAGATATCGCAAAATAAAAAAATGTAGATAAACAAAGGTTATAAAAAAGTATTATTTGACTTTTACATTTCAGATTTATGCGCCATATGAAGAATCCAGCACAGCTTTCCATAGGACAATATTTTTATTTGTATGCAGAAATGGAGCATGTTGTCAAACAAATTGTTCAGATAATTTCATTGCGTTGCGCTGCCAACTTCCAAGGAAGAATGATTTTTATTCTTTTGAACCATATGAAGAAATAGAAACTGAAGTATGTTTTCCAATAGAAAAGTCCTGCTTTACCAGAGGCAAACTTTTGCTACTACTATTTAAAGTCCTTTTGCCGTAAGATGGTGCGGGTGACATTAGATGAAACTTTCCTTTTTACTCTTGAATCTTACACTGATTCTCAATCATGGCTCAATATTTTAGCTGCACTCTGAATACCATTGTCGTAAATTACGGAATCAATAATAACTGTAGTAAATTTATTGAAAAGGAACGGTTCATCTAGTGTTTTTCACACCATCTTACATTGATAGGATGTTAGAATGTCATGTATAATTAGAGTGTATGTGTAATTAAACAAGTTGATAAAAAAATTCTATTCCATCCTATTCGCTAACCAGAAATTTGGAAATCATATTTCCTGATGACATACATTATTTAGTACTTATTATGATTTTTTGCAGGATTTTCCAATGGAAGAGTGGCCCAAATTATGCAATCTCTGTGGTAGTAAAGGCCCTTCACATTGTTCCAAATGCAAAAAGGCTTATTATTGCAGCCGTAAACATCAAATCTTAGACTGGCAAAAAGGTCACAAACAAATATGTCCAGAGTTACAGGTGAGGTCACCTTCAGATCTAGAGATCTCTATCCATATTATTCAGTAGTAGTGTGAACATGAACTAGCATTTGTTTTCATGGATGTATGTATCCATCTTTTGCAGACAGCTGACAGAAAACCTAACAATTTTATAGTGACAGAAGCAGGAAAATCTGTTCTATTCAAGGAGTGGGATCTCATAGTAGATGAAGAAGATGAGGTAGGTACTCAAAATTTATCAATGAAAATGGTAAAGTACATTATGGTTGTAAAGAAATGTTGAAATTGTGATTTTTCAGGAGGATCCCAAAGATGTGAATGTTGATGAAGAAATGGATAAGTTAAGAAAACTGATGGAAGAGAAAAGAGGTGGTACATTAAGCAATGTGAGTGAAGATGAACTGGAACAGTACACTAAGTCAATGCCTGAAGATAAAGTCTTTAATAAATTCAACAAAACGGTGGCTAGACACCCAGACCAAGTGTTGAGGTATGACAGAGGTGGTCAACCACTGTGGATTACTGGTAATTCTGGCAACAGCATTGTGAATATACCAAACTGCCAGTACTGTAATGGGGAAAGACAATTTGAATTCCAGGTTAGTTTTATTACATATACTGCATACATCATCATCATCTACCTAGCCTTCTCCAAACTTTATTGGGGTCGGCTACCAGTCTTACCGGATGCAGCTGAATACCAGTATTTTACATGGAACAACTGCTTACCTGACCTCCACAACCCAGTTATTACTGGGTAATACGATACCCCCTAACAGCATTGGTTGACAGACTGCGCGAATAATGCGCGAATATTGGATACTAGCTGTCCGGCGCAACTTCGTTTGCTTCACATTTTCCCCGATTTCGCAACATTTTTCATTGCTACTCCACTCCTATTGGTCGTAGCGTGATGATATATAGCCTAGAGCCTTCCTCGATAAATGAGCTATCTAACACTGGAAGAATTTTTAAAATCGGACCAGTAGTTTCGGAGCCTATTCAATGCAAACAAACAAACAATCAAATCTTTCCTCTTAGTTTAGATGTAAAATGTGTATAATAGTAGTTTAAATAATGACTTTTCTAAATAGTAATTCCTATTACAGATAATGCCACAACTTCTCAACTTTATTGATGTTGGTATAGAACTCAATAGCATTGACTGGGGAGTACTTGTAGTTTATACTTGTAAATCAAGTTGTGATCAAGGACCAGCATACAAAAACGAAATCATTATAAAACAAGATTTATCTAGTTAAATATTAATATTTACTTTTAAATAAAATTATAGCTACAAATGTTTATTTTTCTTTCACCGGTACCTTCCCATAGTCTTCTGATAGGTAGGTCATTAGGTCATTTAGTCCTGTAAACTCTGTTCTTGATGTAGGTGGATTATTCTTTCGTAAAACGGGTAACATGTTACCCATTTTTATTCTGAACTCCTTCAGCTGTAATTTTTAAATGATTAATTAATTAGTTTAGTAAGTAGGTAGATGGAGAGTAGGTAATCAATTCTGGGCAATATATATATATATATTATTACTTTTATGCCTATAATCCTTAAAGAGTTAGGCACAGGTGTACCTAATCACACTGCTCAACCTGGGAATCAAACCTAGAAACTCATGCTTAGCAGTTCCACTTTCCAAACCAACTAAGATTAATATATAATAATTTGTTTTTATTACTTACAGTTTTGGCACCTGATAGTTTCCATATCCCATAGCACAAACATGTAGTGCCTGTCATAGCATAAACAGTGCCCCAGCCTAGAGCCCTTAAAGCGAGGATAGCACCTGCATCTGCTAACTCGGGACTGCCATGTAAGCCTTGAAAAAATAAAAAGATAATTAAAAATAACAACATAACCAATATGACTGTTGGTAGGCCAAGAAATGGGTTATTATTACCTTTGTTAAAGTATTTAGGATCTGTTTTCTTGGCTGTAGACAGTGTAGCACCAAAGCCTACAAAAGCAGAAATCCCAGCAACCGTTGCCAAAAATGCTCCAGCTGTAAATTGAAATAATCATAAAACAAGCACCTTAAAAAGTAAATAAGCTTAGTATTCTTGTTAGATATATAAGGTCATCTTAATTTTTAAAACTTTTAGCAAGTAAAAATAAATACTAAGCCAGACTTTGCTCTGGATATATTGTAACAATCTATCTTAGGGTGATTTACTTGCATACAAGTGTAACTAATAATTTAACGAGATAAAGAAATATGTAGATGAAGGTTAAACTAATAAGTACAACAAATCAATTCAGTGATGAATCTGCCAATATTTTGAAAAAAGTTATAAAAATATACAAAAAAAAAAACTGTAGTTTAGGATTTTTTGTTTTCTGTAGCATGAAACTGTTTTATGTCCATAATAAATAAAATAATAAAAAAAATGACTTCTTAGCATTCAGGGTGTTATTATGTTTATCGGGATTGATTTATCATCTGCCTATAAGTAAAAGGTTCACTTTACTGAAGCAGTTATGTGAGTGAGAAGCATGATACGAAAGGTTAGAATAAAACTATTATATAAGTTTGTGCACATTTTTGAGTACTACTTAACTTTTATACGGTGGAGACGCTCTTCTTTCTCCACAGTATCCATCGCTTTACATACTATTTTTATTGATATTTTCTTTTCACCGCGGTTTCCAACATGAATACCATCTGATCTGTCAATGTCAAGCGTCTAGTTGACACTTGACAATTGACATTAATTTATTTTATCATAGTTGTCCTTGTCAGTGACAGTCAATGATAGATCACAGCTGGTGGGTTTGATTGACATATGAAGACTTAAGATTATGTCAGCTGTTGAGTTTGACAAAAGTGTCAAAATGTACATTGCACATTGTTTACAGATCTAAAATAATAAAATTATCAATATGGGAAAAGAATTAAAGGGCGTCAAAAAATTCGTCAACATTGTTGTCAATAGGAAAAATTCCCAGAGGTCAGCCCTCAGCCCCCATATTCACAAACGCTCGGATTCGATTTTGATTCGGAAAGTCGTATGTCTATCTCGCTCGCTTTCGTAATGTCAAAACAAGATAGGTAGACATACGACTTATCGTATCGAAATGGAATCTGAGCGTTTGTGAAAACGGGGGCTGGGCTGGTCACTTGAAGAGTCGACCAACTGAATGGCAATAACCCGAAATATTAGGTGGACACTCGAACCCAATGGTCTTTTATCATTTGTGACTATGCTGTATCCGGACCTTAATAGTGGTATAACTTTACTACTTCACTAAATCTGGAAATACCCCTTGCTCCGAACATACATAAATAAAAATCAAAGCTAAATACGGTGCTATTGTCTTAATGATTAATTGACAAACTTTAGCAGACACGCCCAAAAGGTCTAGTATCACCAATTTTAACGAAAGCACCGAATTACCAATTAACCTGTTTTTAAACTCGCCAGTCACCCTGAAACATTCAAAACATGTTCGTGTTATGATTTTGTGCTTTAGCAGAACTTCATAATTCCATTTTGAACTTAGATTATCTGTGACATTTATCATTGATTGACACTGTCAAGAGGACGTCATGTGTCAAAAGCCATCAATATTTATCTCTACGCTAATTCTAGGTTAGCTTTTCTTGATCACTTGATTAAACTAATAAAATCATTATAAAAATGAAGAATAAAACAAATATTACTGACTTGTTTCGTGAGGCTAAGTCTAACCAGAGCTATGTTAAAGTATGTGCTCCCATGGTCAGATATAGTAAAGTGCAATTCAGAACTCTAGTCAAAAAGTAAGTTACTTGTTGTTATCAAGCTCAGAGGAAGTCTAAAGAAATTCTAGTTTTAAAACTTCAAAGGATTGGTTCTAGTATATATAAGTTTATAGTCGTAAATAGTAGCAGCATAGTAGCAGTAGCAGTGTCCTAGAACAAAAAATCCGAAGACATGTAACATCTACCAACCCGCACTGGGCCCGCGTGGTGGATTACACTTTACAGCACACTGAGTGGGCTGTAATCCAGCGGAGTGGGCCCCACTCTTCTCATAGAGAGGAGGCCTGAGTCCCAGCAGTGGGAACATTATAGGCTGATGATGATAGTAGCAGGTAGTGTGGACCATGTTAGGGTGTTAACATATCAATCGATCGATGGAAAAATGGATTAGTCGACGTCGATCGATAATTTCTACTAAACTCGTCAATCTTAACGATCGATTGTTGACTAAGCCATTATACCATCGATCAAGGGCATCGATTTACGAGCTATTAGTGTGGTAACCCCTGTAGATATAAAAAAAATCTAAGTTCAGAAGGTTGCGTAGTGGCGGTAGCTTGCAATGTGCTAATCATGATGCTGTTTGTTTCAGCTATGGGGTAGATTTATGCTTCTCTCCAATGATATTAGCAGACTCGTTCTGTCAAAATTCAAAGGCGCGTTTCAATGAGTTTGCAACTACAGTCAATGATACCCCATTGATTGTGCAGTTTGCAGCTAATAATCAAGATGATTTTGTAGATGCATCCAAACTGGTTTACGCATATGCAGATGGTGTGGATTTAAACTGTGGTTGCCCACAAAAGTGGGCTATGAAGGATGGTTATGGCTGTGCACTTTTATCAAAACCTGAAATAATTCATGACCTAGTAAAAGGTATCAGGAACAGTTTACCTAATAACTTTAGTGTGTCTGTCAAAATAAGGATATTGAAAGAATTGAACAGGACCATTGGAATGTGTCAGCAGTTAGAAAAATGTGGAGTAAGTTTTTTGACAGTTCACGGAAGAACGCCAACACAGAAAAGTGGTGATAAAGTAAATGCAGCAGCTTTACGTGATGTTGTTGAGTCAGTACAAATACCCATCATTGCAAATGGTGGGATCAAGACATTGGAGGATGCAGATGATTTGCACAAACAAGTGAAATGTAGTGGTGTTATGGCTGCCAGTGGGCTTCTTACCAATCCAGGATTATTCAGTGGAGCAATGAGGACTCCATTAAGTTGTGTAAAAATGTGGATGGATATGAAAGATCAAGATAGTGATAAAATAACATTTCAGTGTTATCATCACCATTTAGTGTTTATGTTAGAGAAAGTGTTGACAAAACAAGAAAAATTGGTGTTCAATCATCTGAGTACATTTGAAACGGTTGACAAGTTTTTGAATGAATATTTAATCAATTCTGTAGTTGATAGATTAGAGTTTAAGTATAACCTAGATGAATTTGTTGATTGTGAATTTGCTAATGAAATAACACTTAAACATTCCAGTAAATGTAGGGGCTGTGGGAAAAGTGTGTGTTATTGTATTTGTAATAAATATGATTCTAATAGAACAGATGGGAATTATTTTGTATCTTGTATAAAAGATAGTGATTCTATTGATTATTTGGACTTAAATATATTTGATGAAACTTGTTAAATAGTTGTGTATTTTGAAATATATATATATATTTTTAACAAACATTTTGAATTATCTATTTACTAGCTTTTGCCCGTGGCTTTGCTCGCGTCAATTTAGAATTTGACAATTACCGTCTCGGACACGTGGCGCCATCTATTACCATAAGAATGTTATTGTTGTTTTCCTCCCGCGTTAGTAACATTCAAATATTTTAAAACCAAATGATTTTAAAAGAGTAACCATGGAGTTTCTTGCCGATTCTTCTCCATAGGAAACGACCAACCCGAACCGAGCACCTTTTTGTCGACGTTTTATTAAGTGCCCCTGTAGGCATATGTAAAATAAAATATGTGTATGATTTTGATTTCTGATTTTGCTTACCATCTCAGACCCCACATGCGGGACTAAGATGCAATCAATCGAAAAAATCAATTTACTTAAATTAAACTAAGCTACCCTACACCTTACTGTAACGAGAAAAAGTCTAGTTAATTTTTACATAATATCATACTACTATATATTATTATGGACATAGCCCATACTATTATGGGTATGTACTACATAATCATACTGGCAAATCGTGTGGTGTGGTTGTTTGGTGAGAGCGCGAAATTCAAAGTCACACCAACAGCCAATGTAATGGACTAAACTTAACGTAAGTTTAAAATTACGGAATTTATGAAAAACGACTAACTTCAATATTTGGTTGGTTTACCGTAAAACGATAGATCAACGATATTCCATACACTTTTTTTTCCATACTTACACATGTTTTTACGTACACTTTTACAAGTCGTCTTTTTTAAAACCAGATGAGGTCGATGTTTCGTACCTGACTACTCTGAGAAGAAACAGCCGAAACAAACTCGGAGGTCACAGTCTCTTTTTTAAGGTCCAGACATAATCTTGCCCAACTTACATGAGGCCTATGCAGATAATTGTCTGATGTGGTCTTTTGAAGAAAGAACCACGCAGATTTAAATGGGCCTGTCCAGCCAGTGCAAGCATTTGTCAATTATTGTGTAGTTCGACTCATAACCAGAGGTCGGAATTAGGTAGAGTTATTTGTGTACCTACACTGATTTCATACAGCGAAAGAATAAAGTGGATATGCCTCAAATCCCGAGATTAATTATAGAGAGCAGAAAAATCCCGTGATTTATTAAATAAAAAAGTTATTTACTTTTACACAATTTAAACCATCCAGCATCGAATGTCCGAAGTTGCAAAATTCCAATGCGCACACGCAAGGGAAGATCCATATTAATATCAACATTTCGATGCGAGTACAAAAATAACTCTACCTAATTCCGACCTCTGCTTATAACTCAAGGAGCTCCACGACACGACGAACAATACCAAAAAAGAAAGAACATTTGTGTAGGTCGAATAATAGTACTCAAACTGCCAGACAATCGTTAAAACCAAAGAGACAAAAAAAACAAACAAAAAAAAAATACCCACAGGGTCCTCACATTCACGCTATTCAAATAAAATAAATCACACCTAACAATTCAAAACAATAAAATGAAATAAAATTAATATTCATGTCAAATCATTAAATGTAACAGTGTACGAGTAGGTAGGTACCTAAACAAGAAAAAAATACTTAAAAAAAACGGGTTGCACTCCGGAAGTGCCGGCAGAAGTGAAAACTTGAATATTTACGTCGTGCATTTTTGATATTTTGGAATAGTTAGGGAATAATTTTGCACGAATTGCTTTAATTATCAGTATTTATAAGTACTATCATTTATGTGATAAAATACAATATTCATTTATTGCGCTATCGTACATAAACATGACAATTTATATTACATTATAAATGTATCACGTCAATCCAATCCATCTTACGTATTTTACCTCTTTGGAGAAACCGAAGGTTTTGTTTGTGTATAAGATAATTATCCAGTTTTGGAAACCCAAACTCACTGACATGTTATAAAGTTCAAATTCCTTCGTAACCTAATGTCAATCGGTCTTACGATTTTACGATCAGGACACGTGTCCTGACGCGAGTTCAAATTTTTTTACCATCACAAAAGTGCACAACGCCGCTAAAGAAGTTTTCACTTTAATGAACATAGTCTTTTAAAGTCCAGTTTTCTGCCTAGTCAATGTACCTATTTGTACAATGCCTGCCCCCTTGTTCTCTCGTCCTTCCACCCTTATTATGATGTGGCCAAAATACATTTTGATGCCTGTACGTCACGACTTCGTGTTCGCGTTTCGCTCGACTGGAGAGAGTTTCGTCCAGGCAGACTTAAATATGGTAATGGCCATGAGATCTTGAATACTCTTCCAAATTATTATGTCTTCATTTGTTCACCTAAGCGAAATTAAATACAACGTAAATTATTGTAGCGGTAGTGTAACCAAATCGCTCGGAATTGTCGTAGTCCAAAAAGAGTGAGATTGTCGACTTGAAGCTCAGAGAAGTCCAAATTTGTAAACATAGCCAATAAATTCAAAGTAAATTACTTAATTTTATCCTTTTTAGTTGTGGTAGGTATCTCACAAATCCTTACCTAGTATGAATTTTACTTTGTAATTAGATGTTATTAGCACACCATCCCTAAAGACGGAAAAGAAAAAAAACCCATATTATTGTTGAGGATAGCTCAGAAAGTATTCGGTTCTTTCCGAGCTATACTCAACAATTCCCTGCAAAGTTAATAAAACTTCTATGGGACTACCACGTGAGCTCAGAGCTTCTTCTACCAAATGAAAAATAATCATTTAAATCGGACAGTAATCACGGAGAAATTAGTGAACAGACTTAATCTCCTCCTCCTTTTTCAGAAGTCGGTTAAAATACAAATGTACGAAACTGACCGACAGCCTACTGACACTGACAAACAATATTGACGCCTTGAAACAGTGACACGGTTAGCCCCGAAGGAGATGGCGGGACGAACTGGATGTCTTCCTTGATAATTGGAAAGAAGCAGCATAGAATCGTTACCGATGGAAGGAATGGAGGGAGGCCTTTGCCCAGCAGAGGGACAATACAGGGTAGCTATAATATAATAATAAGTCAATTCGCTGCAATGAGTTGAAATTCTTACACGAATAAAATGAGTATTCTATCTTATAAAATCTGTCTTTTTGCCACATGAAACTTTTACACTGTCTCTGGGGGGGCCTAAACTGCCTTTCTTTATTTTTAGTTACATTGACTAATTATCTACCCGTGTTACGTAGAACAGCAGGTCAGGCGGGTCACAGTTAGTCTGAAAAGCCTTTCTAATTTAGATTTTATCATCCCTCACTCATACTTAATCAACCGAAAATATAATTCCAAGAAGTTGTGTAAGTAAGTTACCTCGGACTTTAATTGCTGTGTTAAGTTACAATTACAACTTCTACGTGTAGCACAGAGTGTGTAAACCGCCTATTAGAGAGCACATTAAGTACAAATTTACTACGCTTATTTTAAAAAAATACAGTGAGAACGAGGATATTAGATGAGCGTGACTTTATGGTAAATAGTATGCATGTAATAGCATTCAACTTTTGGGCAATTTTCACGATACGAGCGACGATATGAGCAGTATTCACGTTTTAAGTGTGTATTGATACTTGCAGATAATATAAAAAAAAATATTTGCCTATGAATAGGTAGTTACCAATATTTTTAAACGCCAACCCACATAAGGGATTTGACCTTTATTTTGCGGCCACCCCATATAAAAAAGTCCGCAAAAGATATAGAAGAAGGTCTCAAACGTAACTACGTTTAATTTTCGTTCATTGCCGAAGTTACGTTTCGGAGAAAGAGAGTAGACCTCAAGGAACGATTTTATTCAAAGTAGTTTTTTTTAATACACTTCCTCGAAAACTGGCTCTAATAGCACTACTATTAAGTTTAGAATCCATGTGTATTTCGCAATCGTGTTTTTTAGGGTTCCGTAGCCGAATGGCAAAAAACGGAACCCTTATAGATTCGTCATGTCTCTCTGTCTGTCCGTCCGTCCGTATGTCACAGCCACTTTTTACCGAAACTCTAAGAACTATACTATTGAAACTTAGTAAGTAGATGTATTCTGTGAACCGCATTAAGATTTTTACACAAAAATAGAAAAAAAAACAATAAATTTTGGGGTCCCCATGCATAGAACTGAAAACCAAATATTTTTTTTCATCAAACCCATACGTGTGGGGTATCTATGGATAGGTCTTCAAAAATGATATTGAGGTTCTTAATATACTATGAAAAACCAATTTAGTTTTGCGGTTGAGTGGAAGTTTACTAACTAATACTATTTACTAATGAATGACAGTTCAAAATATTGTTTGGGGCTATGGAACCCTGTGTGCGAGTAAGACTCGCACTTGACCGGTTTTTTTTAATATTTTTTGTCAGTCTATTCTTTCCCACTGCTGGGCAAGGGCCTCCCCCATTCCTTTCCAACTCTCCCGGTGTTTTTGTATTCTCTGACCAATCATTCGGGAACGAGTACAAATCGTCAAGCCAGCGTTTCTTAGGCCTGCCTCGCAGACTAATCGCTAATTTCTAAAAATGTTTTATTTTCACAGATATAACTATAAAATTGTATTTCAATTCCTATAGTTGACTGTGGCGATAAATGCTCTTAAGTCGCTGGCCGGCCGGTGATTATTTTGTTTTTATCTCGGCTACAATTTCATGAAAAAGTCATTCATCATCATCTGCCTAGCCTTTTCCCAAACTATCTTGGGGTTGGCTTCCAGTCTAACCGGATGCAGCTGAGTACCAGTATTTAACATGAAGCGCCTATTCCGATAGGCGCTACCAAAGGGTACTACCCAGTCACTGGGTTGTTAAGGTCAGCCTCAACAACCCAGTGACTGGGGAGTACCCTTGGTAAGACTGGATGTCAGACTTTTGGCTTCTGACTAGGTACTCGTAACGACTGTCAAAGATCTACAAATGACAGCCGGGATCAACGGCTTAACGTGCTTTCCGAGGCACGGAGGAAACTCAGTATTTATAATTATGGTCACCCATCCACGGACCAACCTCGGCAAGCACGGCCTAACCTTAAAGATCGATCCGTGCGGCTGTTATTATTTAGCCACGAGCCCTTTCATGACATAGTCATTCAATGGGATTAAATGAACGTAGAGAGTTGTATTGATCATTTTAACTCTTTAAAGCTATATTCGTTGCGTAAGACATGTTAATTACAAAAAAAAATAGGAATATCTGAATTTTTCGGGCTTGCCTGATATCGTTGGGTTGGAGTCTCTCTTTTTAATTATTCTTATAAAACTTTTCTACAACCTCCTCGATACTTGGTTTCTTGGATAATCCAATCTGGTCCTTATCACAAGATAGGACTGCGGTGTCGTCAGCTTAGGTTGCAGTTACAATTTGCTTCGAGTTAGGTCAGCAGTGTAGACTGTGTCTGAATAGGACCCAGCACAGAACCCTGCGGTACTCCAGCTTCTATTGGATAGAATAAAATGAGGACAGTCAGTCCAAAAGAACTTTAAGGAACGAGTCCCAGTCAGTTTACGATGGTGTAGTGTAACCTTAAGTTAACACGAGAATTTTCCGAAGCATCAGTTCTGCATCAGTTTATGTATTTCGCTCACCTGAAAAAAAAAGTTTGATGTACAGCTTGCAAAGGAGATAAGTACGTAGGAGATAAGTAAGTAGTAGTTGGTTCCTTATCTCCTTTGCAAGCCGGACATACTAGCTTTTGATATGGGGCAGGCGTGTGGATTCTTGGGTGTGTGTAGGTACTATAATTATTAGCCAGGTACGTTATTATATTATATTACGTTAGTAGCTACCAAAATCTTCTAATTATCGAACCTACTACCATACCGACTGAATAATTGAATCCGATTGACGCAGGAAAATATTAGGTATCTGGAACTGGGATGAGGACTGCACCTAGCAGTAAGTCAGTAAAGATTATTTATGTAAAAAATCTTGTTCGGAATTGAACCCAGAAATATATAATATCTATGACTATCATTCGACTCCATTTATACCCGTACACCCCTCTGGTAGACTTTTACAGACATGAGCAAGAAATAAATCACTATCGTACCTAGGTACTAGTAATGAAGTAAAAAATTTTAGAGTGGTTGCTTGATTGCGTCTTACCAAACCCAAGAAGGGTTTGGTAATTGAGATTTCTAAGGCAGAAGAGTCTAGCTAGAGTATGGTGTGGTAGATAATAAATTGAGTGATCATCTTGCTTATTTTTCGAATTCTATGAAAGAATTAGAAATGATCAAATTAATGGTAAAAAAACAGCGAGGGATTAATGGTAGTGTCAGTTCTAAAGGTATGTTCTAATGTTCCTACCTACTTTTCGAAGAATGTCAATGAAAAATATTTATGCACTTAATAACACCAAGTATAAATGACAAAGTAACAACTAAATCTCTATGATTAATACCTATAACTGTATGTTCTATGAGTGTCTCGTACATTTGCACGTATTTGCATAACGAGTTTTGAATAAAAACTGAAAAGCTCTTGTTAGAAATATTTACAAATAAGCATCTAAGTATTTTTTAGTGAGTAGGCAATCGAATATTTTTGTTGAAAGTTTAATATACGGGTTTTGTTGGCACACGTAAAGTATGGAAAAACGCATGCCATTAAAAGTGGTAGTAGTGTACCTATGGTCAGCGGTAACACACATTGGAGCATGCGTGTTGCGGTGTTGGATACCGTCAGTGTGGAGGACTCACGCGCACACATTGGTTCAGTCCCCTGTTGGTGAAATTCCCGCGCTTTTTGACTAAATATTTATATACAGAAGTGGAAATTAAATATTACATGTTGGTGATTTTTAACCGAAACAGTGAGTGAAATAGAGTTTTCTTTATTTATTTTAATTTATAGGGAGCAATCACAAGTTTTTTATTTTACTTTTCAGTACCTTTATATGTTTTTGAGAATTTTTATTTTCTATATGTATGTGCACCTAATGATTTTTTTACAGACATATGTAGAAGACGACCTATAGTTTATGTAACTAGGTATACTTATTTGTTTCAAAAGAAAGGGGTTTTCAGGAATCAACGTACCGTATTTTAAAAACTTAGCATGATACGTATACGTACGTATGATAGATAGTACGTATTTCATATTTTTTTACAATAACAATTTTCCGTTTTAAAAGACATCCGGTAAATCACAGGTATTCGAGTAGTATAAAGCTATAAATTTCAGCTAGTAGTTGCTCAGAGTGATAGGTCAATTTTATGCTACATGTATAATTTTTCCTATCCCAATATTATCATCTATTGGATTACATTCTGTGCTCCTTTGTAGAGGTTTAATTTTCTAATAATGTGGGTAACATCGTTTTCGGGAGTCCTTTTTAAGCTGAAAGCATTCTAGTACCCAACTTTCTTATCGAAAATATAGCGTTATGTTAACCTTAAATATTTTCTGTATTTTAAGCGGTAGAAATTATTTTAATAATTAAATCGTTTGTTCGCGATATGGTGTGGGTTAGTAAATTAAGTCAAACAAGATAGGTACACCGAACTTACTTCATTCACAGTCGAGAAATCATAGTGAAGCGATCTTCTCACGTCTGTAATATCCTTAATGGCAACTTAAATTAGAAGTTCCAGTTTTTCGGCAGAGCATGTTCCTATTCTTCTTCTTCGTCGATGGCAAGACAATTTTTATATTTTTCTAGCTCCGAATTTCGTCACTTCCACCGAGTCGTCGGAGGCAGCGTAGAGGACACTTCGGCTCCTTGTTTTTGGGGTAAGGGGGTAGGATAGGAGGTAGAGCATAGTTTGTGGCTCAGCTCCAAATCCACACCCTGTTGCTGTTTCATTGAGGTAGTCCCATATGTTTCTATTTCCAAAGTACCAAGGTGGGTAAGGATTTTAGGATTCTAAAAGTCGGCCAAGTCAGGATTTCGTAGAAGTTAAGACTGATGATGTTTTGAATAAAAAAGTGTATCTACATAAATACTTAGCCGAGCTGTGAATTGAACTTTTGATCAAACATAAATAAATCCATGTTTATCTATGAGTCCAACAACTTCTATAGTGTTTGCATTTAGTCAAGTGGGAAGTAAGAACTAGAATATTAGAACTAAAAAAAAACAAAGTTCTCTCATGCTGTGCCTATGTTTATACAAATTTACTTTTACTTTCGGAAAGATCAAATATTTTTTGAGCCTGGTTGGCATATTTTGGTACGTTCTTACCGGTTGAATCTCCTATATCATCAAACTGTATACACCTAATGCTGAGTGTATCTCTCCTCCATTGCAAGCTACTTAACCCGGTCGTAGGCCTCACTCACTCTTGCCAGCTCCTCAGACAATGTCGTCGGTTCACCTGACTGAAGTCCTGCCTACATCAATTATGTACAACCTGCAAAAACCATACCTGACTTTGCCTACTTGACTCCCTAGGATTTCCAAATTGCGATTTTAGAAGCACCCAAGGGCAGTAGGGAGGTAATTAAATTAACTACACGTAATCACTAAACGAATTTTCTTAAATTTTCCCCATTATTATTCCACTTGAGCCTGAACAAAATTGTTACTGCTAACAAATAAAATAATTGAACTTGGTAAACCTAACCCTAATTGTTGCCCTGGACTTTAAATCGGTATACTACACAGGGATTGTGCTTAGAAAAATCATTTCTTATCGTGTACTAAAGCACCTCAACGCCCCCGAGGAGTAAATTCTTTGGCAGTACCATGTCCATGGGGTAGGGAACTCTATCAGACCCTATCAATAGCCACTATTTAGCTTACGGCAACGCTGTCAGTCTCATTGTCTGTCTATCACTGGGCGTGTGTCCCTGCTTACCGCTTTCGAACCGTTTTATCTAGCCAGTTGAAATATATCAAAATGCATGTAAAGTTACGCCCAAAAAATCTAAACTAATATTATAAAGAGCAAAGATTTGATTGTTTGTTTGTTTGCATTGAATAGGCTCCGAAACTACTGGTCCGATTTGAAAAATTCTTTCAGTGTTAGATAGCCCATTTATTGAGGAAGGCTATAGGCTATATATCATCACGTTACGACCAATAGGAGTGGAGCAGTAATGAAAAATGTTGTGAAAACGGGGAAAATATGACGCAAACAAAGTTGCGCCGGACAGCTAGTATTGAATCAAAAAGAGTGTTTCAAATAACTTTTTATTCATACTTTTCAGTAGTGTTTATATGAATGTATGTGTGTAACTGCCCCGTTGGTCTCGTGATCGCAAGCGCGACACCTGAGCGTGGGGTCTTGAGTTCGATTCCCGGTTCGGGCAAAAAGTGCTATTGGTTTTTTCCAGTAGTTGCCCGGAGTTTGGAAGTTGGCGGTATGATACCCCCGTGCCTCGGAAAGCACGTGAAGCCGTTGGTCCAGCGCATGATCCCTCTCCGGTCGTGTCGGATTACCGTCCCTTCGGATATGAGAGTGAGGAAACAGAGAGTGCATATTATAGTGCACTATAATATCTCCCGCGCCGATGGCTAATCTTCACTAAGATTGGCCGCCATGACCAAAAACGGTCAGAAGGAATATATATAAATGGATATTCTCACTATTCTACTGGTCTGGCCGTAGAATACTAAAGCGTTAGAATCATGCTTGCATTTCTCTTCTGTGAGAAATTATAGTCGAAGGTATAGTTCGGTTGCAGTATTCAAACAGAAATACACAGTTGTACACAATATTGCAAGCCTGAAATATTACCCATACATACATATCCGCTAAGTAAACAATAGACGTCATGACAAGTAGGACAAGAAAGAGGCTTGCAATGTTTCATGGATCACGGGTTATTAATCTTAATCTTAAAATACCTTCACGAGTTAATTGATATCGGCAAATCGGTAATTAACGTTACAATACGACAGCATCGATAGCATGTGTATACTGGTTACTGGAATATGCTGTAGATAATTGATAATGTACTAGAAACTAATCTGACCCTAGCTTTCTTTTTTTTAGTAGTAAGCTATTTGGATAAAGCGTTTTGACGCTATTTTTTAACACAGGTACCTATTCATGCAAAGTTTTTTTACGCATCATATTTGTTTTCGCAAGAACTACTTATACCTACTCGTTGTGGTTTTAGCCGCTCCTTTCTTTCCGAGTCGCCTATTAAAACATAAAGAAGCTCCGCCTGAATCATGTGTATAGAGTTTGAAGTAAAGCGCTACAGATGTTATCACCTTACCGCGGACTTGATCCCCACAGAGCAATGTGGTAAACCAATAAATCAGCAAGCTCTCACCTTAAATACTCGGACAATGCGCTTTTTACACGTTTTGATCTTTTAACTTGCAATGGTATGTTTGATGCAAAGATGAAAGTAAGTACATAACGTATACTGCTAATGAATTGATAAAATGAGCATGCTTTCATTCACACACAAAACATTGCATACCAATATCAAGTACTCACTTAAATAACGACGTTTTAGGTTAAGTCTAACTGTCAAGAGACGTACGTAGGAAGTGTACGAGGTTTAGGTTGGCGAGATGATGCTTCCAATTTTCTTCTTGTTTGATTAGACCTATTTGCTCTACACTTTCACGAGTGGTGCTACTTTAAAAACGTTGACCTGGCCGGGTGTGTTTGGTTAATTTAGCCTTTACTGGCGTGCGAGACATCGGGCGTGCATGTCACTGCTACAGCACAGATACCGAGCATAGGCATCTATTTGTACGATCGGCGAGGAATTAAAAGTGTGCCACAAACATAGCGTGTTTACAGACGTCCGAGTTTGGTTCCGTGTTCACCGGATCACTGTTGAACACCCATCCAAATTACTCAAAAATTGCGTGAAAGAAATTCTTATATTATTTCTCTAATCCATTTTGTAACGGTGTGTTTTCACAGACTATTATCAAGTGTGCTATGAGTGCGATTAGATTGTTTATTGTAAATTGTTCAACTTAATGTTTATTATCTTTCTTTTACATACCTAATTTCTTATCTTACATTCACAAAAATTTGAAAAAGCTAAAGAAGTTTTGAAAATCTAAGCATACATTCAAAACTAAATTACAATACTTCACTTGTACACAATGAGAAAAACGAAGAACTTAACAGTAAACGTCTAATAACGAAATTGAGCAGCGATAAAATTTAATTGTTAATGGATTTCTCTTTCATTGATATTTCAGATGTGTGAATGGCTGTCGCACGGCGAGTGGTGCGATGTGAAACTCCTGTGCGGCGGGCGCGCATTCAGCGCACACCGCGCCGTGCTCGCCAGTGTCAGCGCTTTTCTCAGAGTAAGCAAATACTTCCCAATGTCGTTCTACAAAGCTTTTATGAAATTTATACATAATCGTGCAATGACTAATTAGCAACATTTTCTTTCAGCGGCTTCTACTTTCTTGTCCCACAGATGAATCGCCGACTTTTATCGTTTTGCCAGATTTTGACCTCGAGGCTATGTCATCTGTACTTTATTACATTTATAATGGGGAAGTCACTGTACAAAACGAAAAACTTGAAATGTTTCTAGAGATTATAAAAGCCATGCAAATATTTGTTGACACTCAGAATTTACCGCGAATGTCTGATACATTGGAGTATAACAATTTCAATTTAAGTTTTCAATATGAAACGGATCTGTCAAAAACGAATGTGTATACTTTAGGATTTGAAGGCTGTAGAGATCAACGATACATAAATATAAAGAAAGGCAAGGAAATCCAGGATGTTTTACAGTATTCAGTTAGCAACCCAGATTGCAAAGATAAGCTGGTACGGAGTCAGAATCCAAGTGGAGAGCGTAAGTCTTCTTTAGGAAATCTGAAATCACTGTATGGAGACCGACAAAGGAACTCTTTTCTACGTGATTTATTTATCGAGACATATCCTCGAAACGGTAATGTTAACGGTCTGACGGCAGGCGTGCTAGCAATATCAAATGAATGCTATCGAGCTCCGGCATCTGTGCTCTTGACGAATGCAAATGGCAAACATCTCAGCACCGACGGTTCACTCTTAGAACCATATAAAAAAACGAACGAGCACATCAGTCATTCGCCTACAGTATTTCACCTTCACAAGCAGCGATGCACTCGAGATGAACCAGATTACGGTGAAACTACCAAAACATTATATGACCAATCTTGTCTAAAAGTTTGTTCGACTGCAAAAAGTAATAAGACACATGCCTTTGGCACTGACACAAATAGTTTACCGATGAACATATTAATGAACCATGTCCCTATGTCAGCAAATCCTTTAATTCAGATGGGGATACAGGAGCAAATTCTTTCAGGATTTTATGTTCCTTCCTTGGACTTTAGTATCGCACCGACAATGTTCAATTCGGCAAAACCGATGCCAGTTAATAGAAATAGATCCGTCACAAACAATATTAATGACGAAAGTAGTAAAGAAATGGATGTGACAACGTCTGCTAAAGTAACTATTTTCAATCAAGTATTAGAGAATCCATGGAGTCCTCGGATACCTAACAATTACAAACCATTCCGTAGAAAAACTGAAAATCCTATGCAGCCGCAATCGTCCAAAATAAAAGTAAGAAGTTTATTCATCGTTCATAATGGAGGCTAGACCTACCTTCATTTCTAAGTAATCCAACAATCACCTAATTTTCAGGCAAGCGAAAGCAGCATGGCTAACGATAGTAACAATAATGTTCCCAAACCAAATCTATTATCAAATGCTGAAGCACCTAGCGACACAGCGCCTACAGGAGAGGTGAAAGTATTGGCCACAGTTTCATGTCAACCAAATAACCGGAGAGATGACTTCAAGTGCACTATTTGCAATCAGGTAAACTTAACATAAGTATTAGTAGGTATATTAAGGTTACATGTCAAAATTAGAATATACTGCCGTAGGGCACTCGTTAGGTCCGTTAAAAATAGCCCTTAGCGTCGACCCCATTTCTATCTTCAGCCATTGTGGATCGAAGTACTCTTTAAATAGGTTAGCTACGAGTACCTTGAATGGTGACAGTATTCACTATATAAGGTAATACTGGTGAATACTGGATATTATCAGGATTGAAAAAATCCTGTTATCATTTTTACGGAAAATTTGGTAAAAGTACGGTGATGCTTCACAACCTTGTGGTAGATCTGGTTCCTTGGATTCTGGCAATAGGCCAAACAGCACTCGTGCACAAAGCACGTATGAACGTGGCGTCGCAGCATATTATGAATGGATGGATTCGTGCATGCATCGGAATAACATCTAATATAATAGAATTGACACTATCTTGAGGGTTGTTTAAATCAAACTCGTCTTCTTGAAGCAATATCGATAGCGTTTCCTTAAAACCTTTCGGTTTGCTTTCACCGCGCTGGAGTGGAAATGTTTTACGCTAAAATGCATTTATATTCATGTAGTCGTTTGCATTCGCGGTTGAAATGCTACGTCCACTAAGCTATTATTTCTCGGTCTATGGTAAAGTGCCTGAAGTTGGGATGCCTGTATAAACAATATATTTACATGTTATGTATTATTTTATAGTAATTTTATGGTATTTGTTATATGTGAAGTCACGTAACTAACTTGTAATGTTTCTTCGTAAGCACATAAATTATTGAAATTCCCATTATGCTGAGGAATACGGTTTACTTGGACAAGCCAAAGTTATGAACTATAACTTACACATAAATTAATATAAACATAGAAGTTGCGTATATCTAACCGCTCTGTAACTGTACAGTGTAGGTTTATCAACGTCAAACACGAGTATTGAACTATTGAAACTAGAACCACATAATTATGGAGGCACTCGAGTTTCAAGCTACTTCAAATCTGTAAAGTAAATACTTAATTCGATTACTAGCTCGGTTGTTAAAATAAAGTAATGTTACTTTGAGTGATTACGCCCACTTTTCTAGGAAGCGATGTAGAAATAAACGTCTTTTTAGGGTTCCGTACCCAAAGGGTCAAACGGGACCCTATTACTGAGACTTCGCTATCCGTCCGTCCGTCTGTCACCAGGCTGTATCTCATGAATCGTGATAGTTAGCCATTTGAAATTTCTGCAGATTATGTATTTCTGTTGACGCTATAACAACAAATAATAAAAACAGAAAAATAAAACATTTAAGGGGGGCTCCCATACAAAACAGTGTTTTTTTATCGTATTTGTAAGTAATGGTACGGAACCCTACGTGCGCGAGTCCGACTCGCACTTGTTTTTTTTGTGTCTCACTCGGGTCAAGGAATGTGTTCATCTGTCTTTAAAATACATTCGTGTGATGGCTGTTCCTTGCTGTATCGTCTTCCTAAGGCGATTAACACACTGACAACGCATAGGCGTACTAGTGTTAAAATCTGCGGCCCCGCGCTACGCAATGAAGAATAGTCCGGTTAAGGCGGGCCGACCCGGATTTACGTCGTTTTGTTTTGTGTTTTATTCGTGCATGGCACGGATTAAAATTCTGAAAAAAACATATTACGTATACTTCGCTCTACATATTTCGGCCGTCTGATACACGATTACTTGCACTTTACTGCATCCAATTAAATACTAAGACTAAATTCTAAAATTCTTCTCGAAATTCTGACTAATTGTCATATCATTAGATTTTTATCAGGTTTATAACAATATATATAAAATTATACTAAAATAAAGGTCGTAAAAAGTGTAATAAAAAACTGCCACCATAATGTGAAATATGAAGTATACCTATCCCATTAATTCAAAACTAAGTGTTTTCTGCTTTTCATGCGCCCGCACCGTGTTCCGTTACCGTATGAGCCAAATATTGTTTGTAAAAATAAATAATACCTCTATAAATACAGCTACCTATTTTGCGCATCCCTCGCGCATAGTCGGAACGATTCTGGGGATAATCGCCTTAATGTACCATTTCTAGGTGTTCACTTCCGGCGAGTCCCTCGCGGTGCACATGCGGCGACACTCCAGCACCGCGCGCTACTCCTGCGGTGAGTGCGGCAAGACCTTCTCCCAGCTGCGGAACTTCAAGTACCACATGTCCATACACAGGGGCACCAGGGAGTTCGCAGCCACCTGCACTGTGTGCGGCAAGTACTTCAACGACAGAGGATATCTTAGCAGCCACATGAAGATCCATCGGTGAGATTGTTATTTATTTATTTTAGTACGTGGAGGACTTACAGCTAATAAATACAAACAATAAAGGAAAAAAAAAACACCAAAAAGCCAATACACACTCAGTAAGGTATGTGTGTAGTTATACTTAGTTTTATAAAATAATTGAACAGCTTCCAGACCAATATTTATATTTTAGTAAAGGCATACAAGTAAAAATCCTTTAACTAAGCATTAGAAGCTTGTAAAGCATTCGATAATATAATTAGTTTATACTTCGTTATATTTGTTTTCAGGAACCGTAAAGAGTACAAATGCACTCTCTGTCCCAAGTCTTTCAACCAGCGCGTTGCATACAACATGCACGTGAGGATCCACACAGGTAAATTGATTTTACTGTGGAAATTATAATACTTATATTAAATACTATAGGTTCCTCATATCCTTCGTCTTTGGGTTGCAACCTGTGGATCTACCAAATTTGCCACCCAGCATAAATAGGATTAAAAGAGTTCTGATTGGCTAATCCGCTTCCACAGCTATTTTTAAACAGTGTTTATAAAAGTATAATTTATAAAGTAGAATAAAGTACAAGAAAAATTCTTTTTAGGGTTCCGTACCCCTGAGACTTCGTTGTCCGTCCATCCATCCGTCTGTCACCGGGCTGTATCTCATGAACTGTGATTGTTTGCCAGTTGAAATTTTTACAGATTATGTATTTCTGTTGCCGCTATAACAACAAATACAAAAAACAGAATAAAATAAATATTTAAGGGGCTCCAGCACAAAAAAGTGATATTTTGGATCATTTTTATAAATGACTAGCTGTCCCGCGCAACTTCGTCTGCGTCACATTTTACCCGTTTTCGCAGTATTTTTCATTGCTGCTTCACTCCTATACAGCGCCATCTATTGAATACTTACTCAATCCAGTCAACAGATACCGCCATCTGTTAGAATCGTTTGGAGCTAACAGATAATTGTGACTTAATTTGCAATAAAATAATATTGCGAGTATAAATTGAGATGTAAGTTATCCTATCTTTCAAGTTGGATCAAACTGCACACGGTGTGCAAATTTGATTAAAATCGGTTAAGTAGTTTAGGAGACCATCCCCGACAAACATATAGATGGTACGGAACCCTTCGTGCGCGAGTCCGACTCGCACTTGGCCGGTTTTTTCGATATTGAAAATGATCATCAAGTTTTATTCCGAGAAAAATACAACATATACCTAGACCTACTACTATTGATTTGATGACCAGACACAGTTATGTGTCAATCTGTAACCACTATTTAAATAACCATTTGTTTATAATAATGATCACCGGTGCCGAGACCCAACTCAGTACACATTAAATTAGTTACGTAGTGCTAAGTTTGCACTTTCCCAAAACGTTCAACGATTTCTAGATCCCTCAAACAGATCTACAGTTTCTTATTAGAAGGGTTGCCATACCTATCCTATTATGTCTTTCGTTGTAAGCGTAACTTATGTCAGCGAGTGTTTTTGATGCATAAAACGATAGATAGCACTTCTAATTGCATCTTTTAACATTTTATTTATTTATTGGCCTATCTACAATTGTTACATTGTATAACTTAATAATACAATAAATACAAGTACAGTGTACAATATGCTGCGATAGACACAGCATGCAAAAAAGAAAATATAATGAATATGTTTAGTTATTCTTGTGCTTCATTGCTGTAATTGCTAAGTCTGGTGTTCCAGTGTTACATATAAATAAATAACAACAATAAAATTACAAGTGCAGAAATAACACTTTCAACGACAGTGGGTAGCTTTAGAAACACGCTAAATACAAAGATGAAAAAAATCAAGAGGCTCATTGGCAATGATGCATTGGTCAAGTCAAAGCTCCAGAGCCTTGAACATCGTCGCCGAGTTGCCAGCTTATCGGTTACATTTCGGGGAGTGTGCGATGGAATTGCATGATCTAATTCCGGCTAGCCCGTCTCATCATCGAACTACCAGACGTATGGCGATGCGCCATCGGTACATGGTGGACATCCCACGCATACGCACTAAGCGTTTTGGGAATACTTTTATAATACGTACTGCTAAGGAGTGGAATTCCCTGCCGGAGTCTGTGTTTCCCGATAGCTACAATCTAGGGGTCTTTAAGTCAAGAGTGAATAGGTTTCTTCTAGGCAAGCGTGCTTCACCGTCGACCACATCATCGCTTATCATCAAGTGAGATAGTGTTCAAGCGCGAGCCTAAAGACAGTAAAAAAAAAAACAATATGGTGGTAACTTTTGATGGATTTGGCGCTTGAATTTTTGAAGTATTGTAGATAAGATATCTATTGATTTATCGCAATTGTTAAGAAGCCTGCAAATTCTGGGGATGGCAGAGTTGGATCCTGATACAGTTTCGCAGAATGGAGGACGTATAAAACTATTACGTAACGTTTGAATTTAAGTTTGCGACTGATGCTTACGTAGGTCGTAGTGCGGTTTACCTAACAATAAGGAGGTTTTTTAATTTCATGAACGTATTAAACGTCGCCAACTCGCTCTAGACGTGAAGATTAGAGTCTACATTCGGATAAGCAAACATAACATCACGCCTGTAATCCCCAAAGAATTAGACAGAGGTGTACTTATCTGGTTGTAGGTGTGAAGCCCCACGTGTGCGAGGAGTGCGGCAAGGCGTTCTCCCGCAAGATGTTGCTGAAGCAGCACCAGCGCACGCACTCGGGTGAGCGGCCCTACGCCTGCCCGCACTGCGACAAGCGCTTCGCAGACCGCTCCAACATGACGCTACACCTGCGACTACACACAGGTCAGTTAAACAAAGAGAGAGGTGATAATATGTGGTTGACATTATTGTTTGCCTACGTCAAAGGCAGACCCGTAGTCAGGAATTTGATTTGTAGTGGGGGGGGGGGGGGGGTGACCGTGAATTACAAAAGCAGATCGGTTCACAAATGAGTTAAACACTAAAAAATAAAGGGAATTATGAATAACTTAACGAAAATTGCTAAAAACACTGCACTCCTCTTAACATATTGGTATTAATTATATTCATTCATACACAAATAGGTTAGTCAGATGCTTTGTCGACTAAAAAGACGCCTAATGCAGAGAAGTTTCCAGAAACAAGAGGAGGTTAGAGCGAACGAACGAGCTCGATAATTTTTGGCAACCCTCCCTGGATGAATTAGGTTCTTTTTGCTCATTCATTCAGAAATGTGAATCGGAGTAAATCTATCAACTTACATTCAACTAGTAGTTGCCCGCGACCTACAACCGCGTGAAATTATTAAGAAAAAAAAGAATCAGATTTTGTTAACAATTTCAAGGGTTTTAATTAAAGGTTTTAATAAAAGCAGAAGTTACTCCTTATCACATCAGCTAACTGTCCCGTCAAAATTGGCCAGGCGTTTCAGAGATGAGCTGGAACGAATCGTTCCAACCCCATCCTCCACCCTACAACCCTAAAGCCCTGATCAAAGGAACCACCTAGGCGTAAGTTTTATACGGAACAATCGCTTTTCTCTGCTTTTAATTTATCCTGACCGATCTTTCGTTGATTGGTTGACTTACAGTGATAATGTTTCAATCGAGACTAGTTTTTAGGGTTCCGTAGCCGAATGGCAAAAAACGGAACCCTTATAGATTCGTCATGTCTGTCTGTTTGTCTGTCCGTCCGTCCGCATGTCACAGCCACTTTTTTCCGAAACTATAAGAACTATAATGTTGAAACTTGGTAAGTAGATGTATTCTGTGAACCGCATTAAGATTTTCACACAAAAATAGAAAAAAAAAAAATTAATTTTGGGGTTCCCCATACATAGAACTGAAAACCAAAATTTTTTTTTTCATCAAGATTATACGTGTGGGGTATCTATGGATAGGTCTTCAAAAATAATATTGAAGTTTCTAATATATATTTTTTTAAACTGAATAGTTTGCGTTAGAGCCTCCTTCCAAAGTGGTAAAATGTGTGTCCCCCCCCCTCTAATTTCTAAAGTAAGAGGAGGAAAATTCTGAAAATATTTAAGTTTGTAGAACGTAAAAAAAACTATCAACGAAAATTGGTTTCAATAAGATATGATGTTTAGTTTTTGAGATATGGGACTTTTTCATCAAACTGCAGCAGTAACTTTGTTTTTCATTAACTTACTATGAAAAACCAATTTAGTTTTGCGGTTGAGTGGAAGTTTACAACTAATACTACAAACTAATGAATGACAGTTCAAAATATTGTTTGGGGCTATGGAACCCTGTGTGCGAGTAAGACTCGCACTTGGCCGGTTTTTTATTGTAACGCAAATAAACATGTGACCTGTTAATATGACTACAAATAAATAAGTGACAATCCAGACAAGCGACATACAGTATTTATAATCATGTAGATTCTGATAAGGAGACTAATTATTTTCAGTGATATGACCTTGTGCTCGACATTTGCGATCAATGCTAAATTATATTAATTGGTTACCGTTATCACGTGCCGATATGTCCTAGACTAGATAGAATAGAAAGTGCATCCACGGACATTTATTGAATTAACATAAATTTACATATAATCCTTCTGACCGTTGTCGGTCACGGCGGTCAACCTTGGTGGAGATTAGCTATCGGCGCGGGAGATACTATAGTGCACAAGTGTGTGCGCAGGCACAGGTGCACTCTCTGCTCCCTCACTCTCTTATTCCGATAGGACGGCAATCCGACATGACCGGAGAGAGATCAGGCGCTGGACCAACGGGCTAACGTGCTTTCCGAGGCACGGTTGTATCATACCGCCAACGTCCAAACTCCGGGCTACTACTGAAAAATTCCTAATGGAAAAAACCCAATAACACTACAACACACAAAACTTTTTGACCCGGGAATCGAACCCAAGACCCCACGCTCAGCAGTCGCGCTTGCGACCACGAGACCAACGAATATACATAATTTTGTATATAATAGGTATGTTTGTTCATGACATTTCAATGATAATTATAAAATTAAAAACTCGTGACTTCTTTGCCATACAAATTACAAAATTCAACCGAAATTATTACAACTCCAAAGGACAAAAACTTTTTTCCCCTTTCTAGTTAAGACGGTACGGTTTTTGTCAGTGGGTTGTACAAACTGGCCGGTTCTTTTAATATTTCAACTGGATTATTTTGTGTTATAGGTGTAAAACCGTTCTCCTGCACGCTGTGCCCGAAGTCTTTCACAAAAAAGCATCACTTGAAGTCGCACCTGAACTTCCACACCGGTTCCAAGCCGTACTCGTGTCCTCGCTGCAAGCTCGCCTTCACCCAGTCATCTAACATGAGGACGCACCTCAAGAAGTGTCGCGCGCCTGAATCAGTGTCCAGTGACACTCCACAGCACAACGGAGATACGACGGTGTAGCTGCACACTTAGTGGTCACGACCTTGTATTGAAATTGAAACGTAGCTTGCCTGTACTTTTATTTAATCCTATTCTACACTATGTTTAATGTACTCGTACATTCTACTCTAATAAATGAAGATATTTGAACTTCTCTTTGATTTATTTTAAAAACAAACCTTGCAGTATTTAAAACATGAAATCCGTCGTAATTTCGCAAATATTTAGTAAAATATTTCAAGTTTCAGGGTAGCACTTCTTTACTTAAAGTACATATATAAAAATAAAGCAAGTTTATAAAAAGCATTGCCTCAATTAGGCATGCAGTGCGGCACTGCCTGTAGGCACTTATTGTGTTTTAAACTTATGTAGTTTAACTGTAGTAAAAAGCGGTTTTTTTAATATTACAAACAGACACTTCAATTTTATTTATTTGTATAGATGTATAGATGAGGTCTTCATAACTCTACATGCAGTAGATGGTAATTGAACTTCCTTTAATTAATGAAATAGTGCTGACAACTTCAGCGCTACATACTCAAACTGTATCTGTATATTACGTCGACCAGCGTTGTCCGAGAGAGTTTTCTTTATCAACGAGAGTGATAGAAAATGAAAGTCATACTTGCGATATTGTATAGTTACTTACTCTTTTATGACATCGATGCTATTTATTACGATTTATGTAATTTTACTGCTATGTTTTCTTCTTTAGGTTGGTCTGTGGATGGCCGACCCATTACATATTGAGTTTCCTCCATGTTTTTCCGAAGCACGGAGGAAACTCGGCATGTAACTCACGTAAAGACGTTATTCTCATTTTTAGATCTTTGACTTGCGTTACAGGTAGTCAGTGTCCCGAAAGTCTGACAACCAGTCTTACCAATGGGTATCCTATTATACAGAACTAACTGGGTTGAGGAGGTCATATAGGCAGTTGCTCCATGTAAAATACCAGTATTCAGCTGCATCTGGTTAGACTGGAAGCCGACCCCAATATAGTTGGGAACAGGCTAGGCAGATGATGATAATGTTTGCTTCTTTGATTTTATTAAAGAAATACTACGAAGCTAAGCTTAAAATTAAAGAAATTCTTCTTTAATTTTAAGCTAATAAAAATGTTTATATGATCAACAACGCAGACAGCTATGTCTGCGTTGTTGATCATATAAACATTTTTATTTGTATGTTGAATAAAGTTATTCAAATCACTGAATTTACTGTCTTGTTTATTTAATGGATAGTGTATGGGGTACTAAAATATAATAAAACCATGGTTTATATTTTTACTCCCGTTTTAATGAATTTGGTGTTGTAAAATAATTATTATCGATCAAGGTGTACAAAATTGCAGGCCTTTACAGTATGTAGGTAAGTTTCTGGCGCATTAAGTGGTTACAATATTACCTATACTCCTTACGAGGTGTATGCGAGTACATTATATTTATTTTATACATAATAGTAGCAAAAGGTATTAAATACATACAGTGATAATATTGCTTACCTTGCAGTACCACAAGTAACGTATTGTACTTACATTATTTATTATGATCATCAATCTCTCTTAGGTGTTCAATTTATACATTACTGAAATATAGTTACAACGTAGGTAGTGACTGATATATCATTAAATGTAAATAATTTAAAAATATACCACATTATTTTATAATTCATCGGAATTATTTACAGTGTGTTTAGTTGCTACGTACCTGTTCGCGTTTCTAAAAATATCAAAATTGACAAAATTCAATAAAGAAATAAAATGACATGGTTTATTGTACCTACGTACTGGTCAGCATACTTAACATTCTTAATTTTGTCTTAGTGCGAGATTTGTGCGATGTTAACTATTTTATTTCCAAATAAAATTTTGGACTCAGTTCGATTATTTTCAGTTGTCAAACAAAACTGTATTTTTATATAAAACAATGAGTGTCCCAAATTAAAGCTTCAAGAAATTAATGATTGTTAAGTTCTTCGACAGCACTGGATACGACGTGAAAGATAAATAAATATACTATAATTAAAAATCTAACAAAATACTATAACTATAATATTTAATAAGTATAAGGAATGGCGAGAAGTCAACGAGTTTAGTATAATTATATGTAACAATATCGTACTCAACATGCTGTGCTCAAGTCACTTAACAATAGTTAATTTCCTAACTCAATAAGTACATATTTCTACAAGTGTAGATGTTGAGAAGATTATAAGTAGATATAAGATGATTTCGACTCCGATTTAGTAAAATATTGTAAGAAAAACAACAAAAGCAACATCAGATTTAAATAATACAACAAAAGTATTTGTGACATTACATTTTCCACCTTTGACAGGTTCACGTTTCACAATATTCATAACCCTGTATGTTTACTCTTCTAAGAATGTATAAATATACTATTTCGGATGAATTAAATAATGCAAATAAAAAAACAGGGAGAATACACACGTAAGGATACAGGTGACTTCTTAAAGATTACGTTTAGTTTTCATGATATCGCAGATACCTACTGTACAGACAGCGTCAGTATGTGCTAACCCCTCTACAGTCCGGCCGAGTACGCCAGGGGGTTACTCCTTAATGAGGCTGTCTATATATACCGGCTGTGTGTACCTATTCAGGATTAAATGTTCTTGATAAAATCACCCGTATACTTATGGCATGCGATATTACACAAGGATGTTGAAATTCGTTACAATTCTTTTAACTTTTGAAAGTTTTCTTATATTAAATAATGTCCTTAACGTTAAGTATCAATGAAGAGTTTATTTTAAAGAGTTACCGAGTTCAGTTAAAGATAAATTAAGAAGTGAAAAGAGTGTTATATAGTAGAATATTTACGTCTTCAAGTTAAAAGAATTGTAACTTTAAACTGTAATAAGAAACGTTAACGTCGAAACCAGTTAAAGTTTTGACATGACTGTGGACACATTATTTGGAGCCGTACACGATGTGGCTTTAGTACAAATTCTTTTGCTCTGTAAACAGTAGAAAATATACCGTTAATAATTCTACAAAGGATTTAGTGTAAAAATCTTATTCGTATGAACAATAGAAATATACAAAACGCTATCGTTTGGTTTTACATCACGTATAAGCTGTGAGTACACAATATTACAAACAAGCTTTTATTTAAAAGCCACGTTTACACAAGTTACACATCATGTAAACCAATACTTACTTACGTTTAATATTTGCCAAACATTACATTACATTTAATTATCTCAGCCTTTTCGAATAGGAGAATCATAATTACTTGGGAATATAAAATAGTAACTAGTAGACTCGGTGAATTAACATTACGTGTAGTACATGTGCACTGGCGCGCGCGCAGGCGGGGCGAGCGTTGCCAGCGACCACTACTCTACGATGTGAAGCACCATTTGTTCTAGCGTAGGGATAATGTACACGATTTGACAATTTTAGTCTAAATTACATTAGAATTACGTTGTTGCACATATAATGCGCTTACTTTCCGATTATTAATTAGGAACAACAATTTAAAAATACTATACGCTCTTCTCTTTAATTTTAACTTAAAAATAAACGTGCTTTTGGCACTTACCGCTAATCAGTTGTTTAATTACGTGTTTCGGACTAATCGGAAATAATTTCACAAAACAGTATTCTCTCTGCACTTTATTGCTGTTCTGATATTCTTTGGTGATAGTTTATTATAGTATAACACTTTTGTGTGAGTGATGTTTGACACTACTTATAGTTGAACAACAAATCATTAAGGATTATCTTCAATCACGACAACACTGTTATGAAGATTTTTATATCTGGAAGTAGGTACATACATCTGTAATCGCGTAAAAAATTAAATAAGTCGATGTCTCAAAATCCTATTTACAATAGAATTCTAATTATACATATAAAATTGAGCATTAGTGTAAACAGAGGCTGCTGAAATCTTGGATGTTATATTTAAATTCTTAACTAAATATAATACACTTCCCGAAGGGACTAACATTACTCAAGTACTTAGTACTTATTAATATCGCATCGCATTTACAAGTAATAATTCTTACAAATGTACAACTTAAAGTTTATATCGTAATCTCATAGCCACTGCAAGGGACGAAATCTTCGTCCAAATGTTTTTACGAAATACTTTCGTTTGATCACAAGACTGGAATCACATGATGCGGCGGGGAAACACGCGTCCGACGAGTACCAGTAGGGCTCAGGTGCACTCGATGATGAGTGGCTGGCTGGACTCGATGACGGAGGCGCGCGGTTCGGCGGGCGCGCCGTAGTGCGCCGAGTGTGCCGAGTGCGGCTCATGCTCGGGCAGCGCGCGGTACGCGAGCGGCGCGTGCGGTGTGTGCGACGCGTGCGGCGAGTGCGGCGAGTGCGGCGCGTGCGGCGCCAGGTGCGGCGTCGTGGAGTGCAGCTCGCCGTGCGACATCGCCACTCGCGCCCCACCGGCTCCCACCAGCCCTGTCTGTGATGGAGAGTGCACCTCGTATGCCTCGTGCCCCTCTCTTTCGTGGCAGTCTTTGTCGACGGTACCTGCAAAGTGCACGCGAAAATGAAATCGGGCGCGTTCAGCGAGAGCGCAAGTGAAAGTTGCGGTTCACCTACGAAGAGAAAGTGCAGCGCACTGCAGTTGCTCTCGCGACTGCGGTCGCGTTCATTCTCTTTTATGATTTAATATTGGTTTAAATTTAAATTTCGTTTATATTAAAAAAATACAAGTGATCAAAAAGTATAAAAAACTGTTTATCTGCGGATAGTTAACTTACCGATGCATTCAGTGTTTGCTGCATTAGTTATTGCTAATACTTCTTCGATGTTGTTTGGCTTACAGCTAGTAGTTTTCCAGTGAGTGCGTAATCCGGAAGCACTGATGTACTTCTTGTCGCATCCTTGGCAAACGTATGGTCTGTCATTCGTATGTAGCCGCTTGTGAAGTTTTAAATGTACAAATTGTGTGAATTTCTGCATACATAAATCACATGCGTATGGTTTTTGTCCTGAATGCAGACGTAAATGTGTTTTTAAATTCGACGTCGAGGAGAACCGTTTTTTACAAATATCACATTGGTGCGGTTTCTCTCCGGTATGTACTAAGTGATGTTTCTGTAGATGTGCAAGTTGCGTGAACGATTTACTGCATACATTGCATTTGAAAGGCCGCTCGCCAGAGTGCGTTCTCAAGTGAACCTTCAGATTCGAAAGTTGTCCAAACGTTTTACAGCAAACATTGCACTCGTAGTGCATTTTCCCGTCCTTTTTCTTTAGTGGGTAGGGCAAGCTCCTGTATCCCCTTGAGGATTGCGAGCCAGGACTCAAAGGTGCCCCCATGAGTCCACACGAGCCGTCGGGACTGACGCTGCCGTGCTGAGGAACCATTTGACTGTTCACATTCGTGTTTTGTATTAAACTTAACTGTGAACAATTTTTGAGCGTAATCACACTAGTCGACGATGGATAGTGGTGGTTACTTTGAACATTCTGTGATCTTTCGTACTGGTGAGATGAAGTCACCGTCGGTGAGTAGTTACTGGGCGGAGAGCCCAGTTGAGTGATTATTGTAGAGTTTGGAGGAGAGTATAAGTTATATGAGTAGTTGGGGTAGTGACTTTCATATCGGGTCTCCCGGATCTCTCTTATTTCTCTGATTTCACGGATTTCAGTCGTATGTGGAATCGTGTGCGGTGGTGATGATGAATAGATTGAAGCAGCGCTGGGGGTAGGCAGCTGCTGTGGTAGTGGCAGTAGCGACGGCAGAGGGGTTAGGTTAGAGCTGGAGTCCGGACTGCATGCATTGCCGTATCTCTGACTCTTCTTGTATGAATACGCCATTTCAGTAGGAGATGAAGGTGGCGGTGTTGCGTTTGGTTGACGGCGGTTAGGATCATTATTATTTGTATCGATTCTGTTACCAGTTAAAATTGTTTCCAGTATTCTAGTATCTGGTGGAGAGTATCTCATGAAAGCCGGTTGTGGCGGAGGCGAAATTGCACCGTCTTCATAGTACGGTTTGGTTAGAGGCACCACCGTATTTTGAGATGACTCCAGTACAATGACAGTCGATGTAGCTGGATCACGTCTGGGTGGCGATAAATTTTGCGGAGTGTTGGGAACTTCTTCAGCTATTACTAATTCCTTTTCACTTTCACAGTCAATATCTTTGTGATTTTGATATTGATATGCTCTTGGCATTTTTATTTTCACTTTCCTATATTCATTGCGGTGCATGTCTTGGTCCATTTTTTGAACTATTACTGTCTCTTTGGGTTCATTGGTTTTGTTGGAACAGTCGAGAACATAATTTTCTACATCGGAATCACTCGAATCTTCAGGAGGTGTAAATTCATCGTGATAACCGTTACTATGGTATCCTTCATCTGATCGCACCGATCCATCGTTAGGGGTCAGTTGATGCTCATAGTGTGGTCCTACACAATGAGAAAGTATTGGAGATTTACTTCCTAACTTTTCTTGGTTACTTTGCGCCATAGGAGATGGTCCACGCATGTCTCTCAAGTTTTGGCACTGGGCAGGTGATCGATTGCTCTGATTTCTTGTATTCTCGAGTTGGTGTATAACCAATTGGGATGTGCTCTCTTTGTGCTGATGGATTATTAAAGAAGGGTTTTCTCTATGCATTTTTACCGGTGACGGTGAAGGCATTAAGCTGGTTGGCGACAGTGATCTTTGTTCACTAACAAGTGAGTTTTCCATTTTGTTATGAATGATGTTGGTAGCAATATCCGCTCTGAGTACCACCCTGTCGTTTTTATTGATACATCTCGGGTCTTCACGGATTATGGTTGTTGAATTTTCATGGAAAGGCTTATCAGTTGCTTCTCGTTTGCGTCTTCGGCTTGGGATCTCAGCTTCTAGCAGTTCCTTAGTATTTGTTAATCCGAGAACATATTTCATGTGATTGAAGGCAATTTCAGGGTGCACTGGTGCAGGTGGCAAGCCATAAGCTTTTTTTATTGTCTCTTCTTTACCTGTAATCGGAATATTCAGAATATTAAAATCGTTATTCAAGTAACTTGATAGCACTTAAAGTAAAATGCTGCTAAAATATACAAATACTTACAGATAGAGTAAGTAGCTCTCTCCGGATCGATATCATAACCCAACCTCGTTGCAAAATCTTTGCAATACCATACCATCAACTCTTCGTTTGGCATAATGTCTCTGAAAAATTTAAATTATAGGATTATTAAGTTGAACTTAAAAATAATGAAAGTGATTATGAGTGTGCGTGTTGTTGTTATTGTGAAGTGAAGTTACCTGATCGTGTAGAAGTAGATGTGTTCCTGATGTTGACAAGCTACGAGGTTCATCACGGAGAGAGAGTACGCCGACGCGACGTATCGCATCCAGTTCGCGACGCTCGTGTCGGACCCGTCCAGGTAATAGTAGTCACTGTCCTTGAATATCTGTAATAAATTAACAACAATTATAACACTTGCGATCACTACATATGTAAATATAATTGAGTACCTACAGAACTATCAAATAAGACAAAGTTTTAATTTATTAATTTAAAGTTATTACGACGCGAGTGATTTGTATGAATATTCATTGGAATGTAAATTACTTTGAATAAATGGGTTGTTTGTTACTCTTGTAAAAGTAATTACTTGCTGTTTGTAATCATTGCCTTACAATATCACTTACGCTTTGAGAATTTTCTCAATTAAATTATAATGCAACGACGTTTATTTGCTTTATTATGATTATTGTGTATGTTTGAAATCAAAGTTATATAATTGAGCTAAACACATGTTATTCTTGCACGTGGCACGTGCAGGATATTTACAGTGCGCGTGCAACTGATAGCGACACGCTTACATTATAGCAGTGTAGTGGGGAGTCAAGGACGAGATGCAATGTCACTCGAGAGGTAATATAGAACGCGGAAGATAACGCGCGTTCAACAATGATTTATGTTTGAACAATACTTGTGGGTCTATCTAGTGCTGTGAACAGGGATATCAGCAACATGCATTGTGATACGTTGATGACATTGCCTACTACGAGTAATTTGTATTCAAATATTTGTACTAGCTAGGTTGAGCGTGACGATAGGCGATCTGTTCGAATCAGTCTCTCACACAATTTGTGACATGAACGATGATGTCTTGTGTTTGAGATAAAAGTTCCAATTTACAGAAAATATACTTTAGATCCACCACCATTGGTATCGAATGTAAAGCCCAATCTCACCTTAATATTTCCATAAGTATGATGTCTCACAGTTTCCTGTACCTGGCCCAAAGAGAGAGTTCGGTTAATTGAAGAAGAAAATAATAGTGCATTGTAAACAGATAAATTATAAAATACGCCAGAGATATTAGTCTAGTAGTTTGCTTAGTTGAGGATAGTCTGGATTGCGCGGTATATAAGGTTGTGCTGCTGGATGTACAGATACAAGCCTCAACCAAATTAAAATAATAAAAGCAAAGCGGGTTGCGGATACTGGATCAGATGATTTCATTATGATGGATCTATGGAACTACACTTACCCTCCAATAATATCTCCAGGAGACTTTGTCGTTAGGTTTGTTCGGTGTTCGGGTGCCTTCGAAGGGCCCGAAGCGTGTTCCGCGTGGTATTACACCTGTACTCCATACACCCTCAGTCTGGAATAATTGTAATAAGTTATGATTTGATTCACTCTGTTCCGTGTGTTAAGATTGAGTTCGCTGCTTGATTTCCGATGGTATATTAAGGAGTTGGCTAGGGTACGTACCGGTGTATTTGGAGTGGATAATACTGCAGATGGTCTGAGCGCCAGGCTGCGTGGGAGCGTCCTCTCGGCGCGGTTGGACGTGCCTCGCTCGCACGGCACGTCGGGCACGATGTACACGGTGAGCCTCTCGAACTCCTCCTCGCGCATACGCGTCACATCGTATGCGCCCGCGCTGGACACGCCGCTCACATCTGCGCCGCCGGGACTCCCGGTGCGGCCCACCACCGTTGTGCTTGGAACTTCCTCGCTTGTTGACTGTAGGCAATACGTTCCAGGTTAAATTAAATCTCGTTCCTTAACATTTAACAAAGTCCTTTTTCAAAATTAATTCACTTTAAAACATTTGTAAATCACCAAAATAAATGTAGAGCCGTAACGTTTTCATAAGAGTGAAGATTTAGCACTGTTAGAACGCAAGTCGGTCATTTTCAGACCCCAAAAATATGCAAACAACGTCGTAACGAAATGCATTTTCGCTCTTTACAGCCGTGTGCATTTCCCGCCGTGCCGTCTAACTTTGAGTGTTATTTCCTCGAGAAAGAGTTTAGTTTTCTAAGTGAGAGGTGAGAAGCGACGTTCGATAAAGGGGCGGCGCCACTACTGACCCAGTTTTGTGATAAGTGCGCACTTTCCACTGCGCACCGACACTTCCCCTTTGCCTATTTATATTTTCAACAAAATTCAATTGAATACTTAGATTCCGGATTCCGCTGCGAATCCGGCTTCAGTGACATTAACATGCTACTCAATTTGGTGAAAAGATCATTAAACATATAATTTTACTTACCAGTCTCATATTGATTGATTTCAGTGGGTCCTTTAAACTTGTATTCTCATAATTACTTTCTGCGTATTGAAGTAACTTGTACCTGGAACAAAATTAAACATTTTTATATTTTATAAGTTTCAGTTTTTTTGAACCAAAGCTTTAATAAAGCGGAAGACTTCGATCATGTTTGTACAAGAGCTAATGGAAATTTATAGGAAAAACTTTGTCTTTGCAAAATTTTTTGGAACTCCATTCCTGATTGGTCAAAAAGGCACTCATTGTAAAACTTGCCCAGTTCAAAGTTTATTTTTCAAGAAAAGTCCTGACAAAATTTAACAAATGACAAAACTATATGGATTTACCAAACAATGCAATTGAAATGTTTGAAATTGCAGGTGTATCCAGAAACAGTGTTTGATCAATTAAAATTTGATTAACTCTTAAGATATCATCAACATCAATAAAGTAGATACCTAAGCATGTCAAAGAAAATGATTATATAAGTGTTTATGAATTACGATGGCAACGGTAAAACAAGTCGGTTTTAAAATAGGATGTATATAAGAATAATCGCGTTTTGCTCTCTTGATGGTAGATGCATTGAATATTTGCCAATTTGGCACTACTCATCAGGAATACGGAACTGTGAATGGTCACGAAATTGAAATTCTTTGTAATTCTAACGATCATTAGGTTTACAATAAACCGAAAAGTATTTAAATAAAATTAGACAGAGTACCAGTTGAAACAGTTTGTGAGAAAATAACAATGTTCTTTGGTTACGATTAGGTTGTTTGATTGATTACACGTATAATTAACACTTAAATAAAGCATTTAGTTTATAAATTAAACAAGCTGTTACGTAATAGGGACATAAATAAACAAACGTGGCTCGTAGCGAAGTGTTTTAAGTATGGGCAGGTTCGTAAAAGAATGCATTCGAATGTTGGTGCAGTGAGGCAACATTGAAGTTCAACATTTCATTGCATAATTGCGGAAGCGAGGCAGCTTGCGGCCGACGACTCCTCTCGATGAGAACGAAAATTTTGTTTTCCAAACCGGCCCCATTTGACATTCAAATAGTTGCGCAAGCGCCGGCCGAGCTCCGTATTGTAAACGTTATGCGCTGCATTTGTAATGCCTTTATGTATGAGTTTTGTAACAAATGTAGTGCATCGCTAAGTATTTATTGTACTTTTTGTGCATAAGTTAATATACTACCCATTGAATTTAATAATGCCTACCTATTATGCAAGGAAGAATAAACATTTCTAAAAAATTATTCAGGAAACGATGCATACCAAATGCAGCGATTTTAGTCAATTACATATCTATCTAAAAATGCCATTATTGTTATCCAAGGTTTTTGTATGAGAAATAAATAATTGGAAGATCACTTTCTCTGATTAGACCTGAAATCTTAAAAGTGTCAATGTTAACAAATGAATTGTTTGATGTTTGTACGTAGTTAATTCTTGCGTAAGGGCTGATGTTTTCATAGTAACGTCGTCAGCGGTGGTGGGGGTATCGTGTGAATAAGTGCGGAGAAGAGCGGGGGGGGGGGGGGGTTGCACGTGACCGCGAGTGCAGGTTGCGCAATGCGTCCGCGCAATGTCACACATCGCACGCAACCCCGCCCGACGACAACCACTAGTACTTACTAGTACTTTTCCTGATAATACTAACTATTTTCTTCTATGTATATGTTTAGATATTATGTGATTATTTGTTTTCACTCATTTAATTACGTAAGCCATTCGCTGAAATTCATAGATAATACTTGATTGATTGTAATTATAATTGACATTATTTTATAAGTCAAATTCTCAAAATGTGAAATCTAATTTTACAAATTCACTCATGTATTTAATGAAAAACCATTTTCGAGTCTCTATAATAAATTGCATGAAAAAAGAAAACTCAATCAACGTTGACGTTTACAGAAATCCATGAACGCCATGCACGATTTTTTATATGATGATGTGTAAAACATCAGTTACGGATGAAAAGCATCTGTCATCCGTGCACAATGCATCGACCGCACGTTAGCGCAATCCGGTCGTCCGCGGCCCGCAGTACCTACGCGGCGCATCGTCGCGCGCGCACTAGGAAGCAACCTTGGGCACGCGCATGATGCGCTCGCTCTTGAACTTGCCCTTTACGCTCGCACGTTGCGACCACGCAGGGCTGTCAACATTTACTTTTAATATTTTTTTATGAAAATGTGTTAAATATGCACTAGCACTTTTCCGGTAATTTTGGTTTGAATAGTATAGAATATTAATTTATTGTTGTTGTAGGTGGGTAATAAATAAAGGTGGTAAAATTTAAAAAACATTTCTACAACATACCGCGGTGTACAATAATAGTTTTTTTCTGACCTTAATCAACAAGGCAATGCAATTTAACCAGGTACTCTATGCTGGATTGCTACTAATTATTTATGTGGCATTCGCAATTACTTTAAATATTTAAAGAGAAACTGTTGAAATGATTTTAAGAAATGTTAAATCAAGTATTCGGATATGTTTTCAAAATTGAATCAAACACATAATGTTTAATTTGTAGATAAATGTGCGTTAGTTAATAAGTTTCTAAACATTCAACTTTAGAACTCGGTTGTTTTCTGGACATATTAACGAAACAGTTTATCAGTTCGGGACATTACAGTACACACGTTTAACTTAACATCCTGTATTAGAGTGATCTATGCAGATTAAAATAACTGTTCAATTCGACGATTCATGTAATAACGCCCATAATTAGTGTATCAAATTTATGGTTAGGTGAGCTGCGAACTACAACCCCCATGTTTTCGTAGGGAAATTAAAAATTTTGTTTGTATAATTAACTGAGATTTTCCGGCCCAATGTTTTAAATCGTTTTTTATATACTGAGATTTAACAGATACCGTGTCTACATACGATAACGAAACAAACTTAACAATTAGGAAGCATAGCCCACGTTGCTGCAATTGTTTTGAAATAAAGCAGAAGCTTATACACGTATAATGGCAAACAAGAAATTAAGAATATTTACCAATAAATCCGCATACTTGTAACTTTCTAAAAGATCCTGAGAGTGCGGAAGAACCCTACCAGCGGCGATGCGCGTTGAAGCTGAACGTTACTATTCAGTGAATAATACGATCTGATGAATCGATTGTTTTGATCTATTCGGACTCTACAAGGTCCCTTTATCTATATACCTATTTCCCGATCGAATCTGTAACGATGATACATACGCGAGTGAAGTACTTCATAAACGCGGAAGTTATTAAATCATTTTGTTTGACGTTATTGAATTTATCAGTTCTTCCGACTGATGAGATAATTATCACATTTCGTAATGCACACATTGTATACTTATGGTTTTCGTTTTCTATGAAAGAAAACGTCTGTATTTCCCAAGCCAAGCCAAGAGCGCAAGGTCGCGGAATGAAAAGTGTCACAAAGAAGAGTGATGTTGGAAAATAGTGATGATGAGCGCAACACATGCATAGCCGATGCGAGAGTGCAACGGGAACACTAACCTTGCACGCTAATAATACATTTAATACGTAGATATTTCCACTACAAATAAACGCGAGTACCTATCGGCTAGATAAAGCAAAATATGTTAGGCATATGTTTTGTAAATGTGGAATTGAATGAACAATTTATCAGGCAATTCACGATTTTTATTTCACTCAGAGTTAGGAGTACGTATTTTTATTAAGTACTACTTTTGTATTCATAGTAACGCGATTAGCCGATGGCTGAAAAATCAACGAGACCGACGCTTTGACGGGTGATCAGTAAAAATCACTTTTCATTACTTCCGGTATAATAGTAAACGTAAATGTCAACGTATCGTACTCCATCAACAATTTTAAACTTCACATAACTTTTATAGTTTTTTAATTAAACCTGGAGAGTAAAAAAAATAACTAAACACAAATGTAGCAATACTTACAATCATAAATATTCATCGTTCATGGCATTCTTGAGATACTGTTCATAGTTTACGCGTTTAATGTTGACTACCGCGAATAAACAACGAGTTTAATATTGGCGCATTCGTATTATGATGAAGGGGAGAGATGGCCTAGGAGGCTGGCGCGAGGTGCGACTTGAGGTACTCGAGCAGGATGCGCAGCGCCAGCAGGGGGACGAGGGGCCGCAGCCGGCGCGCCGCTCTCATGTCGTGCTGCGGCTGGCGCGCGCGGTCTCCGCGAGCTGCCGTGCGAGCCGGCGGAGCGCAGCGCGCATTATGCAACCCGCAGGCCGCTAGTGCCGCCTGAGCCGCCTGTGCCGACCTGCCTCACGTCTAGCCGGCGAGCGCCGAGCACTAACCCGACACCCGCGCCGCTATGCCCACCGACCTAGATGCACTTTTACGACGCTGAGAATGCAATCGACACACATATTCGCGTCTCGTTCCGATAAACGCATCGACGACGAAAGCGGCCTGTGACGGAGAATGCGGACGAATTTGACAGCAAATGCAGTGAGTACGTCACGTTCGCGCCTTCTATTCTCTTATTAGAGGAGAGCGGGACAGCACAGCGCATTGCGACCGCGGACTGCATTCAAGTTCATTACTTCCGTAGTGTAGCGACCGCGGCGAGCGCCGTGACCGTGCTCTCGATCTCACGACCACTGACAATCTGCGAGCGGAGCCGGGATATGCACACTCTATGCCACCAACTACCATTATACTAATATTTCCTCAAAGCAAACATTTTCAGGAATAAAACGATGCTAAAATAAATCTGAGATGACATTTCTTAGATAATATAAATTACTATCACTTCCAGCTCTAATAAAAGTCTACCAAAATACAAGAAATAAATCACGGCAATCAAGGACATGACAACACAACTGACGCACCAATATCTTTTCAATATTTACTATATTACTATCTATCAATACGCTAACTCATAATCACAGCTCATAGAGCGGTAATTAATCCAAGTTGAGAACAACGTGGTCGCGGGTGTCGTGAGAACGGCAGCGAAAGCCATGCAGGGCGGGCGGCGGCCTGCGCGCCTCCCCGGAACACGCTTTCACTCTCACGGGTCGTCGACACAGCCTGTACACGCACCCTTACCTTCGATTCTCGATCGGTAAAAATAAAGTTCATAAACTTTTTTGATCGACAATTTTTAAAATTTGGAAGCAGTTCAGACATAAATTTGAGAGTTTCGTTCTATTTTCGAGTATAAAGTTCGTGGTAAGGGTACAACTGACTCTCTGGTACCACCACGCCGCACCCTGCCACCCACAATTATCCAATATTGATTTCACTATTTACAGCCTGTAATCCAACAACACCTGCAAACTGATCTGCCGGTATAAAGGAGCAGGCGGTTGACTGTCGACACTTAAACACTGCCTTTTCAATTAGTTTGAATGAATCGCGCAGCACATTGTACATTTTCATTCGGCTTAGCATTGGTTTTCAGTGTGAGCGTCTGAAAGTACGGGTAGTTACTTACGTATATGAGTTTTCGTTTATGTTCGCTGTGGAACCTAGAAACTTGTGCTTTATCTCTACAGTATTATGCTATAATTGACTGCATTATGTAAGTAATAGTTGTGTAATTAGAAGTGAACCAGACATAACCACGATCAGTTTTCGTAAAAAGTTTTTCGTTCTACTTTAAACGCATTTGAAAGCACCCTCTATTACGTGTTTGCAGTGGCACCCTTCCTGCAGCTATATATATACGTATATTTGCGCCATTTGCAACCACGACCTACGATAACGTCTGGCAATTTCCGATCAATCGTGATCTACCCCAAAGCGTTACGTTTTTCAGGCTCACTGGCTCACTGAACGTCTGGGTCTACACCCTGCACGCACTCGTCACTTAGACAATTCTAGCATGTAATAAGTGTCGCGATGGGTGTAGCGGGGTGGAGAGATACAGGTTTTAAGTTAGTGTAAATTATTTTGTAGGTTCGTTGACTCGTAATTTATTAAATAGTATAAAAGTTTAGTAATTAATCATTTACCAATTAGCATCATATAATAATATAATGATATTATTGTTAACGTAGCAACAAAGTTTGATATTTTGTATTTTTAATTAAGTTAATTCGAAAATGGTTTATCAGATTTGCAACCCTGAAGAATAACCGCAAATAATATTAACCACGTAAATCGATTAATCCGCAGATTTTGTGAAAATATGAAAAAAAGAAACAATTGGTTACATTTTCAAGGCCTATAAGAGACCAAGACACAAATCGTTCATTTAAAAAACGAAATTATCCGATTGTCGGTCAATTAGAGCGTGAAAAGCGAAGCGCATCAAAGAAAATGCAGTTTTCCATCGGCGGCGGAGGCTTGAGCGGTATCAAAACACTGAATCTTCCGGGGTGAACGGCCGCGGCGCCTCGTCCCACTGCGAGGCACCGCGCGAGCGAGACGCCGCGCGCCGCTGGCCGCACGCCGCGCGCCCGCTGCACCCGCCGCGCGAATAAATCGCACGCTGCGCTCGTGTGCGCCGGGAAATGCGTTTTCTGTACGTGTATTGGGCACACGGTCGTTGACATCACATCACAAATTTTCTTTAGGCTAGTAATAGAAATATAAACGGCTTTTTATTACGTAACTCCGTTAAAGGGTGTTTAAGATGGTTAAGGTGTTTCGGCCGCTGATTTTCGTCCGATCCGGTCGAAACAAGAATTTCATTATTATTTTATTATTATCGGAAATGTTTTGATTGGTTTGTTTATCTTGCTTGGGTTTTCTAGTAAATACATATTTTGTTATTAATCAAGTATTAATTTTGAGTTTTGGGCTTTGATTGTTTAAGACAAAAAAATCACGGAAGTAACTAATCTCTTCTTTTAAAAAGAAATAAACGACAACAATGATTGTTTTCTTTCTTTTACTTATTGGAATTACCTTCCATTTTTAAATTACAAACAAGTAATTGTGGTTAAAAAACAATTTATCATAAGACTATGCTTCGCGACTAAGGGCATTCTAAAAGTAAAACTGATTATAAAGTAGTAACTGATGTTCATTGACGTTTGTCTAATTGGTAAATTATTCTGTGTTTGTGTATGGGGGATAAAGCACGAGCATAACATGTTTCCTCTAACTATAAGTTATGTGATTAACGAGCCTGTGCATCCTGAATTATTGTTTGGTTGTTATGGCTGGTTTTAGCATGTTAGATATTATAAAGTTGATAGGTGTTTGTATTATTTTTGTTCTCTCATTGAAACCTGGTTTCATATAGACGCTATACTTTTCTGCGTTACATTTTGTCATGTCATGAGGACTTTTGTAAGAGAACATATAAACAAACTCATTCTCCAATAAGTTTTTTATCCACTTTACCTAGTAAGAAGATAAAAAGTGTCGTTCACATCGGTTCCATAGTTGGATTAAAAGTTTTGATGGTAAAGCACTATTGATCTTACTTAGTATAATGTATAGGGCTTGTCTATATCTGTGCAAGTGCTGGTGCCCGCAGTGCAAACTCGATTTCCCCCTTCTTGGGGTAGGCTTCAATACTCATTCATGCGTTTTTCCCTCTCTGGCTGGGAGCGGGCGCATAGCGCGCTCCCGCTCGCCGCTTCCGCGTTGGTACCGCTACATACGCGCATGCACTAGACCTAGCCCAATGCAGCGAATTTTGCGTAGGGTCGTTGTCCTCTCGTACATCTCTAGTAGCATAGCTATACGTAACTAAATGTCCCGATAAGTCTGGCTAAATTTCTAATCCCCCGACACCCGCTGCCGGCTCCCTTGTTCTTTGAAGTTTTCACGATTTGAGAATAATTTTCACTTTTAACACAAACTGTGCAATTTCTTTTGTCGGTCCATTTTTGCGATTGTTCAATACAATTACGAAGGTCGCTGGGATAGGAAAGGTATTTGAGAGACAATGAATTGCTGAGTTTTATGGCCAATTACGTCAGTAATATAATGGGACGCACTAAAAAATGCCATTTGCACAAATTGCATTTCTGGCTTTTAGCAAAATGAATAGTGCGTGTTTTTTAAGAAAACACGAAATGGCAGTAACAATGCGTCTGTGCCGTTAAAAAAACGCAAGTCTTGGAAGGACGAAAAACCGTTTGAAGACAGACAATTATTTGTAAAAAATAAAGCTGAGTTTTTATTTACATATTTATGTTTTGCCGAATGGATACTCCAAGGTTGGTTTGATGGCTACATTTTTACCCACAATTATTGCCGGCAACAGTAGACTCCTTAATTATATTATTTTATGGTTTAACAATTTAAAAGCATAAAACAAGTTTCTAGAAGGAACGGTAACATGGATTGTATAAATGTTTAATAGGAAGATTTTTTTTTCGAAGTTGCGCCTGAGTGAATTATTTGTAAATATGCGCTGAATAACAGTGAGGTACCTAGATGAATCGGTGCACAGAGGTGTTGAAGTACTAGACTAGAATGTGGCTAGGGTCAAAAGCCGCGCAGTATGTCAGCGTTTAGTATTCCGTGAGCCCGAGCTCGGGCCGGCTAACGGGACTGCTCGACCGTCTACTCGGGCCTTTACTTTCATCGATCGAACAAACCACATCGACGGTTTACTTTCCTTTGTTAGTTTTGGGTTCCGCAGGCTACCAAATCTACATACTTAATTTTATGTCATGTAGATCGTTATGTAGATTACAATCACTCATTCGTAATAATTTTCCTAAAGTTTATGTATTAAAAAACCGAACATGCTATTAAAACGGGATTTTTTAATAGGGACACGTTATAAAGAGATTATCTATGGTGGCTACCTTCGAAAAAAAATCGAAAGGGACGTCAAGTGTATGGTTAAATCGCAGGTAGGCCCCGCATCCGGAAAAAAATAAAACGGGACCGCAGAGCCTTTGTATAGGGAAGTACCGTTAGATCTGTTTGAGACGACTATCAACAGAATATGAAATATGACCATCCATTTATTGTTGCTCCGTGTTCAGTTCACCTGCAGAATTGTTTGCTAAAATATTAGAGATATCCTGTTATACCTCACCTTACAAAGTTTACGGCAACAGTGATTCATAGATTGTGAATCAACACGCATAGGAATATACCGCTAAGCAAAAACAATGTGCTGATCAACAGGACTCGGATTACAGAACTGCATATGTATGCAGTTGTGTTATCCTTGTTTCTTAGAATGTAGAGGTAAAGTGTGAGGAAAGCTTGTAATGCTCATAAATAAGTAGGTAACTGATATGGGATAGAAAATTAAGCCCTGCTATGTAGATGTTTATCTTTTCACGTAAATGGAAAAAGCTAAGTAAAGGAATAATTTATGGTCATGGTGGCCGTACATGAAAATGCAATCGGTTACTCTTGCATTCTTTACGGTACCTTGTTGATAAGAGATGAAACTCTCTCTATTACAATGTTGCAGTTACCTTGCACTCCGCCTCCATATGTATGAATATATACATACTTCGATAAACATGTACATATGTCTCAGAACGAGGTTTAACGCATGCTTTTGTTCATGCGGCACCTATTGCATCTCACTACCGTTAGGTCGTGGCGATAAAAAATAAAAATAGGAGGTTGAAATCAGAGCCCGGCGGGACGCATCGTCGCCTGCAGACTGAGTTCCGACAAGGTGAAAAGAAAAACAATGTCTTCATCAAAATATTAACTGAGTTTTTCAATTTCCATTTCAGATTCGAAGCTGACTAATTGCTTTTTGTAGAGTTCTTCTTTTAATTTCGTAAATAGTTCTCTAAAGGTTTTCTAACCAATGAGAATGCAGGTTGGAACGGAAAAATCTTGCCTTTGGAACATATCTCCAGGGAAATCTATCGAAGTGTATATCGATGCATGTACGGTTCGTTTTCGTTTGAAAAACTGTTTAGTGTGGGACGCAGTTATAGTAGGGCTGACTTGTGACTTTGTGAATAATCGAATTTAAATCTTTACTGACTTTCATACTTCTCTTGCAAGGTTAAGAAATAGAAAATTCCCAATAAAGTAGAAACGTTAAGAAATGTCTTGAAAAACCTCTTGATACTACAACATCAATGGCCCGTAGTAATAAAGAATAATAGATGAACCAAATTACTGTGTGCTGTGTAAGTCTATTTGCTACGAATTTGCTGCGAATTATGGTGCGGTAACCGTTGGTCGGCTGCCACCGGAAGGCTCCTGGCATACATATTATAGCTACTCATATGCATGTGGGACACACTGTCATCGATATTTTTATAAACACGTGCTGCTGCACTTCCTGTAACTTTACTTTCATAGCTTATACAGAATAATAAATAGTTTATTACGTTAAGCGCCTGGGAACACTTGCATTGCTTTGCATTGCAGCGGAGTTTAAATAAATGCAAGCCTCGCCTGTTTTGCATGTACATTTGTACGGTGATATCTCTTCTTCTTGGTAGTCAAAGTTGTTCGTTTCTATTGGCTTACTTTGAAGCTAGGAGCAAGTGATTCATCTAGTATTCAGGCGTTTAACAGCACATTTTATCCAAATGAGAATTTGCTATGTACTAAAGTGATACTGTTTGATTACATTGTTTTAAAGATAATAGTTTTATTCAACAACAATGTTAATCTGAGTCACCACCGACGAAAGTGACTTAGTTAGAATTGGAAATTAAATGCCAAAGTCCTCATAACAAGGAACTAAAAAATAGGTATTTTGTGTTGACGTAATCGGGTTCCCCTATGCTTAATAAAAACAAACAAATCGCTATTGAAAGTTAAGGTCACATGTTGAAGGGACGAGTCAGTCGAGCGTGAAAAAGGTTATTACTTATTTCATAATGGGTGCGTGTGCGCCCGGGGCACAATACGGAGGTACCGTTGTTCGAACAGGTTCCACGCATTACAGGGCCCTCCCCCTCCCCCTCCCTCGACCTCCCGGCGCCCGCGCACTCCCCGCCGGCCACGCGCGTGTGCCTGCACTCAACATTTACTTTCTACCCATCAAGGACCTTCCTGGCTCATCCATGTCAACAAAACTAAATCTAAATGTTGGCGGTGACCTCGAATGCTTTGAGTTTTCTGTTTGCTGCTTGCCCCGGTTATTCTGTTTAAGTCTACCTTCTAACTAGTAAGGCATTCGTAGAATACAACATCAAACTTTTCTAATTAAACTATGTTGGAACTGCCTCTCTCATAATAGAGTTGCCTTGAAATCAATGTCGCCTACTTTCATTATCAGTTATTTTTTCTAATAAAATTGTAAGCTAGCATAAATCAATGATGATCATAACATAATATTTATGCAATCCTCAAAATCCAGAAAAGTCGTTCTATTTTTCAGGAGTAGAGCAGCTTCATCGGTTTTGTAAAATGTGTCATCGTAGAGTGAAGATTTGTCCAAACCCTAATCGTTTATGTAATAAGGTTCGACTCCTTTAAATCATATGAAAAAATATTAACATATACTTCCGTGACGAGTTTCAGTCTAAATCTTAACTGTACATTTCTTAAGGTTATTTGTCAAATCAAAATTAACTTTATGTTCAGCAGCGTAAACATAAAAATCGCATGAGCGAAAGCATCAAGAAGTGGGGCTGAGTCGCAAGCGCGCGGTTCAATGACCGAGTTTTCACGGGTTTGACAGCCTTCTGTTATATCATCGGTCGTTGTCATTGTCATTGCCGAAACCGCGGCGGGTGGCGCGCATGCTAATTTGTAACTTTTGCGCTTGCGATTGGGACCACTTTTGCTTGTCGTCATGCTTGTTTAAATTATTATTTTTTCGCTTCCATCTACATCAGTGTGTGTGTGCTTCATGTAATACTTTAATACTTATTTATGTACATGGCTGCTATAATTTATTCTTTCATTCAATACATATGGCTACAATAAAATGAGTTCGATGTATTCTTGTTTCGAAGGTCAAGAGAGATAAACATGATATAATAATTATGACATAATATACAGAATGCGATTCAAGGCAATCATGAGAACAATATTTAGGTTTCCACATAAATTACTTATGCGTAGTGTATCTCTGGTACCTAATCATACATATGAGGTAATTTTAACGTAAGTAATTAATTTCGCATACTTTCTTTTCAGAAAATAAAATCTTTTTTATAAATTAGTTAGTCTCTAGATAGAGATAATTTGCTAACATAAATTATTTTGCAGTTGAACTAGACTTTAATTGTTAGCTAGATAGATAAAATCTGATTATAATTTCAACCTAGATATAAATGACAACAGAATTGCAGTCAATAAACAAATAAATCAATCGGCTGCATTACATAAATCGCTGCAAGGATTACGTAATTTCGGCGTAGGAGGTAGATCACGTCACGTGTGCAAATGCTCGCCTTGAGTTTGAACCTGGCAAGTTCAAGGCTTTGTTTTTGCGCACCAAACAACGACGCAACAACAATACCTGCGCATGTGTGCGTGCTCCCGCGCATCTTATGATTTCTGTAATTGCCGCCCAAAAAACATGGAGTCCTCTTCCAAATTGCTGCGGCCATCGTGGATTTATTCATCGTTACGTAATATTTGCAACGATGACTACAGGAACTAATTGCGTTAAATTGGTTTGGTGTTAGTTTGTTTATTTCGCGCCATAACCAATTAATTAGCATAACATTGATTGAGATAATTTATATTGTGCTCATTAATACAATATAAATTATATCTATATTTTGCCATGTTAGTATTAGATTATGTTACTATTTTAGTTAAATGTTCTATTCATAAAAAAAATTAATCAAAGTAATATTTTCTTGATTGGATCAACTTCGTAGTAATTGCAATTTTAAATATTTTTATTATCTTGATTTTGTTGCATAATTTAAATAAGTTCTATTTCAGTGAGTTTAATGTTTTCAAGGTCAACATAATCAAGCACTAATTACGTTATCAAAGCCTTCAAAAAGTTAATGGATTAACTAAGACGCGCGTTGATGTCTTTTGATAGCGCGAAGAAATTCGTAAGTGATTAGTAAAGATTACAAAACTTAAGTCTATGTTAATTCTTAACTTATAATTTAATGTTTGTATACTAACCATTAGGCTTACACTCCTGATGTGATGTAGAATTAGAAGAAAATCCAAATTGTAAAATCCTAATGGGAAATGTTTGTTTATGTTTTCACTAACACTTAAAATTAAATCCACACCTCACATAAAACCGTCACTTAAAAATAAAGAAATTTATAAAAATAAGTCTTATCTTGAGATCTATGTTGCTTTCAGTCTAGTTATAAATGCAAAACGTCACTGAGTATCGTAATATTAGAGGGTCATGTTGGAGCGTTCGTGGACGCGGCGTGGCGCACCGACACCTCCGGATAACTGATAAAATATAGCTCGGTTCATGGTCGGAGACGTCCTTCCTGCGCGACTACCCGCGTACAGCGCCAGCGTCCGCCCGCCTCGGTACCTGCGCCCGCGCAACGCTGCTCTTCCGCACTCGCCGCGCGCGCGGGTGAATGAACTGCTGCGCGCAAGAGCGAGACGGAACACCATGCCGCACCTCCTCCCGCACATACCACCTCCCCCCCGCACACTCCAATGCCATGGTCGAAGCTGACAGTGAATCTTACTCCTGTATCGACAAGATAATCTAGTACAAGTGTCAAAATAGATTTTTTGCCTAATTGACACTTCGATTTCGCTGAAACTGAAATCAGCTCGGAGCGCTCACAAACTTAGCCAATTGGTCACCAAGAGGTGCTAATTGAATTTGGTTCTTACATGACTGCAAGAATTCATTAAGTCAGTTCTGTAGTTTCGTCATCAGCTGTTCTCCTTTAACGTTAACTCCAAATACCAAAAAAAAAAATAGAAAATTTAATACAATTACAACAAAACAAAATGCAATGATTTCTGATTTATAGCTGAATAGCTGTCCAGCGCAACTTCGTTTGCGTTACATTTTCCCCGTTTTCGCTACATTGCTGCTCCACTCCTATTGGTCGTAGCGTGATGATATATAGCCTATATCTTTCCTCGATAAACATTCTTAGTAAAAATTCAAATCTTTCAAATCGGACCAGTAGTTTCGGACCCTATTCAATGCAAACAAACAAACAAATATACAAAAAAACAATCAAATCTTTCCTCTTTATAATATTAGTTTAGATGATTGGAAAGATGCACTTGTCATGCAATTGTTACTCATAAGAAACCACGAAAAGACGTGGAGGTAGAGTAAGATCTGGATTCAAGATGTGAAAGGTGGTTTCCTATATGGGCATATTAGGTGGGTACCTTATAGCAGCATCACGCATATTCTTGCAACAAACACCCACATTAGACGACCCCCAAACGACATATTGCACGATGACACAATCAAATTTTTCTTTATGACTATTTCCTCACAATAGTCACAATACATATGCATAATGTCTAATTTAGAAGTGTCACACCCATTAAGTGTCATAATATTTAAGCATATAAAACATTCAGGCAAAAGAAAACAGGTATATAATTTGAATTTAAGAAGTAAAACACTCACATCCGATACAGGTTTGTTACACAAGCTGATCTAGTGTCAACGACAAGACACAGACGGTACCTCCGAGGGTGTGTGGTGTCACTTGTGACAGATATCTCACGCCCATGAGTACTGCCGTGACAAGCATGACGTGTAACGTCACATTGATATCATTCATACAATCTACAAGAAAAACTGTCGCATCAGACTGTAATGCGTGATAGACTTGATAACTTTTTATTTGATTAAAACCTGAAACTAAAATTTCAATCGAAGGGCGTCCTTTTTAGGGCTAAATTAGTTCCAACCATCTTTATCAAAGCATCGCTCTTTAATATGCCCTGAATAAGGCGATGATGATGTGATTCCTATCTTTATCTTCTTCCTAGTTCACAATTGCCACGTTAGAGGTTATATTAGATAAATACCCGGCCACTACCACTTGTTGGCTGATGACATCATAATGCCAAACTTCAGCTCAATGCCAAATATGGTCCATTCCTTTTATTTTATTGGTGTTGAAAACAAAACGAGCAGTTGATAGAATAAAATGTAAAGCAAAATTACAACTGAGGATTTAGATTATTTTGGCTAATGATTGCACTTGACCCTGAATTCAAATTAATAGGGTAGGTACAATAAGCACGGCCCCATACCAGCGTATGAAAGGTACTATGTATTGCACGAAACATTTAACATGCAGTTAATTGAAATAGGCAAATAGTTATTAAACTGAATCGTAATTAAAACAAAAGAAATAACGTCAACTAATGGTATTATGAATAACTAATGATAAACGATGTTTTTTCATTGTTTCGCATTACCTTTTCAAAGCGTTCAGATAGTTTTCCTAAGTTTTAATGGATAGACCAGCCAGTAAAAATTATAAGGATATTCACGGCAAACCGTTCGAGGCTGGTGGAGGTAGTCGCGCGGTAAAGAGCAACGATCTCTACACGGATTCTCTAGTTCTCAACAATTTCATACCTCTTTTTGTAAGAGCACGTCTTTTGGAGAATTGTATTTTCAGGTTTAGTGTAATTTATTATGCATCGAACAGTGTTGGAGTGTGCAGTCGCGATGATTTACTTTTAAAACAAATTAGTTCTTCTTTACCTCGTATGTCACAAAGACACTTCCCGCCGTCTGTACGATTAGATCTTATAAACTAAGCAACAAATTTTGATGGGGTGTTCGTTGATAGACAGAATGATTCAAGCGGAAGGTTTATATGTATTATTTTTCGTTGGAAACACATCAGAATTTCCACGCAAACGAAGACGCGGGCAGCAGCTAGTCGAAGTTCGAATAAAGTGCGGCAATTTCATTTAAATATGAATAAAACTTCACAGGATTTCACTATAGTTAAAGTATTACGGTATGGTGGCTTTGGGTTTGAATCAATATGAGACTGAACTAAAATTACCAGTAGACAAAAACTTCAATGATCTTAGAACAGGCCATCGCTAGAAATAAGCCTTCCAGCAATTTCGGTTCAAAGCTCGAAACCAATTAACGTTTTATTCAGTTCAAACTCATGGGTATATTAGCACTGTAGTGTTTAATATAATTGTTTGCTTCAACAGCACAAAGCTTACTGTGGCCTGTGGTGGTTTAACTATAGAATATATGACTCACCTTTCCGTGAAATGAAACCTACTGAAAACTTTATTTGATGCGGGTAAAGGGGACCCAATGTATTTTGCTTTTGATCCATAATATTGTTACCTTATATCATAAGACGATAAGAGATTGGTAACTCTATTAATTGCAATCCATTTCACACACATGGTCGCCAGTCATATGGCATCTTATTTGAAGCTTCACCAAAATTATCAGTATTATCAGTGTAGGTAACAGTCCTCACGTTACTGATGTCTAATGTCCATGCTACTAGTTACTTACTGCTGAAGCTATTCCATGAACAAGGTATCTTATGGGATAAAACAGTTACAAGTGGCGGGTTGGTAAAAGACAGGTCGTTTATTTCACTTTACTGAGCAAAGCTGTTAGCAGCAGCGACCGCCTGGCAGGCTGGCAGGGCTCCAAGCCACGTGTAGTAGTTACTGCTAGGATAAAGATTAGAATACTTTACGCAGCCTAGTTACTGGTACACCGCCAATTTCTACCACAACTACACAGTTTTACACAGCAATGAGGGACGTTTCTGGACTTTTCTGAGAACAGCAATGTTGGTCATTCATAATGGTGGCTTGATGATTTAAATGCTTTAGTGATTAATTCGGCCATCGTTGATAAGTGAATTACGTAGAGCCTTAATCATAGGTTTTGAATTTGTTTTCTTGAACTGAACAGTAAGTTTTATGCTCATACTGCTGAAGATACAGACCCTTATTAGTTTCAAGTCAGCGAGTACCGATTGCCGAGTAGTAGATATTGTAGCGTGATATCTGTAGTTTTCTTTTCAATTTCCGAAATCAAAATAAAATACAGTATCGCACATATGCATCAACAATAAAATGTTGCATATGTCTTCTGCCGAGCCGCTATCAAGTGCAATCAAAGAAACGACAAAGAGGTAAATGTTTGTATTTCGGGAATGGGATTTTACAGTTACGTAAGGCCCATTACAGAAATTTGGAACATCTGAACAATAAAAAATCTACATTATGTATGCTCAATCGCAGCGTTAATCGCAGGCTTCGATCAAAAGATTTGCTCTACCTGCCGAACCCTTAAGTTTTTTTAAAGGGTGGCCGTTATAATGGCGGAGTCAAAAAAATCTAACGGTCCCTTTCCACCCAAACACACATTGCAATGACAAAAACACAATGACATAGAAACTTTTATGTTTCCTGCGTCAAAAATACTTGCAATTTGAGAAATGTAAAAATCATGTTTCGTATTCATCTTGTTTTACTTAAAAAAGTATGGAACGGCTTATTTGTTTGTTTGAAGACTTTTTGAAAGTGATTGATTAGTGTCCTTCGTTTTCCATTCGCAAAAAAATTGTGAAGGTAAGTAATAATTGCTATACTTGCGGCTCTATTAAAAAACCTTTTCAGTTTCGTTTAAATAGCTTAAAGTTTATAATAAACCTTGCGGCCGCTGTTTGTTTTATTCTTGGCGGCTTTTCCTGAGTTAGATTAAATTAAGCTCTCCTTAGGCTTAGGATTAAACGTGGAATTAAAAGTAGCAACCCGCATCTCCAGTTGTTATTTATGAAAAAAAGTTAAGAAAGAGTTTTATTACGCAGTAGCCGATTGTAAAAGAAAGGGGTGCACCCTCGATTCCCGTCATTGTTTAGATTCTGACCACCCCGAGGGCGAAGAATGTAGTTGTAAATTGTCAGATGACTTTCTCATTGATTTATTATGCTACGACAGTAGCCGTTTAACACAAAAGTCCTTCCTCTTCTAATGCGACTAATTGTTACAGTTGAAATCTGTAAAGAGAAGTCATTCACACAATAGAATTTCGTATAAAACTTGAATAAAATTAGCATTTCTATTCTTTGTTCTGGACAAGAACTTGATAAACATCTAGGAACGTAATTAAAATTCCGAATCACATTTAACTTTAACGAACACCGAACCATACGATTCCTTGTGTGTTATGTAAAAACCTGACCAAAGTACCTAACATAGTGTATAATAGACGGTATTAGGAAAAAAAGAAGTGAACGCCCAAACTGGCCAGTTGGAGGCTCCCCTCCACCGGCCGGCAGGACGCGATCAGCGATTTGGGAGCAATGTCCTCGACCTTGAAAATAGATGAACTTATGTAACCGCCGCGGCCCGAGGGCACAGAGACTCCTCCACCAAATATTCCTTGAGTTTTTGCACGTCCCGCCGGATTATAACAACCTATGCATAAAAACTTTACACTCCTAATCATTACGATGCCTTTACTTCCAGACTTATGGCACGCTACGTTATTGGTATCTCTTGCCTTTGGCGATTAATTCAGGACGATACTTTTGGGTTTTCTGAAACATTTACTCTATTGGGTTTTTGTTTGCGTATTTTACTGGATTATCCGCTGCGTCAGTTTCATATGAAAAAGTAAAGATTCAGGTCGTTTTTTATTAACCAGATGTAAATTTAAGCGACTTCATGATCAGTGATTGTGTTTGGAGCCACGTGGTTTGGCCGCGTGAGCCACTGGGCTAATCGGAAGCTGGTATAAATCAGTGGTCGTTTGCACTGTATTATTACTCTGAATGGATTCAGCATCTTCATACCTAGTTAATATTACAGAGTTACAGACAGTGCCAACATTTTTCCAAAATCTTGTTATTTTTAATATTATTGACGTGGACTGGCCTCTAATTTGAAAAATATAAAATATAACGATGCTCCTGCAGTAGGAACGTTAAAAGCTAATGCTAATGCTTATGCTATAGATTCAATGGTATTCCTTATGTTTGGAACTCAATTAAGAAGATAAAAGACTTTTTATGAAACGTTAATGCAAGTTTTGGATAAAACCTTTTTTGTACTCGCATGTTTTCATATGGTTGCTATGGCGCATAGCGTAATGGTTCCTCTATTAAACATAAATAGCTGAGGTTATAATCACTGAATAAGTTAGCTTAGATTTAAATAACTTGCCTGCGGTCTGTGCAGTCATAAAACAAGAATATTTGTATACTTTTTTGTTTGTTATGTAGAAGTATCAGGCATAATATCTATGAAATATCAGAATGGTCGTTAAATTAAAAAAAGAATTCGCCCATCATTAATATGCAACTTTTTTGTAGCCTCTTCGCTAATTAATCAAACTTTATGTTAATTGAATACTCAAAGCAGGAATCAGCAAAAACTGATTGACTGAGCCATAAAGTAGAATAATTTATGTTTATGAAACGTGATTGATACGTTTCATAAATTAGAATTAGATCTATGTGATTCATGTTTAAATATACGAGTGTATCGCCTCATTTCTATGTACTGAAACGACTACTAAAAAAAACCGGCCAAGTGCGAGTCTTACTCGCACACAGGGTTCCATAGCTCCAAACAATATAATAACAATATTTTGAACTGTCATTCATTAGTTAGTAGTATTAGTTAGTAAACTTCCACACAACCGCAAAACTAAATTTGTTTTTCATAGTATGTTTATGAAAAACAAAGTTACTGCTGCAGTTTGATGAAAAAGTCCCATATCTCAAAAACTAAACATCATATCTTATTGAAACCAATTTTCGTTGATAGTTTTTTTTACGTTCTACAATCCTAAATATTTTCAGAATTTTCCTCCTCTTACTTTAGAAATTAGAGGGGGGGGGACACACATTTTACCACTTTGGAAGTGGCTCTAGCGCAAACTATTCAGTTTAGAAAAAAATGATATTAGAAACATCAATATCATTTTTTAAGACCTATCCATAGATATCCCACACGTATGGGTTTGATGAAAATTTTTTTTTTGGTTTTCGGTTCTAAGTATGGGGACCCCCTTAATTTATAGTTTTTTTCCTATTTTTGTGTGAAAATCCTAATGCGGTTTACAGAATACATCTACTTACCAAGTTACAACAGTATAGTTCTTATAGTTTCGGAAATAAGTGGCTGTGACATACAGACGGACAGACAGACAGACAGACAGACAGACAGACAGACAGACATGACGAATCTATAAGGGTTCCGTTTTTTGCCATTCGGCTACGGAACCCTAAAAAAGTAACAGATCTCTAAAGAACGCATTTTCAAAGTAAGTAATAATTTTTGGGTTCTCCTTCCCAAAATAAAAATTAGTGCCAACATTATGTCCGCAGTAATTAACAGTCGTTCTTTGTCATTGTGTAACCAAGGATAAATAAGCGCAATGAGTAATAAAATAATAAATGTTTAAGAACCACTGATTACTGTTAATATTTTTGTGTTGATGTTATTATTCGACTGTTGACCGGTGTTGAGCGAGTCTGCTACTTTTGAAAGTACAAGATTTTTATCAGGATTATTAAGTCTGAATTTTGTATGACTAATTTATTTCAACAAAGTTTCAAGCTAAACTTGTCTTTCTTCTTGATATAAAAGAACGAAACCTAGAGTTTAAGCGATAAATGCTACAACACATTGGGAAAATAGTTTACTAGTTTGCTGAATATAGCAAGCTCCTGAAAGCATATGAAAAGTTTCCGCAATTTCTCATTTCTAAGATTTTTACAGTACGTTAGAATAGCTTTCATGGTCATCATGTGTTTCAATACATCGCGTAAAACTTAGTTTACATGTGTATTTTATAATTCCATAAGACAGTTGTCTTCAAATATTTGGTTGCTTTTATTATTCGTTACGCAATCAAAAAAGAAAATTCGCAAAGCCACGTTCAACGACATTTCCAATGTTTAAAGCTGTATAAACAAGCTTATAACTACATATAACACATGCTCATAGTTTATACCTAAAGTAGCGTCAAGTTGCTAGTCAGGGTGATGTCATAACCAAAACCAAGAATGCACAAAAAAGCCATTGTGTAAAGAGTCGTGCGACTAGCTAGCTCAAGTCCACGAGCGTTGAACTCTTTTGAGAGCCGAACAGAGTCAATGCCTGCTATTAGCCAATTTATATGACGAACTAACGACGTTTGAATTGCTTTTACAAACTCCACATAACAATCTACAGTCAATGCCAGCGAATATTTTTGACAACCCACTCGTACTGACATGAAACAAACTACTTCAAAGGGAGCACAAAGACTTGGGAGTTATTTTCCACACCCGTAGTCAATTTGTTATGAATTGTTTCATGATAACGTGCATGTAACCCGCATAAGTAGAGGTTTTTGACACTTGTGACAAAGACCGTGAAAAATGCTGGCATGTTTAAACACAGAAGACATTTATTTATGTAGGTATATACTACGGAAATAAGTATTGATTTTTCAGTAATCACAGTTGTTACATACACTTGTGTATAAACTTGTGCCATTGTCTATTGAAAAGCAACCACTTTTGAACTCTTTGTTCTGCAACACAGAAACAGCTTTATTCAACATCATTTGATTTACGAATTAAATAATGCGTCATTCAATAAATGTATACATATTCATACTTGAATAATTGTAATGAACCGGTTGCTATGTCATAATAAGTCATTAATATTATTCAATGTTCTATACAGAATAAATGTTTTGCAAGAGGATCTGCAATTTCACTTTGTTTCGAGGAGTATGTACTCGTACTTACTGAATTCGTGAAACGTCATTTCTTGTAATGTAATTACTAGTAGGTAGTTAAACTTTGGAATGGACACGCAAAACAACAGAGTTTCCTATAATTATACTTAAAACAGTGACTTTTTTATTGGATTTCAGTATGTTGTTGGCAAATGTTAGTAGTCCAGTAACCTTGCCGCCTGAAAGTACTTTGGGGGTACTTTGCATCAAATCAAATCGTCGGGGGTGTTTTCGATTTTTGACAAAGTTGCGTTCGGTGCTCGAGGCCACAAACTTGGATTATTCATTGGCCAACATCATAAACAAGTCTGCAAAAAAATTTGAACTACCGGATTTGACGCAAGCATTGATGTATAAAGTTACTGACTTTAATACTGACTTTAGTTACTGATTATAAGATTAATAATTGGTATTTTCTCTGAAGGTATGAAATAATTTAAAGAACTACTAAAATTGTAATTAAGCTCTAAAATACAGGAACTGAAAGAAACTATACCATTAAAGTATGTAGTAGTTCTTGGTATGACGAACGCTCAATTTCTGAATTTGAAGTTGGTCTTCTTGGACTAACCTAACCTAACCGGAGGCAGCTACGACGGCCGGTCTGATGTCCACAATACAGTTAGTACTGAGGCCCTTGGTAAGATATGGATGGATTATTTGTTTATGTATACTTGAACACAATTTTATAGAATCTGGTTCTTCTAACCTAACAGACAGATGTGTTGCTGGGGAGTTTTTTCCGCCACTTCTTCTTCCCATCTAAAACTCTAGGAAGTAGCGAAGGGCGGGCGTTTTGGGGTACTGTGTCATGTAATTTTGACGTTCAAAAAGTGCTGATTGTCAGCCTAATTTGAATAAATGAGTTTTGGTTTAGATTGTTTTTTGATTTTGATAAAACTTGACAAATCATGTAAATATGGAGCGCAGTTTATGTGTAAAAAAGACCTTTGGTTTCGGCAAGAATAAGCCATAAGTACTAGCCTCATCTCAAAAAATGTAAATATGAAGAAATAAAAACAGTAAATTCTACATAAATTAGGTGAACCAGGGGTACAGAAAGTTAACCGTGGAACACCTAGGTGAACCACTTTGGTGTTCCACGGGTCAGTAAGGGTTTTAAGTAATGAATAAATAAGTGTCAGCAAACATGTTTTTTTTTTGCTATCCTGTACTGTCCCACTGCTAGACAAAGGCCTCCTCCAATTCCCGAGAGCTGTTTTCCCGTGCCTCCTCGTTCGTGGAGGCACGGGAAAAGAGCTCTCGGCTCGCGGCAGACCTCGCGGTACGCGTCCAAACAATTAATAAATGATTATATTCTGATACTTCGAGTACGTTACGTAGAACTTGATTTTCTTGAGCTTATGAACTTAAAGATTTTTTTTATGGTACTGCGTTCGAAGGTTTTGAAATGATGGTGTTATCAAAAAAAACCGGCCAAGTGCGAGTCTTACTCGCACACAGGGTTCCATAGCCCCAAACAATATATTAACAATATTTTGAACTGTCATTCATTAGTTAGTAGTATTAGTTAGTAAACTTCCACACAACCGCAAAACTAAATTTGTTTTTCATAGTATGTTTATGAAAAACAAAGTTACTGCTGCAGTTTGATGAAAAAGTCCCATATCTCAAAAACTAAACATCATATCTTATTGAAACCAATTTTCGTTGATAGTTTTTTTTACGTTCTACAATCCTAAATATTTTCAGAATTTTCCTCCTCTTACTTTAGAAATTAAAGGGGGGGGGACACACATTTTACCACTTTGGAAGTGGCTCTAGCGCAAACTATTCAGTTTAGAAAAAAATGATATTAGAAACATCAATATCATTTTTGAAGACCTATCCATAGATACCCCACACGTACGGGTTTGATGAAAATTTTTTTTTTGGTTTTCAGTTCTAAGTATGGGGACCCCCTTAATTTATTGTTTTTTTTTTTCTATTTTTGTGTGAAAATCCTAATGCGGTTTACAGAATACATCTACTTACCAAGTTTCAACAGTATAGTTCTTATAGTTTCGGAAATAAGTGGCTGTGACATACAGACGGACGGACAGACAGACAGACAGACAGACAGACAGACAGACATAACGAATCTATAAGGGTTCCGTTTTTTGCCATTCGGCTACGGAACCCTAAAAATTACGAAACAACCAAATGAATTACTCGTAGAAATACTTAAATTACACATTTGGAAGCAAATTTAATCTGTCTTAATCTCATGATGGAAGTAGATATATATATGTAGCGACCTACAAAAAAGCAACATACAATAAAAAGTACTACAGGGCCATCTATGACACGACGTCGCAAGCAAAGTTTACCTCGACTAAAAATTAAATAGCAAAAACCCGACAACTATCGGGCAGACATACACAAAAAGGACAACAGTAGCCAACTGAATAAAAATCAATTGACAGCAACTCCGATCAGTGGCGATTTCAACATTTACAAACCGGGTGCACAATGGGATTTCCCATAGGTAACTTCTCTGGAACCTTAGGGGCTGAATTTGTAAAAACATGGTATAATTAACTTTTACTAATAAACAAGAGTCGTACAAACCCAACGTTTCTAACTTAAATATTGGCGATTATTAATTGGAAAATTATTGTCTAACCTCTATTTAGCTCTTTTAGGGGGTGACAATTCAAATATCCTTCTTTCTAGAACAAGTTCTTTTGGCTGATTGTTGTCAGTTGCTGAATGTAGAGTATGATTTTCATCATGATATTCCTAGTAGATTGTCTTGTTTTCTTTTTAAAAAAGCTTATTTTTTTTAGGTTTAGTTTATTGATACTCCAATTAATGTATTAAACTATTTATTTCTCACAAGATGAGCTGAAACTTAGTGCGTAACAATATTCCATCTCAAAATACTAGAATTTTCGAAAACTCTATTTTTGCGGTCAGTTTTGCGTATATCTAAGTGACTTAACACTTCTTCAATGCTTGTTTGGCCTACATATAGATATGTTAATAACAACGTTAACAAGACTAAACTAAGTGGATTGAACATTACAGTTTGAAAAATACGGCGCAGTTTTTTTAATCTGGGGTTTATCATTTCCTGCACTATTCATTTCATTGGAATAACCACATACATAAAAAAATCAAACAATGAAATGATCTAAGCTTACAACAAACTTAAATATAGCATAAAAATATTTAATTGTTTGGAATTGCTAACAATTTATATGTAGTAACGTTGAAATGCGGCCAGCCTTCTGGGCACTTTTTCTATTGATTGGCCTGTAATTTTGAAAATTGTATACATTTTATTATTATTTTTGATCAGTTTGTAAATACGTTGCTTGTTGGAATTACCTATCTATTCTGATGTCATCATTATTTCAGCCAAAAAGACGTCCACTGCTGGACATAGGCCTCCCCTAAGTATCGCTTCATTAACACTTTGCAGGGTTTTGCCATAATCGCCACGTTTGGCAGGTGGGTTAGCGATCGCAGTACGGTTGATACAAAAGCACAGAGAACGCTGCTGCCCATTCTCTGGCAAATCCCTTAGTCGCCTCTTACGACACCCACGGGAAGAAATGGGATGGTGCTATTCTTAACGTCTGACACCATACAGAGCTATATACTGATGTAATAGAGCTGAATTCGGTGTGAATTTTACATGGAGCGACTGCCCATTTGACCTTTCACCTGCCTATTTGACAGTCCAGTTGGTACTGCGCAATACGATTGGTAAGACTGGTTGCTAGTTAGACTTTCAGGCCACTGATAAATTTTGTTACAACTGTCAAAGATCTACAAATGACAGCCGGCACCAACGGCTTAACGTGCTTTTTGAGGCTATAGTATTGGTTTACTACAGACAATTTATACTCACACATATCATCCATATTCATACTTTTATTGGTTTTTCATTAGCATTTTACCAATCGTTTAAATTTTTATAATTTTTTTTTTGTTGTGACATTTTTTATATCAAACTTGTCAGCTGTCATTTACTTTTAATTTTAATTGTTACCAGCCAAATTCTCTATAAAGGTTTCATTTAGATTATTTATATTACTAAAATGATTATCATCAATACGTGAGTTCAATTGTTTATTTATTTATTTTTTTAGCACTTCAACGACTTACTCACTAAAACATACATTAATATTAATCACGAACAGTTTTAGGTACAGTGAATTCGTCACTTAAAGAAATGCACAGCACTCGCAAAATTATAAAATAACAAGTCAGAAGCAATTGCAGAATTTAAGTTTTACAATGAACAGATAACAAAAGAATAAAATGGGTTGTGTACACTAAGCCGGTGGGAAATACAGAAACATTCAACAATAAAAAAATACAAGTAAAATAAAAATTAAAGAAATAAAAGGCTGAAAAAGAAGAAAATGGAAGTGGATGCAATTAATCACACGGTGCCTGATATCGCACAGACGGCTCGAGACTCCGAGCCGGTTATTAGCTGAGTACGGTATTGACGGAAGGGGTTAGAGTAGATGTCGACGCTACTGCCCCGTGCAGCGATTTTATTGTAATTTCTCATTAGACGGTTCATGGGTGCGGTACTACCAAGGTCAGTACGACTTGCAGTGGTGGCAAAGGATATGGTATCGCGACTAGATCTAATAGTTTGGTGTCGAGGTACAGCTATTCTTAATTCCGCTAAAAGATCGGGAGCACTAACTAAGCCGTTAACTATTTTATAAAGTAGGATTTGGTCCGTTACGTATCTTCGGTTTTCGAGTGAGCACATATTGAAGTGGCTGAGTCTTTGACCATAAGAGGAATCTCGTGGACAACTAGGGCTTTTAAAACGAAGATATCTAGTGAAGCTACTTTGGATACGTTCAATCCTATTTACGTGAACACGGTAAGTGGGGTTCCAAACTGGAGATGCATAGTCCAAAAGACTTCTCACAAGAGTATTAAAGAGCACCTTTAAGGTAGGTTGAGATGGACTGGAAATTCCAACATGTTCTTTTAATAAAGCCTGACATTTTTGCAGCTTTGGCTGTAATGTTGTCAATGTGGCTGATGAATGTGAGTTTAGAGTCGAGGTGGACTTCCAGGTCACGAATCGTGTCTACTTTTTGAAGTGTTACCCCATTTATTGAGTATGACGTTGGTAATGGTCTTCGTTTCTTAGTAAATGTTATGTGGTAGCACTTTTTCACATTGAGGGACATCCGATTCACTACGCACCAATCGTGAACCGCGTCGAGGTCAGCCTGGAGAAGTTGCCCGTCAATGGGTGAGTTTATTTCATGGAAGATTTTTAAATCGTCAGCAAAAATAGAGCATTTGCTGTGTTTTATTGTCAGAACGATGTCATTGACGATCATTAAGAAAATAATTGGACCCAGGTGTGAACCTTGGGGGACTCCGGATGTTGAGAAATAGACCGATGATTCAGACCCTTTTACAACCACTCTTTGTTGTCTTTCCGTGAGATAAGATTTAAACCAAAGGAGTAATTGGCCAAATATGCCGCCGAAGCCTTCAAGCTTCCTTAAGAGGATTTTGTGGTCCACCTTGTCGAACGCACTGCGGAAATCAGTATAAATGGAGTCGACCTGCGAGCGAGAGTCTATCTATGCACTCACTTGATTAACGTAGTGGACCAAATTAGTAGTTGTAGATTTACGAACACAGAAACCATGTTGTTGGGTCACTGTCTGAGAATTAATGTGTGATGTAAGTAGAGGACAAAGCAAGGATTCGAAAATCTTTGCAAAGACTGAGAGTAGTGAAATGGGGCGGTAGTTCTGCACGTCAACCGAATCTCCTTTTTTGAAAACCGGTACAACATTTGCCATTTTCCATTCCGTAGGAAACTGTGATGTCGCAATCGAGTAATTGAATATTAATTTAAGTGGTAACGCCAGACTAGAAGCACACTTCTTTATAAAAACTGGTGGCAAACCGTCCGGCCCTGCCCCTTTGCAGATGTTAAGTTTTTTTAGTGCTTTAAGGACATCTCGTTTCGTAAACACCACTTTACCCAGTGCATGCTGATGATACTTGGGACCTACTTCAACTATTGCAGGAGAATCAGTCGAAGGAGTAAAGTTCGAGGAGAAATGCTTAGCGAAAAGGTTACAGACTTCGTTACCAGTGGATGCTGTTTTATTTTCTAGACACATCTCCGAGGGAATATCGCTAGATTTAGCCTTTTTCGTTTTAACGAATGACCAAAAGAGTTTTGGGTTGTGTCTTATACTCTTTGTTGTATTTTATAAATCATTACGAATATTTGCTGTGTAAAGATATTCTATGTTATATTCATAAAAATATTATGAGCAAGGTTTTAGACCGATTGTTGCTGGCTGTTTTGAATACTGGCAAGTTGCGAGCGCAACAATTTGAATCTGAAAAAGAAATAAATTGGAGAAACATTGACAAAAATTGGGGGATCACAGTGGACAGAGAGGATCTTTTCGGACAGCACTGGAGGGAGTAAAAAGCACAGCAAGCTGGAGTCAAGGAGAGTCTGGATCTGAATCTGACGTACTTTATCACTGCCCAGGAGATCTCACTTCAGACAATCTGACGTACTTTATCACTGCCCAGGAGATCTCACTTCAGACTCCTGGGACCTCAAATACTAAAACTTCGGAAGCTGTCCTGAATTCCTGTCTGTAACGCCAGGGACCTCTAATACTAAAACTACGGAAGCTGTCCTGCATTCCTGTCTGTAACTGCGGAACATCGGAAACTGTCCTGCGTTCCTGAATAGTCATCTCGCCTCTTCTATTGAGTTTGCCTTTAAAGACGTTAAGTGTGAATGTTAAGTAGTTTTTTTTAAATAATTAATTGTATTTACATCTCATCATAATAATACATTCATTTTCCCTTTTTAACTTTTTTAATGTACAAATTAGCTTCTTTCCTCTTCATCATCAAGGAATAAGCAAGTTTGTTACAAGGCATAGAGGAAACTCGGCATATAATGGGTGGTCACCCATCTACGGACCAACCGAGGCAAGCGAAGCTTAACCTGAACATCGACCCGAGCCGCTGTTATTATTATTTAGCCACGAGCTCCTGGTAAACTCAGACATGATTGAAAAAATAAAGTCTTCAACTTGTAAACGACATTTTGGGACTGGATTTTGTCAAAAGCATCTATTGAAAATATGAATGTTGTTAAAACGAACGTTAGCATCTTAAATGATTCTGATGATGAAGGTTGTAAAGAAGAAAGTATTATGTGACTAAGTGGGTATGTGTTGCGAGCGCACGTCGTGGCTCGAGGTCAACGCTTTTCGACTCAAGATTAATGTTTTGATAAGAACTAAGTGGATCAAACAGCGCCACGTAATTGTCTTATTATGATGTTGCATTTGCAAAATGATATTGTTGAGGATGTTTGCGTTAGAAGTTAAACCTCTTTATTTTGTTACAGATTTGATCTCAAGGCAAACTGCGCAATATTATGATCTACCCGTGTGTCCGAGAATGCATGTCTAAGGTAGGTTGCTTTTGTTTTTCTTTGGTTTAAACATAAGAACATAACACAGAGAATTACATGTTGTCACGTCGTTTCGTCTCACGTCCATTACACGTCGCTTTTGGAGTTGCGAGTTTTTGTTTAGCGTCATATTTATTATCAGATGATGCTCAGCTCGACGCGGGCCCAGTGCGGGTATGACCAACCCGCACTAGGCCCGCGTGGTGGAATAAAGCCCACTCCCTCTCATTGAGAGGAGGCCTGTGTCCCAGCAGTGGGAACACTATAGGCTGATGATGATGATGCTTAGCTTCATAAATAAAATCTTTTGACTACGACAACATACTAGAAGTTTGTAAGTGTTCTTGTTCCTAAAGTTCTTTCTTTTTAATTTGAATGATTTTTAGAGCCAAATGTTAAATAAATATTCGAAGTGAGAACCAGACGAGACTGAAGGCTATTCGCAATACAAAGTAGATCTGATGTCATAGATCGTTCTCGGTAATCTGGTCAAAGCAACTAGATAATACAGCACTAGACGTACGATTCGCGCATACAATTAAGCTCCGACCCCCTTTGTATATTTTTCAATAAAAAATGTGGAGTGTGTCGAATCATCGAGTGCATGCGACTATTGACGGATAAGATAAGTAGTAATGATGATTAATATTTAGTGGAATGAGAAAAGTAATTGTGTTACTTCTATACTCTTTTTATAAGAATATTGGTCATAATTATGAATTCAATGAGAATGGCTTCTTTTTAAAAATAATTAGAGCAACTCAAGATATATAATTTTAATTTCTTCGTAGTCATGATAATTTATTGTTTTATTTTTTTTATTAAAATTGGCAAATTTGCTCTTTACGGGCTACTCTACTTTTAGGAATTGTAAAAAGATACTTTAATGTTGTAAAATTATACTTTTTTTCGGATGCATCTATTACCTAGTCCTTATAATATTGAATTAGCGCAGAGGTACATCTTTATACCGAATATCGTACGTAAGACAGAAGCAACGACAGCTGCATTAAAATAATTGCAAGAAAATGTCGGGCGAGGCATTGCCTAGTTTTCTATGCGTCGAAGTTGAACGCACGGCGGTGCCGGCGGTGGCGGCGGCAGCGGCGGTGTGCGTCGAGTCAAGGTAAGTGTGCCGACGGCCGGGTATGACCTAGTGCGGCTCCCCCACCCTGCTGCTCAGTTCTGCACTCGCGAAAGTTCAACGAACCTCCAGCAGAATTCTTACAGGCATACGCGACGGTTACATTACCGGAAAGCAGTTGCAATCACCTACATGCCCGCAGCATCGGCCGCTCCGCACAATAGGGTTCGATTCTGTCTTGAAGCTAACCAAATCGCGGCCAATTTTAGCTAGACGTAGTTGGATAATGCGGATTCTGGTTTGTCTGCATATAATGAATATAATTAAGTTATTAAATAACCCGGCGTTTAAAAATATTTGTATTCGATAATATTTATGCAAAACTTTAATATTGACATGGTTGGCCTGTTGTTTCTTCCTTTACTTTCATAGAAAACGTACCTATTTTTCAGGTCACTGTAAAATTAATAAGAATATGAATTATCAAAGCAGAAACCAAAACAGCTTCTAGAAAATTCACAACAAAACAATTGAGCTGAAAAACTCAAAATTTTCTTTCAGCGGTGAAGTTTATTACATACACGTGAGTATCAAATTACTATAGCGCGATTGCCTATTGCCTGCACAATGAGTACAAGATTGACCTTTGCTAAGAGTTTGCACTTGGCAAATAGAACAGCGCTAGAACAAGTTTCCTTAACTAAGATAAAGCTATGACTCGCGCAGTAAACAGTATGAGTAAGAGTGAAGGAAAGGCTTTAGCAGAAATTCGCAGCAGAAATATGTTAATTTGGCGTCTTATGTCACCGAGCGGGCAAGTTTCGTGAATCATGCGCTCACGCACGACACGTATTATACATACACCGTTATTACTTTCTACGAAGCTGATGAATTTTCCTAATTTCCTGTTTCTTGCTCGAGATTTATTGCAAGCAGTTCTCGTGTTAAGTCATATATAGGTACTTAATTGAAAATTTGATTTAACTTTTGTTTCATAATGTGACAGAATCGTAAACAAAACTGATTGTTACAAGAGTTTTCCAGAAATTTCAACTGACGGTTTTCAAGCAATTTTACTTCTAAATGAAAATGTAGGAAGGAAAAGTCTTATCTATAAATACAATATATCTGTACCTAGGTGTACATTTTATATGATGTTAGTATGAAGCTTGCAGTGGAGAGTGTCGTGGACGGTCCGGCAGCCCGCGCCGCGCGCTGTAACGGCGCGATCGGGGCCGATGAACGCCGTTGGCCTTATTCCGGCAAACTATCGCAAGCGAGAAACGCGACGTGTACTTTCATTGTCACCTCGCTGTGCGCACACCGCCACTCAACATTTAAACCAGCCTCTATCAGTCAAGGCTGTACAGATAATAAAAGATTAACTTGTTAAAGCTTTAATTAACGTCACGTAGAATTTTACGTGATTTTGTTAGCAGTCTAGACGTTGCCACGCTTTTTTAGATTAGCAAATAATTGGTAAATAACATTTTCTCATCTAGCTGCATAGCTGCTTTCTTAATATTTCTTGGTAAATAACCTGTTGCTACTTCTTTGGTGTGATTTGAGTCATTGGCAGTATAAATGGTAGGTACTCGTACATGCGAACACAGTAATGTTATCAGAGCAGGAGATTTGTCTGGAGAGGTCAGCTACGGTATACGATTGTACGTTTGGGCGCGAGGCGGCAGCGGCGGCGGCGGCGGTAACAATGGCGCAACAGTCGCGAGTCGCGCGGCTACGTCACTCAGTGTCAAGTGCATCGAGCTCAGATAACAGCTTTGATCTTGAATATATTTTACTGAAATGTATGTATTTTCCATATGAAGCTGCAAAATAGCTGCAAAATGGCTATAATGCAGTATTCTGTTAAGAGCTTCACAGACAGCATCATTCCATTCCTTTGATCATCTTTAGTTCCATTGCCAGGCATGGTGGCTGAAGTTGTGATTTATTCTGACCAGTTTTCGCTTCCTGGATTGCTCTATAATTTCTGAAAGATGCAGTGCAGATAGTCATGCTTGATAGGCAGGAAAGGCGGTAAGGCATATTATAAGAAGGGGCTTCTCAGTGGCACCATATCTATCTGGGGGTGCTTGAAAGGAACCTCCCTAGATGTAAACGTTCAGCAAACCCCTTATCAACACAGAGTCCATCTCACTGAAAATTTCACCATGACGATTCAAACTCAATAATATGATAAATTATACCGTGTAAACGAGAAAAATGTTACAAATATCTGCAATAGTGCTACGGTCGCTACTGTATTGGATTTACGCTGATAATGACCTGCTCCACATCAGCGTGTATCGATGTCAGTGTTGATGTTTACATTTCGGTGACGATTATCGTTTTCAGTTGTTCTCTTTGTGTTGCTTGCTTGCTTTGGTTTTACGTTGCAGAATAAATTGGGGACGTACACTCACTTTCAGGGCTTTGTCTCTAAACTCTTTCTCTTTGGTATTAGAAGATGATCATGCCTTCTAACAGAAAGAAGGTTAAGCTGTGCCTTTGTCTGACTCTAAGTATTGTTAGTATTTTTTTTTTGCATTCATATCCAGATTCATTTATTTATTGTAAAACATAGGTACCTACATTATAAGTTCTTATTTGGTAATACATTGAGGGCGCTATGTTTAGGCCGTGTCGACGGCGCGTTCGTGTTCCACGCGCTCCTAAAGGAGATGTGTAGCAAACCGGAAGAGGTCCGAGAGGGCCGATGCCTGCCAGGGCTGCGGGACTGTTCGAAAGAGATACCGTGGCCCTGGAAAGCAAAGGGCTACTAAGAAGGAACATGGATGGGTTTTAGTCAGTACAAGTCTGACACATCATCATCATCGGGTCATTTGATGATATCCCATCTGTACAAAAAGGGCGCTATGTTTTGCCTCTAAGTCGTAGAAAAGTAGTATACATGCAATATTATTAAAACAAGAAATATATAAGGTGTATGAACCACCAAAAAACAAGTAAATAAATTAGATCATCTATCGCATTAAGATTTTTCAATCACACTGAACCATGTCCATTAGACAATCGTTATTGTTCTTTCTCTTTAACGTTCTTGTGTGTACATAAATTATAAAATAAGTAAATGAGACTGCCACCACGCAGCTTTTACGTGTAGGATTAGGTGGATAAGTACAAATTGTACAGGTACACCTACATTTTGACAGTTACGTTTTCCTATTTAATACAGAGTGAACCACCATCATCTTCAGTGGCAGCTTTGTTAAACACACTTGGTGAGTACCGATTGTTTGCTTTTGTGCCATTATTCCCTGGTCTGCGCCAGTCTCAACCAGCTCCAAATCCAGTCTCCGGGCTACTAATGAGAAATTCCTAATTGGAGAACCCAATAATACTGCCCGACTAGAGAATCAAATTCTTATGTTCAGCAGTAGTGCTTGTCAACATTAGATCCACGATGCTGATGTCTGAAGTTTAATCTTACAATTTTAAATAAATGTGCACCTGAACCCAGGTTAATTAATCATTTTAATTTCAATTTTCAACATTTTCTGGAAACAACCATTTAGTCAGACCCTAACATTTTCAAAATAATACAGAAAAAAGTTCTTTACTTATATAAAAAGTCTATGATCTTAAAAATATGTCAATATTGTGTGAACAACTTATTAATTTACAATTTTACAGTTGGAATAAAAATAAGAGAACATGTTTCTCAACTAAGTTCATAGTATCAATGTTAAACCCTTTACATTGATACTATGAACTTAGTTGAGAAACATGTTCTCTCAAGATGAAAATATCGTCATCTTACGGTCTCCAAGCGAGTTCGATTCGCACTTGGCAATCTATTTTTGGACAGTTTTGCGGATTAATTAAAAATATTTATGTCGCGCTGATTTTTATAACTCAATTTACCAAAGGCTTTACCTGCTCTATGTTTATTAAAAATGTAGACTTTAAGGACTAACACTGCGGTGATAGAACTTAGTTGGCAATAGAGTGTACATTCTACATAGTAGGTAGTTTTAATAAGTAGTAATATTGTTTTTTGTAGACCTAACAATACAAACCGTTTGAATTTAAATCAAAAATCAAATCATGTCTTCGTTTTTAATTGCGTTGCATATATTTCTATGCTCTTTTTCAGTCTTGTACGCATTCACAGTAAATGGTAGCACATTTTTCACGGGATTATGCTCCTAAGTCATAGAGTAGTCCCTTGTAATAAGAGAAAATATATAATATTCCCGAAAGTATGCCACTTTCTCAATATTTTTCAGTTTCTATATTGAAGAAAAACGAAGTGTATCGATTGTGGGAAATGGGTTGTAGAAGTGTGCGTGGTAGTGGGTTCATTACACTAGTGATGATATTCTAAGAGGAGTTCTAATCATTATTCAAGTGTAAGGCTACGCCTTGTTGTTAAGTGAGGCTTAGAGCTGTGCTAATGCGTCTTAACGTTGATACTACGGGCAGACAGTCAGTGGTAATGTTAGGTAGGTGGAGTCCTAACTATTACTTATTGTTGTTACTCGGAGATAAGGAAACGTTGTTTGAGCAAATGTTGGCACAGTGAGTACAGTCATACTTCTTATTCAGAACAAATCTCTTGGCCGCGGAAATGTTTAGGATTATCCTCGATGACTGCATGTGTCAGTCGTAGGGCTTTTTAGGGTTCCGTAGCCGAATGGCACAAAACGGAACCCTTATAGATTCGTCATGTCTGTCTGTCTGTCTGTCCGTCCGTCCGTATGTCACAGCCACTTTTTTCCTAAACTATAAGAACTATACTGTTGAAACTTGGTAAGTAGATGTATTCTGTGAACCGCATTAATATTTTCACACAAAAATAGGAAAAATACCCTAAATTTTGGGGTTCCCCATACACAGAACTGAAAACCAAAAATTTTTTATTCATCGTAACCATACGTGTGGGGTATCTATGGATAGGTCTTTAAAAATGATATTGAGGTTTCTAATATCATTTTTTTCTAAACTTAATAGTTTGCGCTAGAGGCACATCCAAAGTGGTAAAATGTGTGTCCGGGGCCCTCTAATTTCTAAAGTAAGAGGAGGAAAATTCTGAAAATATTTAGGATTGTAGAACGTAAAAAAAACTATCAACGAAAATTGGTTTCAATAAGATATGCTGTTTAGTTTTTGAGATATAGGACTTTTTCATCAAACTGCAGCAGTAACTTTGTTTTTCATTAACATACTATGAAAAACCAATTTAGTTTTGCGGTTGAGTGGAAGTTTAATAATGAATGACCGTTCAAAATATTGTTATTATATTCCATAGTTTGGGGCTATGGAACCCTGTGTGCGAGTAAGACTCGCACTTGGCCGGTTTTGTTAAAACTCGGAGAAGTAAAGTGAGTGTTGTGATTTTTTTATGGAATAATATTAACATTTAAGGTGCTTTTAGGTGAACGTTAGAAATGGGGCAACAAAGCACCTGTAATGAAATATGTATATGTATATTAAACCTTTTTTCATTCTTAACTGTGTAATTTATTTACTCAAGTAATTTGCATGCCTTAATCATTTTAATAGATACTTACAATTTAACTTCGTTTACCACGATGATTTTGAGGCTGATACAAGCCTTACCTATTTTTTTATAATCTGTTTAAAGCTGGCCTTGTTTCTCACAAGACTGTATAAAATTAACACGTTTTTCCATTTCTCTCTAAGTTCGTGTTGGTGAGTGAAAACCGCATGGCCGCGCGGACGTCATTCCACTTTTCCGAGGCGTCGTCGGTGATTTATAAGGCAACCGGTGTTATTTGAGCTCCGTCATTGAAGCGGGTTTTCCTTTTGTTATGTGATAGCGAGGGAGCCCGAGGGGTTGTGGGAGGTCTAATGATGCTGGTTAGTCTAGACGTATCCGCAGAAGCGACGACGCGCCGCCGATGCATTTCGCCGCTGCAGTGTGCAGTAGGTAAGTGTGTCAATGCACTCTAATCCCCCCCATCCTTCTCTCTGCAATCACTCATGACAAGTTCAACTCGTCTAGTCTCCCCGAGCCCTATGTGGAACAAACTTACCTTGCAAAAACTATTGGTACTCACAGGTATTAAAGCTCTAATGAATGTCAATAGACATTACATAAAGTTCTCAAATGATTCTCGAATAAGATAACTGAATAGGCAAAGGTTCAAAATAAACTAACACGTTAGGTATAGAATTAAAGAAACACAAATTTTCTAAATACTTGTTAATTCAACAGTAATTTTCCAGCCCAGCACCTACTGTGAAAATGATAAAACAAGACAACTTCATTCAGTACTTGCCAAATCTGCCATTTTGTTTAAAATCTTGAAACTTCTAAACACAACTCAACTTTCTTTCTTCTTTCTCTCTTCTTCTTCTTCATGGCAAATAAATGATTTCTTTCTTTCTTTCTAAAGTGTTTCGAAGAAAGTTGGAAAACTAAGTACTTATCTGAAACAAGTTTTCTGTGTTAAATATTTATGATCGTAAGTTGTAACAATAAGAGAAAATTAAAGAGTATTGCAAATAAAGTAGTGAAGTGATAGGCGTCAGACATTGGGAGATGCAATAAACGGGTTCGTTAGCCTGTCTCGTTTTCATTAGCGTCCGCCTCTACGCTACGGACGCTGGTTACGACTGAAAAACTTTCATGTTACATCGCACACGCCTTTATCAGCCATCTGCCGAATACATACTTGGGATGAGATCCATATTATATATATTTTATACATTCCTGGGACGACACCCACTATTTGCAGTATTTTATAGCTTTATCAAATTTTGCAAGTGCAGCGCACTCTCTACATTGCTTTATAAGATGGGAACCCTGTCTGAAATCATCTGATATGTCTTCAAATTCACTAACCTACTTAATTTTTAATATGCGTTGCCTTAGTTGTAATTGGACAGAGCCCACTTTTTGCTGAATGCTCGATAAAGTTTCAGAGTGGCGTAAAAATTACATTAAATTTCAACAAGGCTTAAGTATTTCTTTTGTGTTCACACTGTGTTGTAGATCATGGTGTTGAGGGTTACACGGACAGGTGGGTGAGCGCAGTGCGCCGAGTTTCCTATCCGTATCTAGGCGAGTGACAGTAGCGGCTTGCGAAAGTGCACATAATTGGATCGGCGCTTTAGAAAGGGGGTTATGAGTTTGTAAGTGCAACGAACTCGCGTGCATTTCATCGGGAAGATGCAGTTCAGTCAGCGTGCGTGGAAAGCGCGCGCTTCCAGGAATCGGCGGCTCGTCGTCACATCGCTCGTCTCGCGGTCTCGCCCCGCGCTCCATAACGCGAAAAGTGAAAATAATTATACTAAACACCAACACCTCGGCAAAAAATACTATACGTACTGTTTTCGCAATCTCATGAACTTATATTTATATTTCATACATTCGATTATCTAAGCACACATTACTTATCAAAGTATGTAATCGTTATCTATGTCTATGCCAAATAAGTAGAACATATTGTGGATCTTCTGTAAAAAACACATCACCTGGCGCACATTGTTGTTCTTCTTTGGTAACTTTAAAAAAACTTCAGCTATTATAATGATTATGCAACAGTTAAACAAACGCGGTATAACGGGGCCAAAGGGTTACGGGACCATATGGCCTGGTGCCGGATATGGGTTAAGTAATCACAGGCTTTTTTTTGCATCCTCTCTATTAAACCCCTTTCTTTTGTTAATGCCATAACAGTACAGTTTATTCAAAAAAAGTCGGCGTTTGCACGTATGGGCGGTATGTTAATTGAATCGGTTCGAATCGATGCCATCCTAGTTTGGTCCGTGCTAATGTAATTTTTTGCTCATCACTACAGATCAACAGATGCTTTTTTCGTTAATTACATATTTACTCTTCCAAAGAACGGATATTTTGCATCTGTTGGTAGTTTTCATAGTTTGTAAATACTTAACCATATATTTTAGGGGGAACAAAAAATTATTTATAGAAGACTAGCCAGTACAATATGTAAATAAGTTATCCAGAATTAGAAACAAGCTATAAGAGTATAGAGACACCGGCTTAATGAATGACTAATCGTTGACCCAATTTTACCGCCAGACTTAGCTGTCCCACTGGATTTGGTTTCGATGTTGTGCTAAAATAGATGCTGCTTAACGATGCCAATGTTCAAGACACAAATAAACTTATCTATGTCACTGAGTTAAAAATAACTGATAGGATTCTTTACCTGATATCTGGATCTGGTTGTCTACATACATTGTAGACAGATGCATTTGAACACCGTTTACCCTAATGGTAAAAAGATAGACACAAAAAATACCGATATTTTCTTAATTCAACTGTCACTCATAATCACAAACAAAACTTAGGTACGAGTAATAACTTCGAGCTTTTCATTAGCTGATATTTGTGTAGGCATAAATAATAGGCAAGAAAAACCACAACGGTCAAATATTTGTTATTAAAAATTATAAACAAAATTTTATATCTCCTTAACCACAAATACTACCTGAGTGTCGAACATAAACA